>OY744535.1:85142140-85207140 GCA_963556195.1 Sepiola atlantica
CACAATTGTTGGTTCAAATATGACACAATGCTTTTTTTTAATATAATATTCAACGAACATCTGTCAAACAGCAACAGTGTTCACATCTGCAACGAACCTCCTGGTAAGTGTGAGTAAGGATAATATTACAATGAGGTTGCATCAGTACACTCGCTAAATATCTAATAATTATCTTCGATGTCAAACCAATATAACAATTAATCAGTTAAGATGAAAGTCGGAAATGCATCATTTCATTTATATACATTCGATTTGTAAGAAAATAAAGCGAATTTTATATTTGCGAATTTCAGTAAAATGTGAAAGGACAGTGCCGCATTCGGCTCCCTCCATTCGTAGTGGGAACTACTTACATCACGACAATGTTATGTCTACAAATCCCTAGATTCCTATTCCTTAAAAGCATCCACGCTGCTAATCCAATTTACATGCACACCCCAGAATACACTTTATTCACTAGAAAAACACGGACGCTTACATATACACCCATTAGGCACCTTTTCTATTTACACACGAGTGACCGCACACGTAATGGCTAAAATGAACACATGTGCTCAATTACTGCTTACACATAAAAAAAACTCTTCTTTAACCAAGATTTTCTCTAGACACTTAAAAATCTCGTATTCTACGAACTATTTATATTGTCAATAAAAATTAATCATGTTTGTATGAATAGACGTCATTTATTCTTTTGATACCATTTAATTATTAACAGGCTTTATAATAAAACTAGTCTTCAGGAAAACCTATTCCGCAATAATATCAATACTGTAACGTAAGGGCAGGGTCACATCATCAATAAGGAATTCTTATAAACGAGTTAAACTGTCGTAGTCTCGAGTAGTCAGGGCAGCCCGGGCTGGCAACAGAATAGCTATGGTGGCTGTCGGAATTCCAAATTACAAGCTCTCTTGCATAAAATGTTCCGCCATTCTAGTGAACAATACAAAAGGAATTCGTTCGTTCGCTGCACCAGAAAGATGAATAATTGATTGTAGGGGTGGGGCGTAATAGGTGAACATTTCAGATTCATGCGAATAGTATTTTTGTGTTTATTTATACATAAATAAGACTAAACAATCAAACATTTTGAAAACATTTTCAAAATTCAGAAAGTTCAAGCCAAAAATAGCCGTTAGGGCTCCACGGGGGAAAAAGTGGTTTCATGCGACAGTGCAGGTCCTAAAACATCCTCAAAAGCTATGAATGGATATAGATGGTTAAATCTGATATAGTACCTTAATTTAGGACCATTTTCAGGCTGTGAAAGGGTTTACATGAATGTAAAATAGCCAAAAACGAATGGCCTGCACCTTCTGAATTTTGCAAAATTTTCAAAATGTTTGATTGTTTAGTGTTATGTATGTATAAATTAACACAAACATACTACTGGCATGAATCTGAAAATTTCACCCATTACGTCCCACCCCTAATATAAAGTAATGCCACCTATTGATTGCGAGGCGGCTCATCCTTCTCTCGCAGTGATCAAGCAAATAATGAGACGCAAACCATCCTGAATGCTAGGCTGTAATAAACACTAAATATTGCAAGGATAGGTCGGGATAGTAGTCGGGATGCTTTTAACATTCATTGAATTTCCAAGGTGACACGAATTCAATATATATATATATATATTATATATATATATATATATATATATATATATATATATATATATATATATATATATATATACGTATATATATATATATTAGCTGCTATAGATAAGTGTTTACCGGACAACGTAAATATCGATAACTTATTTGGCGGAAGAATAATCTTACTTGGAGGAGATTTTAGACAAGTTCTCTCAGTTCTTCCCAAAGCTCAACTAGCATCTGTACTCGATGTTTGTCTCAAACGGCTTTATTTATGGCACAACTTTCGTCAGATACAACTCCTATAGAAAAATGAGAGCAAATGCAGATCAGAAGACTTTTCGTGATGGCTACATCAACTTGGAAATGGTTTAATTGACAGCACCTTAGACAATGTTGCATATGACATTACTGATATTCCTGCATCATGTGTATCTTACAATTATCTGATATCTTAAATATTTGGCAAGCTGAAGAAATATGAGACAGAGTGATATTATCGCTTAAGAAGTCAGATAGCGTAAGTGTGAATGAGTATGTTTTAAGAAGATTGCCCACATATTCTAGAACATATGTAAGTACGGACTCTGTAAGTTGTGATACTTAGGAAGAAGGCCAGAATTATCACATGGAGTTTATTAATTCACTTACACCTTCTGGCATGCCACCACATCGCCTTAATCTTAAAGTTGGAGACAATCGGTAGGTTGCTCAGAAAACTTGCGATTTCACATCGTTTATGCAATGAAACGCGCTTGGAAGTTGTAGAAGCTACGAAAATAAGCGGTTAACGTTCCAATGAGAAAGTGCTGATTCCGATAATCAAACTTAACCCAAGTGATGCAAATTTACCCTACACTCTGCATTGGATTCAGTTCCCAGTGCGCCTATTATATTCCATAACAATCAATAATGTACAGGGACATCCATTTGACAGAGTTAGCATTTATTTGCCACAGCCATGCTTTACTCATGGGCAGCTCTATGTTGCATTTTCAAGAGCCAGGGCAATGAACAGTGTGAGAATTCTGGATAGGTATACCTATGGCAGCAAAATAGAGTGTTTCACTAGAAATATTGTCTATAAAGAAATATTATAATTTATGTTAAATATAGCATACAGGAAACATTGGCAATGAAAATTGTTATTTACTTTTGCTATTGTAATTTTGTTTTGAATCTTCTGTTTTCCAAGTAGATCACAGATTAGTATATGTATATATCTTTCACTATATAAGGAAAATGAATTAGTTTACAGCAACTGATCTATGTTCACATAATTAGCTACTTAGTGTTTACCTCATATAAACTGTGAAGTTTGATTTAGTAAACTTTATTTTTTGAGCATACACTCCTTTAATACTTATACTGTGAAACATTTTAACTTTCCAAACCAATTACCGTATTTACACGTATTGTGAGAAACAGTGAAAGTTTCCAGAGCCATGCTATCTCTTCCATATGTTAAGAGGCGAGCGTTTTCATGCCTACTTATCGATCTACTTACCTACCAATCTTCCTACCTGTGTCAGGTTCTTACACAAATGAAATATTTAAAAAAAATGACACAGAAACTGTGAATCGAAACCGCGAACTTGAGGCCTACAGTCTTATTCATTAAAGACTGCACTTAATGACTGAACTCATGCAACTCTTTCCAATTAACTCAATTAAAAGATTCGATGAACCCGCTCACTAGCCGTCGGTTGAGTGTAGAAAGCGGATACGACATTGTGAGAAGTTAGCAGGTCATTGTTTATCTTTATTTCAGATAACACTTATACTCCGATTCTTTTGTACAATAGGGGCGCTTGTCTAAATATACAATTTATGTTACAATATGTGTGTGGTAGCGTTTCGATTAGACTTTTGATTTTTTGTACAATAGGGGCGCGATTCTTTTGCCGAGTAAGAGCGCAGCAGCCTAGCTAGAAATGAACGAGCGTACAGATTAATGTCGATTGTACCGTAGAATATCTACAGGGGTCCTGCTAGTATATATGAATACACACATATATTTTTTATGTATGCATATATATATATATATATATATATATATATATATATATATATATATATATATATATATATATTATGATATAAGGGAGAGAAAGAAAGATAAAGCGAAGGAGGCGCCGAATTGTTTAGCTTAGCGTATACCTAATTACATTCGAGCTGGTTGCCGTAGGTTGGGATGGGTTACTTGTAAATTTCTGAAAATAATCTGCCATTGATGACAAGGTTGTCTGATACAGAACTCACGTAAACGTCTCCTGGGTAAAGACTTGTCGCTCGACGTCAATAAATCTGTCATATATTCGCAATAGAGGCAATTACATTTATACACGTTTATATACACTGTGTCACGTTCATGTTATGTACGTTGTCATGTTGGAACCAAAGTAGCGCCAACTGATCAAACAAAACTGTACACACCATCGACAAACTAATTCATCTCAGTAGGTGTAGAATCACCTGTTCATACAAAACAATAGTTGTGTTGCAATTGTTCAAAAATTATTTACGAACGACTCAAGGAAAATGTAGTATCATTTATTTATCTAACTATTGACATAGGGTTCTAAGTACGAACCCATTAGTAGGTAGGTCAGTTTTTTTAATCTATATTTATGAGTTTTTTAAAAGACTAAATATACTTTTCTATATGTAAATAAATGATATATGATTTTATAAACCCTTTTTTTTAAAAAGAAGGAATTTTGATAAAGACAAAATAATTATTTTGCCCTGACAGTAAAGCAGAATTTCACACCATATTTGTTGAATATTTTAATTAAATAGCCGGTACGAGTTTGTATAATAAACCTATTTACTTGTCGCAATCGCGCAACTGACCTACGCGGAAAGGGGTTCACACGTTGATTTAAAGACTCAGGCTATTAGTTTTGACCTGTTGATAAGTAGGGCAGATGTGTAAATTTTGACTGATGAATCTTAAAAAAACACAACTGTGCATAGATAAAAATAACATAGTATAATTTATAATTATAACTATATATATATACTCATATATATATATGCACATATATTGTCAATAATGAGTGAATGGTGGATTTAGCATAACAAGACGCTGTATTTAACACATTTTTAATGATAATTCAGTATTTCAAATGCCCACAAATAGAAGCCAGTGTAATAACAAAAAATAACGCAAAGTTAGTTGCTCTGTACGGGGTATGAATATACTACACATCGGCTAAATTGGTGTAAATGTTTTCAGAGGCTATTTAATTAAGACTGTAGTAATTTTCTTATTTAAGTAGGATTGTTACATATAAAGTGTCAGTAAGCGGTTGTGTTTACTGGAACTTTGTAAATAAAAACTATGGGCTTAAACACTTGTACAATTATACAAAATACATCTTTACAAGCAGACGTGGAATATCAACTATACATGTTCTTGTCTACCTGATTTGTTAAACCCCATGAAATACGGTTTACTACGTTGTCCGCTTGAAATGTTATGGATAGGGTGTATTTTTTTCTCATGCATCATCGGGGGGGGGTCTACACTGAGGATTCCGCAAGGATAACACGTATACGTATGTCGATAAGCATGTGGGTAGTTTAAATTATGAAGTTAAATAGTGTTACGTCATACTCGGTGTTTCAATAGTAAGAGATACACAACAGTTCTAAATTGACAAAAGGTATTTTAAGATATCTACTATATGTAGCGGCTCTTGGGAGTCAATGTTACTAATGGTATAAAGTTTACAAGGTGTTCTGTCTATAGGAAAAAAATAAGGATCTTAGATTATCGCCTCAGATATATATTTTGGAATCCGAAGCAATCATTTACCAACATCAGAATTTAAAAATACGTTTTATTTTATAATTAGGTTTAAACTTAGGGGCATGTTGTCAATTGAATGTATTTTACTTCTAAATACAACTGAAAACTGAGAACAAAACAGCGGTATATTTTCCTCATTTAAAAAGTGTACTTAGAAAACATATGTCGATGCAATTTAATATGTGTTCTTTTCAGTATGAAGACATTTGCTGTATCTGTTCAGAATATCTTTTAAAAAGTACGTCGTCATTTACATATATGACAACTGTATGTATCGTCTACTTATATGCATTGTTATAAATAATGTACTCCTAGTAATTTTTGATTGTTCAAATCTGTTTCATAGCACCAGAATATAATTTGGATAAATATAAACATAAAGAAATAGTAATAAAAGTAATATAATTATGTCGATTATTTTATTTTTCTAAATAATAAAAGTATGCCATTTCACAATAAGACATAAGTTAACAGAAAAACGCGTTTCAAGGCCTCTAATTATATGGTGATATTAAAGATAAATGGGACACTCGTGTAAAAACAATTATTTTACATACTTTTGCCATTAAATATATTTCATGATCAAGTGCATTTGATGCTTTCCAAAATTAGCGACACAAATATTACTCATTTTGACTGTACCCCCAGTTGTTTTACTTCCGGGTGGATTATTACAAACAATACGTTGTATATGCATTCATTAAAAAGAGGGTATTCACAAACATAACCATACGAAATACATAATTTATATCACAAACACGTGTTATATACAAACATTTACAATTGAAACACTGTTTTATTTACACCAGTTATTGTTTTGTAAAATGTGTTTAAGTATTTCGACGTTTGATCACAGTCGACAAACCATAATCACAGTTTTATAATGCAACCTGTAATTTGTAATAGTCCCAACACACAAAAGAGGGTCAATGCGTCAATATGTGTCAATAGATGAGACATGAATAGACCACTGGACCATAGTGTCAGATTAGTAGTAAGCTGAGTTCACAGCAACAGGGGTAAGTCTTTCAAAACGATCAGAGACAATAATCAGCAGGCAAGTCTTAGCCAACGTGTTCAGCGATGCGCAAAGGATTTTGTTCATCTAGTTTTTGATAAAGGACCAATTATCAATACTGAATATTATATCGCATGTTAATGGTTTTGAACGAGTAATTATCAAAATAATGAAGTACAAAACAGTACTTTTGAACCAAGTAAATGTACATTATCTTAAACCGATATAAATTATTGGAAAAATATATGAATTGCACATTCAATTGCAACTTAAAATATAACTATTTTTCATACAAATAAAAAAAAATGTTTACTATGACATAAAGAATGACTATTATAAATCCTGCGTTCACTTCATACATATGCGAAGTAAGCAGATTAGCAAGTCAGAAGATTGATGTTAGTCCGCAGAACTTTATCTAATACTACTATTTCGACATTCCAAAAGCAGACATGCATTTTACCAAAACACAAATGTTTAACTAAATTATCGTAGGAAGTTGTGAATTATTAAACGAAAAATTCGAGTGAAATCCCGGAAGGACTAGAAACAAAATAAAAAGGGATCGCGATAAGAATAATACTCCATTACGAACTGGTATATTTACCAAAAATTAAGACCATTAGTAAATAATAAGCTGTATTAGTTTCAACATACTTAAATTGACACATAAGCCATATTTATTTTTATACTATATATACAAAGTATGGCATGAGCTCGAAAAAAGGGGCGTTAAGTAAAGCTGGTTTGATCTAACTTTTACTAACTTACCTTGTCACAGTCATTATCATTACACAAACACATCGCAATTATACTAAGCTTTCATTCGCTATTTACGAATATCGGCCTATTAGCTGCTGCTGTATTTTCACGCTAAGTGAATTCGTCCTTCTATAAATACTGAAGTATCACTTATTCTTAAGACGTGTCTAGCTTGGCCAGCATTTGTTATAAATCCGAACGTGTTAAAGAAACTTTATTCTTTTAAATCCTCACTCTTTCTGTATCATAGCCGTGCATGAAGTGATGGCTCGCACCAAGCAAACCGCTCGAAAATCCACAGGAGGTAAAGCTACCCGTAAGCAATTGGCCACGAAAACTGCCGCTAAAACCACTCCCTCTACAGGAGGTATAAAGAAACCTCATCGTTACCGACCAGGTACTGTAGCGCTGAGGGAAATCCGACGTTTCCAGAAATCTACAGAACTCCTCATAACGAAACTGCCATTCCAAAGATTAGTCAGAGAAATCGCACAAGACTTCAAGTCCCAAATCCGTTTTCAAAGCGCCGCCATTGGTGCTCTCCAGGTAAACGAAAATCAAACAATTAGATTGAGTTGCATCCACAAAACCTATCTTCTCTCCGTTAACTAGACTTGCCGGTAATATTTCTAGGTTTCGGTCTCACTAATACTTCTCAAGAAATAAATAAACTGGGTATCTTGACCTTAATCTACTTAAACCGTATCTTTATGTGTAAACGGGATATTTAGAAAACTAGTGTACTTAAATTTTTTCGTATTACTTCAACATTTCAGATGTAAATATTTTACATCGTTTAGCATCTTTGCACTATAGTAAACAGCTGACCCCGATATTATTGAGTTGGTATATTGTACTTGTTAGATATATGCAAAGGATACAATTGAACATATTCACACTTCATTTATTTAGCCTAATAATGAATTTTTATTTCAACGTATCTGCCTTTAGTCCCCTTTGTATTCTCTTCTTCCCTACAATGGATGGGCCATTATTACTTTGTAATACCCGCTTTAGCCAAAAGAACCCTGAATTATTCTTGTAGGGTTGCAAAGTATGTCCACATACGGAAATTCATAGTATGCCAACTCTCCATTGGCACTACAAATATAAGAATACATTTATGCAAATATATAAAATATTTATGTAATTTTTACATCGAACTCCCGCTTACGTAAAATGCCGACATAAAGATTCAGCTTCAAATGATCAGACAAAACAATCGTGTTTTCTGCTGCCGAAGTTTAATGTTGAAATAAAAGCCCACTAAAAACTACAATTTTTATGAATTACTTTCCGAACATTCTTTCATATTTACTTGTCATTGAAATGTGCTTATTGATTTCTAGAGATTAAGCCCATAATAGGCATGAAATGTGTTCATACGTTCGTGTACTATATCCTCATTACTTCCCCGAAAAATTGTTTAAAACTCCTGGTTTTTCTAACTGAATTTGCACGAATGCAGGTTAAAATTTTAAAAATGTAGCGGACATTCCCGATGTTCGCTGTCAAATCGGAGAATTAGCCGGGAAACCCAGTGCATGAATATTGACAAACCTTTAACAATCTACTAAACTGGGGTATACTGTCTGACTTAATAGTTGTATCTTTTGTCGGATAACGAACATCAATCACATTCTTTTTCTTCAGTAAAATCACTCCATTGTGCTTTCTAATATTTCATGAATATTTATTATATGCCCCACCTTTTACCTCGTTTCTAAAATGACTGCCCCCCTCGCACAAAACCTGAAATAACTTTACCTAAACCGTAAACGCAGGTAGAGCCAAATCAAAAATATTGAAAGAATTATAGAAATGTATCGCCTTCCGTCTCCCTTAATTCGTGTTTTCCCGAACAAAACTTGGAAAATAAACAACGAATTACAAATGTAACTTTCTAGGCAACCAATTACACATTAAATTGTTTGCAAAAAAAAAAAATTCTGTTCAGATAGCTACGTATGTATCGACTTTGAAAATAATAAGTATGTGTATTGTTACATAGCTATTCAACACAAATTTTAGACTATATTTAGCTAAACGGATACTGAGGCATCGCAAAATGCCGAGTTTAATGAATACACTTATACAATAGTTTTTTTTGGTCAATTTGTTTTAAAAATATAAAATGTCAATTTTTTTTTTCAAATATAACGAGTATACTTGTCCTCGCTATTTGTCACATAAGCTCTTAGACTCAATAGATGTGCATAAATGACAAATTTAAACGTATTTTTTTTTTTTTAGGAATCCAGTGAAGCTTATTTAGTTGGCATTTTCGAAGATACCAATCTGTGTGCCATCCACGCCAAGAGGGTTACTATCATGCCTAAAGACCTTCAACTTGCCAGGAGAATTCGAGGAGAGCGGTAATACACCGATACCGCAAACATTATTTTCATAGTTTGATTGAATTAAGAAAAATAACTCGCCAGAAAATCATTTCAATCCATTCTATTTCATACTACTAAAACTTCTATATAAGATCAACATATTTTATGGTGAATATTTTTAATTTTCAGGATTCTTTGTGTCCAACGTCTTTCACTTTTTTTTATCTCATATAATAAATTATGAAAGCATTTTAATTTCATTCTGTTTTTATTTTCCTTTTACTTCATGAAAACTCATTGTTTACTGTTCAAATAGTAAAAGCACTCAATTGCAATTTTTCTCGATGAAGTAACATTTTTCGAATAAAATGCATCGTTACTTTGACCATCTTAGAGTTGTTTAGCTTCTAAAACACTTAATTTGTTCTATATATGTACAATCGTTATGCTTTTAATATATCCGATTAAACTTTAAAGAATCAGGCGTAACTCAACATTTCCATCGTCATGAATTTTAGTAATCAGTTTATGTATTTTAAACAATAGTAAAATTTCATACTGACATATTTTCTCATAAAATGTGTATTACGACGTAATGTGTGAAAATAAGTATATTAATCCACGGTAAATATTAAAGACCTTATACTAGTCATGCCATTCTTCATCGTTCCTGAAAAATAAAGGTTTAACATTCCAGAATTCTGCGACTGTCTATACATATTTGTATATTCAAAAATTACAAACATATATCAAAGCAAATGTCTTAATTTAGCATATAGTTTTACATTTATACAGCTTCTAAAACTTAATATTAACTCGCCAGAATCCAGCAGGTGAGTATTCTATTTAAATCATACGCGGGGTACGATTCATAAAATAAAATGACCATGAAGAAATAGTTTGTTTGTTTTCGAAACAAATCATTAATATTTTCTAGCTTTTTAATTCTTTTGAATTGAAATATCTAATTAGTAAGTGAATGTGCAGCGGGCATTATAAAAAGACGTTGGAAAATCAATCACTATATTTTTTACAAGAATACACGAGGATTCGACGGCCGCTTCGTCGTTTTCCCATAGTTCATAGAACAAGAGATGTTCATATTGTTAGGCATCTGTAAATCAACGCTGTACTAAACTCTTTTAATTATACATAGATTTATTTTCTCAGGTCATTTTTTTTTTAATGAATAGGCCTCTACACTTCGACTTCCCGGGGGGGTGACTTTTAGCTTCGCATAATTCGTGGTTCGCATTAACCAGAGCCACCTATTCCCAGTTTTCTCTATACAGGTTCCATGCCTACGCTCTCCAACGTCGTTTTCTTTTAAATGTCTTAATTTAGATATATTCCAGCTTCATATAGGAAGAAAAGCTAAACATTTATGATGAAATATTAACTGATATTGATTATTACTCCATGAATATGTATTAGATACACATCTAGAAATTAAAGCGGTTTGATACTGCATCGAATACATACATATGTATTTTAACACCAAATTGCACCCAAAACATTAAAAATAGACATTCGTTCGGCGTAATTAGTCATTTAACACAATAACGCAATTTCCTAGTTATACGTATGCTTATCAGCATCATCTTTTAAAAGGTAGCTAAGTAAACTAGTAAATAAAGCATTATAAACACTGTGCCGGTCTACACATCAATCTATTCCCGTAAGTTTCTTGATATTCCCCTTCCGTTTTACATTTGAACAAACAATTTCACTATCAAATGTTAGTGTGTAAGGACTATAGGTTTCGTTTATCCATATAACTCTGCCACTTTCTAAGTATTTTAAATTGGCTGTTATTCAATTGTCTTCGAAACGTTAGATATTGAACAATTTTTAATACATGATATCCTAGATAATGACCATTACAACTTATACAGTTTTAATAACCAGTTTATTTAATAGTAAAACACTTTTAAACACATGTTTTGGTTTCTACAATTTCTATTTGACACTTTGAAATCAATTAGCATATTGACTAGACGCATTTAAGGTAAAGCTTTTCACTCATCATGGTAACCCTGAGTTATCCATTCAGTTCTTGAAAGGCTTACATTTTGGCTAGAACTTGCAGGATTGGTTTGATAACTCAGATACTGTAAGTAGTTCTATATATTCTGTAAAAGTTAAGTTCATAGTGCGTTTCCGATCTTCAATTGCCCGTGTGATAGCAAAGGGCACTTAATTTAGGTGTCTGCTTAAAACGTTCTTCTAACACTTGTTTAAAGTTAGAGTATCTTAAGAGCGAAGCATGTGCCCATTGCGGTATTTCTGGCGTTGATAATTACGCCCGACCTTTGCCATGCTCATGTATTGGTTTAATGTACGTATTTTTGCCTCTGAATTCGTAACGTTATTGAAGTGATTCTTACTTTCCATTGTTTCTAACTATTCAATTCGTTTTTAGTTTTATTTTAGTCTATTGCTTTTTCTTGATGGGCTCGTATAAAAAATGTAATGATTTATATCGCAGATTATTACTGACCCGACTTAACATATTTTGTGAACTTAAGTTTGGGATACAGACATATTAAGCAATTACATGGGAGTTTAGCAAGCAGCAAATAACCCCTTTTCTCAATTACTAATTAACACTTTTTAATACAAATTAAACGTTTAGAGGTGCATTTTAAGTTTCAGAAAAATGTAATAAATGCGGAATTTTTTAAGGTACTTTTTTACTCGAACATATTCGTTTCCAGTTGACAAATGTTTTAAATACCTAAATAATGTTATATATAAATAACATATCCGCTGTATTCGACATTGCAAGTAACTTTAAAGTAAAGTTTAAATAAATACTATTCTATAATTAGTACAATATCTTTTTCATTTAGATATAGTGAGAACAAATGTGTTATACATTGCTATCAATTTATTAATTATTTAAACGGATACAAATCTTTTATATTTTTTTTGTTTAACAGTTCACACCTCCTAAGCCCGGCAGGCTACTACTGTAGAATGTTGATGTGCATCGAGATGTATGTTTACATTACTTTTACATTTCTGCATGTCGTGTGAGGAGGGGGAGTTCTAGAGGACGGCATCAGGAAGCTATTGGAGTAGGTTATTCAGCATCTGTAGACTTCAACAGTAATTAATTGGCATATGACTGATTGTCGGTTGTCTACTGAATTTACGTCGAGGGGGCAAACATTGCCGGAAGTTCATACGAGCACACTACATTTGAGTACTTGTAAAACAAGCACAAGGACATAGGCTTGAGCTTGGGGATAGTAAATGATTTATTATATTTGAGTCTCTCTTTGTAACCTTGTCTAATGAGACTAATAGATGGTTCACCAGCCCAGATATGAAAACAATGCACCATGCATTGGCGGATAGTGGTGTTATAGAGGTCTTGGATAATATCAGGTGTGACAAGTTTACTAGCTCGGTAGAAGGGTCCCACCTTATTTGCAGCAGTCTTGCAATGCCTTCAATGTAATTATTCCAATTTACGTCACCTGTGAATGATAGGCCGAGGAGTTTAAATGTTGAACTCTCAGATAGGGTGTTATTTGCCATAGCAATCGATGGTTGAAGATGTTTCTTGTAGCCATTAAATCTTATATGTGCGCATCCGTTTCGCCCATATAACTCGACACGCGTGTTGTTGTCAAATATACCTATCTCAGTCCCAATGACATCATAGGGGTCGTATATGAACATCAGGAACAATGGAGGTGCAAAGATGAATCCCTAAGATACCACAGCATTTTATCATGTCAACGGCCATCGAGGAAAACCACGACCTTTCTTTTGGATAAGAAAGGTTCTAATTATTTATAAATGAATACATCCGAAATATTTTCCATGTATTCTGTTTATATCAAAACGTGTTACGCTTCTGTAAATCAATAAAACAATTTAGTATTTTCAAATAATTATATATAGCCAACAAAACACTGCGTAAACACATTTATCCCGATACTTTATTAGCATAATGTTATGAAACCATAAATTAATATTCTGAACAATTCATTTCTATTTTCGTTTTACACTTATATATTCAAAATGTAAATATTAAGGGTATTACTAGTAGTAGTAATATTTATTCCAACGGTTTAATGAAAATCATGAGGTTAAAAATTATTCTTGAAATTCGAATAACTTCTTGTAACGTTTTAAGCATGCGTATGTTTACACGATCCAACAAAAAAGAGGGCCTGTAATAATTTATTTAAAAACATAAGTCCGCATTGAACGCAATAACTAACACAGTTCTTTACATACATACTTTATTTTTCAAACTAAATTTGTTTTCCACGACTATCGTATATGATTTATATTTGCTATACTAAAGAAAAGTGTCCCACCCCTCTCCGCTTTTCAAATAATAAACAAAATAGTCACATTTTTAAACCCCATTTATTCTGTCTTAAATGAATTGATGCGATTTTTTTTTTGCATTCATCCAAACTATATTTCTATCAAAACACTAATTAATTGAAGACGGGTACAGTTAAAACAATCTTTTTAATCAGACGTCCATAATTTAAACTGCCAACTTTGAAGATTAACAGCTGAGTTTTAACAACGTGATTCTACTTTTTAGCGTAATTTTAACTTATTAATATATTTTTCGGTACACTAATCCTAAGTCCGACTTGCAAAGTAGTAAAACTGCACGTACTCTTAAAGACTGCACTCGTGCCCCCCCACGAATAACGGACAAAATGTATCTTCAAGAGAAAAAAAATGGATATGTTATAAAACCCTCGAACTTAGGCAAAACTCTAATTTTAAAATTTTGTTTGCTATTGCCAAGATTTTCTGGGTACGCAAACGTAATCTTCTACAAAAAGTGTAATCGTAATTTTTGGTACGTTAACTGAGGGTATTACTCCACAATAATATCGAGACTTGATTGTATAGATGAAAAATAAAGTATTTAACATTATAGATAATTTTAAAGAAGCTATTTACCAAATTTTCAGGCAAAAAAACACTAAACTCATTGTTTAAAGTTTAACAAGGGACGTACAGTTAAATATAAGGTTTACAAATAAAATATTGGTAAATTTGCAGATTAACACTCCGCTACATCATACATTCTTCTTTTATAGGCGATTAGGTGCGAATACCGTCGAAAATAGAAGGTAAACATATTTAGGAATCAAGTGATGGATCGGTTATATATAGATATAACTATTTGTAGATTATTATTATCGAGAGGGGAGTGGTCCACACTTTTAGGCGATTACGTGTCAGTCGGACTTAGGGTTAGTATTACACAGGTATTAGTTAACTATACACTCTCGCAATTAATTGCTACCGGGAGGACAGATATGGGTTGCTAGTAGTAAATAGTTGCCCAGTAATACCATATGAGTGAATGTTTACGAGAAACGGGTGATGCCAAACCTTGTCAAAGGTTTAAGATATATCAAGTGCTACCGCCCAAGCTTCACCTGCCTTGTCCAGTGTACGATATATGCGTTCGAAGATGAGGGCATATCCACAGTAGATTGTGCTTGTCTAAATCGGTGCTGATGATCAAAAAGAAGTGTACCATTAACTAGGCGCTGAATGGATTCCAAGATCGGGAGTAGACTGATTGGGCGGTAGTTTAAGGATCTCCATAATTCTTAATGACTGGTTCAACAGAAACAATTTCCCAGCTATGAGGGAAGCACGATTCAGCAAGGTATTAGCTGTAGAGATTGGCTGGGCAGGGGCCAGTAAAGCAGTACACTTCTTTATTATTATTATTATTATAGGGATCAAACTCACAAGCTTTGTAGGTGGCACTGTTTTTTACATGTTTAGTATGACATTTCTTAGTACATAATTTGTACATGATGCATAGATATGAAACCGACCGTTCCTTAGAACCATAGCTGAATGGCTTAAACTGTAAATGATGGATATATTTACTTTAATTTGGTTTCAAGCGAAAAGCGTCTAAAAGCCCGCTTTAGTATATCACGATACCTGATATTTATTAAACATCAATTATAAATTCTCCAAATTGGAATGTCTTTTAAGTATTTTTAGCGAAATTATACCGACACAAATTTTAGAAAATTCGTATGAAATTACCATAAATCTTATATAGTCATATGACACCAAAGAAACCAGTTACCTGAATTTTAATTATTTTAGCTTCTCGAACCTCAAATTGTTGACATTTTGTAGAATCAGAATCCTGACGCAGATGTTGACTAATGTAAAATAAATGGTTTTCTGTTGGAAATTGTTTTTGTTTTTTCAAAGACAAGTTTAACGTTAGAGAAAATGTCATGCAAAACAGTTTTGGGAATTAGTCGCTAATTTTATTAATAACATGTTTGCAATAATATAACATAGGCAGAAACGAGCGGATAATTTTATTAATAAAATGTTTGCAATAATATAACATAGGCAGAAACGAGCGGATAATTTTATTTTGCCCCTTAAATTATTTTACAAACCTATTAATTGTTGACTAAGACATACATGCTTGGTCCGGTTGTACATTTTTTGGCGAGACTGGTATCATGCGGAACGAACATATACCACATTGACCTGTAAATGAGAAGGAAAAAACTGAGAGGATGGAATTATGACAAACGTTAATAATTGCACATCCTACCATATGTGAAGTGTTATTTTCTGATCATAAAACACACAACATAACATATCACCTCCATAAAAGGTAGTTTGTGAAAGACAGTATGAGGAACGAACGTATACTATACTTCTTCACCCACTAAAACGGAGGTAATTATTGGAAAGAATGTATCATGACAAATTAAAATGAATTACACGACTCCCTGGTATTATATGACAACATAGTATATACTACATTACCCCTCCAAAATAGAGTCGATAATACATGGGAGCCCCCGACCCCACATGAAAATAAGGTAATGACTGCGAGTATGTTATCAGTAAAACATGAAAATTGACGTAAATAACTTATTTTTCCTCCCCCCCCCCCCCGGGCAAAAGACTCTTATGACAGCAACAGTGAATCTTACATGATCCGTCAATGTAAGAAGTAATAATTCGAAGGGTTGATCTTAAGTAAATGTAATTTCTTACGGACGCTAACTTTAAGTATAGCATTCGAGTTCGCAGAGGAACCCTGTTTATTCGTTCCTGTTTAGTCGTTGATCTAAAATGCATGCTAAGAAAGTAAAGTTCTCATACTGTTTAGATATTCGATAAACTAAATAAAAATCAGCTTTGAGCTTTGTAGTTTATCAACAAAAGCTTACAATGTGCCCATAGTTTACTTGGAGATATTCAGGTTTGTATTTTCATCCTTCAGTGTACGGTACTTGCAGTTCATATTAACATATTTCGAGGGGAATTAAAATTTGATTAGACCGCATCCGTTGTTGTGCTTTGCCGCAAAAAAACGTAAGATACCCTAAAAAAAGAAACTCTGGTCGGCTGACAAAACATTGCATTTTTATCAGGCAAAAAGAAAAAAGTTAGAAAACCGTAACAGAGAGCAATAAAATAAGATGTATATATTTTAAACCAACTCGTGTAGATATCTGCAATATATTTATTGTGTGTCGATATATAAAGATATAGAGGCATGTGTACGAACTATCTCAGTTGCATTGCATTGAAAGTAGAAGCTTTACCCAGCACACCGTTAATATTGCCATCAGGTAATATTGCTATGAGTATAAATAATGGTGTTCGTATTTAGTAGTCTCCCCCACAATTGCAGAGTTAGGCACAAGGCCGTTTTCAATGTGAAGAAAATCACGCTCCCTTAAAAGAGAAATTCTGGACTGAGAAAAATACAATTACAACAATCTGAAGTTATATTTTAGGGAGTACATAAAATATGAAGAGATGCTACACTTTGCTTCTCGCAAAATCGCAAACGATACATATATAATAGTCATCGCATTATTATAATTAATACATATTTATTGGTTGTTATACAACTAACTTGTCTGAGAGCAAGGTACATGATAATCTTATACATTTGTTCAGAATATAACCTCTTCAACTCAGTGTTATGCATACGACTATAGAACTTAATTTGAATAAGTGTTATGTATATATATATATATATATATATATATATATATAAAGAATAGCGTTGGCGAGCAATTCGGGCAATGTTGAGTCACATTTATGTGTATAGCAGCAATTAAATTAAGTTTAAGACTCAGTGTTAAAATCTGTTTTCCAAATTCTAACTAATAGGGTGTTAATAAAATCGAAGTAACCGAATTCAGAGATGTTATATTTATTTACGAAAAGTCCAACGCTTTTTACATCTGAAGGAAGATAAGTATTTTTCGTTAGTCTTGTTAAAAATACAAAATGTTTGGTACTAAAAATATAGGAATAAGCATTACAAGTAATCGTTTGAAGGACTTAGCACATATTCGAATTACCCATCCCCCCGGATGAAACGGTTTCCAGGGGAACTCGTCACGCCCTTAAGTTTGGCTGACCTCACAATGTATTACAGACACGCAACACTGATATTGCCAGTAACAGTTATTATGGAGGAATTCACATTTGGAAAGGCCAGACTTCAAATCTTGCGAGGTGACTCCAAAGGTGAAGTAAGTATATTAAGAAAGGAACGAGTGTAAAATCAGAGTGACTATAGCAAGTGCGAATTATAACCTTGTGGAACAAACTAGGATACATAGTTATGAATGAATTAAAAGTAGCGTTAGTCAATCAGTACAAGTTAAGATCGTAGAGGAATACACTATAACCACAAAAAGTATACTGTTTCATGACTACTAGTGGACAAACTAGCAGGATGCATTGTGGAAGTGGTTTAATTAGAAATACTTTTAGCAAAATAGTATCTCATTATTGAGTAATGTAATACGTTCTCTGTGCGATCTTCTCACATCTAAGAGATATCATGTTAGATTCAATAAATACAGCGATCTTACGTGTAAGCAAAAACCTCGAACATGCCCACAGACTCTGTAGGTGAAATCTTGTCATGGACAGACACACTAAGAACTAGCCAGACAAGAATGTAAATAGATACCCATTAAACTGATCTTACATTACGGAGAAAATATAAAGTATATACATACATCAACGTAATGAGTGTGTCAAGATTGCTTAACTATAAGGTGGTTTTGGAAGACTGAGACATGACACCTGAATCTTAGATATAAATAACCAGGGTTAGAAAAAAGCAAATCATTATATATTAGACTAGCCAAGATATACTTCCTTCGGTCTCTTCCTAGTGTAACTGAATAGTTCCACTGTCAACCAAGCAGGTTCTGTAAATAGTTTAGGTGAGTTAATTTGAAAGACTAATACTACAGCCGTCAGGTTCGCTGTTTGTTACACATTGTGTAACATTGATCCTTATATAAACCATGACCTTTTGGCTAAGATCAAAGTGCAGTTTCACTTATGATAGGCTGGTAGAAAATTACATTTTCCTACGATTCATGACATTTATTGGATGTGTGTCTACCAGTAGTTTGTTTACTTTTCGATTTTTAGTGATTATCAAGGCCCATCGCTCATTGCTTGTCATTTTGATTTTCGTTCTAACTAAACAGAATATACACCAGATGTGTTTTGAAAAAAAAAACAACGTTTTAAATAAATACAAAACACAAATAAACTTGTTCAGGTAGGTTAAAGAGTAACTTATGCGTTTCGTAACATGTGTTGCATATTTGTTCTGGAAAGTAACAAAATAATTTAAACCCAAAAGATAATATTGTATTCATGGGGATGGAGTAAATAAAATCAACATCCAGTTTTTATTTTTAATAATGAAGGTAAAATATCTATTTTAATGAGTACGATTGATTTGTTTATTTGAGTCACGGCTACAAGCGCCCCCGGCGGATATGAAAAGAGCCGCACACGACAGCTAACATGACGAAAAACGGGTCAACACCAAATAGGCAACAAATAAATCTTACGAAAGCGTTGTTTTGTACAAAAAAGATCTGGTGTTCAAATGTAAAGTTAGAACGAAAAAAACGTGGCTGCAATTACAGAGTTGTAATAATCGCTAAAAACCAAAAATTAAGCAAAATACGTGTAGAACATTACATTTTTCAACGATTGGATGTATTTGTAACACTATTTTGTTTATTTTTCTATTTTCCAGCAACTATAAAAGATCCCCGTGCATGAACAGTCATTTGTCTTCCTTCTACATCAACAGGTGGACAGCATGTTGTTTTCTATTAAAAAAAACTATTTAAAATAAGTATATAGAGCAGTATTAGAAGGCTATCACAATGCAAGAATGAAAATATGTCGGCGTTGAGAAGTAAGACAACCACAAGTGTTGCCTAATCAAGTAAGATTTGCTATATAGGAAAACAAAATGTTTAAAGTTTTTGAAAAAATATATAATTTAAATCACTTATGTTGGTTTTACTTCTCAACGCCGACATATTTCCATTTCTTGTATTGTGATCGCCTTCTAATACTCCTCTATATACGTATTACACACAATGCTTCAAACAAACTACCTCTCATTATTTAAAAGAAGTTAACACACCAATAAACTTATTAAAGTTAGTAAATTAGCCTGCCTTGCGTGATATTTATTTGTTGCCACTTTGTTGCCTTATCCTTTTTTCGTTCTGTTAGCTTTCATTATAAATGCTCGAGCCCCCTATTAATAACATGGTCATTGTCTTCTGTACTATCAACTATGGTTACATTTCTTACTAAATCTCTTCGAAGAACGAGATCTCACAATAACAGAATTTACAAATAAAGTATAATTTATATTTTAAAATATAATTTATTTCTAATTGAAATAAGTTAGGTTTATTTAAACAATTATATATGTATGCACATAGTTTCGTTTTAAGATAAGAGCGGCAGCTAAAATATTCAAATATGATTTAAGACGGACAGGTTGCAAGGTCAAATCCTGCCCTCGGCGTCAGATGTATTTATTGTTTATTTATGTATTAACTAGTGGGCAATATGTGCCTTAATGTATTACGTTGACAAACACCTATCGACTTCGGGCCAACAGTAAACCTGATATCGTGACAGAGACTGCCATCTTTATATTAAAGATAGATTACAGCTAGAAAAAAGTGCACAGTTGTATCCTTAACGGTGTATTATGCAAAAACATATTTCGCCAATGATAAGATTCAAAGTCTATATTAGTTGGTATGTTATAAAACGTCTAACAGATGAATCGGAAATGGTTTAATGTGAATTAAAGAAAACAAAAAACGAGAAAGTTTTGTGATTAAAGTAAAATACAAAAATGTTAAGCAGTGTATACCATGATTAGATGCAAGTACTGATTTAAAACAAATGCGCAGATTGTTTTAAAGACGATCTTGCCGTAAGCATTTGAATGAATATAACTATATAATACAACCTCAAAGAGAGGTCAAGGTATACATATGAGGCCATTTAGAGCAATGCTCTTAAACGTTGAACATTACAATATATTAATGTAATTGAACTAGTTAATAAGATAAAACCAAATATGTGCGTCGGCCTTTGGACCAGCCATTGAAGCAGATATGTTTACGTGACATTCTGACAATTGTTACGAGCAGTGGACGAAAGGACACTGGAACAAGGACAGCTATGCCTTTTGCTGATTAATATAAACAACAAACCCGCAAATAAATATCTGATATTTCAATATTTATTGATCGAAAAGTGCATTGCCGTACTTGTAAAACCATCCATATTTACCCTGGCGTGCTCAGTGTATTGCTATATGTATATATAAATATATATATATATATATATATATATATATATATATATATTAGTCAAGAAGCAGAAAGATACCTTCCCCACCAGCAGTTCTCGACTCCAAAGAGGGTGGCTAATTTAATCATAAACCTAAATACTGTTACTGTGTATCACAGCTTTTCAGTGAGGCTAGACTTGCAGTTCTTCTTAGGTAGGGATCGAAATTTCAACCCCCGGTTGATAGTTGTCAGCACTACTTATTGGTCCAAAAGTAGAAGCGCTCGTAAATAGTATCTATAATATTTATTTAACCGCTCTTTCTGACAGGCTGAACATGTTTATTTACAAATACCGTAACATTACTCTTAGAATCAGCAGAAGGCATCATTCAATAGCTGTTTTGTGTGTTTTCTTACTGAAATAAAGGTTAGAAGATTTAAATAACATCTAAAGGTGTACTCTCATGTAAAATTTACCGAAGCAGATAATCGAATGCCTAAGTAAAAACCTAAGAGGGAATAAGGGAATAACTTCCTTAAAACTACAAATATATTCAATTTTTATGAGAATTTAAGTGTGTGAAATGTATTACGAGCCTCTATAAGTGCCCTCATAACCAAATGCATCTATAAGGGCGAAACCTCCTTTTAAACATACACATATAACTTATTTCGCCAAAAATTAGTTCATATCTATACACGTCTTCGAGAAAAACTATGAAAGAGGTCCAGAATAACTAAATTACACCCGGTGTGCCGAATATCTGTGCCATTCCTTATATTTCACAGTCAGAATACACCCTTAACTCTTAAGCATCGTATATCAAATAGTTTATATAACATATTCCACAATTGTTTAGTTAGGGCTGTATCATACTGAAACATCGAGTGTACATTTTCGATTCTACCCTTCCGCATACTATTTTAAATGAAACTATACAAAACTCTATAAAAATGATATTTGAAAAAATCTAATATCGAATATAAGAGATACATGTTTATATATTTAGTACACACCGTCTCATTGTATTTCTTGCTGCTGCCTCTTTCTCTCTCTCTCGTTCTCTCTATACCTACATCTATTTATGTAATATATATATATATATATATATATATATATATATATATATCTATATATTATATATATATATATCTATATATTATATATATATATATATATATATATATATATATATATCTATATATTATATATATATATATATATATATATATATATATATCTATATTATATATATATATATATATATTATATATATATATTATATATATATATATATATATATATTATATATATATATTATATATATATATATATATATATTATATATATATATATATATATATATATATATATAATATTAAATTAAAATAATAATGACACGGCATGTTAAAAATAGCGACTTAATGTTTTTAGCGCTCTGGAAGTAGGAAAATACTAAGCACGCTTTCCTTCTATCGCCAGTAAAAAAATACAAAAACTACATAATATTATGGCGATAAACAATCGGGCATATTTCGGTAAGGTGGGGGTGGTCTAGTGACACCACTCCAGACTGCAAAAAGTAATATCATAGGTTCGATCATTACCGAAGCTAGCCATGTTGATGACGGATGATAGCTAGAAAAAACAATGTATGCAGATTGTCACACTATTATATTCTACTGCGTTTGGTATGAGTTAGATTGTTTTTTAGTCATGTTTACGATGTGTAGCTAGTTACCTATTCTACACTTTAACTTTTCTCTTTACTATGTGTGATTGAATGCTGACACGATTGACTTTAATTTACCCTCATCCATGTACCTTAACAATTTTGTATTAGCTGCTGCTGCTTCTTTTAATCTCCGATCGCATGCGTCTCACTATAAATACTGAAACTTTAATAGTGTCTCAGTTATTCTGAATGTCTGGCTACCAGAGCACGCACACACACACACACACACACACACACACACACACACGGATTTTTTTAAAAGAAACTGAATGTTCTGAATACTTTATTTTCTCCAGTATATATTTGTATTATTCTTGCATCAACAAAGTTGTCCCGTACTAAGCAAACCGCCCGAAAATTTATAGGAGGTATAACTCTCCGTAAGCAGTTAGCCCAAACTAATGCTCAGATAAACTCATCCTCCACAGGTGTGAATAACCCGCACCGTTACCGACCAGGCACGGTAGCGCTGAGGGAAATTCGACGTTTTCAGAAATCTACCGAAGTACTTTTAATGAAGCGGCCATTTTAACGTTTTATCCGAGAAATCGCACAGAACTTCAACTCCGAAATCCGTTTTCAAAGTGCCGCCATTGGTGCTCTCCAGGTAAATTATAGAACATTCAAATGAATAAGAGTTTACCCTCGCTTCGAACCATACATGAAATAGTTAATTCGTACACCTAATGTTGATTCGCATTTTTCGAGGGGGGAGGGTTGCCTTAACACCTATTCATAGGATTCGGCAGTCGACGTTTCAAAATAAATATAACTTCGATTCTCTTACGTTGTATTTTTGTTGTTGCTTCATTACATAAAAAAAACAAATAGATGTACGTAGTTGTTACATCTAAGCCCCGCGTACCATATTAAGTATAACATTTCCGGGCAATAATCGCATATACATAAATAGTGCAACCGTTTTTTATCATTGTATTATCGTCTTCATAGTAAGTTGCCACATTTATTTATTTTTTAATCATATACTGCCATTGATCTGGATGTATGAAATCATTTAAAAATATTAATGTTATCATTCTTTCTCTAAACTTTAGGAATGCAGTGAAGCTTATTTGGTTCGTCTGTTCAAAGATATCAACATTTGTGCCTTACACGCAAGACGGGTCACGATTATCCCTAAAGACCTTCAATTGGCCAGAAGAATTCGAGGGGAACGCGCGTAAAAACAGAACTTCCCTAATTATCCCTACTTGGAGAGCATTGCAATTACATGGAGAAAAATTAATTTAAATTTGCAAACCTCACGTACTTTTAGACTTTAAACTCCATATTGGATCTACACTTTCATGATTTTTTAAAAATTAGTGGTTATTTGTATTTCTCTTTCAGCCTCGTTCTATTGTCATGCTTCATAATTTTTAATTTTACCGTTGAAAACAATTGGAATTTCTGTTTGGTCTGTTTGGTCTTTTTTATTTAACTTGTACTCTGTGGTATATTTACATCATTTGTTTAATCCCCAAGCAGTTTAAATCAGACGTAATTCCGTTTATATCCTACCATTATCGTCGTCACATTAGAAAATACACGGTTTTCTGACATAAAGCAGATTACTATCACATGTTTCAGACTTTAAAAAACGTAGTTTCAGGACAAAAGTAAATGTTACGAATTATATTTGAAGAACTTCATAAAAAATGTGTCATTTGCCTTTCCTCCCGCTTTTTTCGCTATAGTGTTAGACTCACTTGCTACCTCACTCGGTTTAAAACGTTTTCGAAACAAAAAAAACAGCATAATAACTCTAGCTAGCATCCTTTTTAGAAAGCCGTTACCAGAGATATTCATAATGATGCTTTTATTGTTGTATTAGCTTTTCTTATACGGGATTTAAATGTTTAATTGGATAAGACTAAACAATTAAAATAAAGAGAAACATTACTACATTACCATCGTGTGAAATGTAACTTCTAGGTATTAGCTTTAAACTTCTGGGAAATGCATTTTCCTGATACACACTTTCCTTAAATCAAACGGCAGTTGAATACTGGTTACTCTAGCATTAAATTGTTATTCACCCATTTAAGTGTGAAGCATGGTCTAGAACATTTCCTGGTGACGTGAGGAAGTGAATTAAATAAATTGTAGATACTTAGAAACTATTTAATGCGTCGTTGTTGTATTAACATTGAATTCTAACTTTTAGAATCCTACGTTTACAGTTATAATTATCTAAGCATTTGCAACGCTTTTCTAATAAAAGAATTTAAATTTAGTGTGAAATGATTCAACTGCATGAATTATTCATTTTAATTCACTTAAATTCACATTTGTTTTTAAATTGTAATTATAAAAATCCTGAAAACAATTGATAGTTGACAAATTATAATTCAAATCAAGTCACATAAAGCTTAGGTTGCTACATGAAGATAAAACTTCATGTAGCTACCTAAGCTTTATGTGACTTGATTTGAATTATAATTTGTACATATAAAATTTAAAGACTAATATTCAATTTTAATAGTTATCAATCTCACTGCATGTTTTAAGTTTCGATGTTCTTTCATTTGAAATTAGCAATTGTAGGTGCATTTAAAACAATTTACTCATCGGTATTATAACAAAATACTCACGATGTTAGACGAACATTATAAACTAATATATGAACTAGATTATCAGAAGTGGGTATTTAAACACTATTGATTATTTGCCTCAAGATTGAACATTCAAAATAACTGTTTACTTATATTTTAGGTAAGCAATGGGTATAGGTTGGCCTTAAATAATCAAGTTGGCGAAGTCTGCTCGCAATTGTCTATTTTAATTGTATTGCAGTTACAATATACTTCGATCGCTATGTGTCTTAGACACATGTGCATGTTCTGCATTTGAAATAAAGTGTTGTGTTTTTATATTAATAGTGCACATCTTACCAGGATCAATAGCCACAAGATCGTTGAGGTAGACTTCCATTTGGATAATATAACAATACTATCAAATGATTTCGAAATATCATTGTCTGAAAACGAATCTTGCAATATTCCACATTGGACTTGAAAACGATACTTGAACCATCCCCACGTTCACGTGATGAACAGGTTTAGAGTTCTTAGAAATAATTATATCTATTATGTTCTGTTTCATTTTCGGTACACAGGAATAACTCCGTCTTCATGTTGAAAACAATAGTAGCTGTTTCTGATAGCGTTTTACGCAAATCAGAGCTTGTAGTTCAGTCGAGAATCACCCACAGACGGCTATTAAAATATTCAAGGTGTAACTATTAAACCAATTAGAAAATCCATTTAAAATCCTTATTGCTATAGAAGTATATATGAAGAACATGACACTGCGTTGTCTAAAACTCGCTTCCGATTTTCTAGAAGTATATTTCGATTAAATGCATACTTCTGAAGGCTCCCGCGTATTCCCTTTTCGTAAAAGTATCCATTATGCATAGGAAAGTAACACATAAACGTGTCATTCTAAGATCACGTTGAGTGATGTACATGAATATGTTTAATTGATGAGTAATAACAATCCGTAATTCAGCACTTGTAGAACAAAAGATACATATATGTGGAATACCTGGTTTTCTGTATAAAGACACAGTATCAAAAACGAACCACAGAGCATACGCCATACAGTTAGCCATCATGAAATAGTGATTTTCTGTCGCTTGCATACATTAAACGATTACTTTTTGTGCAGCAGTTTTTTTCAGCACTTTCCTAGTTTTTCTTTTACTATTGGCGGAATAATTTACGTTTACGAGGTTGTTTAATATGATATTACTTTTCTTATACAACTCATTTTTCAGTAAGTCAAAATTGAAATTATACGGGACATTATTTTAAGTTTCAATAATAATAATACAATTCTAGCTTATAATGTTAATCCATATTAACAATAGAACATCATTTAACTAGTGAACATAGGTGTATACATGATCATAGTTGTTCGACAGTTGATCTCGTAATAACAATCATGTATTAGCCAGTTACAACCTTTACAATGCCATGATCTTAGTTCAACTGCTGTGAAGAAATTAATGTTTTTATTGAATTTAAACAAATAGGAAAATGTAGATCATATTTAATGTAATACAAAAATGCAATATAAACTTGAGAACTGTACGGGTAGTAAAAAAACGGTTGGCAAACCCTTATGCAATTTGGAACACATATAGACATATAGTGGAGTATAATACGGTTCATTTTGTGAAGGACAAAACAGCCTGACAATAAATTTATCCGCACATATAAATACGTTTAATATGAATTTGTTAAACATGAGGCATAGACTGAAAGGTATCGTTACGAATTATGTTGCCTTTATTTTCTTAGAAAAACAAAGTGGAAGGAAATGACACTCGTGAAATCAAAGGTTCTCCTGCATTCAAAAGGTAGTTTGCTAATGTTCATGGATTTGTAACGTATACTGATTGAAAGTCTAATTACTTATTTTATTTCTAGAACATATGTATGAATGGATTCACAATTACTTAGCAGATATCTATATTGATAGTAAAATAATAGTGATTGCAACGAGTTACATATCCTGTGTATAGGTGAAAATTGTCAAACAACGTTTTGAAAATAAATGCACAAATCGAAGTCCTTTTTTATATTGTCACCTCCGGTAATATCATCTCTTTCTTACAATTCATGGTTACTCTGCTAGTATATATCTGTGTTTTAAAATCTGTATAATGATAATAAAAATGTAATTGTATGTAATTGCGTATGTTATCACCATTACTTTTTTTTTAAGATGGGAACGATAGTTTACCGAATATGAAATATAAAAGGTATACCTTCTGTTTTAAAAATAATACAAGAACACCGTGCCGGTCAGCTTTTGCGCTGGGCGCCCATATAATGAAAATAGGTACGTTTAGCTGAAATTGTAGCATATATAACATATGTTGATAAAAAACACCGATGTGTGATCGAACAAAGGTCGACACATTATCCTGGCATTAAGAATCAGTTATATAACAACTGGCTCATTTACAGATAGTTACAGTGATCGCTAATGTGCCGGTTTCTATCCTGGGTCAAGTCATGTTAAAGACTAACACGATTTTACTGCGCATATATTTATTGCCATTCTTTAATAGTAATTTTCAAAGTAATTTATTCCAGAGTAGTACTGTTTTGACATTTTATGAAAACTCGAATTATATATGTACACATACGGTACTTACTTCAGCACGAATGTAATTACCACTCCACTATTTTTTATGAAGACTGTTGTAAATGTAATGCTTACGCATTTGTTTATACTTACTAACGCCCCGATGTACTTTAGTATACACGGTTTAGCAGGTTGTCAGCCATGCGTTTGTCGCAACCACGTAAGGATTGTACACAATGGGTGTAAAAATGCAGAAGATTACTTAAAATAAATGGATTATCTAAGACGGCCATCGAAATATGTGCTTACAGTAGGCTTGCGAAAAAGGCTTGCCATATTAGGTGTACAGGTTCGTATTTTTATAGTAATTCCGTTTGCATTTGGGTGCAGAGATAGAGAAATAATTTCTGTAAATGTAATATAAATCAGTTTTTATTTGTAAAAGGAATTCCCTTTTGCTAAAACACAACCTATGTCAACACTGTAATCGACCTACAATCAAATGAAGTTATAACTAAAAAAAAGCAAAATCTATGTAAGTTATAGATTTAAATAGAATGCGTGTCTGTATGTGTTGATTTTTTATTCACTTGGTATACCGCGTTGCAAATACTTACACTCATTCAATATTTATTTGAGGAATACATTTTCTAGGACCAATTAAATTAATTCCCTAAACATAATTATTTCGCATCAATTGTATGCATGCTCACAAAAATGTAACTAAATATATGATGCTACTGCACATTGTTATAGTATCATTATTCTAATTATAATCAAATTGAATTATATGCATTTTATTGTAGCGCATGTTTTTAGGTTCTGAGGTATAACGTTTAATTAGTTTGTTTAGAATTAGATTGGAAGTTTTGTCTATGGTATACTGCTTAACACACCTTTAAAATACTGAAAAGAAACTGATATTTGAGGAATATTTATAGTTGATGTCTAGGACGCATGGTTAAATTTCACAGAAATCAGAAGTATTTAGCATTTAAGGGTGGCATTCTTCGCCTTGCTCGCTTTGCATGCAGCTGCATTAGATATAACTCACATTACGTACTTTTACGCTTTACAGCTGTGTTCTAAAATCCATCGTGATCGCTTAATATATTACGGATTTTATCTTATAGATTTAAATATATAAACATGGACCCAACCTTAATTCATATGAATATAAATCACATTTTTCATAGATAAACCAGCCTTACTTTCAGGAATCTGTATCACTTGTGTTGCCAGCGAGGCCAATTGTATTCTATTTAATTAGTACTTTTCTTCAGCATCTTTACCTAAAAATACTGTAATACTTTAAAAAAAATTCTAAAAGTAATATGCTAAAGCAAGCTTATGACACAATAATTACGAACTTTTAATTACGCTACAAGTGTATACTTTTGTAAGCAAATTCCTCAAGGATGTGACTCTTAGTGTCACATACTTGAAGAAATTGTTCTGTTAACGGAGAGGTAATTTTGGTCAGCCAAACATCGTTATTAAATAGTTTGTAATCGACACATAAACAGACTGCATTCGTGTGTTTTCTTTAAATGTAGTGACTTCGTAAAATAGAAAAGACAGTAAAATAAATATAAAATCGTTTCAATCTAAAGAACGCCGATTTTCGATTCGTTATTTGTCAGTAGAAAATAATGCACATGATCAGTTTGTTATCAATGCTTAAACAATCAACTTTTGTTGAATTTGCATGATTCAATGCGGTGTTATTCATTTATTTAAAGGCATTAGACGTATGTGATTCAATTATACAGCACATATTAAGAAATAGTTTACAAATAGTGATCGGAATATGCCCACACACACGCATTCTAATACTTATTTGCATATTTATTTCATAAGAAACATCTAATAAACTAATTATCTACACAGGAGTATTTAGTAATATATCCCTTTAGTTACCTTATATATACCTTATTGTTTTGTTTATACTAATATTAGCATACATACTAGTCACTCTAATTAAGGCAATTCAATAAACAACCATCCGATAGAAGACATCGTGTTAGCTAATTTTGAAATTCAGATGGCAACTTTCTGCTATGTTCACACCCGCGTACATATGTCCCGATTACATTACGTTGGCATAGTTTCTTTTCAAAACAGAAGTATCTATGTTACGCAATGATTTACAAAGCGTTTTTATTTGTAATACGTATATTTCGAAAACTACGTTTTGTTTTATTAAATATTTTCATGGTAGTGGTGAACGTTATATTTTACATAAATAATAAACAAATAACAGCCTCATCTTTACTCATGTTTCAAAATTACAAAAAAACAATTAATATTTTAATGACCTTAAAGTGTATAATGTTTTACCTTTTTTTGATAATAAAGTCACCATTTTAAATTATTCAGAGATTATTGTTTAATTTGCCCATTTGAGGTTTTTGTTCTTTCATTGTATTATATAACAAGTTTTGATCTAGATAATTAATATTAGAACGACCATATAAAATGACGGTGTTGTAATGTATTGCTTTATTAAGGAAATGTTTCTATGTTTATACACATAAATTTCCTATAAGTTACAGTATATTTAATAACACCATGGTAATCATGTTTAGCTTTTTAACCGAACTTCCCCAGATGTGTGAATCAAAATAGTTTTTTTTGTCTGTAAATCTAGGTTAATTGCGCGTCGGAGGTATGGTAATTGTTCTAGTAAACTATAGACACATGTAACTCGAAGGTAGAATTACAAAAAATAATCGATTATTATGATAAACAATTATATTTTTTAGATATTACTAGTTAAATAATCTGAGATAAGAAAATGTCGATTTATTAATGTTTTAAGAAAACGCAACTCTCTAATTGAATAAAGTAAACTGTTTAAACTCCACAATTATCATTAGCCTCTATCGTTTCATTTCCGAACAAAAACTGCAGCGAAATGTATTACATTCGTGGCAATAATGTGAGAAAAAAGTAAAATATCGTTATTTAAATAAAGTATTCCTCTGCTAAAGTGTTATTAAGGTCGGACCTTCAAGGTGCAATCTATGTTTATTATTTTATTACATAAAAAAGTTAATACTAGGTAGGAATGCTGTATTTTATACAACATTTTTGTTTTTACATACATTTGAAATGTAAATATATACTTAAGACATTTAGTTTTGATTTAATATTTGAAATATAGTTTTAATTAAGTAAACAAATATTATATAAGAATAATTGAGATATGTATTTTCTAGCGGTTTGTTTTGGTCCAAAAAATTATTTAATTCTAACATTATTGTATTTACGGGTTTTGTAAATTAAATAGATTAACCTAATTTATATCTGTTAAGATCATGTCTAATAATTAGGTATAATATTTTCTTTTCAGAATGTAATTTTATAGCGCAAATTAATATAAATCATTACATAAGTTCATAGAATTTGATAATAATGAAACATGGAATAATTACGTACAATTAATGGTATCGAGCTAGAACACTTAGTTTTTCTTAGAATTGTTCTGTGTTCATATACAACAAATGCAGTCCTAAAATATTTATAAAACTCTTTGATTTAAGTATTCCAATAAACAGAATATCTGTTAATAATACGTATAACATGTGTTTTAAGAAAAGCAAATACATTTAATCATGAATATAATGTTGAATAAAAGATTTCAAAATGATTACATTGTTTTGTTAAGGACTAAGGTTAGTGTTTTGCTAGAAAGTGTACATTGCGTAGGCTGTCAATATGTGCTACTATATGTAAGGCTGTCAATATGTGCTACTATATGTAAGGCTGTCAATATGTGCTACTATATGTAAGGCTGTCAATATGTGCTACTATATGTAAGGCTGTCAATATGTGCTACTATATGTAAGGCTGTCAATATGTGCTACTATATGTAAGGCTGTCAATATGTGCTACTATATGTAAGGCTGTCAATATGTGTAACTATATGTAAGGCTGTCAATATGTGTTACTATATGTAAGGCTGTCAATATGTTCTACTATATGTAAGGCTGTCAATATGTGCTACTATATGTAAGGCTGTCAATATGTGCTACTATATGTAAGGCTGTCAATATGTGCTACTATATGTAAGGCTGTCAATATGTGCTACTATATGTAAGGCTGTCAATATGTGCTACTATATGTAAGGCTGTCACTATGTGCTACTATATGTAAGGCTGTCAATATGTGCTACTATATGTAAGGCGCCTCTTCGTACCCACAGCGAATCACGCCATATGACATTGCAAAATAGGCGGCCAAGCTACATTTATTATGCACAACTCTGTATCCATCGTGAAAATCTTGATAAAGTGAAAAAGATTTGTCTTTACGCTGCGCTAAGAGTAAAAGCACGATATTAATATTTAGTATTCTTTACTGAATAGTTGATGTTTATGACAAAACGCTTCGTCTTTCCTCAACGAATAGCAGCGATTCTTGAGCTATGCCATGATTTATCACTTGCTGTCTTGAAAGCCATCGATTTAGTTTGAAGGACAAAAGCACGTTATGTTTCAACTTCCTGTAAACCAATTTTATAGAACGACGTGTCAAGGCATGATGGCGAAATATAAAACATATAATGTAATATGACATTTTACTGAAATAAGGAGATACACTGCAAATAAAAGCAATCAGATTGTTTTTAACGACGATAATTATCATATGTAACTTGATTACCTCTGTTAAAATCGTTATAGTTTGGGTCGAGTTTGTAACTGGGTGTATGTACAATCTAGCCTCCTAAGCATTTTACGAATACTTACCATATTTTGTTAAATATAGAGAATTGTTCAATTTTCAGCTTATTTTATTAAAGAATATCAACGTCAAATAACAAGATCAATGTCACGACAAAGGTGAAATTTACACTTAGGAGGTAAAATTGGTCCTGTTTATCGTTGACTATCAACACTTGTCTAAATAATAAGAGTAGCGCATATTTTATGGCATTAGCCTTAGACCGTAAAATATTTAGTCCTTGTAATATTCAGCTTTTGCTGAAATTTTCACGGAAATGTAACTTCTAATTTGTTCGCAAATTTGATGTAAGATGCTGCAAACTTTCGGCCCGATGAGAACAATTGTTTGAGTTATTGAGATTTCCATGATATTCTGAGATAATTTATACAATAAAAAGAAGTAAAGACTAGATAAGTCTTTGACTAATCTGAACGTAGTCAAAACAAGGTATACAGTATATCCACTGATTTGTGTTTGTTTGTAGTGTATTTTAAGACCAAATATGTACAGACCATCATGTAAAATAGCCATGTTATTATCGATTTATTTAATTGTTAAATTTTACTTCATACATTAAACTTGTAAGCGACGAATTATGTAGTTTTGATGAGTAGGGGCCACAAATAAATATGTGCGATGAGATCTTACATATTGGTAGCGATATAAACGCTCAAATTGTGAAGTACAAATAGGGACACGAAAAATCCGATGCAACTGTCAGGAAAATATCAAAGGCTACTGTAAAGGGTTAGGCATCGTTAGTTACACATAAAAACAAGATTAGAAAGAACTATAGATAAAGGCAGACACTCGCTATTTAAGGCTTATTTTGCTGCCCTGAATATCACTAACATACCATTAATGATTCGTATTTGTTTGTTGCAGTGGATTTAAAGTAGACATTTATAAATCAAATGCTTATATTTATACATGATTTGGTGTGTGGGGGGGTGCAGTAAGGGATACATATGATTGATAGTCCTTATTTTCCTGTCGGTATTGACACTCTTGAGATTCATTACGATCTGGAATATGAGTTATTTAGATATTGACAATTTATAATTTACCATCAATTCACTATTCTTCTAAAACTGTTCTTTATTTGACGTAATGAAGTTTAATATATCATTATTGCGTACATACACATTATGAACATTATGTAACTAGATTCTCAATTGTGTTTATTGTATCTGTATAACTCAAAAATACAATTATATTTAAAATCAAGAATGATAAAGCTTAGTTTGAAAAATAAATAATAAAAAGATTGTAAAATTCCAAAATACTGAAATCAACTTGAACTTTTGTAATCGTGCACAATCATCCACAAATCGTTCGTTTTTATTATTTTTTCAGTGTTGATAGTTATCTGAAATATGAGATGTTTAAACCACTTTTAACACTCGATATATTCGACTTTAGAACTATCAATATAGATGTTCAGTAACCAATATAGTAATATACAGATAGAAAGTACGCCATCAATCAATAGAGATTAATATATACAGCGCTGTTGTGGTAAACGGGATATTTAAACAGACCTGTGGTGTTGTCTATATGAATGTTTGCTGTTAATCAAATATATTCGTTGACATAATTTTAACTATGCTTACAACACTTCTGAGATTATCGACTATTTATATCTATCTAACCTTCTTATTCTCTATCTCCCTCTCTCTCTCTCTCTCTCTCTCTCTATCTCTCTTTCAATATCTCTCACTATTTCTCTTCCGACTTCGGGAAAGAATAGATCAATTGGAGGAAAAGGGCTTGTTACTTTTCACACCTCTAAAAGAAGCTTCTCTATATTCATCACCAACCCTCAGATCCTAACTCCCCAAGTAAAAGTAAATTGTTCACTCCGGGAAAAAAAACTTTTTCTTTAATAAGCGTGTAGTATAATTGCATGGCTGACATGCTTGAAAAAAAGGTCGATTTACTGTACTGCTCGTGAAGATATCCCTGACATAATCCCATTCTTGTATAAGTGACATATATATATATATATATATATATAACAAACTGCCGCAACTTGTCATTCATTGGTGGCTGGAGATGACAGAATTTTCACTTCTCGTATTGTTCTTAATCGGTGCTCCTAATTTGTCAGACAATTTGAAAGAGTATGTTGTGTTAAATCTGAAATGTATGAATCGGAGAGTTATGTGTGTGGCTATCTTCAGTTGGTTTGATCTCATAGACACTTTCGTTATCATTTCTATGGTTTTGTTTTTATATGAGGTGTGTTATTAGCCTGCACCGATGTTTTGGCGCGAAAAGTATAAGGCTTTATGTAATTGTTTAACTGTTGTTTTTATTATTCCTTAATTATTAAATGAATATGTGTATGTATATATATATATATATATATATATATATATATATATATATATATATATATATCCTTTAAAATCATCTAGATGGACTCATATGTGTATTACCTGCGAGAGTAAGTATAGTTCGTTATAATAGGGTAAGTATAGTTCGTTAGTTCTATTACTTTATACAACTTGCGCATTAACGTATTACATCTATCATTATTGCTAGGTTACAACTTATCCCATATAATTACCTATTTTCACACTAATGCATTATTGTTTTAGTATATCCAGGTATCAAGTTTATTGTTGATATATTTTATTGGCAGTGTCTTTTACGCTGTGAGGATAGTTTCATGTACACTGTGCGAGACGCTATGATTGCAGACATATGTTGTTAGTATGCATTATAGAACTGTCATTGAATGATTTAAACAAGTAAATATTTTAAATAAAAATTACAGTATTAGTAAACATAGAAATTACTTTCTGTTTAAATACTACAGCTACTTAATGAGAACATGAAGGAGTAAATTATCTTTCCTTGCATTACACATAGATACTATAACAACACGCATTTGCTAATATACAGTAAAACACATGGGATGTGTCTAGTGTTATAATGTAATGAAATGTTCATAGAAACGTATCGATTTTACACCTTGTGTAATGTAGTGCAAGCATAGACATGTTTGTGCGGAATTTGGAACCGTATGCAATACTGATAGAATTGCAAACAAAAGATGATAGTATGAGATTTCATGTAGAAATTGATATTAAAAACACAGCAAAGACCAATGAAATGTTAAGCCAACTGATAGATCATTAAAATGAAAACATGGACAGATGCTATTTTAATATTGAGTCACCGTTTATAAAGACCCAAGGCCACTTGAGGATAGAAGTTAATTAGCTGGTCAGTGTGTGTGTGAGGATCTGCAACGATAGTTGTACATGGGCAGACTATAATAATTTGAGAAAATGGCTCAACAAAAATGTTTGAATATTGGACTTAACAACCGCAACATTGTGGTCAGCTAGGAAGCAGCGCCATAGTTCTGTGTTGCACACACGCGTAGTTCTTTGAAATGCACTTCACTCATAAGTTTCATTTTGTCTTGGTAGACTAAAAGAGAAGGAAACACTACTTACAGTGGTTGTAGTATGAGCGGTGTTTGTTCTTAATGTTTTGCAAGAGTCAATCATCGATTGGAACTCGGTCGAGCAGCTGCAGTGTGAATAAAGATACGAAAAATACAGCCTAGCAACGTATATGTTATGTGAAAAAACTGATGGGAGATAAAACAACCTATCCACTTCATTTTGAGTCAGTCCTGTAGTTTTCCAAGGCAGGAAAGGGCATTCCAAGACGCACCTACCCAGATGTGGAAATAGTATAGTATGTTCGGACGTATCTATACACACCTGAGGAAGGTCTGTTTTTTAGCGACGAAATAGTAGCTTTCAGCACCAATACGGTATTCGCAATACAGGAACACTAATGAATTGCCGTACAATAAAAATTATCTTGTCATACATTTATCATAAAATCCGTGTACAATCATATTTTAATATAGCGTGTATGCCTACATGAGAGTTAACATATATGGTATTAGTGTTATTACGATTAAGAAACCTAATAAGCATTTACGTACAACATGGTATCCAGATATCCTCTGGTTTAATTCGATTCCATGTTTGTATCAATTGTAGATATAATACATACGACATCTAAAGCAAAAAAATGAAATTCATCTTCACGCTGATATATTTTATGTACCCTTTCCCTTACCATGTTGGGTCGATCCATTGCGAAGCTGATTATTACATTAAAGTCTACGTGATGGCTTAGCACATATGCGGTCTGAATTCAACAAATATTGCCACCATTAACAGCAACTAATTTTCAATATGGCACCATTGAAATGAAGTGATACACACCTTGACGTTGCATTCCTTGTAGTAAGCAATACTCATATAGCGTTTCCAAAGATTCGACAGAAGCCTTTAATCTAATATGATGCCATCAGCTACAGGATGATATACAAGCACATCTAAGAAAGTATGATTTAATCAATAAACAAAACTCACATTTATTGTTGTTATGCTCCATTTTCTGTACCTCCTTTGTATTTAACAGGTATAATTTATTTGTCATACCGATTTTTGTATATATATATATATATATATATATATATATATATATATATATATATATATATATATATATATATGTTTTGTTTTATAGGGATCGCTCCAGATAAGGCATGATGTGATTGTAAGTAAGAAGATCACCATACAAAATATTATTATCGTAAATGCATGAGATACCTAGTGACTGTTTTCTTGAAAATACCAATATTAAAAGTAGGAGGAACACAGTCAGCAGGGCGAGAGTTCCACAAACCTGTGGTTCTCAGAAATAAGGTACTGGAATAGGAAGCTATATTGCAATGAGGTATCAACGCATCAAATTAATGGAGATTACGAGTAAAACGACCTGGAACAAAGAAAGCGAGGAAAAGGTCACAACATTCTGAAGAACACATGTCATGATGTCTGTGAGAGAAGAGGTATAGTGAAAAGGAAAAGGGTAGCGCCAATCAACGTACATATACTTTTCTTGACCGTATCAAAAACCGTCAAATGAGATAGGGATTACCAAGCCAAAATATGACAACATCACTCCATACATGTTCTTATTGTGGATTTATAGAGACTGAGAATAGCTTCAAGTGTTAGAAAGTGTTTAGAGCGATAGAGAGAACTGACTTTCGAGAAACAGAAACAGCTATGCATCTAATATATTAACTTCAAGAAAGCTTTGATGAGAGAGAAAGACGAAGAAGTGTCAAAGTCGAGTTCCCCCCAAGAACAGAGCCACCCATGAGAATATCTGGAAGGAAAGTGACACGCCTAGCATAGAACGACACCAGCTGAGTCTTCACCTAATTAAATGAAACAATCTATTTCGTACTCAATTTAAACTGAACTCAGGTAAACTTCTACATCAGCTGCATATTTAAACTGATCTGAGGGAGATGGAGAAGAAGCAAACCAGAATAGAGAATGGAATCCGCAGCATAAATCAGGGACGGGCAAACATTTCAGAGCAAGGGCCACATTAAAAAAAATCAAATTTTACTGGGCTGCATAGTATATTATCCAATATAATTGATATCTGAAATACCCGAAATATATAAATTTCAAAGCGAAAATGCAATTAGTTTCCCTTTGTTCGCATTTTAAAGTACTGTAGACGATTTACATGAAACGCATTTGAAAGAAAAATACTTGAAATAAAAGAAAAGTAACTCTGTTTAAGAAATAGAAATAACATTCTTATTAATCAATAGTTTTGAGTATAACTTCAAGGTACACATATAAATGAACACAACAGTATTTCATATGTTAAAGGAGACACTTCACATGAAGCACATTGGTTTGAAAACACAGTAACTCAATTTAAAGTAGAAGAAATATTTTCATTGATGTTTTAAAGCAGTAACTTCACGTGAACTAAATATTTATTAGAAAAGCAAAATAGCTCAGCAACTGAGCAACAGACGGATCAAAAGTATTACATGAGAATGATGCAACTGACTGCAGCCATTTACCAGTTTGTTGAAAGTAGGTGTCAAGTTGCTTGTACTGCTTATTGACACTGACTGAAGATTCGAGTTTGTGAGAAGTGACCGATTACTTACATTCTCATTTTAAAATACTAATTGTAGAATTCTTTTAGGGCATTCACTATTCAATACTATGGAGAGCCGCACGAATTCATTTGGCGGGCCGCATGCGGCCTTCGGACCGTACTCTGCTCAACCCTGGTATTGATGTCAATTTCTGAACAATATTCTATGGAACATTATTTATATAGAGAAGAAACAGTGTTGGGTTAAGAATAGAGCTCTGAAGAACACCAGCATTTATAATAACAGAGAAAGTACAGACACCGTCCAAAGGTATTCGCAAGCTGCGATCAACAAAAAAAGACCAAATTATATCAAGAACCTTACAACCAATACCATCACCGTAGAGGGTGTATAATATACACTAATGCCATACACTGTAAAACACCTTATTACTATCAAACGAAATATGTCTCCTAAATTATCCATACTCTGACAGACCCGCTGAGTTATAATAGTAAACTGGTTATATAGAATAGGTGTATTAACTAAATTGTTAAATAGTTGATGAAATGTATGTATTAATCTAACAGTTAAACAGTTATATACATTTACATGTTATGTATGTGTTTGTTTCGTTTGCAATATATTTGAACAACATCACACATTAAACATTTGAATAAGTTCCTCTTCACTAATGTGCTACCACAAAATGTACAGGAATATATATATATATATATATATATATATATATATATATATATATATATATAATTTATTTAGATGGTGTATATTACATAATTAAGCAATGCACCGCGGTTTCATCCAAAAGGGCATATTTGGACATCTTTAGTAAATCTCCGTGCCCAGTGGAATCATCAGCAAGCTGAAACGATTGTAGTCACGCCCGACAGGGAATGACGTCAACAACGACAGAAAACAGTGTATCTCTGAGGTAGCCCCCGAAAAAAACCCGGTGTGGGATAGTGATTAACTAAGACTTAAGGGAGTTCTATGTTATTTCGTGTATGAAAGCTCTTCATCCACAGTGGCCCATACATTTATCAGCAGATACCCCATCTCCACGTGACCATCCTATTACGGGAATACAGATACACCACAGCACGAAAGTTTTCTTGTCCCCTAACCCCCACCTCCACCCCCGCTTCATACAATCCATATAATAGATTCTCACATAACCCGCCCACCCCTGTATAAATGAAGATGAATGTACAGGCGAATGTATACTTCCGAATGTGTATACAAGCATGTGTGCGAGTGCGCGTGTGTATGTATAGGAGCATATTATTAATAAATAGATTATATACAATAATACTAATAGAATAAATAAAAGATTTAATTAAAAACACAAAAAATAAATAACAAAAAATATAAAAGTAATAACCCCCCGCACATGTGAGTGAAGATTTGTGTACGTGCATGCATGTACATGTGCGTGCAGATATTGTGTATAGGAATGCTTGTGGTCCCATGCTCGTATGTGTATATGGGTTAATTTGCCGGTGCGCATGGGCGTAGGTACGAGTGGCATAAAATAACAAGGAATTTAATGAAATACACTAAATACTAAATATAAATAAAAATATCAATATTATTAACACACCATCAATAAAGAGACTAAACTTATACTCCTCAAACAGAAATAACAGATACCATCCATCATTCCGTTTATAACCATTTTTATGTTCTTTTGGTGTTCTTTTTTTTGGTTTTGGTTTTCAACACTACTGGTTATAAACGGGACATATCAACGAAACACCACTTTCCTCCCATTAAGATCTAGAGAATACGAAAACACCAATTCAATAAACAAAAATAAACAAACACGTTAAGTCTATAAACAACATTATTGCACCATCCATTTCAATGCTATATCGCACAATTAATCCGATACATGAATTTATTCCCAAAAACGACAACAAAATACACCCTAATCTCACAATCCTAAACGGCAACTATATGACCACCCCTTTCGTATTTACTCAGACTATATATAACAATAACATTACAAAAAGCACAGAAAATACAGAAAACATTAATTCAATAAAAAAATAAACAAACACGTTAAGTCCCTAAACACATATTTGAAAAAAATGTCGTCCTAAAGCTGATGACCCGTTGCTCACAATCACGAGATACTACGTCCAGGGTGATTTTGAGGCAATCAGAGATCATCAGCGACACCCCATGGAGGGAAACATTCTCGTTCTTTGCTGACAAGTGTGCAAATGAGTTAACTGAATGTGTCAAAGCAGGCATTGAAACCCATGTCCCCATGCTCAAATTATTTAGCAAGACCCACTACCCCTAATGGTTCATCTCGGAATGTGCAGCTGCCATTGCTGAGAGGGATCAAGCATTCCGTAAATTCGGCCGCCATGAGTCAGCTTCGAATAGACAGACATTCATACAGCTAAGAAATAATTGTAAAGCCGTGATAGGCAAAGAAAAGAGAAGGTATACCGAGTTAACAAAACAACGCATTAAGTCACAGAATCTAGATAATCGCGATTTCTGGAAAATCTACAAAAGTATGGGCAGCAATGGTCAATCAACGATTCCCCCACTATCAAACCGCAATGATGTCGTTTGCACGGCAACTGATAAGGCTAGACTACCTGCCTAGCGTTTTGGCTCAAACTCAACTTTGGACTCAGAAAACTAGCCCTCCCTGAATTCTTTATTGCGGACCGAAGTTACACTTGATAATCTGGTCATCACCCTATCCCAGGTCAGAGCCATCATAACTAACCTTGAGACCTCAAAACTTGTCGGTCTGATCTAATACGTGTAATAGTAATAAAGAAAATGATCTGCTGAACTGACCCTTGTCCTCTCCAAACTTAACAATACATGCCTAGCTGAATCTTGCTTCCCGATAGCTGAAAAAGTGCCACTGTTGTACCAGTCTACAAGAACTATTTATTTAGCAGTCTACCCCCGACCTTTGCTAACATCTTTGAATCATTCATCAATGTAGCGATAGTCCGGCACTTAGTTAATGCTAAACTACTCATCCAAACGGTACTCTGAACGCATATATCATACACTCGACAAACTTGTAGTTTAGTCACAAATTTAGTTATGCCTTCTTTCCAAATTGGTTGTTTGGTGTCTCAAACTGTTAGATGACTCTGGTTGGGAGTCAAGTTGCATAGGCGGTGGATAGATCAGTATAACAAAATGTACTCTTTTGATTGAAGAGGGGTTGTTATCAGTGAGAAAAGTGAGGTGCAGAGAGAAAGAGGTAAAGTTGTCAGTTGGCAGTTGATGGAGAATACATTTGTTTTTAAGAAGTTTCCTTTTACAGATAGAACGAGTCAAATTAAGCAGTGACATTTAGAGGTCGTTTACAGGAGAATACGACGTGGTCGCGTGGCTTAATAAGCTGAAGCTGGTTGCAAAGCTGCAAAAGATTGATGACGTAGCGACATTGATCCCATTGTATTTGGAGGGGAATGCGCTAGCAGTCTATTTTGAAATGGGAGAGGCTGCTAAAACGTCCTAGTGAACTGGCTGGAATCGCAACCTCTAACGCAAACAAGCCTGGTGAAGAAGAGCAGATTGTAAGGAGACGCTAATTTGTTTGAAAATGCTTTATATGTCAGGAGTCCCACCTGATTAGAGACTGTAGTGAACCAAGGCCGCGTATTATCTGTTTCCAGTGTGGCCAGGCTGGGCACATTTGAATGAATTTCCGTTAACTTCTAAAAAGGCGTGTGAGAGTTTACTGCCACAGATAGTGTTCACTGTCAACGGAAAAATGGAAAGAGCCCTTGTTGATACCGGCTGTAATACTACACTCGTCACGACAAATGTCGCCAACCTTGGGAATGGTGCAAGCAATATTGAAACAGTAGGTGGCAAAGAGGTGAAGTGTTGTGGAGAGACTGATTAACGCTACATCTCCGAGTAAATGTGCTGGATACGCTCGTTGGGGGAATTGATGTGATAGTGGGCCTTCATTGTACTGACCGACTAGGAACAGCTACAATTGCTAAGTGTGAGGTAAGGTTCGGCAAGCAGTATGAGACTAGAATATCAAGTAGCGCGTACAGTAATAAGACCATGCAGTCGACAACAACCAGACCATGTAAGATTGAAGAGGACTTATCGAGCTTATTTTGATGGTGGCAAGTGGGCAGTACAGTGGTAATGGACTGCGGGACTGCCTGTGTAGACAAATAGGGGTAACTGCAACGAAAGCACGCTAAGAGGAGAGATAATACCGCAGGTGAGAAGGAAGTTTAGAGGTGGATCGACGAAGGAATTTTAATACTATGCACAGGGAAGGTTGCAGGAATTCTGTCACTCATGGCTGTAGGTCAGCCTACCAAGAAGAACGACAGGCCAGTATTGGACTTCCGAGAGTTTAACAAGCGCGTGGCCTGTCGCACTAATGAGGAATCGACGTATGTGAAGAAGTCATGAGTGAGTTGAGTAAAAGAGAGCAATCAACCAACATCGTGGACTCAACTTAAAATCCATTTGGGCAAGAAGCTATAGCGGTATCAATTGGTCGAATATAAAGGTCAAATTTATTGATTGACCAAAATAGGATTTGGACTGTATTCTGCACCAAAAATAATGACAGTGTTGTCCAAAGACAGTGCAGTGAAAAGAGTCAGCTGTTCTTATATCGATGACGTACTGGTTGACGAGACAAAGGTAACTGCCGAAAGGGTGAGAGACCATGTCAAAACATGTGGGCTGAAAGCTAAGCCATCCGAGTCGTTAGAACAAAAAATTGCTATTGGATTAAAATTACAGCGGCATAACGCCGGAATGTTGATGGTAGGAAAGGGAACAGACTCCCTGAAGTCACGGATGGCCTACCAAGCGAGAACTTTTCTCGTTGTGCTGGACGTTGTTTGGTCATTATCTTATTTTCGTATGGCTGAGGACTGGATGCAACTTTATTTAAAGGCAGACCGGTATGGACCGTTGGGAGAGAGACATTGACCCAGAGGTATTGCACATGTTAAAAGAAGGGATCCCGGAGGTAAAAGAGGTGGGCCCTTTAAAGAGAGAATGGCAGGTAAAAAGGGGCTCGGAAGGAGTTATATGGAGCCATGCTATCAGTCTGGCATTAAGAGCATTGTAGGAAGTAGAATGTTGTACTGTTTAAGATGCTGCCTGACAAGGAAACAAGAATGATAGCGTCCACATCAATGTTGCTGACCTCGAAGCAACAATGTATGGCATCAACCTGACTTTGAAATGGGTGATACAAGCAGTGGGCATTAGCATGGACTTGGCAGCAGTGGCATCGTCGATTAAGTAAGGAGTGTCGGGCGATAAACGGATCAGGACCAAAGGAGCAGCTGAGATGCTTATTAAGCGTCGACTCAGGGCACTTGGAGACTTGATCAGAGAATTACAACCGAGAGCAACCGTAACATTTGTTTCAATCCCAGAAAAATTAGGCAGCCGTGCTGACCAGAGTGACGAAGGATTGTCTACGAGAGAAGAAAGATGTGGCTCGGTGTGCTGTATAGTACATGAAATAACGCACCTGCATGATATGCATCATTTTAGTAAGGATGGGATGTTATATCTGGTGAATCCAAACATTACAATGGAAGATGTTAAGAATGTAGTTAAACTGTAGGGAGTGTCAGTCGATTGACTCTGCACCATTTACGCATGAAAAAGGAGGGTTGCATGTAACAGATAATTGGATGCGACTGTCCATTTATATAAGGGCATTACAGTCATGAACTGTATCTAACTATGATCGACTGTGGCCCTGGGGGAATGGCAATATTGCGAAAAATTAGAAATAGAAACAGCAGTAGAGATAAAGAGAGTTGTTGAGGAGTTATTCATGGTGAAGATGCCAGTAGTAGTGGCCCTAATGGGCAACGGGATGCCCTTCTGCTCAGAGGTCTGTAGAGAGCTATGTGATAAGTGGAGTGTTAGGCAATATTTTAGATCAGCGTACCGCCCACGCGGCCATGCAATCATAGAGTTAAACCGTCGAACTATAAAAGTTGTAGCCGCAAGAAGCCAAATTTCTCCCTAAGAAGCGGTATTTAGGTGTAATATCACAGCGACGGCTGGCAAAGACGAAACGTCAGTGCCACATGGATCTGTATTCACTTATGAATGGCGACACCCACTGGCACAGACGGAGAGAGTGGAATAGGGGCAAGCGAAAATCACTGTGGGTGAGGAGGGGTGGGTGAAACCGCTCAACGTCAGATGTAGAACCCACTAGGGAAGAGGAACAGTAAGATGTCAGTTAACGGAGTGTCTCGTCACATATTGCATATACTAGATGTTTCCTTACCATCAGACGAAGAGAATGTTGAAGTGCCCCAAGAAGAACCCGTACGAAGGTCGCAACGTGAACGAAGACGGCCGACATAGATGGCGGGTTATGAAAGCAATTATTGATCTTGAAGATCAAGGGGACGTGTGGTTTGAGTTTCCTTTGCCAATTGGCTTTTTAGAGCATCTAACCGCTAGATGGCTCTTGTAGGGAGTAAACTTGCATATGGGGGGATTGATCAGCATAAAAACTGTACTCTTTGAATTGAAGATGTGCTGTTGCTCAGTGAGCAAAGTACAGTGAAGAGAGAAAGAGTAAAGTTGGTAGTTGACAGTTGGTGGAGAATTCATAAAGCAATTGACAAGGTATGGCATAAAGGGCATCCCTGAACATACGCCCATACGGTATGAATGGGCAATTACTTCACATAATTAGATTCTTCCAACCAAAAAAAGATCAAGGTTGGCCTTGATGGTCGTTCATCTAAATAACATAGCATAAATGTTGGTGTACCCCAGGGGTATATTCTTGCATCTTTCATGGCATAGAGTGTGAGATTGTTTATTTGCTGACTACGCCACGCTTTACTTGGCAAAATATACGAGATCATATCCGAGACAATGGTTTAATAATTAGAAAATGACGTCTAGGCTGTAGTGGATCAGAGTCACAAATAGTTGGTAATTTCTAAAACCGCAGAGAAAAAGCTAATTTCCTTCCATAACTACAAAGAATCTTTCCAGCAACCCATTGTCATAGCAAATAACACCCTACCTGAGAGTTGAACATTCAAACTCCTCGGCCTAAGCTTCACATGTCACATGCATTGTGATAAATACATTGAAGATATTGAAGACATTGTCAAAACTGCAGCAAAGAAGGTGGGCTTCTCACACCTGACATACTTCTGTATCTCTACAAAGTCAGCATCCGCTATGCATGGAGTAGTGTTGCCACATATGAACTGGTGTATCACCTACTAGTCTCTCCCTCTTAGACAATGTCAAAAAAGAGTCGTCAACAAAATAGGTCCCTCACAGTCAACCAAGTTCCAGCCCCTGTCCGATCGCCGCAATGTAGCATCCTTGTGTTTTTTTTTACAAATACTTCAATGGATTATTCTCCGATGAACTGGCTACTCTGGTTCCCCATCGACGTAAAATTACTAGACCAACTCGACAATCAGCTAAATCCCATCCATTCATGTGGATGCCCCCAGATGCCGGAGAGTGTTATACTCCAATAGCTTCTTTCCTCGTGCTGCTGGCCCCTGGACCCCCTCACTACCCCCTATTTCCCCGACAGTACCGACATGCAGAGATTTAAAACTAATGAATGTAAACGGGCATCTCACTGCACAGGTCCCAACTTAGAATGACACCGTAACTTACTCTCTAATTATTAGTAGTCCCTTACATCTACAGTAGCATCTTGCCTTGTTTGGGGTGAAATATATAAACAAATTATTTATAGATAATATATATATATATATATATATATATATATATATATATATATATATATATACATATATAAAATATGCATATATTTACGTATATATATATATATATGTATAAAATATGCATATATATATATATAAAATATGCATATATATACGTATATATATATATAAAATATGCATATATATATATAAAATATGCATATATATACGCATATATATATATATATATATATATATATATATATATATATAAAATATGCATATATATATATAAAATACGCATATATATACGCATATATATATATATATATATATATATAAAATATGCATATATATACGCATATATATATATAATATGCATATATATATACGCATATATATATAAATATATATATATAAAATATGCATATATATACGCATATATATATATATATATATATAAAATATGCATATATATACGTATATATATATATAAATATATATATATATATATATATATATAATACGTATGTGTACCTGTTGCAATCCTATATAAAAGTCGGTTGCACATCATGACCACTCTTTTTGCTGCACTTTAAGCTCAAAACAACGAAAATACAGTTGTTCATTAAAAAAAAAATGTGTTACTTTTGTTTCGTATGTGATAAATGCTCCCCGGTAAAAAGCAGTATCCAACACCAATACGTAACTTTCATTTAGTTTTATTCAGAAGAAAGTTTACTGGTAATATATTTATAAGCAACATTGATCCATTATATTGGCATATCGGATGTATATACTAAGTATGGATATTATACATTACATTCGGAGGAATGACTATCTAAAACGTTATTAACACGTACTGATCCTAAAAAAATAAAGATATCCTGCGGTTTAATTCAATTCCAAGTGTTGTGTTTTCACAGTGCATATTTTTCACACGCAATCTAACCCGAAAACATTGAATTACACCTCACGCTACGATAGTTAATAGTAAACTAACCATTTTTAGGCGATGAGAATTCAAACTGGATTTCACAATTAAAATTCCGTCACATCTTAGAAGTTTTACATCTCTGGCGCAAGAACAATTGTCATACTTAACAACACATCATTTACAATATGACATCATTCAGATACAGTGATACTAAACCGTCAGCTCGCAGTCAGAACATAAGCATATGTATGTTGCGTGTTGTCAAACATTCGACGGAAGAATTTTATAAAATAGGATGGTATAAACACCATAACAAGTTTATAAGGTTATAAGTTAAGTAATACACAAATGCAACTTTGTGTTTTGTACAAATATGGCAATTTCTCTATGATACTGGTATTTAACAGGTATCATTTACTCGAAAGTTGTTTTTAGAATATATCTTGTTATTATTATAAGACGTACATTATATATTACGTTAGGACAGCTATTTGTATTAATGTAATTTCAAAAACGAACAAAAAGAAAAATAACATAATCTGTATTCATTGTTATGTAGATTGGTCTCTGACCGTCAGTTCGTTGCACATACACACGTCCCTTCTAATATATTCTATTTTAGTTAAAAAAAGTTTATATCGCAGACATTATCGATTCCAATTAAAATAAAATAGAATATATACATTTGGTTATATTTTTATATAAATAAAATATTAATTGACATAAAACATACAACAGCGTAAATTGAACTTTTATTAATACTTATTAAACATATGATTGGCTGCCGTAAACATCAACAAGAATGTAATTTATTGTTTATGATCCATTTCCATGAATTGTTAATAGTATAGATAAAAGAATGAATTGCTTTGTGATCCTCAGAAATTTGCAAATACAATTTGAAGAATTAAACTTGTAGAATAAAAAAGCATTTTCGACTTGCACAGGTTGTGCAAATATTCAGATATTCAAATATTAAATGTTTTAGGATGTATGTAGATACAAATACTGTCATGAATAAAAATTAAAAGTAATTCGAATATAAGTTATGATCTGAGCGCAATTTAGTCTAATTAATAATTTAATAACCGCACGGTATAACACTTATTTAAATTCTTTTTTAAAATCATTGTTAATAAATCAATTGTGCATCGTGTAAACACGCCTATACACTATCACTCTACTTTGATCTAAGACCAACGATTATTAACTTTACTCTATAATAAAAAACAATATGACAGTATCTCTTGGATGTATTTTATTTACAGTTACTTATTTTCCATGTATTATATTTACAATTACTTAGTGTCCATGTATTATATTTACAGTTTCTTAGTTTCCATGTATTATATTTACAGTTTCTTAGTTTCCATGTATTATATTTACAGTTTCTTAGTTTCCATGTATTATATTTACAATTACTAAGTTCCCATGTATTATATTTACAGTTACTTAGTTACCATGTATTATATTTACAGTTACTTAGTTTTCATGTATTATATTTACAGTTACTTAGTGTCCATGTATTATATTTACAGTTACTTAGTTTCCATGTATTATATTTACAGGTACTTAGTTTCCATGTATTATATTTACAGGTACTTAGTGTCCATGTATTATATTTACAGTTACTTAGGTTCTATGTATTATATTTACCGTTACTTAGTTTCCATGTATTATATTTACAGGTACTTAGTTTCTATGTATTATATTTACAGTTTCTATGTGTTCATGTATTATATTTACAGTTTCTATGTGTCCATGTAATATATTTACAGTTTCTATGTGTCCATGTATTATATTTACAGTTTCTTTAATTTCCATGTATTATATTTACAATTACTTCGTTTCCATGTATTATATTTACAGTTACTTCGTTTCCATGTATTATATTTACAGTTACTTCGTTTCCATGTATTATATTTACAGTTACTTCGTTTCCATGTATTATATTTACAGTTACTTAGTTTCCATCTAGAAAAGAAAATGTAATTTTGAACCCAAGAGACTTACCGGTACATAATCATCGAAAGAAAATGAACAAGTTATATAATTCTAATATAACGGTGATAAATCACATTTTAATATGCGTGTGTGTATAAATAAGGCATAACTCTCTGGTAACTGACGTCACTATTCGAAATATAATGTATATGTACGAAACGTGAGGATATTCAGATTTCCTGTGCTTTAATAAGATCCCAAGTTTTCTATCACAAATGAATATTATTCACATGATATCTAATGCAAGAACATTGAATTCGTCTCACGCTGCGATCCTTTGTGTCCCTTTACCTTACCATTTTGTGTCGATCATATTTCGGAGCCGATTATTCAGTTGAAGTGTTCGTCATGGCTTTGCATACATACGGCCTGAATGCATGAACTATTGTCACCATTAACAGCATGTAATTCACAATGTGGCAACATTGATATAAAGTGATAGACACCTTGAGGTGGTATGCCTTTGATCAGAACATAATCATATGACTTTGCATCGTTGTCAGACATTCAACAGAAGCCTTGTATAAATAAGATACTTGCAGACACATGAATATATAGCAGCGAAGCGCAAAAATCATGATGTTAGCAATAAACAAAGAGAGTCCAATTTATGTTTGCTATAGTGCGTTTTCTTTATAATATTTGTCTTCAATATGTATAATTCGCTTCAGTTGCTGAACTCCTTGCAAGGAAATAACTTGCTACACTTTGATGTACACCCTTTTTATTTCAGGGTCGGTTTTAGCACACTTTGTTTTTAAGTAAATAACACAATTTGGTGACTTTATTATATTATACTGCAGAAGCACCCCCCGTCCCTGTACTGCAGAATCCCCCTGGTCCTATACTGTAGAAGCACCCATGGTCCGTATACTGCAGAAGCACACCCGGTTTCTATACTGCAGAAGCCTCTGGGTCCTATATTGTAGAAGCACCCCCGGTGCCTATACTGAAGAAGCCTCCAGGTCCTGTATTGTAGAAGCACCACTGGCCCCTATTCTGCAGAAGCACCCATGGTTCTATATTATAGAAGCATCCCCCGGTGCTGGGTCATATAGTGTAGAAACACCCCTGGTCCCTATACTGTAGAAGCACCCCATGTCGATATACTGCATAAGCACCCATGGTCCCTATTCTTCAGAAGCCTCCGGGTCTTATATAGTAGAAGCACCCCCGGTGCTGGGTCCTATGCTGTAGAAGCACTCCTGGTCTCTATACTGCATAAACACCCACAGTCCTTATTCTGCAGAAGCACCCGGGTCCTATATTGTAGAAACACCCCCGGTGCTGGGTCCTTTACTGTAGAAGCACACTGCAGAAGCCCTTGGGTCCTAAACTGTAGAAACCCCCCCTCCTCCCTGGTGCCTATACTGCAGAAACAACCCCCGCCCCCGGTCCCTATACTTCAGAAACCTCCGGGTCCTATATTTTATCAGCACCCCCGCAGGATGAAGATGTTGATAATTCCCCCCAACCACCCTCCCCCCAAAAATTATCCCCACCCACACCCCCCAAATTACGTATAATTTTTTGATATATGTGTAAGCGTGGGCAAATACCGTGGCTTGATAAACAATGAGAAGTAATTTTGTAATAGACAAAAGTGCACGAGTTCATCAGGAAAAGTTTTACCTTTCGTTATTATTATGCTTATTTCTATTTGACTGATTGCTATCATTGTTCGAATTATTACAGTTTCTTGCGATTACATAATTTTCTTTCCTATGTATTTTTTTGTTTTTTCTATTCATTTTTTTTTAGATATCTTTATAACAAAATTATATCTATTACTCTCGCTTTATGTTTTTTGGGGGGTTGCTTAAATTATCATTTGTAAATTTTCAGAGCAATTGGAAGGCAGTTCTAACTAATTTGGATTGAATAAACTTTAACTATTAATTACACGAAACAAATGATTTTTTAATCTTCCTTCTATTCATTATTTTTATTAGAATTATGTGTATCTATGTGTGTATATTTAACGTCATTTTATGATAACGACTAATTTTAGAGCTGTGCAGTAAATGTTACCTGGATATTTGAATAATTGTTCGTTGCTAAACGTTATAGCTAAGCTTACGCACGATATAACGTACCACATATTTCTTATGATTAATGTGGGTTTACTTAAATTATGTAACAGCGTATTTGTATAGCGAGAGGCAAACGCTATTTTTATTTTCTGTAATACATTAAACGTTATCGCAAGAGTGAACATCGCATTAAATTCGGGAACCTTTATTTATACAATGAAAATTGCTGTTTATTTAAAGAATTTTAAAGTCTTGTAAAGAGACGAGTATTGATTTACTCCTCTCCAGAAGTTAGGCACAAGGCCAGTTTTAATCTTACTCCTACAAGTAAGATGTGTGCCAAGGTCAGGTCTGGAAATGGGGTTTAAAAATTGCCTGGGCAGCCCCGTCGGCATTTTCCGGTAGGGGCGCCTCAGGCAGTAAGCAATAAACTTAGTCCTCCACAAAGATGGGAGGCAAAGCCTGGGAGGGTGGACCTCCTAGAACTGCACAGGACACACCCATAGACCGGCGTAAATAAAGCCCCGAAGGCCAAGACGATACCAGTTTAAGGGGTGCAGTATCCATAGGAACAGATACTACACTTTGATCTTAGCCAAACGGCCAAGACGAGTATTGATTTACTCCTCTCCAGGAGTTAGGTACAAGACCAGTTTTTATCCTACTCCCACAAGTAAGATGTGACCCAAGGTCGGGTCGGGAAAGTGGGGTTTGAAAAGCCAGCGCCCGAGAGGTGAGCACTCTGGCCATTTAAAAATTGCCTGGGCAGCCCCGTCGGCATTTCCCTGTAGGGCCACCTCAGACAGTAAGCAATAAACTTACTCCTCCTTAAAGAGAGGAGGCAAAGCCTGGGAGGGTGGACCTCCTAGAACTGCACAGAACAGACCCATTGACCGGCGTAAGTCAATCCCCGAAGGACGAGACAATACCAGTATCGGGTGCAGTATCCATCGGAACAGATACTAACATTTAATCTTAGCCAAAAGGCCAAAAAAATAAATAAATAAAAACAAATAAAAAACGAGTAGCGCCAACTAAATTGACTATAGCATGTACATTGAGTGTTGATAGAAAGAATTTCCCTCATAGAATTCTACACCTGTAGCTGAGTCACTATTTACTCCAATCCACCAACTTGGTGTATTCGGCCACTACGACAGCTATATTAAAGTTGAAAGAAATTAATACATTTGTTTCATAACGGCCATAGTATCCGATCTCTCAAAAACAGAAATATATTTCGAAATATTTCTTAACTGTTAATATTTCAATCACAATAGTTGGCTAAAGAAGAGCGTGAAAAACGTATTCATTGATAAATAAATATTTATTATGTACAGACATATGTTACACGTAAACTATTAATAATCAGTGTTGTTATATATAATTGTATAGATTAGATACCTTGACCTGGGTCACTAGTGGCCGTCGTGTTTCGAATAGCGTTATGTGTCACACATTCGTCTAGCGAAATTGAGCATTTCTGATACTGGGACACATGGTGTTGTGGATTACTGCATTTGCTTACAAAACAAGTGGGGTGAGCACTCTGGTAATATAAATTACTGGCTGCTACTGAGAAAGTATTCATAACGGTTTGTTATGAAACAGCAGAAAAAAACATAGTAGCCGATGATAAATATTTTAACATATTTATTTTGCTTTGTAAACTGTCTAAATTTAATAAGAGACGTCGACTACCGATACAATGTCGGACTTTAACATTCAACTTATTGATATAGTCACGGTGAAGAGTTGTGATACGCTGAAACAACTTTGCTGTGGATGAATATACATAAATATATATGAATATAATCCCTTCACTAATTTATTGTGTTAAATGATTAGTTTAGAGCACGAGGAACTCTCACACGTCATTACCACGAATTGCTGACTCGCAATTACGAATAGCATTTCCTGGAGTCTCATTGGGTTTGTGATAAGTTTTAGTATCGTGTCGCAAAGATCTACTTGGTCTAAATTTGTTTTAATTAACTCGAGTTTTTTTTAAATATGTTAGTTAAGTCTTTTCTAAATCTATCTAGGGAGGTCCCATTGTAATTGCGTGACAGGCAAAGTCCATCATCTCTGTAAAGACAAATGGAATGGTCTGGTAATTTATCTTTCAGCGTATCTAATATGAGCAAGTATTATTGCAATAGAAAATGGGGCATCTGCGTTTGATGTTTTAACTTCGAAAAAAAGTAGGGTTTGCCTTGCTTGTATCCTTTTCTAGTTCACTGATGTATGTGTGTCAAAGGCAAAGGTTAAGCCCTAATCTAGACTGTATTTTGTTATCCATAGGTAGAAGTGTATGTCTAATTGTGTGAATTTGCATATGTGCGTTTCCTGTATATTATGGAACCAATTAAGAACTGAATTTGTATTTCCCAACGGACTTAGAGGTTTTGATTTAATTTTATTAACTACATTTTTAACTATTTACTTACTTGCTAGTCCTATTTTTTCCTGGGTTCATGAGTCTGCAGGATAGTTTATTCCTGAAGTTATTAGTATGGTCTTTTAACGTAACAAAGAGTTTCTTTTCTGTAAGGTAGTTAGTCCTGTATTTTACAAATATTAAAAATACTAGAAGCTATCTACATAGAAACACAAGAACCTAAAATTAACAACATCACGTATGCGACTAGTTGTAAAAAATTTAAAATGCTTAACGTAATGATATGTTGTTCTTTGATGCCATCTAGCGTTGAGAGAGAGAGAGAGAGAGAGAGAGAGAGTGAAAGCGAAAGAAAGAGAGATATTAAGCCGCCGTTTAGTTTTAGGTTTTGTAGTTTCTGTTTGGTATAGTTTATGATTTCCGGTACCGCCTATTTTTCTTTAATTTACAAGATTCTTGCCATGATAATTTCTCGACTCTGACAAGTAATTAAGTTTCTGAAAGGTAATTTACTTTGCGTGAGTCAGAGTATATTTTTTTAATAATAAATATGTGTATATCTATTATGTCTCTTTCTCTCTATCTAGCTATATATATATATATATATATATCTCGTTATTTCACTCTATCTCTCTTTGTATCTCTCTTTCACCTATTCTCCTTCTCTCTCATATATATATATATATATATATATATATATATATATATATATATAATCATGAAGCCAGGCATTTGGGTGATCAACTCTAACATTCACCCCAGGCAATAACACTATATCATCTTATGTAGTCTTGTTCTGAACATTGTCACCTATAATTGTAGAATGGGCGAATACTCTAATCAGTATTTTTTATTAAGGAAAAAGACATAAGTACATTAACATTTTTAAAAATATGTTCTGCTAAGTCTATAGTAATTAACCCCAAGAACAACACACGGTATTTTCTAGGATTCAATGTGATTTTATGTGCATCTTGCTCCATTCTACTGACATCTTTATAGTATTAATATTCTTTTTTGCATGTCTATATATGTAATTATATGAATTTAATAAAATAAAGTACACACCCTTTATACCTTTTAATAAAAAACAGTAACACAATCGCTACAATTATATTGTACCAGTTTTGATCCAAATAAAATATCTTTGTACAAGTCTATGCTCAATGGAATTTAAGATAAATTGTTGTCATTCAAGTGATTAGAAAAGGACTCGCAATTACTAATTACTAGTGATTTATTATAGAAATATAATACTGATGAGAAATGCATATAATACGAATGTGTGTCGCATAGTATTATATTTAAAAATCAATATAGCTTAAATTGAAATCAGTCTTATTTTTAAGAATATAACGACCGCTTTACTTGTTGTTAAATTGCATATCTTATATATAAAGTAAAGACGTTTTTTCCCCTGTACTTTCGCGTCGAATAGGAAAATAAACTCGAACTCAATAGGTTACTACAATCACTACACCATCAAGCTTATTCGCTCGAGCGTGTTCTTAGCAAACTCTACACTCTTACATCCACCTCGGGCAAATTACTACTTTCGTTCCTCCATCAGTCACTCTCCCCAAAACAGACACCATACAGGTAGTAGCAAGAACATTTCCCTCTAACATTTTACTCCTCCCACGCTACCAGTCGACACCGGTCACAACTACACAAAGGATACTTTACACATTTTACACCCTTATTATTTATGTTACGTTCGTCTTCACATTACAACACAGTAACATACGTTGCACAGAAAATATAACAGACGCTCCCTTCAATACATGTGCCTACGTCACTTCCGTTAAATACGCTTACGCAATCTCATACTCTCAGCCCCGAACAGCGTATACAGTTCACGAAACACCTGCCTCATTCAATACGCTTAAACAGTTATGCCGATTTACCTTACCGATCTACGACTAATTCAGGTAATACGCCGTTCCTGTTCTGATATTTACATTACACATCTAACATAAACAACATTACGTTTTCCTTACTTAAAAACAAACACTTCTACAGAAATGGAACCAACGGAATCCGTTAAGAAAAAAAAAACGGTTACAGAATGACCGAATAACATTCCCTAATTCTTGCTTCGCACGGATTCTTCCCATTCTTTTAATGTCTATTCATTTAAATGATAACTTTTCATTTCCCAAAAATAACTGTTGACTATTTGGAGAAACTTTTAATTCGTACAATAAAAAACAAACAAATATTATTTTTGGAATCCGTTAAAAAAAAAAAAACGGTTACAGAATAACCGAATCACATTCCCTGATTCTTGCCTCGCACAGATTCTTCCCATTCTTTTAATGTCTATTCATTAAATGATAACTTTTCATTTCCAAAAATAACTGTTGACTATTTGGAGAAACTTTTAATTCGTACAATAAAAAAAAACAAATATTATTTTAATAAATTATTACTAACTAAAATACAATAACAATTGCTTCTTTGGGAAAAGTTCCCTAACCGTTAAATACTTTGAGAAAATAAACAAAAAATAAACAAACCGAATAGATACATTTTTAAAACATAAACAAACCGATTACATTTATTCTTTACGTTTTTCACATTACCTTACATAACAAATACATAACATTTCATCTCTAAAAAATAAAATAAAAAACTTACGCTTTCCTTACTAAAACAAAACAAATAAATTTACTTTTACAGATTTGGACCCACCGTAATACTTTACGAAAAAAAAATTCCAACGGATTACGTTAAGAAAAAAAAAACGGTTACAGAATAACCGAATAACATTCCCTAATTCTTGCTTCGCACGGATCTTCCCATTCTTTTAATGATTATTCATTTAAATGATAACTTTTAAATTTCACAAATAACTGTTGCCTATTTTGAGAAACTTTTAATTCGTATGTAGTAAATTCGAAATAATCTAATGTATTTATGTACTAATCCGATAAAAATGCAGGGTCACTGTAAACATCCCATAATCCCTTGCCGGATGTACCCGGTTTTGCCCTAAATTGTGTCCGGTTCTATCAGATCATCAAATAACTTCTGTCCGGATGCATCAATAACAACATAGGAATCCTACGTAAAGAGTGTGTAGTGAAACAAGGGTTGCTCAATCACATCCCCACCTGTCCCATAATCCCTTGCCGGATGTACCCGGTCTTGACCTAAATTGTGTCCGGTTATATCAGGCCATCATGACGTCAGAGAGTGGCAGTTTTCCTTTCTGTCTTTTTTTCCCTCTCACACTTTCTTTCTTAATTATTAATAGACGCTAATATTCCCCCCTCCCTCCCTGTGGCCGTTCTGTTATCATGATAGGAATTACCTCCTCCTTTCATGCCAAATTGGAGGGTGGGGGGTTACGGTATTCGCCGGTGTGAGCATTACCTCCTCCTTTTTTGAGAGTGTTGAAGTAGGGTCGTATCGGTTCCGTTGTCATGTGACACTCATCCCATCCATTATCTCTTCCTTTTTTGAGAAGTGTTGAGGTAGGGTAGTATCGGTTCCGTTGTCATGATGCACTCATCCCATGCATTACCTTCTCCTTTTTTGAGAAGTGTAGAGGAATGGTAGTATAGGTTCCGTTGTCATGATGCACTCATCCCATGCATTACCTCCTCCTTTTTTGAGCAGTGTAGAGGTAGGGTAGTATCGGTTCCGTTGTCATGATGCACTCATCTCATGCATTACCTCCTCCTTTTTTGAGAGTGTAGAGGTAGGGTAATATCGGTTCCGTTGTCATGATGCACTCATTCCATGCATTACCTACTCCTTTTTTGAGAAGTATGTGAGGGTACCCTTCGACCTGACGAAGTATGTGTGAGTACCCTGCGACAGGACAAAGTATGTGTGGGTACCCTGCGACCGCAATAAGTATGTGTAGGGTACCCTGCGACCGCAATGGGTATGTGTGGGGGCCCTGCGCCCGGAAAAAGTATGTGTGGGTACCCTGCGCCCGGAAAAAAGTATGTGTGGGTACCCTGCACCCCGAAAAGGTATGTGTGGGTACCCTGCGTCCGGAAAAAGTATGTGTGGGTACCCTTCGACCTGACGAAGTATGTGTGGGTACCCTGCGACCAGCCAAAGTATGTGTGGGTACCCTCCGACCGGACGAAGTATGTGTGGGTACCCTGCGACCGGACGAAGTATGTTTGGGTACCCTGCGACCAGACGAAGTATGTGTGGGTACCCTGCGACCGGACGAAGTATGTGTGGGTACCCTGCGACCGGAAAAAGTATGCGTGGGTACCCTGCGAACGGAAAAAGTGTGTGTGGGTACCCTGCGACCAGGAAAAGTATGTGTGGGTACCTTGCGACTTGACGAAGTATGTGTGAGTACCCTGCGACCGAACAAAGAATGTGTTGGTACCCTGCGACATGACGCTGTATGTGTGGGTACCCTGCGACCGGACGAAGTATGTGTAGGTACTCTGCGCCGGGAAAAGGTATGTGTGGGTACCCTGCGCCGGGAAAAGGTATGTGTGGGTACCCTACGCCCGGAAAAGGTATGTGTGGGTACCCTGCGCCCGGAAAAGGTATGTGTGGGTACCTTGCGACTTGACGAAGTATGTGTGGTACCCTGCGACCGGACTAAGTATGGGTGGATACCCTGCGACCTAACAAAGTATGTGTTGGTACCCTGCGACATGATGATGTATGTGTGGGTACCCTGCGACCGGACGAAGTATGTGTTGGTACCCTGCGACCGGACGAAGTATGTGGTGGTACCCTGCGACCGGACGAAGTATGTGTGGGTACCCTGCGACCGGACGAAGTATGTGTGGGTACCCTACGCCCGGAAAAAGTATGTGTGAATACCCTACGACCGGACGAATTATGTGTGTGTACCCTGCGATCGGACGAAGTATGTGGGTGTACCCTGCGACCGCAAGAAGTATGTGTGGGTACCCTGCGCCCGGAAAAAGTATGTGTGGGTACCCTACGACCGGACGAAGTATGTGTGGGTACCCTTCGACCTGACGAAGTATGTGTGGGTACCCTTCGCCCAGACGAAGTATATGTGGGTTCCTTGCGACCGGACGAAGTATGTGTGGGTACCCTGCGACCGGACGAAGTATGTGATGGTAGCCTGCGCCCGGAAAAAGTATGTGTGGGTACCCTGCGCCCGGAAAAAGTATGTGTGTGTACCCTGCGCACGGAAAAAGTATGTGTGGGTACCCTTCGACCTGACCAAGTATGTGTGGGTACCCTTCGACCTGACGAAGTATGTGTGGGTACCCTTCGACCTGACGAAGTATGTGTGGGTACCCTTCGACCTGACGAAGTATGTGTGGGTACCTTTCGACGGGACGAAGTATGTGTGGGTACCCTGCGACCGGACGAAGTATGTGTGGGTACCCTGCGACCGCACGAAGTATGTGTGGGTACCCTGCGCCCGGAAAAAGTATGTGTGGGTACCCTACGACCGGACGAAGTATGTGTGGGTACCCTTCGACCTGACGAAATATGTGTGGGTACCCTTCGCCCTGACGAAATATGTGTAGGTTATTTTATCTAACATACACAGACATGAAGAAGTAAATAAACACCCTTATTAACATTAATAATGAAGACAAATATGGGACTTTAAATAGAAATGTTACATTTTTTCTCCAGGGAATGGAGAAGTTATGCAGAGTTTAGGGGAGGCCGGATGTAGTGTAGCCAGGGTTAATTGGCAACCAGGTACGTGACATCTTTTGACCCTGGCAAATGTAGAAGAGGTGAACCTGACGAGGGAAACACAGACGAGACAGCTTTGGCTGAGGGCAACGGGTGTAGTGTCCAATGGGGTGAAGGAGGGCGACTGGAGAAGAGTGATCCCCTTGCAACACCGATTGGTACGTATATAGTATGCGCACCGGGGCGGTGATAGGTACATATATAGCACGCGACCCGGGGCGGCGATAGGTACCTATATAGTATGTGCGCTAGGGCGGCAATAGGTGCGTATATAGTATGCACACGGGGGCGGCAACGGGTACGTATATATTATGCGAACCGGGACGGAATATGTACCTATATAGAAGGCGCATATAGAGGCAGTACTTTTTATAGAAATATGTCATACTTTTAACCTGGTCTACGGAGGAGGAATGGTGAGGAAGTGACAGCTTTCGCAAAATGCAAAGGGAGAAAGCTGTGAAATGGGGCGACCAGGGAAGAGAAAAATAGAAAGATAAAGAGACGGCTATAGAGAGAGGGAGAGAAATAGAAGTTTGAACATAAAGATCTTACACAAGCGATTTTTCTACAATTATGTGTTTTTTTACCCCGAGCAACGCCGGGTAGCCACGCTAGTAACTTATAAAATATAATGTTAATGAGAAATCTAATTATGTATGTGAGGAAACAGGATATTTATGATTATATTTTTAGATGTATTTGGAGTAGTGTACAACTTGCTTATCGTGGTGCATACGGGTATTATGCTTATGCTTGGACGGAGAGTTATTAAACACACACCAAATCAATGTACGCAACATAAGCATAGAGATGTGTTGATTCTCTCGTGGTTGCATCTTACGAGAGTACTAATATGTTTTATTTACAAAATTCGTATAATCATGCTTATTAAGATTTAGATTACCCCAACTCTTAATTTCTAGAATTTTATATAGTCGGCATTTTAATTAAACTTGCTTAATATACAACATATGAAATCTTACAAACAACTTAAAAATGTTTACACATTATAGAGAAAAAATACTCGATAAAATTAGTTAACGAGATCTGAAAAACACTTACAATCAAATATACTGCAAACTACCTACATAAATGACTACATACGTATTTAGTCACACAGTAATAACAACATCGAAACATCCTAATATCGTTGTGTTACTCTTATTTATAGCAGTTCCCATTAAAACAAAATATTTAAATGCATTGTGAATTCACTTAAAACATAAAATTAACCTATTTCACAGTAAAATACAGCAAATAGTCGAGCAATTCTTTCAGGTAGTCATGAGCAAAAAGTATATAAACCAAACAGTTGTCTATTTAAAGACACATAAACACGCACATACCCTCTAAATAAGCTACAAATGCAAATTACACTGACTACATAACACACCATAAGACAAACACTAAATACAACAACATTTTAAGTTGAAAGTAACACTTTTTAAACAGCAATGCATTGTATACCATAGGGTAAATGAATTAATTAGTGAGACTATGAAAATAAACAAGACATGTAAATAAAACTAACTTTACTGACTGTTCATAATCACGAATAGAAAATAGCAATAGTATATAATTAAAAAAAAATAAAACTGAAATAGATAATATTAAGAAAATAGAACAATTCCACACCGCTTTTAGCTATTACCCCTACCCCTACTTTCGACAAAACGTATATATAAATAGTTAATTTTATCTAACCAAATATACCACTTTATCAGTAAAGTGAAATATGAAATATTGAGATAAAGAATTATGTAATTGTAGTGTTATGCCATTTGCTGCGGATATTAATACTTACTGCGTTATAAGCATGTACCAATATCACTATTCAACACGTGCTTTAGAGATTCTAAAAAGCTACCATTTGATAACTCGGTATTTTTCAAAATACATGATTGAACACGGTCACAGACATAATATCAGTGTTCAAGTATTGTCTAATCCAGTTAGATTTACTATATAAAAAAATGATACGTATATATAAAAGCTCACTTGTTGTCTTCTCAACGCCGACACATTTCTATTTCTTGCATTGTGATAGCCTTCTAATACTTCTCATATATATATATATATATATATATATATATATATATATATAAAGGGTTTGGAAGCACAAAATGTATATATACTTTTGAAAATGATTTGCGCAAAACTTTCGACTATCATCTCGTCAACATAAATCGATAGTATAAGCAATCAAATATCTACACGAAAATGAAGAGCGAGGGTGAACAATGTAAGTGCCAGCAAATACTTAAACACGATTAAAATGAATTTACTTTAATAGTCGTTTAAAACAGCACAGCGTGTGGTAAAATAACAGGGGGTTGGTAGAACGAGTTTGTGAAAGCGCTAACTCTCTTTGGAGAAGTTTTAACCAACCCTCCGTGTTTGTTTACACACGCTTTGCCGTTTTAAACGACTATTAAATAAAATTCCTTTCAATCGTGTTTTAGTATTTTCCCTTTTGCACTTTATTTTCGAAAGAGCTCTTGATAGTTTTTCGAAAATCATTTTCAAAAGCATATATTATTTTGTACCTCCAAACATGTGTTTAAGTATATATATATATATATATATATATATATATTATACATTTAAATAAAATAAGTGGAGCCATCTTGAATAAAGGGCAATATCACATAAAAAAAAGTAAGAAGAAGAAAAAAAAACATTTTTTGTTCATGTATTATTATCGAATAAAACAATTAAGAAGTTTCGTTACGAATAAAAGTAGAAAAAAAAAAGAAAAACCCAACCCAAGGTACCTTTCGTCCGACACATTTTCAATAGGGAATATCAGTGGAATATCGTTTTAAAGTAATAAAAAAGATGGTTTTTACAAGGGGAAAGAGAGAAATAAAATTTTTATAAAGGACCATGGAGAGCAAAAGAAAAAAACAACAACAACAAAAAAGAGAAAAAAAAGGGCACACATCACAGGAAAGGAATGAACTATCGCCAAAACCTGTGAAACAATCACGCAAAATGAAAAAAAATGATAATCGACATACTGCAGGCAAAGTCTTTTTTTTTCTTTTTTAGAGGTCTCTAAATTGATCTAATTTGTGAGACAACTCCTTTTGTCTGCAGAGTAAAGGTTTTCGTCTGGTAACGCTCACGGCCTCCAGAACCTTCAGATCGTGTTTAGAACGGGCCTTGTGCACGATACGAAACCAATCATCGGTATAGTACTCGCAACATATTTTTGTTATCGTATAGGTGCTGTCCAATAGATGACTCATGGACCTGTGAGCGTTCAAATGTACTTTGTAGACGTCCGGATCTTCGTTGCAAAGATCCAGCTTCGTCCGTCGATGCATTTCTCCTCAGGGTGCTGAATTACGAAAACAAGCCGGGATGTGTTGGGCCACTCTCAGTCCCAAACGTTGTACTGGACGACCGACATAGTCAGCTTCACACTGACATTTAAAATGGTATACTATGTGGCTTTTTTGAAGTGTCGGTAGAACGTCCTTCTTGAAAGCTGGGAAAGCAGTCCTTGTGTGGATCACCACTAGAGGCTGTACTGCGAAATAGCACCGTGAAACAGCTGAAGTGATTTTATCCGAAAAACCCTTACTGGTGGAACCAATGTAAGGAATTTCAGATAAACCGGACATTTGGGTGGACCAATGAAACTGTCACCTTTAAATTTCGCAAGCTTTGTACGTATGCACCTAGAAATTCGTCCCTCCGGGAATCCATTATTAGCAAGAATTTCTGTCAACTTTTTCAGTTCAACCGCAAGTTTACCAGAAGTGCAGATCATCAGTGCACGGTGAATAAGATTATTTACTAAACTGATCTTCCTGCTCATGGAGACAAAAGAATCCCAACTAATATGCAGGCCCGTAAACGTCGGTTTTCTTGTATAAAGTTGTGGTAAATTTGTCCCCCGTCCTTTCCACTGATACGTCCAAAAATGGCAAGGAATTGATCTGCTCTTCCTCTATAGTGAAACGCAGTGTTGGGTGTAGAGTATTTAATTTCAGTAAAAGATTGATTGGCCTCGTTACGGCACCCAAAAATGGCAAAAGTATTTTAGAAACCACCACTCCGCCAGAATAAAAGAAATAATATAAAAATATAAGCTTAGTTGACACACAGATAACTCAATCTATCACAAGTTTTATTCCCTTGAAATATTGAAAACAGAGTTTGTTGCACGTCTCCATATTGCGGCCAGGAAGTGGTTGCTTATTTAACGTCATATCTATATCAGAAAATATTATCCTATTCTAAATGCTAAACATGTGTTTTTATTTCTTTTTCGCGGATATTTTTTAATAACTATCTTTTATATTCCTATTTGGCAACGCTGGGGAACGCGCTCTTCATGTAATTAAAAAGAATATGGCTGTATTTATATTTAAATACAGGGTGTTTCAAAAGTCTTGGGAACATAACGATTTTTAATAACTCAAAAACTATTAGGAGTTGAAAAATGAAATTGGTACCGTTGAAAAGGTTAAAGTTTCAAGTTTTGTGGGGAATCTTCAAAGTTGCTCAATATGAGCACCATTCGTCACACGGCAGACATCTAGTCGATAGTCCATTTCCTGCCAAACGCGTTCCAGCATCTTGACGTCAATGGTTCCCACAACTGCCGTTACCTGAGCCTTTAGTTCGTCAATATCTCTTGGAAGGGGCGGCACATAGACTTGTTGCTTGACAAAGCCCCAAAGGAAAAAGTCACACGGGGTAAGATCTGGAGACCTAGGAGGCCAGGGCATGAGAACGTCATCACCTCGCCCAGATCTCCCAATCCATCTACCAGGCAGCCTTGTGTTAAGAAACTGCCTTACTCTAAGACTCCAGTGTGGTGGTGCACCATCTTGTTGAAAAATTAAGTCATCAGATTCTGCTTGTTCCAACTGAGCCATTAACCAGTCTTCCAGCATGTTGAGATAGGATTCACCAGTGATAGTTGCCTCTTCAAAGAAGAACGGTCCATAGACACCTTTCTTGGAAATTGCATAAAACACGTTCACTTTTGGTTAATCTCGCTCGTGCTCAAGAAGTTCATGAGGATTCTCAGTACCCCATATGCGAGTGCTATGCTTGTTAACTTTGCCATTCAGATGGAAGGTCGCCTCATCGCTAAAAACAAGCCGGTCATCAAAGCCGTTATCTTCTAACTTCTCTTGCATTGCAATGCAAAAGTCACGGCGAAGTGGCTTATCAGTGTCCTTCAACGTTTGGACCAACTTTAGCTTGTAAGGTACCATTTGCAGTCGTTTCCTTAAGACATGCCAGACAGTTGCTGGGGCAAGCTGAAGTTCCCTGCTGGCTCTTCTCACTGATTTACGGGGGCTCCGCTGAAAGGCTGTCCGAACTTGCTCAACTGCATCGTTCTGAAATTGAAGGGCGACCTGTTCGCTTACTTGGGCACAAACACCCATCTTTCACAAATTTAGCATGCCATCTGACAATGGATTTCCTTTCAGGGGCTTCTTTTTTAAATTTCCTGCGAAATGCACGCTG
>OY744535.1:85214640-85327140 GCA_963556195.1 Sepiola atlantica
AAGAAAAATGTCATGACATTTGGGGTTGGCATGGTGGAGAAATTAAGGAGTGTAGTAGCCGTATCTACTGTAAGCACTGGAGGGGAGAAGTCAGTTGTGGTAATAATAAATTGAGGGGAGAAGTCAGTTGTGGTAATAATAAATTGAATATGGGGAGGGGTGAGAATATAATTTAACTTACCTTAGGCTGAAAGTGGCCGATATGTTTGTCGTGCTGAGGTGTTGCATAGATTGTAAGAGGTTGGGGAAAGAGGAGGTAGGGAGAAACACTGAGTGTTTATAATGTAAGGAGAATAATATTTAAAGAAAAGATTTTAACAAATGAAGATAACTTTACAATAGGTGGGGTAAGGGTATGAATGAAACAGTACAAAGAGTGGAAGAGGTGAAAAGGGGAGGTGATATTTTTGTTGTGGTTAAGTGTGATTTTTTTAGGTCAGAAAGAGGGCGTGAGCGAGGAGGATTAACCAGGTGGCTATGTCAGGAATGTGTAGGCATAAGCTTGTTTGAAATAATGTGTAGAAGTGTGCTGGGGACGAGGGTGGGGTGGGCATGAGAGGAAAGTAAACTGATTTTAATTTTAGGAGAGTTAGAAGTAAACTGTTGTTTCGTTCAGGATGTGCTGATGGTTTGTGAGTAAATTGAAAGAAAATGGCGGTTTAAATATTTAAACATCTGTAAGGATGTGTAAATTCGCTCAATTCTTTTTTTCATTTCCTATATATATATATATATATATATATATATATATATAATGTGTGTGTGTTTGTATATCTGAGACTCGCAGCATTACATCCGTTAAATAGAGGGCGTAGATAAGAATAAAGGATAGGACCTATCAAATTCCATAAACGTTATACCTGATTTATTAATCTAATGGGGCAGATATACAGCAGCAAATAATACACAGTTCATGGTCTAATTGTAGATTTGTAGATATAGAGAATAGCTTCAGGTTTTACAAAGTGTTTAGACCGATAGAGAGAACCGACTTTACGAGAAGCAAAAAGAGTAGTGGATCTAATTAATGAAATCTGAGAAAGATTTGATGAGAGAGAATGACAAATAAGTTTTAGAATGGAGTTCTCCTGAAACGCAGAGCCATCCATAGTTAATCAAAATATTGTTTTTTGCAATGCAGCAAATGGGTAACATTGACTCTAGCTAATATCACAGATAGCAAATTTTGTGAAAAATCAACGCGGTTTTCTACATATACACCCAGAAAAATAGAAACGCCTGCTCACATTAACATCGCATTTCGTTTAACGATGATGTAACGTTGCATTTTCAATGTATAGTTGAAGTGTGTAGCAATTTTTCTTAACTTTATAATAATTTACCACGATATTTATCACTGGGCAAACTATCCCGTGACCTTCCTTAGCAACACTGATGGATGTGTTTCAGCCATATTCTAATATTTCTTAAGTTAAGGCTTTCTGCAATGTTCATTGAACCGCAACAGAATATATGTCACAAGAAAATTAATCCAACCGGATTTACATTTCGCGTGTTTTTAATATCCGGCCCAAGAGACTCAGGGTATTAAGGTGACAATTGCTATATCAATCATTCTTACTTTTTCTTAATAAGTAGAATATCTGATAGAAGTTCCAAAATCCCAGACTAGCGAAATGAAACACATGATTGTGCCTATGGCATTTAACATCCAGTCACTTCAACTTCATATATGATTGTATATTTCTACCCATTCATCACAAGTGGAAGGGCAGACGTCCAAATACAGACATACTTCAATAACAAAGTATCATAAGTTTGAAAATAGTAAAATTGTGATTTTTCGGCTTCAAAATTCGAAAATGTATAAATATTTCATAGAAGAAGTAACACGCGCATGGACATGAAATTGCAGACAAAAATAAGAACTGCCATATTTATATGTTTAAACATATTTGTTTATAGCTAGTAATTCTCGCTTTCTTTATTTCATCGAATACCACCTAGCCACTTTTGACTTTTTAGCGGAATACTACTACGTAATCTAAAAGGTTATTGCCATTTTTTTTTACTTTTGTATAATGTTATGTGTTACTTTTTGTAATAGTTTTATCTATATTTAAAGTTTTCATTCGAACTTTGTCTCTTAGTATCTATCCCCTGGGCTATTTTCTCAAGATTTAATCTTTCAAAAACTGTCAGCGAACTAATTATCTTTGTGCTAAAAAGATATCGAGGTTTTACAATACAAATAATTATATATATATATATATATATATATATATATATAATGCATACATTCTTTAAAGTTATCCACTTTTTTCATCGAGAGCAACGTAGCAGCATTTTACATACAGGCTGAATTCTACTCAGACAAAGCCTATTTCCATTGTTGGGCTCCTAAGCAATCCCTTTTTGTCTATTTATTAACATATTTGATTTGGTATTTTATCCGCCATTTAAGATATGTTTTATATTCCGTAAGAGGGGAATGCACCTTAATCTATCTAAATAGAGACAGAAAACTCATACTAAGGGCATATATCGTAAGTTTTTTCTTTTTCTTTTTTCCGTACATCTTCAGCTAATGCTCGACCAAACTTAAAAATAGTAGAAAAGGCATTGCGAATGCCCTTCCGGCAACATAGTTAATCTAGCTTTTACTATTTTATTTCGCAATTCTTATTCTGCATCAGTAATGTGTCTGACAAAAAGGGGCACAAATGTAGTTCCATAGGTGACCACTTTTTCGTTTGAGCAGTGTTTAAAGATGAGGTGTAATTTTCTATCCATGCGACTAATGAAGGTAACATTTTTACTTAAGTGGACCTTATCTTATGTATCGTCTAATGGTTTTCATCTCAGATGTACCTTTAATGAAGCTTTCCTGTCACTAACTTTACCATACCGGACCTGCTGTATTGCTATGTTGGGAATGGTGTTTAGCCATAAAATAGTTTCCGGTTGGGTCTATCGATGTGATAATCTTAAGGACTGTACGGTTTTGTCTATGAAACAATTTTGAAACAAATCCTTGTTCTCATTTTTTAGCGTTTTGCTTTTCCTATTTATGCTTTTTCCACAAAGCTTCTAATACCAACATGAGAAGTGATAACACAATACAGCAACGTAAACCCCGATCCTAAACTTCGAATTTAGATCCGTACTACTAAGTCTTTATTTTTCTAACATTAGCGGTCGGCGTCATATATATTCAGAAATGCAATCAATTTATAGAAACACACACGCTACCTGGTGTTTACGTGTAACACTGGCATTTACCTGTCACTTTCTACAGATAAGTTCTATGGTCACAGATGATTAAAACATGATCTAAACACCCGACTCATCAAATCGTCGAAGTCATTGAATCTCTGTCTACACCAGACACCGTTTTCTATGTGGTAAAAACAAGTCCAACAAAGACCCTTGTTCTCTTAATGTGTTTCCGTGTTGCACTTGCTAAAAACACCCTGTAATTTTTGCGATCTATTGTACAATCACCGACAGAGTTATAGTTATTAGGGTTGTCTCGGAGAAAAAGACAATATATGTTCTGTTCTCTCGTCTGCGATCATTCATGTATGTGGTGACTTCAACTTATACATTGTTGAGTGACTTCTTCACTCAAATATGATTTGATGATGAAGGGATGGTTTGTTTTGACCTTTCTCTTGAATATAAGTGAACTCACATTTTTTGACAAGTGGTCACGCGTATCCGATTCTGCTTGACATTTCTCAAGTATTCTGTATCTTGGTCAAATAATTTACCTTGAACAGTGCACATCTACTATTATGTCTCCACTGCGTACCTCGGGTCCCTCTCAATAAAAGTCAAAACCAAATTAGGCCAGTCCTATAAATTGCTAGTGTATCGATATTCAAGTGCTTAATATATTCCCCTCTGAAAACTATTTAAAAAAGAATTGGTCCTGCATCGTATCTTATATATCTTAGTAGCTGCTTAGAGAGAGCTTTAAACCGTCTAACATATTCCAACAGAGACTAAACGGTCAGCCATGATACACAAATAAATGTGCCTCATCTATTTCCAAAAGAATCTTTTATTCCAATTGATTTCAACAAAATATATAGTCTACTCAATATGTAAAAAAATACTAGTGATTGGGTTACTGTCTCTCAGTACAAACCTTTCAGTCTCCTGTACGTCATGAGTAGATTTGATTTTTAATAAATCGAGACGTGGTCAACTATCTTAAGAAAAAACCACTAATTTATGATAATCAATATGTATTGTTGTCCTGGAAAGTTCCACACGTGCCGACTGTCATATTGCACGAGATCAGTTAATCTATCGATGGAGGCTTCGTATATTGAGTGATAGCTCATGATATATTACAGGATTGAGATATAATATGGACCACATGTTTTCTTTAACAATGTAGTTAACTATGATATACCTGGTAATGTCCTCTCAACCAAAAATTGTTTCTCTCCGATAGATCTATAAAAGTAAGTGTTTACTGGCAAAATGAGATTGTACACAGAATAAATGGCGGCGTGCCTCAAGTATATATTCTAGGTCCAACGCATTTTCTGATCTTAATAAATCATCTCAAAAATAATATTTTAAGAGCATTCATTGACATTTATGTAGAAGACAAAACTTGTATTTAAAATTCAATCTATGTTTAAAACAGCACAGAATATTTGCATCTGGCGATATGAAAGGGAGTTCTAACTTTATAGAAGATATGAGTCAGATAACATTCAGCAGACCAGTTACCCTATGAATTTCACAGAGAAAGCGACAAAGAACCACGAAAATCACGTAAATGAGTTCTTGCCATACCGTTCCGAGAAAACTAAAGTCCTACGAGCTCGGAAAATTAGAATGATACACCCAATAAATGCATTCCCTGCAGAGCGATAACGAATTTACATATGTGCTTCAGAAAATGTATTTAATATGGTGAACATCCAATGTACGTGTAACAAGTTGGATACATATACTAACCAAGTACGTAGCCAAGATGCACTTCCTGTCCTACGAAAGTCTCTTGTAATTTCTGATAGTCCCGTCCGTTAGCTAAATATCACGCTTATTTACTGATGGCTTTGGCTGTTGTCTAAATGTTTTAGTCACTTCGTTGAATGTCTCGTTTGTTATATGTATATACACCCGGTATCTAAAGGCGTTCACCGAATTGTATAAGTGTCGCCCATTATCTTTACATCTGAGTTTGTATATGAAAATTGCATCTAGTAATTAAACGGCATAATCCTCTTCACAAAACTGTTTCCGTTAGATCATTGAAGTTAAGCGGCGCTAAGTGTTGTCAATACAAAATGGGTCGCAATTTTGTAATTCAAAGTTCCTGTTTTTTGGTGGTGTTTCTCTGCTTCTCACGGCATTGTCTTCAGGCATTCTGGGAGTTTCAGTGCCACTGGACTCCAACAATGCCGATTTAGAATTGTGATCGCGTAAACCTTGCGTCATAATAGCATCTCCGTGCAAGAACGAACACACGTATCATGAAATTCAGGTTCGTTTAAAGAAGCTTTCCAAGTCTTATTATCTGCGTGTTTATATGAGAATCGCGTCTATTCATTGATGCTTAGTACAACACCATCTCGTTGACACACCGGTTTCCGATTTATCACCGAGGTTGAGTGAACAATTCACTTAACACCGTAGTCTCTTTTACTACAGCATAGTCCATATTCTCAAGAAAGATAAACGCACATCTAGATATAAAACACATTGGAGATAACATTCCTTTTGACGGAAGGTATAAATACATTAAACACATATATATATATGTGCTCTTATTTCACTGAGGATCGAACTCTTATTTCCTAGTCTATTATCGAACACTATACACACAGGCCTAGTGGCTAGTTATGTCTGAGATAATACTTGAGTAACTATTCTGTGGAATGTTTACGTGTCTCTTAAGTAAATATAATTACGATATTCTTTAAATAAACAAAATACATTAAACTGAAGTATAGATATAATACAAAAATGTTACATTCTTTCAAAGACAAGCACCGATTCTCACATCAAATTAATGTTCAAACGATAAACAAGTTTTGTCACGGAAGAATAATTATATAACTTTTCTGAACACACGGTTATGGCTTTTACAATAATTAATTTTCGGATGAACTATGTCGTCGGAAACTAATAAAAATCGGTCCACAGCCAATGACAGGAATATTGATGACAAAATGGTTCTTAATAATCTTTGCACGCGGTTATTATAAGCCGGTTTCTATGAAACTGCAATAAAAAAACGACCACATCGGGTGAAATATGGCATGCCGATGTCAAAATTCGCGTATATTATGTCGACAATTTCGAAGCAATTGCTGATCGTACACACTACATCAAGGAATTTTCGACCAATTGTTTGACTTTAATCCCCAAAGTCACCATTATTTCAATGGAGTTGTATATCGTTATAATCATATATTCGCCTACTTTTCTTGCATTTTCATATTCTCTGTCTCCATAAAACACGTCATACTAAACAATAAGCATGTTGCCGTGCTATCAATGTACCAGTTACAAAATAATCGAAATTTATAATCAAAGAAGAGTATATCGATATACTCACCTATATTGGAATTAAATATCTCTCTCTCTCTCTCTCTCTCTCTCTATATATATATATATATATATATATATATATATATATATATATATATATATATATATATATATGATTATAAATATTTTTTTGTATCTACATACGTACACGGGTCATCATTTCGGGAATCGTCAGTGTGCATACCAATTATGATAACCGGTCTCTGGACTCAAACGTTTGAAGAGGAATCAGGTGTCAAACAAAAAATTCCGTCATTTCAGCCCACTCAGTCGTAATCAACAACCCGGTAAATCATCGAGAGATACATATTTTCTATATTAAGCCGTCATCATAGTGTTCTACTACTTATAGACACATGCATAGAAGCCACGATAGCGGTGTTGTTTATACTACTCACTACAGAGACACTTCTACACCAAGGAGGCGACAAATAATTATAAATCTACATACGGATATGTTTCCTCCTCATGGGTATCGTCAGTGTAGAAAAGAATATTAATACTAGTCGCCAGACTCAGACCACAGAGCATGATCATGTTTCAAACTAAAATTCCGACGTCTTAGCTCCCACGGTTGTTATCACCAACTAGGTAAATCAGCGAGAGATTAATTGTATTTAAAGGCGCATATATATATATATATATATATATATATATATATATATATATATATATATATGTACATGTATATGTATATGTATATGTATATATGGGAAAATGAAAAAGGAAAACCAAAAAATGGATGTTTTTTTATGTGTACATCAACGTTTCGTCTTTATTTATAAGACTTCATCAGGATGATAATATAGAGAAAAATGTCATGCAAGTACAAATACATGTAGGGTTGACATATTGGGAGGAAAAAAAATAATGGCCACTACTGGGTGGACGTCCGTACTTGGTGGAGAATAAAAATGAATGTTGAGTGGGGAAGAAGTGGAAAGATGGGGGTGAGCAAGGACTAATGTGGCTGGTAGTAAGATAATGAGGTGGGGAATGAGCAGGGAAAAAGTGGATGGCAGAGAGGGAGTGAAGGAGAGGAAGGAGGGAGGTGTTTGACCAGATGGCTGCGGTCAAGATTGAAGGGGAAAAAGAAAGTTGGAATGTTTGTGTGTGGGAGGTGTATGCAGAGAAAAGGAATAGGGTAGAAAAGGAGGGGGGCTGTGAATTTGGTGGATGGGCGAAAGTTATGGTGGTAGAGAGCGTTTTGAGAAAATAAGGGAATTTAAGAAGGGGGTATGGAAGAGTGAGTGTATGAGAGAAATAGTTGAGAGGGGGAATGGATGAGGGGGAGAGGGAGGATTTGTTGCGATAGGGTATGAAATATTTGAAATATTTGGAAAATGATAGCAATGAGTGAGGGAGTGGAGGGGTGGAGGAGGGAGGTACTTGAACGGGTGGGTATGGAATATTTGAAATATTTGGAACACGAGAAAGTTTAATTGGACTGCAGTGTTAAAAATGTGAGGGGAAAATCGGAATGAGTAAGGAGAAAGTGAAAATTCATGGAGAAAAAGAAAGGGTGTGAGTAAGTGGAAAAGTGTCATAAAGGTTAGAGATGAAAATAAATGTTATCTATGATCAGGCAAGAGTCTTTGTTCTGTAAGGATGATCTTGCTTATTAAGGGTGATAGGTTAAAGAAACCATTTCGTTGCTTGATAGTGGTGGAGGCGGTGATGAGAGCAGTTTCCAATAATCTTCGCCGAGATTTGTTGTGGATGTATTTTGTGATTTTGTTCAAATTTGAACGCATGACAATGTTCTAGTGCATGGGAGAACTCCTTAATCATTCCGTTTTTTCCCTCACATTTTTAACTTTCTAAATAATTGTGACTTGTAAATTACAGATGTTTTTTAAATAAAACACCACGATGTAATATTACATTTTGTAAGTTCACAAATATTGATTATACTATTAAAATAATACATAACCACATTTGTAATGGCACAATATAAGAAAATAATTTTCCTGGTGTTTCAAATTGTTTAGAGTCTTTATTTTGAAAGTTGCTGAATAATTATAAATAATTGCTTTAAATTTCATGATCGCTGCTTTGTATATTTTTATAGGAATCTAACTCTATCAATTTTACAGTATGTAGTATGGTTTCTTATTTAAGTGTTTTGTATGTAATTAACCGTTAAGGTGTATTCATATATGACGCTAACTGATTTATTGTTACGATTCGTTTTTGAAAAATACAATTTCTTTAATTCATTCCGACGACAAATAACAGTAGACATTTTCTTGAATCCACATGTACTTTGTAATGATGTACAATTTTGAACTTTTCATACACTAAAGCAAACTGTTAACTTCATTGATAACATAACCACCCGTCATCATTTGCCAGTTTCGAGCGTATCAGAAATGTAAATTATCGAATGAACGGATAAGGCATGATAACAAAATAGATTACAGTGAGGCATTCAAGAGATAGTGGGACACATTTTCTAAATAAATAGAACAAATTAACTGAACCAAAACACACCAAGCTATGCTGTATCACGTATTATAGGAGGTATAAGACTTCAGGATATATTATATAAATAGAGACACTGTACGTATGTCCATCCGTCAGTCATAATTTGAAAGTCTAGACTATATAAGAATATCGAAGTTTCTGAAGTCAATAATGATAGTAACAACCCCGAAGGCCTCAATTAAATTCGCGACGATCAAATGAATTTTCATTGGGTAGCAAATACCTGTCTTCTAAAAATGTTTACAGGTAGAAACATAAAGAAATACATCAAACGTATATGTAGGAGCTATAGGTTCACCATTAAAAAACTAGATACACTAATATCCTTACTTCTTTCAGAAAAGAACAAGGGAATATTTCTGCAGAATATGTAAAGCTACGAGCTAAGAATAACAGGGAACAATATCAAAATAACTCATCTTACATATGAAATGTTTCATACACATAATATCGAACATTCAGAAAAAGTAGTCATTTCTTGATTTTGTAATGGGCCGGGTTTTCTAAATGCAACGCTATTGTGTAGCAATTTGAAAATAACTCAATGTTATGTGTAGTAATTTTGCTTACTCATTCTTATGCACATGACTTCACAGTGAGAGATAGACAGACTGCCGATTCATTCATACAGTCATGTGCAATCAAAGTTAAGCAACGCCTATACTAGGCAGTACGGAATGGGTGACGATTTAGAGAGGAACAGGTCTTTTTGTTTATTTATTTGGAGTTGTAAGTGTCGGCATTCGCCGCTAGGGGCGCATCAAGCAATCATGGTAAAGCCTTTGAGAGTGTTGGAATTAACCGGGAAAGGTCAGGGAGAGGGTCGCCCGGGGAAAAGGCAGGGAGAGGGTCGCCATTCACCGGTAGGAACAACTCAGGAAAATGCCAGAGACAGTGTCGGCATTTGTCGGTAGGTCTGCCTTAGGCAAGAGGGAGATAGTCGGTATTTACGAGTGAGGACGCCTACAGGCATTAGTCGATAAGGGCGCCTCACGGGAGCGTCTGGGAAACTGTAGACATTCGACCGTGACGTAAAGCCTGGTACAGGATCTCAAAAGGTTACATAGCATCGTAACATACACCGGGAAAACGCTGAGAGGGGAACAATTGACAAGAACAGATACTACACTTATTTAGAAAAATAACAGAAAAACAAACACATTTTTGAGGGTTCACGAAATTTGCTAGACAATTTGTAATATATTGACACTCGTACTCGTTAGTGAATTAGCCTCAATTATATATCTTAAAGTACATGATATAATTAGATAAGTATGGTTGAGTTTGAACAATAATTGCATAATACTGTCATGGGGCCTACGTTCGCGCAGGACCTTCATAGTATACAAATATGTAACTAACACTTACAAATGTTTTGCAGATAGATGTTATTCTTCCCATTCTTCCGCTTCTTCTTCTTCTTTTTCTTCTTCATCTTCTTTTGTTGGTTCTCTTCCGAATAAATAATATTTGGTAGGTAGAAATCACTAAACACTGAGTTTAATGCAATCATGCAGTAATCTTCGTATTTTTAAAATAGTTGCTTAACTATTGTATCATAATTTATTTTCGAAATAACAGTTTCTTAGCGCTTGAGAGGCCTCCTTAATTTCATTTTTGTGTTTCAGTAAGACTCAAGAGGAATGCACATTTTTCTTTTTGTCTTTTCTCACTAACACATGAAAGTGAATTTCTCTATAAAGATAACGGGGGGGGAGGGACTTTATCTTAGTAGCTCTCTATGGGCATCCTTAATTTTCAAAGTTATCTATATACCAGATAGAGCAATTTGTTTAAACGGAGCATTGTCCGGGATACAAACAAAAACTGATGTTCGGGAAGAAGTTATAGTCGGGTGTTTGGCAAACAAGAGTATGCGGCATATACTTAGGCGAAAGAGCGAGTCATATCTTGATGTTCGAGTAGGAGCCAGAGCTTTGTGTTAGGTAAGGAGGCAGAGTCTGACGTTCGGGTAGGAGTCAGAGCCTGAGGGACGGGTAAAAGTCAGAGCCTGATGTTCGGTAAAGAGTTAGAGTGTGATGTTCAGAGATAAGTCAGAGTCAGAGATTCAGGAAAGCTTCACAGTCGAATGTTCGGAAAGGAGTTAGAGTCGGACGTTCTGATAAGAAGTCAGTATCGGAAGTTTGGGAAACAAAGGCGAAAAGAAGTCAGGAAAGGTCTCTTTAATTTTAAAGGTGTGTATTATCGTAGACGTGGCGAGTGTGAAATAAAGAAATGCTCAATATCCTGGATAGAACAAGTGTGTCAAAACGTTGCATTGTCCGGGATAACCAACTGATATTTGGGGAGGAGTCAGAGTCGAATTGTTGGGAAACAGTCAACGCTTGAGGTTTGGGAAAAAGTCGAAGCCGGAGGTTCAAGAACGTTTCAGAGCTAGCGGTTCGGAAAGGAGTCAGGGCCTTAGCTTAGTGTAGGATTCAGAGCCTGAAGTTCAGGGAAAGATACGTATCGAACATTCGGGAGGAGCCAGAGTCGGACGTTCTGAGGTGTAAGACTCGGATGTTTGGGAAACAAAAAGTAACGATGAGGAAATAAGAGTAAGTTAATTAAAACAATGCTAAATATGCTAGATAGAAAAGGTGGGTGTAAATGCAGCATTGTCCGAGATGAAAACACTGATGTTTTTTAAACATTCGAAAGTTGAGGTTCGGGAAGGAGTCAAAGCGTGTGGTTCAAGAAGGTGTCAGAGCCAGAGGCTGAGGTTAGGCGATGAGTCAGAACCTGCGTTACGGAAACGAGGCAGAGCCAACTGTTAGTGTAGGGGTCAGAATCTACGGTTCGGGTAGGAGTAAGAACCTAGACTTCAGCACAGAATCAGAGCCGGATGGTATGAGAAGTAGCTTGAGTAGCATTGTAATGCACGGAGTCCGAGTTGTATTGTATTGTATGAACGTTGAGTCTCATTATACGGTAAGGTGTCTGAGTCGGATGGTATCGGAAAGTGTCGAATGGTATAGGACTGAGTCCGACTTAGATGGCATGAGGAGGAGTCGTAATCAGCTGGTGTGTGATGAGTACAAAGTCAGTTGATATGGGTAATAGTCAGTAGGAGTGTATGGGAAGGAATCAGAGTCAGTTAGTATAGAAGCAGCCAAAGCTTAAAAGTATTAGAAAGAGTCGGATTGTATCGGACGGAATGAGATGGTATGGTACGAGGTGGTAACATGATAAGGACACACGGAGTAGGACGACGTATGATATAGTCGAAGTTAGAATGTATGTAAAAAAAGTTGGAGTGGGAGATAGTATGTATGTGAAGGAATCGAATGGTAAGTGAATAAGCCCTAGCCGAGTGTAGGTGAAGGAGTTCGAGTCGGATTATATGGGAGAGAGGTAGAGTAAAGTGGTATAGGAAGAAATTATATTAATATAGTGTGGAAAGGAGTCGGATTGTATGGGAATACATCCCGATTGAATGGTATTGGAAATAATCAACGTCTGGGAGGATGATAAAGAGGCAGAGTCATATGGTATAGGAAGGAGCAACGATCGGATGGGATGCGAAGGAATCTGATGATATAAGACCGTCTGATAGTATGGTACGTAGTCGAAAAGGGATGGTATAGGAAGCGTCAGATAGTATTGGAAGATGTCAGTCGTATGTTATGGATTGTGTCAGAGTTGTATGGGAAAGAGTCAGATGGTATGGCAAGATTCGGTTACATGGGAAGGTGTCCGAGGACATGGGGATATCTCAGTCGAGTAGTATGAGGAAAAGTCGTATGCGAAGAGATCGGGTGGTATAGGAAAGAGCCGGACTGTATAGGAAGGAGTCGCAGGTTGTGAAAGGACGCACTAAATTAATAACTGTCCGGTATCATTGGTTCTACTCGGCATTGTCCTGGACAAAACAAGGTTAAAGTGCTACTTTCGGTAACTGGTGTATATAAAACCTCTTTAGACTATTGCGTGTATGTAAATAATTTATCAACATATTAATGTAATATAGTAGAGTGGGAACATAAATATGGAATTGGCCGGGAGAATTTGTTCTATTACGCGTTGCTCGGGATAACAGATTGTAATATTTCAGTATCACTTTTAGTAATAGGTATATTGTACACCTTTTCGGACTACTGACTTCATCATCATTACGCCTTTTCTTAATACTGTTAAATTGAGTGAGGTTACAAGAGATTAGAGAATTGATCAGGCTCATTTATTCTACTCGGTGGTGTTCAGGTGTTCAAAAAGTTTAAGATTACAGTATTACTTTTAGTAACTATTATATATTAACTCTATTCGACCATATGACTTTATTAACATTACTTACCTTCTTAATATGTTGAAATTGAGAGGGAAAGCAAATTAAACATCGAGCATTAAAATAAAAGAAAAGAATAAACTGGACAAATGGAAAAAGATACATTTGGGGCAGGGCTGTGAAAATAGGCGAGAGGGAAAGAAAAAAGGTAAACATACGACTATACAGAGAGAGAGAGAGCGCGACAGAGATAGAAAGAGAGATAAAAGGAGAGAGAGTCTGAGAGAGGAAGGAAACGATCTAGAAGTCGTGTTATAAAGATTTACACACGCTACGCAATTTCTTCTGTTTTTATGGCACTGGGAAACGCCGGGTATCCTAGCTAGATAGTTTATATAACATAACCCGTAACAGCGTGTAGTGTCAATACACACTTTTTATTGCATTATTTCATCCAAGTCGAAGTCATCATTTACACCTAACATACACTCTCTATTAACTTTAATTTTAATGTTGCCTAATAAAATTAAAATAAACAACCTAACTTACGATGACTTGATAAGCGATGCCACTTTGACTGAGTGAATCTGCTTAAGTAGGTTGTTTTGGATCATATAATTCGGAATAACGGAACGTCAGGGATGAAATCGGATTACTCGCACGGAACGCTATTGTTTATTATACGCGTAATAGTCATTTAATTTGGCATTATATTGTATATATAAGTATTCCTCACAATTTTGTTAATTATATATACATTTGAACCGGTAATATTTACGGACAGATTTACTGAATGGAAAAATAAAATACGCCATCTTTTTAAAATTTGCATTGTTTTGTTAAGCGTATTGGCAATTATATTCGATCATTTATATTCGGAGTGTTACCAGCCGTAAAAAATAAAGAATATAAAGTCGAGAGACGATCTATTACTAAGAATGCACGTTATAATGGGTGAAATATATCACGGAATTGAAAAACAAAAAAACAATGACGATTGGATATTTGCATGTACCAATGATGAACAAGTTTTACTGATAGATTGGGTAGTGGCTGTAGTTACTTTTGTGTGCATAGAGATTACTCCGAGTCCCTCGAAATATTGTTTTTAAGAATAAAGTCGGTCGGAATAAATCTAGGGCATTTTAAAATTAAATGAAACTGACTGATAATTCCAGAGAAAACGCATCAGTTTTTTTCGCATGAAGTCTTACAACATTAGAATTTCATGTAGCGAAAAGATGAGAAAATCGGGTTTACTTTATATAGTAGTTGAAATATTGATGTACTGTAATCCAATGCGTGTTGTCTTAAGATAAGGAGACTGTATTAGATACAATTAATATGTAGCATTACATACAAAGTAACATTTGTAAAAAACAAGAAAGTAAAAAGGGTTACTCTACATACAAGCTGTTCATGATGCTTTGTATGAATTTATGTTAGACAATTTATTCACACAAACAAATAAGTATGATGTCTCTGAAAGGCCAGTAACATAATTGTATTCCAACATATATCTATGTCATTTTTCCTTATTTTAAATATGTTCTAACATCAACATTGTATTAATGATAAATAGAACCCTTTTAAAAGTATATCAGGAATTGTGCATTACTGGGAAGACAAGTAAAGATATACACAATAATTACATTTAATCAGAAATTGTCCATAAAAAAGAAAATGGATTAGCTGAATAGATGTTACAAATATAAATGAACATATGTTGGTTATACCATTAATAAAATGGTAATAACTTAAACTTTACAGGTTCTTTAAAGAAAGAAATATGAATTAATTTGAATTATGTAAAAACATATTATAAAATACACTAGATTGATATCCATACATAACTATTTAGAAATAATATTTAAATTAAATACGAATCCATGACTCCTAATAATGATTGTCATTAGTATGATAGGATGTTCTAATTTGTTGACGATTGGTTTCGGTTTACACTATGCATACACAGACGATGTTGTTAGTAGTCCGTAAAAGTGTCCAGTTGTGACAGTAGACACCTTTCGACTGAGGGCCTGAAGATGGTTTTTAAAATGTAACTACGTGTGACGGGTAAAGACGAGAATACTGGAAAAAAGAGAGTAACCGCTGACATTATCAGATGTTCTGAAAAAAAATGATGCTATTTAAATGTAGTCCAATTAAGATATGATGCTAACTACAATATTAACTGCCACTGCGTCTTCAAAGAACACCAACACTATATATGTATATACACTATGAACTGCCGCGGTTCCTAAAAAAACAACTATAAAAATAACAATATGTGTATATATATATATATATATATATATATATATATATATATATATATATATATATATGTTGATATACGTGTATGTGTATGTGTACAGGTTTCGAAGTTTATGTGTATACATTTAGTTGTTATGCATATGTCTACACGAATTTGATTTCTATGGGCAAGTAAATTATGTTATATTTTACTTTTCTTTACATTTCGATATTAAGATTCAGATAGTATGCCACAGAAATAGAACATATCTACTGCTGTTGCGACCTGTCTAAGACGTATACGTTAATAGGATTTTGGTAAATAAATCTGCATGCGAACAAAACACACGCACACACACATATATATATATATATATATATATATATATATATATATATATATATATATATATATATATATGAGGGTAAAATGCACGACATATAATAAAAATGAAATGTTCTAAATGAGAAGTTGTGTGAAAAAAACACACGAAAAAAGCACATTAATATTAAAATACAGGAGGAAAGCATAAACTATGAGAGATTTTACTCGTTTATTTCGGATCAACTCAACATATGTCTTAAATAAACATCTCTGTGTTCACTCTTTTATACATATATATATATATATATATATATATATATATATATATATAATTTTTATTTACACATACACGTAAAAAATCTGGGACACTGGCATGTCGATGTTATCGATCGACAGCTATTATAAACTGAGATCTCATCAGGGGGGTTAGAATATGATTTTAACCTTAGAGAATATATGCCGCTTTGCAAATATGGTATGAGGTTAAGATCGGAGGCTAACTCTTCCTGATGATCGATAATATCTACATGCCAGTGTCGCGGATTTTATACCTGTCTGTGTAAATAAAAATAATCATATATAAAAGCTCTATTTGATATTGAGCACGTTTTATAAACCCGGTTGAAATTCTTTGGTTAACTACCCTGTGCATGTTGTACCTGGATTATATATATATATATATATATATATATATATATATATATATATATATATATATATACACTTTTTAGCCACAATAATTTTAACACTAATCATGTATAAATATATATTTTTACGAACGTGCAAGAGTCTATTTCTTACTTTTTATGATATATGCTATTGGTGTATCTTCCTTTTGTATATTGTATACGTATTTACATTATAAAATGTGCTGTTGAAGTATACGTTGGATAAGGTCTATAAAAAGTCATGCTCTCTTTCCACATTTCAATAACATCCACACAAACTTTCTTATAACAACACTGCATTATACAAGTCTGTACTGAACAACCCCGTGTTAGCTTTACAGTTATATTTACATATAACACATCAGGCATTCTGTTGTGTCCATTCTTATAGTAAAGTAAGTCGTCCGGATTAGTTTTGTACATTTTAAAATGTAAGCTTTCTGACTAAAATCACAAACAACTGATAAATTTAACTCATTAAGTCAAGAAGAACATTTTCATATTCCTCTAGAAATTTTGGAAAATATCATGCAATAATGTGTCAGCCGATTGCGGCAATGGGTGTGAGGTGGTTTCAATAAGTTAAAGCGCATGCATGTTTAATATACATTATTCGTTGTGTATGAGTTTTGTTATTATCAGAAATTCAGTTTTTTATATTATACACATTTAGATATATATTAAACCTTTTTGAATATTCAATAATGTGTAAGCCGATTGCGGCAGTGAGTGTGAGGAAGTGTCTATAAGTTAAACAGCATACATGTTTAATATACATTATTTATTGTGTATAAGTTTTGTAATCAGAAATTCAATTTGGATATTATACACATTTAGATATATATGAAACCTTTTTGAAGAATCTGTATTTCCTATACGATACATGGTCTATATGTGCTCATTTTAATGTTCCTGTGTAGCTGGAACTGTCAGTGCAATCGTGATTTATGAACGAACAAGAGGAAAATGCGCATTGGGTAAAGGTCAACATCGTTATTACTTTATAGATATGAAAAGCAAAGAATGCATTCAAAAACGGGATAATAATAGCCAAACTACCATAATTCATACTAGAATCTACAAACATTCAATACAAGGAGTTTGCCTTTGACCTGGCGTATATATATATATATATATATATATATATATATATATATATATATATATATATATATTCGATCTGACAAGCATGATATACTCAGTTTCAACAGTACGTATATTAGTTAAGCATATTTAAACATTTAAATAAATAAACACAGATACGCACACACACACACACACACACATATATATATATATATATATATATATATATATATATATATATATATATGTGTGTGCGTGTATGTGTGTGTATGTATGTATTTATGTATGTATACGTCTGCTTGTGTATGTGTATTGAACATTATTATATGTATGTAACATCGTAATGAGTTTAGATTCTCGTAAGGAAATAAGCATAACACATAGCTCTTTGCAAACTAGTTGAGCACTGTTTAAAATTGATAATTAAACGCAAATATTATTCCCTTAGATCGTAGACAAAGTGACAGCTTATGGCAAAGTGTAACTACTACACACGAAACGGTCGGTCGTTTGTCTATTCTAAAATTGACGCTTACTTAGTTCTACAAGAATGTCATGAAAGAACAATCTGAATAGTAATGTATATATATATATATGTGTATATATATATATATATAATAGGGTAATATATTATTATTATTATTTTATCATTATTATTATTTATTTATGTATATATTAGTGATATTTTAAGCTGAATTATTTCGACACTTGATTATTCGGGAAATGGTCGTATAATCAGTACCATTGGAGAGCCATGAATATTATAACTGTCTGGTGATACCAGATCAGGCTGCCCTGTGGCTCCCTGAGACGAAATTCACCTACATTGACGTTTTTTTTGTTTTGTTTTTTTGTTTGTAAAACTTAATTATGTTCTACAAAACCAAAAACAAAAACAACAGCCCCTCTCCCTTTCTCCCTCCCCTTTTTTATTTTTATTTTTCCTACCCTACTCCCGGTCCTGGATATGACCTTAAACTACATCCGATGGTGAGATCCGGCTTACGGACTTTGGGGAATGTGGAGCCTCCTCTTAATTACCATTGCTCCCAGGTCCACCCTGACCCGGAGTGGTAGTACCTGTTAGGGTCCCAACTATGGGTTAAATAGAAACAGATATTAAAAGGGGAAAGAAACAAAAAAGAGAAGAAAACAAGACCAGATTCGGCATTAAATAACCCAAAAAGGGTTGATATGCCGTAAAACAAAACTACCAAACCAAAATCCCTGATTAAACATTTGAAGATATAAAAAACTTGAAGTATAAAAACTTTCATTATAATGACCAGATTCGGCATTAAATAACCCAAAAAGGGTTGATATGCCATAAAACAAAACAACCAAACTATTATAACTGTCCTGTTTTTAAATCTCCGAAACAGTTAAATGGTAAACAGCTGATGATCTCCGTGTTAATATTATGTGTTTAAGGTCTCCTGTTTTTGTTTCACTCTTAGATAATTACCCCCCCCCCTTTTTTTCTTTTTTTTCTTTTACTTATATTTTTCATTTATTAATTTTCCAACGAATGTTAAGTCTGCAATTTCTTGGATTTAGTTAGTTTGTCTGGCAATTTAAACTGCATTTCAGTTTTTTTTTTTAAATAACTCAAAGCTTCTTTAGACTATATATATATATATATATATATATATATATATATATATATATATATATATATATATATCGTAAGCAATGAAAATATAGCTATGCCAATTAAGTAACACAGCGGCTTCCGCGTTTCATCCCCGGGGGATATCATCAGGCTAAAATGCATAGCTAGCTAGTTAAACAATCAGATTCTTTGTTGTTCTCTCAGAAAATCGTTGGGCTTCCCACACAAAAATAATGTGTGGTTTGTGTTACTTCGTATATCCTGTCTATTGTTCTGTTTTCTATAGATTGCCCTACTCCCTTTTTATTTTGTTGTATCAATATAATGGGTGAATTTAGTTTAACACGTGGTTTCTTGTATTTCTATTTTAGGTTTAAATTTTTTAATTATTAGGTTTTTGTTTAGTTTTTTTGTACTTATTTGTTTATTTATTTATTCATGCATCGTTAGCCTAAAGTAAATATAGTTATGCGTAGTCAGCTGTTAGCTATATACCTTCTACAGTTTAATACATTTCGTGGGTCTTTAAAGTTGATGATTTCAAATTTTTCATTCACACATCTTCACGGGTCGTCTAAATTCCGACATGTATTGGCCGGTTTTATTATTTTGCATTCATTTTGTTTAGGCGCCCAACATTGGTTTGCTAGTGCTGTTTTAATTCGACGTTCTCTGTTTTTTAATGTGCTTTTGTGGTCATAATATCTGGTTTTAAAATCTAGGGAAGTCATACATACATAGTACTCTTGTTATTTGTTCTTTCTGTAGCAAATATTGTGGCTTGGTATAGCAACTCACTCTTGTGAGCTCAGAGAAAATGGACGCTCATCAATAATTGAATAGAAAATTATACGACAGGTCAGTACATGTAACATTTAGACGATCCGTGTCGATTATGTCTGAATGACAAAATTGAAATCTTAAACTTTAAAAATTTACGAAATCTATAAAAGTGTAAAAGTGGGATAGAAAACAGCTCCCTTCACAGAAAAGCATTTACCTTACGCTTACCATACCTAAATAAATAAATAAACCTATAAGTTAAAAAAAAACTAAACAAAAACATAACAATTTAAAAATCACAACCTAAAATAGAAATACAAGGAGCCACGTGTTAAAATAAATTCAACTATTACATTGATACAACAAAGGAAACAAGATATAGGGCAATCTATAGAAAACAGAACAATATAACAAGATAGAGGAAGTAACACAAACCACACCTTTGTTCGTTGAAAGCCCAACGATTGATGAAAGAACAACAACACATCTGATTAATTAACTAGCTAATCATGTATATAAAAACACCCGGCAAAAATAACTCCATGCATTTAAGCCTGAAGATTTACCCCCGGGGCATTAACGCGGGAGCCTTTGTGTAGCTTAATTGCAATAAATATATGTTCATAGCTTACTACCTAGCCCTACTTACGTATCGAGCACTGTTGAAGTAAATATTGAAAATTGATACATAACAATGTTCATCTCCTTCTAACATTTTATGTGGATACATGATATAATACATATATATATATATATATATATATATATATATATATATATATATTATTTTATTTCATTGATACACACATAAAGGTAATCCGTGAACGCGTTTACTAGTTTTACTAATCGTCAGCAGGGCTCGAGTTTGACAAGGGCTCGAACCCATTTCCACAGTGACTACAACCTAGTAAGTTACTTCTGGCCGTTATCAAATGTAATGTCTTAATTTTAGCTCCTTAAATCTAAGTTTTGTTATGATTATTGTTTTTCTCGTGCACTAATACTGGAATAAACGCTCCTTGGATTGCATATAGCTATCCAAGCGCTGGGAAGTTTAGCTCCCTATTTTAACGTAGTTAACTGCAGTATATCAGCCCATGATTGGACGTATATTATTTTTTGTTTTATTTTTAGTCAAACATAATAGCACTCTATGAATGTGTTTCGTAGTATCACAAATCGCCAGCACCTTCGACTTTGTACAAAGGCTATATAAATATGAAAATGGAAAAATATAATGATAACATACGTGCGATCATTGGATAGAAGCGCGATATAACGGGGTAAGATGAATTTTAATATGAAGCTTAGGTAGCGATATGTAATGTAATGAGCGTTCTTGATACAATCATAATAAATAATGCATACATATAAGCATAAGGTACCTGCAAAATCAAACGCCGATCCCCAAAATGTAAAAACATTTTGACCCTCCATTCACTTAAAAATTCACTAAAATTCAGGAACTCATTTAATTTTAATGAAATGTTCAATATTTCTTGATCAACAATCACAGAATATAATGAAACCATTTTTAAAAATCTTAGTTAAAATGTATTGTTTTAAAGAAAATACAACTATACTAAAGTTATATTTGTATATAATAATAAGAAAAATGCACGAATATTTTAATGTTTTTTTAAGGAATATAAACTAGTGTAGATGTGCACAATTATTTTTAAAAAAAGAGTTTGTATATATTACGAAAAAAGCCCCTGAATGCCGTGTTAATAAAACCACTGTAACTCGAATTATAATTAATTTGTGTAATTAGCATTATTATTGTTGAATAAAGCATTGTTTTATCAATATTTTCTACTAAAACAAATAATATAATTGAAAATAAATATTTAATGTTATTTACTGATTAGAGTTTCTGGGTAAATCAAAACATGCGACATAATTATATTTCCCTTTCATACCTGAACATATCATCACCAGTACACACATTTTTTTATAATCTGGAAAATAAACCAGAAAATCACAAATTTGAGACTCAGGAAAATAACGAAAACGAGTATTAACAAAAATTAATAATTTCTACTGAAAGCCACGTTCTGTAATACACAGACGCGTTTATCCCTCCTACCATTCGCTCACGTTACTCCCCATAACATTTTATTTGAAAAGATTCAACAATTTCGTTAATTTTACAATTCATCGTCATTTATTTGGAAAGAAAACACGTAAGTTTGTATTTTGTTTCTTATATTTTCATTAATAACTATTATTTGAAAAGTTAAAACCAATTATTATTAATATAATTCAAATATGAAATTTTCTTTAAAAATTGAATTCTATTTATTTATTAATAACGATTTTGAAATGTTTTAACTTTTTTCAATGAATATTGTCAGTGTAGTCATTTACTTAAATTTACATTTTCATACTTAAAATAAAATAAATACTCTTAGCTTTATTTTAAAAAAATAATGTAATCTATCGTTACGACACATGTAAGAAATGCTTACATGTGTCGGAACAAGAAATCATGTTTATTCTTTAAGAATGAATGGAATTTAAAGTTACATTAATTATTAAAGAAATAATCGAGTAATGTAATTGTTCAAGATTGTAATCATCATGTAAAAATAATTAATAAAAGTAACGCAGTTTGTAACATAACAATTACAAAAATAACTATTACGGAAGTTTTAGCCTTCCATACTTTGAAATTCTGTAGCCGTAGTCTCTCTTTACATTTCCAAGACAGCTTGCGGACATGTTTTACCTACCTTTTTATTTAAAAACATTGTTTTGGGGGCGGGGTGTAATTAAGCATTATTTTGTAATTGACTTTCTAAAGACTTTAATTTAATAAGTATCTTTGAAACAGCTCAAGAGAACTGGTATTTACTTTTCCACGCGATTTTTAACATGTTTTATTTAATCCTCAGTTATAACTTGTTCTCACTGTTTTGATCAGATTTTTAATTCTATTTTTTCACACGTAAATGTACATTTGTTTTCTTTTATATATGAACGTTATGCTTTCATCTTTCAAATACAATCAAACGTTAAACGAAAACTGCTTTAAAAATTAAGAAAATACACTTTTAAGAACGAGAGTATGTAAAAGTGGCGGAGATTTTTCACGCACCCAATAAGCACACACATACACAACCACATACCCCCAAACACACACCCACAAACACACACACACACATATATATATATATATACATGTTCCTTATAAAAATACAGTGAGAACATCTACATAATATCTAAAGATGTATTGTTATGTGGAAGTGTTCTTGAATCACTAAGTGCACACCCGATGCCACTATGAAGATTAAACACATTAAATATATCTTATGTTTCTTGTAAATTAAATCACATGTATAACATTTTTATTGAGAATAAGAGAACTTTCCCCAATTCGAAAGTTCCTTCCTAACCTTAGAGAGCTATGGAGGAATACCTCTATTTAACCTCTAGACATATTTTATTTTGATGACATGTATATCATGTGTGTAAACTTCTTTTTGAATATAGTTTATTCACATGTAGAATAATCATATGAATCTAATGAAAGTTGTCCAACGTTCTATGTGATTTCTAAGAAATTAAATTATGCTGAGTTTGGAAAGTATCAGACTAAAAAATATTGAGTGTAAAGTTGCAATGCAGCACTCTGGTTATATTTCAAAGGGTATATTTTTACATTTGTTATGAGGTAATGTAATATAAGCGAACAATGTGGTGTATTATAAACAAATGCCTCTCCGTGTATATGTCTATTTATTTGTCTTGACATACTACGTAGCTTACTTTAAATATGAATGTGCTCACATGTACAATTTACATGTTAATTAAATGGCAGTTGTTGTCACTTTTTTAGTTGATCCTCAAATAAGCTTATGGCACGTGCTTAACATGCCACCCAATGGAATAAGTATATTTATAATCGTAAGTTACAGAGTATATATATATATATATATATATATATATATATATACATATATACATATATATCTATCTATATATAACGTACATATATATATATATATATATATATATATATATATATATATATATATATATATACATATATATATATGGGAAGAGAAGGATGAAGGTAATCCGACGTAATGGTAAGATGAAAAAGGAAAACCAAAAAATTGATGTTTTTAATGTGTACATCAACGTTTCGTCTTTATTTATAAGACTTCATCAGGATAATAATACAAAGAAAAATGTCATGCAAGCATAAACATATATAGGGTAGACATATTGGGAAAAAGGAAGAAAATAAGGGCCACTACTGGAGAAAACAGTAGGGTGGACGTCCGTACTTGGTGAGGAATAAAAAATGTATGTTATGAAAATGAGTGGGGAAGAAGTGGAAAGTTGGGGGTGAGCAAGGATATTGTGGCTGGTATAAGAGAAAGACGTGGGGGAGGAGAGGGAGGAAGGAGGTATTTGAACAGGTGGCTGCGATCAAGACTGAAGGGGAAAAAGTCAGTTGGAATGTTTGTGTGGGGTAAGTAGAGAAGGAGGGGGCTGTGATTCTGGTGGATAGGTGAAAGTTACAGTCTTAGAGAGGGTTTTGAGAAAATGAGGGGATTTAAGAATAGGACGTATGGAGAGTGAGGGTAGGAAAGAAGTGGTTGATAGGGGGAATGGGTGAGGAGGAGAGGGGAGATTTGTTGTGATAGGGTATGAAATATTATAAATATTTGACAAATGAGGAAGTTTCATCGGATTGGTGTGTTAAAAATGTGAGGGAAATAGGAATGAGTTAGAGAAAGTACAGAATCGTGAAGAAAGAGGCACATCAAGACATTTACAAAAAAACCCACATCCCATGCCGGCTTATACACTGTCCCATGCAATGATAGTCATCAATTTTACGTGGGAGAAACACAACGTGAATTAAATAAAAGACTGAATGAACACAAAAGGGACATAAAAAACAACAACCCTCTCAGTGCACTTTTCTCCCATGCACTAGAACATGGTCATGTCTTAAAATTTGAACAAGCCGAACTCACTAAATACATCCACAACAAATCTCGGCGAAGATTATTGGAAACTGCACTCCTCACCGCCTCCACCACCATCAAGCAACGAAATAGCTTATTTAACCTATCTCCCTTAATATCCAAGATCATCCTTACTGAAACAAAAACTCTTGCCAGATCATAGATAACATTTATTTTTATCTCTAACCTTAATGACACTCTCCCACTTTCTCACACCACTCTTCTTTCTCCACGATTCTTTACTTTCTCTAACTCATTCCTATTTCCTTTTTATGTGGGCTGTAATGGAAGACTTGAATGTTTGAGATGTAATACTATTTTTGATATGTGACCCTTCAGAAAAACAATCAACACTAAAATGGCTGCTTTTTTCTGTTAGTTTGGAACATGTAAATAATTATGTCGGTCTTAAAAACATCGAACGTTTATAAAACTTAGGTGTCACATACACAACCTCTCTCGGTTATAGATATGTTAAAATTTCATATCAGTAATAAGAGAATAAGCTTTAAAAGAAATATATGTTCCATATGTTTAACATCGCATATGCGTAATAGTAACATAAGGTTTAACTATATATTACACAACTTATTGTAACTGTACTATGTGTTGTACCAGAAAAGGAGACAATGGTGCGTAAGATTATCAGATGGTAAAGCATCCCTAACACAAGGAGATGTCCTTCGAAAACACTTTTGACATCTACCGTACCCAGAACAAAAGAGAGTGCCACAAGTGTTTTTTTTTATTATATGTCACATCCGAAATCGAATTCACTGGATTAGTGCTACTTTCTCTTGCATACGATGCTTATTCGATAAATGTGGATTTACGTTACTGAATTGGTATGAGTAAAATACTGTTACCCTCTCTCTCTTTCTGCTCTCCATCCCTCTCTCTCTGTCTCTCTCTCTGTCTCTCTCTCTCTCTCTCTCTCTCTCTATATATATATATATATATATATATATATATATACATATATACATATATATATATATATATATATATATATTGTTCTCTGTCTCTCTGTGCATCCTTTCCCGTAATTAACATTCATGCCTTTAATAAGATAGAGTCTACAAAATACCAACGAAAATGCAATTAGTCTTTTGATTGTCGTGATTTAGATCAGAACTGTATCGAATGGTGTCAGAGAACAAATATAGTAATATAATAATATAATATAATATCATGCTTCTTGATTTGTTTTTATTCGTTTGACAAAAATGCATTTTTAAATGCCTTTAAACGAACCTGCATTTCAGGTATCGTTATTTGTCACACACTGACAATGTCCAGTCATGAATTGTTACACCGGCCGTTCTTACACAGGAGAAACTACACCGGTTGTCACTATAAATAGTGAGTGTAGCCAGAGACACAGAGAAGACAAAGCACAGTCTTGTAACTGTCTAGCCAAGTGCTAGTCAATTTCTTACTTTGTTAATACACTTTTTAAACGAACCCTCGACTTGACTTCCTTTATTTATTATTTACTGTTGGACAACTTCACAACAGATTGGCGACGAGGAATCGAAACGATTTCACTGCAAAAAAATCACCCAAAGTGATTGGCAAGATCTTCACGGAAAAAAACCATATTTGGATTCGCAAGGATTAACAGCAAATTAACTACTGAGTAGTTAAGCGAAAAAAAAAGACACAAACTCAAAACTTGCTACCAAAAATCGAAAACTAGAAAACGCGAAATACATTTTCAATTAATGAAATAATTGAATACACTGATACCTTTATTTGTTTTCTCTTCAAGTTTCACTGACTCGTTAAGATAAATGTTATCCACGTCAATTATTACAGATATTGTTTAAGTTTGTCGTTATTATTAGGACAACATCTGATATTTGAGCAAGATCCAGATTGACTATTTATTAAAACGGTTTACCACAGAATTGTCGAGAGCAAAGGACGAACAGTAAAAAAATATATTCGCGTAAGGCATTTGTGCTTCTAACAAAGAACTGTTAAAAAAGCAAGTCGCATTTTTGATAAATGAAAAGGGGGTATAAAGATTTCCCATGAAACTTGTCTTATTAGGCTTATAGCGACGGACTTTGTTTTGTAAAACTACGTACACATATATATATGAAAAAAAAATTCTTAGTTTTGTTTTTCAAACAAAAGAACTGGGATTAAATGTTCTTTTTTACTAAGGAATAATATATTTCTTGCTTTGTGTATTAGTTGAGCAAATTAATTATATTAAGCACGTTGTGGGGAAAACTGATATATTTTTACAAGTGTAAATTGTGTGGTGCATAATTTGAATTCGTGAATGATGGACACTGAATTCAAAGATTCTCTTTTTCAATTAGTTAAATTCCAAACGAAATAAAATGTTGCGTTACAAAGACAGCAAGTTGAACAATAAATGGAACTTCAAAGAAAACAAGTTGAAGTTGAGGAGAAATTTAAAAGAGAGTTGTTGGAACAGCAAACAGCCCAAAGAAAAATGCATGCTGAACAAAAAGAGCTGACGACAATACGAAGAAGAAAGATTTCAAGAAAGACTGCTACAACAGCAGAAACACTTCGAAGAACTCTTGATAAAAACACAGGAGGAACAGAGAAAATTTCTGGAGGCAACACAGTTAACGAAAGCAAACGAGAATCATAATGCATTCTCCCAGACGGCTGTGTGGAGCACTATCGAAATTTTCAATTATAATCCAGAAGACGATGTCACTTTTGCTCACTTCTATAGCAGATATGAAGATAGTTTTGTATCGGACTGCAGTACATGGACAGACTCTAAAAAAGTTAGATGTTTGCTAAGAAAATTAGGAGCTGCCGAGCATACAAAGTTCGTGAATGTTATCCTTCCAAAAAAGACCAGTGAGTTGAACTACCAGGAGGAAGTTACTTTACTAACAGAACTGTTTCCTACAAAAACTTCTCTTTTCCACACGAGATATAAGTGCATGAATGTCACTAGAAGAGAGGAAGACGACTACATTACGTATGCAAGTATAGTAAATACACTTTGAAACGATTTTAAATTAGAGAACTTATCATCGGATAATTTTAAATGTCTAATATCCTTGCAAGGTCTGGTCTTAAATAAAGACTCTGAAATCAAACGTCGTGTTTTAAATAACCTCGAAAATGAGCCATGTCTAACAATACAAAACTCACCGGAAGACTGTGAACGTTTTGTTGCGTTGAAACAGGACAGTCGTGACATAGAGGAAAACGGAGTGTCGCACATTAAAAAAATCCATCAGAAAAAAAAAATTGACTTCAATGAATAACCAGAGAAAAAACATGGAAACGATCCACCTGGACCGTGTTGGAGGTGTGGAGATAACCATTGGTACAATGAGTGTCCCTACATATTCAAACAATGTGACAACTTCCACCAGAAAAGACATAAGGCATTACGTTGTAGGAAAAAATCTGGTAGAAAGACAGCCATTAAACTGACAAACATTGAACCTGAAGTACAAAATATCCGGAAATATGTACAGATCAAAATGCTAAAAAAAAGTAAGACTACAGCTTGATAGTGGGTCTGACATTTCCATCATTAATGTACAGACATGGAAGAAGCTTGGGAGACACACTATGATCACATCACAAAAACGGCGAGTAGCGTCAGTGGTGAAAAAATATCCTTCGAAGGGGAATTATTGACGAATATTTTTCCAGAAGAAGACCGTAACAGCCAACATTTTTGTTATGCGAAAATCGAATAACCTTTTTGGAACTGATCTGATTGAAAAGGTTTAGCCTATGGGATATGCCTTTATTTAAGCTCCTTTTGCCAAAAGGTTGAGGATTAGAATGTGGAGGCAGAAACACTCAAGAGGGAATTAAAATAAACTTTTCCAGACGTATTTTCAGGCGGTCTTGGAAGGTGTACAAAAGCGATAGCAAAGTTTGAAGTTAAAACAAATGAACTACCTGTGTTCAGAAAGAAAAGAAATGTTCCATACGCCGCTATAGAGAAAATAGACGGTGAATTAGAAAGACTCGAGAACATGGTTGTCATTTCAAAAATTGAGCACAGTGAGTGGGCTTCACCTACAGTTTATGTTAAGAAAAAGTACAAGGAGATTAGGGTTTGTGCCGACTTTTTTACAGGCTTGAACAAGGCATTAAAAGATCACCATTACCCTCTTCCAAGCCCTGAAGAAATATTTGCGAAACTGAGTGGAGGAAAATATTTTTCTAAAATTGACCTCAGCGACGCTTATCTTCAAATCCTTGTCGATGAGAAGTGTTCAAAACAGCAATGCATCAATATCCATAAGGGATTATACAAATTTAACCGACTTCCTTTTGGGGTCAAGGTCGCCTCTCGCGATTTTTCAACAAATTATGGACATGATGTTAAATAGGATGGATTTCGCAGTAGGGTACCTGGACGATGTGTTATTAAACAGCGTTAGCAAAGAACAACACAAGACTCATGTAAACCAAGTATTCAAAAAAATCCAGGATTATGGGTTTAAAATCAAAGATGAGAAATGTACTTATTTCATGGAAAAAATAAAATACTTAGGGCAAATTATCGATGAGCAAGGAAGAAGGCCAGACCCAGATAGGGCAATGGCGATAAGGAACATGCCTGCTCCAGAAAATACTGCATCCCTATACAGCTTCTTAGGGTTGGCGAATTACTACAATGTGTTCGTACCAAATATGCATAAACTTAGATCACCCTTAAATCAACTGTTAAAGAAGGACCAAAAATGGGTCTGGACGCAAGAATGCGAAGAAGCGTTTCAGAAAATTAAAGATATCTTAACGTCTGACTTGTTTCTGGCACATTATGATCCAAGCGTGATATTGTAGTTGCAAGCGATGCCAGCAACTATATTAGGAGCATGCATATTGCACAAAATAGATGATGGAAAATAAAATCCCATAGCGCATGCATCCCGAACACTTCTACCAGCCGAATAAAAATACTCTCAAATTGAGAAAGAGGCTCTAAGCATTATATTCGCAGTAAATAAATTTCATCGTTTCCTGCACGGTAGACAATTTCTGTTACAAACAGACCACACACCCTTATTAACGATTTTCGGATCGAAAAAGGGACTACCACAACACACTGCGAATAGACTCCCAAGATGGGGTAATGTTCTTCTTGACTACAATTTTCAAATGGAGTATGTACCATCTGAGAAATTTGGTCATGCAGACGGGTTATCAATGTTGAAACCTAAGCAGACAGACCCATTGGAGGGTATGGTGATAGCAGCTATTCAAGCGGAAGCTGAAGTAAAAAATGTGTTATGTGACACAATAAGAGAACTTCCAGTAACGCTTGATGAGATTAAGAGTAAGGCAGAGGTGGATGAATTTATCATAAGCACGAAAGAAAAAATCAACAATAGCCAACTAGATGATGGAATTTATTCAATTTGCGACAACGTCCTGTTTATAGCGACAGGGTTGTAATTCCTATGACATTACAGAAAAGAATACTCAAGGAAATCCATGTAAGACATCCAGGCATAAGGAGAATAAAAAGCCTCATGCGCTCTTTCGTTTACTAGCCAAACATGGATAAGCATCTCGAAGAAAAAGTCCGGGAGTGTAGAGGATGCGCCTTAGCTACGAAACCTCCTCCAACTCAATTCGGATCGTGGACTAAACCGGACCGACCTTGGTCTAGAATTCACTTAGATTTTGCGGGACCACTGGATGGGTTCTACTATCTCATTGTTGTAGACAGCCTAGCTAAGTGGCCGGAAGTACTAAAATGCAAGAACCCCACATCCGAGGCAGTTATCAACTTCCTATATGAACTATTCGCTATGTTGGGAGCAGTAGACTGCATTGTCACCGACAATGGTACTCAGTTCAAGGCTTACTGAATTTAAACACCTTTGCGAGGATCATCTCATCGAGCATATAACAATCCCTCCATACCACCCAAGAAGCAATAGACAGGCAGAGAGATTCGTTGACACACTCAAGAGAGCTCTGGAAAAAGCTAGAGGATCACCGACAGATAAGTCAATCCAACAGTTTTTGCATGTTTACAGCGTCACTCCGAATGCAAACATCGAAACCTCGAATACACCTGCTGAGGTCATGTTCGGACGCAAGGTAAGATCGATTTTCCACAAGTTGTTACCAAACCAGGATAGAGCAAACCTAAAAGAAACGATAACGAAAACACGGTATAAAGTTGGCGAAAAAGTGTTTTATGAGATTTCCAGAAACTATAAGACTTTCTGGGAGTCCGGCACTGTGGATAAACAAATAGGCAACATGGTCTATCTGATTAAGGGACCAGATGGCGCGCACAAACGTCACACTAACCAAATCCGGAAAAGATACTCGAACAGTGAGGTGACCAGATCGCCCGAGGAGGACATCATGGATGCAGTATTTGATACTTTTCAGGTGCCCATACAAGAGACTGCTCCTGAGATTAGGAGATCAAAAATAAAACGGAAATCGACTGCGTTGATGATGGTGATTCCCAAACAAAAACGTTATTAATCACCAGAGGGGATATTTGCAAAGGGGGGTGTTACACCGGCTGTTCGTACACAGGAAACCTACACCGGTTGTCACTATAAATAGTGCGAGTCACCAGAGACACAGAGAAGACAATGTACAGTCTTGTAACTGTCTAGCCAAGTGCTAGCCAATTTCTTACTTTGTCAATACACTTGTTAAACCAACCCTCGACTTGACTTCCTTTATTTATTATTTACTGTTGGACAACTTCACAACATTAATGAAAGACACCGACATAGTTATCAGAAGTATTGTGTTTGTTTCTAATAACACAGACTGATGGTGTCTTATTCGACTAATAACAAGCCATACACATGCATATATATATATATATATATGTAATATATATATATTATATATATATATATATAGAGAGAGAGAGATAGATACATATGATATATATGTGGGTGTGTGTTGGTGGGGGTGTCTATGTGTGTGTGGATGTGGGTGCGTGTGTGTGTATGAATGCTATTGCATACATATCCTATGATTTACGTTCAGATTCGAACTCTGATCGCTTGATCGCTTGCAATAGTTGTACCATATTCATACACTACCGATTATTTGTAAGACAAATATATAAAGATGTTAGCCACAATCATATGTAAAATTACATTAATCTAGTAGCACATTCAATGGTGTCAGCGTAGAATCTATGTGTATTCGTTACTGTCATTAAACATGCTTCTCTCATATATTGTATAACACACACACACACGCATACATATATATATATATATATATGTATATATATATAGAGAGAGAAAAAAAGCGAAAGAGAGAGAGAGACAGAAAAAGAGGGAGAGAATTAGAATCTCACTCTATATATATGTGCATATATATCATTGAATATATATAGATATATGCATATATATATATATATATATATATATATGTGGGTGTATGTATATGTATATATATAGATATATGTATATATATCATATATATATATATATAAATATATATATATATATATATATGGGTGTGTGTGTGTGTGTATATCTATCGCATTGTGATGGGGGTTTCGATTTAGGAAACATGTCAGATCGAATGGATCTACTCGGGATGATTGCTTTCTGAAGAAAAGCCACCCTGTTTGTAAAACCGGTACAGCGAACGCACGTTTATCCTTTATTAAAAAATCCTATGGAGCCAAACTGAAGGTCTTAATCTTATTAACGTGTTTGCTTTATGTTCCATTACTAAAATACATCTGGCCCGAAGCTATCGACCGAAACATTCCTGCAGTTTCGTTAAGACATTAGAATGGATTCGGATATTGAAAAGAGAAACGCAATACAAATGATACGCTAAGATCAATAGATGTCATTCACGTGAGAAGGAACATGTAATAACAGACATCTGTCTCGATAAGAGTACACACCTTCGCTAAGGATTAGGCAAAGTAGACCATCGCAGTGCAGAATTAACTTCGTAAGATATTTGATAAATATCTATGATTGCAAGGTATGTTCTTTATTTGGTTTTATTTTTTCTATATACTCATTTACTATAAACCGACTGCAATCTGGCATTTGGCTTTAACACGGTTATAAAGATTCAATTATATAATGTAAATATATGACACCATATGTGGCAGTAAAAGAATAAATATATATATATATATATTTATGTTATTTATATATATATATATTTCTTTATGTTATTTATATATATATATAGTTATGTGATATATATATATATAGTTATGTGATATATATATGTATATATATATAGTTATGTGATATATATATATATATATAGTTATGTTATATATATATATATATATATATATATATAGTTATGTTATATATATATATATAGTTATGTTATATATATATATATAGTTATGGTATATATATATATATATGTATATATATATATATATATATATATATATATATATATATATATATTTAAACGTATTAAACTCTGAATAAGACCGCACTTGCTAATACTCCTTTGAACACATAATACGCGAGATAAAAACGAGATAATATAGCAATAGTAAATTATGATAGGTTTGTTTACAACGTATCTATCTATCTATCTATCTATCTATCTATCTATCTATCTCTCTATATATATATATATGTATATATATATATATATATATATATATATATATATATATATATATATATTCTAGAGATAAAATATGAGAATACAAACATTCGTAAATATACAATATATATTTTAAACATCAGAAGTTTAAAGCAAGGAGTTTCATACCGTTAACCCATGGGTTTTCACAGACACACTGTTTTCATCAGAAGAAACAGAAACAAATCGACAATGTAATTGTAAATACTGTCGGCAACATTTCTGTATATACACAAACTTACTAAAAAAACACAATCAATCATTTTTTGTTTAAATGAAAACGTAGAGTAAGGGTAGTAACCGTCAAAATACACGTAAACAACAACAGCTTTTATATTGAAAATAAATGTTTGAAAAAGAATAATCAAAGTGGTTAGGAGTCCACATGTTGCTGATTATTCGACGGTATTTAGTAGAGTTCAATTCAGCTTTTGTACGGAGTATTCCGAGAGTAAAAATATCCGTTTCACAGTGTCCAGAGTAAAGTTGTTCAGTCGGTGTTCGCTGTATATCCAAGTGTGCATTACGAACACCTCTAGCTCCCTGGGTTATCAGTGTTTCGATAGGTTACAAACATTGATTTTAAACCGATATTTTCTAGCCGGTGTCGATTGTACTTATTGTTTATAGGTGATTGTGAAATGGCGTTCATTGTCTGCCAGGATATGGACGGTTCACTGTTGTTGGGGTGTCTGGACAAAGGATGTGGCAGGTGTGTACAGGATCAGGGATAGTTAGTATGTCGGTTCTGTTAATTATTGTTAATAATTTAGGTACGTTACTAATGTTTTTTATGCGAAGTAATAAAGTACGATTATAGTCACATTAATACTGGATTAATGTATCAAAACTGTAAAAGATAGTTAAATGTTTTCTGAAGTGATTGATATGTGATCATTGATATATACATCACACACGCATGCATGCCACCACTTACCTATGGTGGTGTCATTTCGGGCAATCTCTAACACAGGCGGGTGCGTAAATACACACACTCGTGTATACACACAGATACACACATACCCACCATCTATAAATCTATATACACATACATGTGTACACTAACTTATACAGACACGCACGCACCCCCATCCACACACGGACACACATATATATATATATATATATATATATATATATATGTATATATATATGTATATATATATACATATATATATACATATATATATATACATATATATATACATATATACACATATATATATATATATATGTATCCTCTCACACACATAGATAGCAGGCAATACTCACACATGTATATATATATATATATATATATATATATATATATATATATATATATGCTCCGATTATCTGGCATATATTTAAGTAAATGTTTGGCAAGGGTATATACATATAGGTATATGGGCGTTTCGAATAAATATAAATCAGGGTGGAATTGGAATATGAATAGTTTTAGATAGGGTACGAGTAAACTTAAAGGTTAAATAATTTGCTGTAAAATATTCTACAAATCTTGTTTTGTTATGATTACATGGGGGCAAAGGTTATGTTTTAAACTTTACATCACGGGAGGCATATGGTATCAGAATGGGTCGAATTATGGGTGTTAGGGTTGGGGTGTCTATTGGGGTTATAAATGGGACGTATGTAAATTTTCATTATGGCGACAGTATGAAATTATCGCATGTCTTGAGTTAACGATATTCATTTTCTCGTGCAGCACTGATAATCCGTAGTCTTTCAGAAGTGCGAAGATGGCGATTTGTTGCGCCTGGGGTGTAAGATCTGGATTATTTTAGGATCAACCAATTATATAGAAGAGGGTATATTATTTGATTAAACATATTTGACTATGTTTGTAAGGGAAGCTGTGTTATTGGATGTTGTTTTATGTCCACATGTGGGAGGAGATGCGGCTCTTTTATGATTGCAAGGTAGAGCTTATGTACGTGTATATAGGTGGCCTAGTTGTTATATCAGTAATTAAGTAGGTTTTTGTCGGTGGGGTTGTGGGTGTGGTGGAGAATGTTTGGGTTCATGTATCTGGTGTTCGATGGTGGTATTAGATGGGGTGATGGAGATTCAGTGGTTTTGTTGAGATCAGCCATAATTTGGTTACAGTGCATGCATACATCAGATCTATATGTATGCAATTATTATTGAGTGTGCATAGTGTGCTTTATGGCAATTACACTTTAAGTAAGGGTAGACGGGGTCCTGATTGATTGGGCATATTTAATTTTCTCATTGTTAGTAGTTATCTGGCTAAGTTCGCCGTTGTGAAGTACGAACTCTTAATGGTGTTTTTATTTAGGATAATACTATATCTGTGTGTGTATCCAAATTAGTTTTCAATTATTGTGAAAAAAATCCTTAATATTATTGATTTTGAGATTATTGTTGTATGGAGAATTATAGTATTGCTCCTTAAACGTGTGTTTTGATTTTTTAATTCGAGGTTTAACAAGTGTGTCCACTTTTTATAATGTACTAAGTTCGTTATATTGGGTGTTGTTTGTATTATGTATATTATTCGTATTAGTGTTATTTGTATTAGTAATATTTCTGGGGTGTCTATGCTTTGGCATCATATTGTATGTAATAGTATTAACGGGTGTTTTTTGATGGGGATGGTGTTCCTGTAATCTTATCAGAGTACCATGAAGTCAGTTATAAAAGTTACAGTTTCGGTCAAATGTTAATTTGTTTGCTGATAGCTTAGAAATTCTATTTGAGACAGATAGGATTATTGACTTTATTAACAAGTAAGGATTGTTGGAATATATATGCACATATAATAGAGTCAGGCTGGGTTTGTTGTAGGTGGAGGGTGATCCATATGTTTAGGTGTGTGCAACGTTATGGAAATTTGATGTGGTTCCCCAAATTATTGAAGAAAGTTTGTAATTGGTCAATAGTTTGATTGTACATGATTGGCTTTATTTTGGAAACAAAAAGTACATCATCTATGTAGAAGGCCCTTTTGAATGTATGCCTGTGTTCATGCAGGGTGATAAAATCGACTAGATACGTTACGTTGCAGAGTCAGATGCCCACATAACGACGTCGTGATTGTTAGGGGTGCCTTTTCTGGTCCAACATTTATTGTCACAGCTAAGTATGAATCTTTTAGCTAGTAATACTGAGTTCATTTCTATATCAGTGAATACAGAGGAATATTTTGCTATAATTAGCGCTTTATTAAGAAGGATTAGGGATCTCGATCAGTGTTAAAAGTTATAAAAGAAAATCTAGATTCTCTCCAAATTTGGAGGTTCTCTCCAAATATGATCTGAGGTTAAGATCGGATTCTAACTCTTCCTGATGAGATCTCAGTTTATAGTAACTGTTGATCGATAACATCGACATGTCAGTGTCGCAGATTTTGTACATGTCTGTGTAAATAAAATTATCATATATAAAGCTCTATTTTGATATTGAGCAGTTTTTATAAACCCGGTTAAAATTCTCTGGATTACCACCCTGTGGATATTTTTCACCTGGATTATTATCATTATTATTATATATATATATATATATATATATATATATATATATATATATATATATATATATATAGTAGGAAAGGTTGACTAGTGAGTTATTTTCCTGAAATCCGGATACATATGCATCTGGGGGCATATTAACTAATGTAATCCTTGTTAAAGCTAAACCTTTCAACAATATCATGATAGAAATAAACACATGTCCATAGCCAATTCATTATAACTAATAATTAAATGATATTATTGTAACTGAATGAAAGACTCTTAAAGATTTTGAATGATATGTATATAATATGTATATATTTCATTAATATTAAATGAATTGTATCTTCCAACAAAGAGGGTCATATGTATGTGTTTATATGAACGCCAAAGTATATAAGAGCGTTTGTTATTAAATCATATTTTGAAAAAATAAAATATATAATGCGCTTACAGTGTTTTGCGTCAGTGCAAAAAGAAACTCGGAATGTTGTGAGTTAAGAGTAACCAGCAGACGCTAACTCGTAGACAGTTACGCGTATCTTATCGTCACTTTTTGACAATTACATTCGACTCTATTGGTTATGAGAATTTGTGGCTTCTGTAAGATTCTGTTAAAAGTTACGGTCGGCTCACAGAGAAGAGACTTGGTGTTATGGTGGAGGTGGGCGGGACACATCAAACTTTGTCTGCTGACGCAATTGCGAACATACTCACGTAACGTGGAATTATAAAATAAAGATGTTAATGTTTCAGTAAAGAAAAGAGTATACTCAGTAAAATCGGGAAAAAGACAATTAAAAAAAAGCTCGATGAGACCATATTATAGGGTACAGGGCATTAATATGTATATTTGGAGAGTTTACGAAAACATCTCATTCAAGAAAAGATTAATCACAACAAAGCAGTGTTTTTTCTTCATTATGTTTTTATTTTCTAAAGTAATTGTTGCCTACACATGTTTCGCTACCAGAGCAAGATACTCGCAAATACACTAGATTTTTTTAAAAACATTACTTTCTGTTAATTTTTGCCATTTTAAAATTTTTTTTATTAATCTTTATTATTTTTCCAAACCGTTTTCTGCGGAATTGTTGTCATTTAGCCTGACGTTTTTTTGCTTCCGCGAGTGGATCGGCTTAAATATTTTGTTTTTTCTCGGATTTCTATATTGCTTGATGTCTTTCGATGAAATTTGATGCTGGACCATTCAACGGACAAATTGCAGGTTACATATGGCAATCTGAATTCCGGGACGTAATTAAAGGATTGCGGTTTTTTTTTCTGGGGAAGTAACCTCTGTTGAAGATTTACCCAAGAGTATGGCTTCCGCCAAATGTAAGTGGATCGACTTTTCCCTTTTTCTGGAATGGTCTCGGACTAATTTCTTGTGGGGGCGCTCAGAGACACCACATGATACCAATTTTGCTTACTGTTTTTAAAACTTGTTCTTCTTAATTGACTTAAATCAGGCTAAACTTTAGTTGGTCATTGCCAGTTATTAGGGTTCATATTTTATGTTTTATATCTTCCCTGATACACTGCCAACAAGTATCTTGCCCATGTAGCGAAACATGTGTAGGGAACGATGACTTTAAAAAATAAATACATACAAGAGTAGTAAACACATTTTTTGTTATAATGATGTTTTCTTGAATTAAATGTCTTAGTAAACTCTCCAAATATACAATGAAATAATATGTTATACATATACTCTAGTCTAATAAAGCGTGTTTTAACTAGCCTCGTTCCGGACTTAACTGAGTATACACTATACACAGTGAAAAATCAATGTATATATATATATATATATATATATATATATATATATATATATATACATATATATATATATATATATATGTAAATATATATATATACATGTATATCCATATATGTATGTAAATATATATATACATATATGTATATATGTATGTATATACAGGGTGACGAAAAAAAAAACCCGTGTACACATTATGTGATATCTCCTTTATCTAATCACCGATTGCCCTTATTTTCAGGACATGGCAGAATCAACGACCGTGAGTACACCAAGCCCTCAGTGAGAGCTGGGACAATGATTACACTGTGTTTAATTTTACTACAAGACAAGCTCGTTTAAGAAAACCCAGGACAGTTTCATGCATCAGTTCGGATGTGAAAAGGCTCCACCCAAAAACAGAATTCAGAACTGGGTGGACCACTTCGAGAAGTATGGGACCGTGGAGAACTTCAACGCTGCCAGTGAGAATCGTCCAAGCCACTAGCCCAGTCTTAATCCCCCCAGAGTATTTCCTTTGGGGCAATCTTAAGGACAGAATGTACGCATTGAAACCCAGAACCATCACGGAACTCAAGGAAGCCATCAGGGAGGAGATAAGAGCCATTCCCAATTCAGTCTGTAAGAACGTCGTGGACAACTTCGTTCTGCGCCCCAAGAAATGCACGGAGCTAAAAGGAGTCCATGTAGAACACATGCTGTAGAACGGAGAAAAAAAGACCAAATACACTAGTGTTTTGATATGATGTTGTGGATATAATAAACTAGCTATGCCCTAAAATTAATTTCATTCAGACAAAACACTAAGAAACGGGGCCTTATAAGCTTTGGGGCTTGTTTTATTTAAGTCACCCTGTATATATGTATATATATATATATATATATATATATGTATGCAAATATATATATATATATATATATATATATATACATATAGGTAAACATGTATATGTATGTAAATATATGTATATATATATATATATATGTATATATATGTATGCACATATATATGTATATATATGTATGTAAATAAATATATATATATATATGTATATATAAATATATGTATATATATACGTATATATATTTGTATGTATATATATATACATATGTATATATATATATATATATATATGCATATATACATTTATGTATATATATATATATATATATATATATTTATATATCAGGAAATTAACATATTTGAAGTACGGATTAGAGTGTATTGAAGTGAAATATTTTAAAGCTCGAAAACTGTCCAATTTTAAATGAAAAGTCTTTATATTTCGCGAGCTTCACTTTTCTTCATGTAAGTACCGTCAGGAAAACAGGAAGCATTGAGTGAGGTTCAGAGTCAAGCAGCACGATGAAAGAAGCTTTTGGAGTAGAAAGCTCTCTGGAGGGACCTACAGTTAACTGATGAGATATGACACATTGTAGGGTTGATTTAGATAATTTATGCCGTGGGTGTATCAGAGCAGCAAGCCTATCTGATTACAATCCATTGAAGTACTTGTAAAAGATGCACAAGGAAGCAACATAGCGTCGATACGACAGAGGGGAGCTTGGTAAATATTGATGGTCGTATCAAGTTGGTTACTCTTGTTCGGGCATTGTCTAATATGGAGAGACTAGTGGGTGATGGCCCAGCCCATATGTGGCAACACTACTCCATGCATGGGCGTATAGTAGCTTTGTAGAGATATATGATAATTCCAGGTGTGAGACGTTTACTAGCACGGTGGAGGGAGCCCCCCTTTTTTGCAGCAACTCTGGCAATGCTTTCAATGTATTTATTTTAATTCATGTTATATGTGAAAGTTAGGCTGAGGTTTTTGAATGATGAGCGCTCAGGTGAGGTGTTATTTGCCATGGCAATCGATTGTTGAAGCGGTTGCTTTTTCGTTGCGGCATTAAAAGTTACCATCCATTTTTGACCCCATTCCACTACAGATTTGATGCCATTTTCAGCCACTGCGTCAGATATGTGCGCGTCGGGTTTGCGCACATGACGGGAGTAGAGCGTGGCATCGTCAGCAAATATTCTTATCTCAGTCTCAATGAGATCAGGCATGTCATTTATGAAAATCAGGAACAGTAGATTTCCAAGGATAACTTCCTAGGGAACACGAACATTTATGTCATGTCTTAGAAGAACGGCCACTGAGGAAAACCTGTATCTTTCTTTTTCTTAGGAAAGATTTGATTATATCAAATATTTGTCCAGTAATACCATATAAGTACGGTTTTAAGAGTAGCTGTACATGGCAACCATTGTCAAATGCCTTGGATATATCGGGCGCTACCGCTCCAGCGTCAACTGTCTTGACCAGTGTATGGTATATGCGTTCTGAGATGGCAGTTAGGATGATCAGAAAGAAGTTCATCATTAACTAGGTGCCGAGCAATCGCTAGATTGATTTATGATTAAAAGATTTTAGCAAAAATCGAGAGTAGACTGATTGGGAGGTAGTTAATAGGATCAGTTCTATCTCAAGAAATCTTGAAGACTGGAACCACAGAGACAACTTTACAACAATCAGGGAAACAAGATTGAGCAAGGCATCTGTTGTATAGTTTGGAGAGGGCAGGGATCAGCTCAGCAAAGCAGTTTTTATTGCTATTACTGGTTTAAGATCAGACCCACGGGCTTTGGAGATGTTCAGGTTTTATATTATATCTCTTACCTTAGATAGGGGAGATGAACAGGTTCTCAAGTGTGGGGAATTGTAGATTCTCTATTGTAAATCACGCTGTTGTAGATTTTTCAGAAATCACGAGTACCTAGTTTCTGTGACTGAATGCGTGTTTTAGTTATCTCTGTATATCATTTTCTTTGCTTTATCAATTACTACTTTGCAATAATTTCTTATCGCTTTAAGTTGTTTGTCTATTCGCAGTTGGCTTATCGCATATACATTTTCGGAATGCTTTCTGCATCACAGCAATAGCAGCAGAATCATCTGAGGTGAACCATTGGGGAGAGTGAGGTTTGCTGAAGAGTTTACGCCTGGAGACAAATACTTTCTATGTATATTTCTTTTTTTTGTAACTTCCATGTGACTGCTTAGAATTTGCAGTTCATATGAGTTAGTTTCTGCATTCAATGGTGTTCAGTTGTTTTCGATCATTGTCGTCCATTGTATAGTTGAAGTATTCTTTCTTTTCGAGTTCAATTTCTCTCAGTCTTTTTACCAAGTTTTTCGGAACTGTTGCTTGTGCTCATACGGTTATTAGTATTATATAGACTTTCTCATGTTCCCTATCCCTTTCTGTTCTTTGGCAAGTTCCATTTATTTGCTTTTCTTTCTGTCTTTTGATCTTCAACCTTAGTTTGCTAGGACGGCAAAATCTACGATTTGGCTGGATTTTTTTCTTGGTTATTATGACCTCTGATTTCCTTTTCTGCATGAATTCGTCTCTTTTAACCTCCATGTCTCATTTTCGTTTTTCAGTACTGCCTCTGGTTTGCGTCTGTGCTATTTGTCTGCTTATTTAAAATGCAGTCGTTTGCATAGTTCCCAGTATATTCCCTTCCCCACACAGTTGGGTATGTTCTTGTATTTTCTGGGGGCTTGTTTGCTGTATTTACTGATCATGTGATTTGCTGTTTTATCTCTTTGTCTTCAGAGTCTACATTTACTATTTTCCTGGAATTTGTCTATCATAGCTTTGATATAGTTAGTTTTAAATCACATTTTGTGTGCAGCTGTTAGTACTCATTCCGTTCTTAGTATATATGTCCTTCTCATAGACATGTCGATATGTTTTTATGAATCTATTTTCTTTCAATCTCATGAATCGTCCGTGTAGCTTTTTTACTCCCCAGTTTTCTTTTGTCGCCTTCGTATCTTGTTCACCTGTCTCCTGTATTGTTAATTTTGACAGTGTTTCATACTGTGGTGATTAGCCTTTCTGTGTTCTGTATTTTTCTAATTCTTTCGGATGGCATCCACACGGACTTCTCTACTAACCAGTCTTTTTTCTCCATCATTTCTTTTGACGTAGAGTCAATTCGTGTCATCTTTCAGGTGTAGTGTATTTAAGCATAATTACTAGTTTCCTCGTCTTCTGGTCAAGATTCCTCAGGTCTTTGGTTTAGTCTATGAATGCTCCAGAGTATATTACTAGTCATAATGCGCAGGTGTTTATTCCATTTACTTAATTCTTAATTTAGTTTCTAGGGGTTTTCTTTTTCTTCTCAGGTATTATTTTCTGATCTTCTCTAAAATTTATGTTGATTTTATGGTGTCTTCGACCAGAACACCGACATATTTATAGGTACCATGTTCGCCTAGTGGACTTATTTCCCTTTAATCGGGCGGTTCCATACTCTCTGTTCTTCCCTGTGTCCCTCTTCGCATCTCCATCAGTTTTCCATTCCGAATTCTATTTGAATAATTTGTCAGAAGATTCTGGTTGTGTTAAGTAATATCAGTTCCTTTTTGTTTTTCGCAAAAAGTTTAAGGTCGTCCATATACATATGATGTTTATTTTTTCTTCTGTATCAGTGAAATTGTGTCCGGCATAACATTTCCTGAGGGTATTGCTGATAGAACATCTCCTTCTCTTAGTCATCAATTCTGGTATGTTTTTTTTCGTGGATCCTAAGTGAATTGTAAAATTTTGTATACATATATTCTATCATGGCTGGTGCTTTCCAGTTTGACATGTTTCGTAAGGTTGTTTTAGACGTTTCTTCATCAAGTTCGCTTTCTGCTCTTTCAATTTGATGAAGCTCTTCTTTCATGGCGTCCAGTAATTCTGTATTTCTATTGTGGTTTTGTCGCTTTTCTCATATCCTACTCCAGAAGTGGTTTGTTCCTGTCGTGGTTTATTATACTGTTATTGATTTTCCTCTGTTTACGTTTTGATAAAATTGGGTATGAAAGTATTATTATTTTTTATTATTCGTATATAAAAGTGAAACTACTCATTCTGTTGCCATCTACTTCGCATATGGGTGTGTTATCTTTACAGACACAAAAGATATATTCAGAAATATTAGAGTGTGATTGAATCAACTTAACGTGATAAGTGGCAAGAGAAATACAGATATAGCTGTGAGATATATGAGCGACTAATTTAGTTAATTATAAATTACGGCTAATTAGAACAAGTGAAAACTGATTTTTTTCAAGCAAAAGTCAATCCCAGAAGTAAAGTATAACTTTGCATATATTTTGCGCTTTTAAAGTATACCTCCTTACGGAATCAAACGTCGATTAAATAACCTCTATTACTGATGGAGATTTGGCATCCGTCTATCTGAAGCCGAACCAATACTATTATTTCTATTAATCAACTGTTGCACTATTTTCTAATGCCTAATTTAGTTTACTATAATATTTCAGAGATTACTGTACTATCTTTGAATGCTCAATTCAATGGTAGGGTATTATCTGTTTTGTTGTCATCATACCAACGTTCCAGGCAGTATCTCCTCTTTTCTTAGCGGCTAGTGTATCATTGTACTGTTGTCAGGATATCATCTTCCTATAAATTACTTCTCCTTGGAGAGTTATAGTGTAGTATGTGTTATGTTGTTATAAGACCGTCTTCCCAGGCATTACCTAAACGTTCGGGAGGGAATAGTGTAGTATATGTATGATCAATGTCCTGCTTTGGCCCATTCAGATAGTTCATTTGCACACTGATAAGCAGGGACTGAGAAGGGTGCACCCCATGGGGCATCGATGATGTGATCACTGAGGGATTCAAAACCAGCCTGCTCGTAGTTTCTCGTCGTTCTCTGCAACGGCTCTTTAGCTTTTGGAAAAGATTTAAAGGTGACACATTTCATTACCACCACGTGATCAGCGTTTCCAAGCGGACTATGAGCATTCTCCACACGTAGTGAGTTCGAAAACAGGTTGATAAGTGAGGTTTGCAAGTCCTCGCGTTCAGGAACCCGGGCCGGAAAAGTAGCAGTCTGTGATAGGTCGTAAGCTGAGGAGAAATTAAACGTAGAGTTACCAGCTGCAACATAACGATGACAAATTCCAACTAGTCACGTTAGTGTTCATTAAACTCTCTAAATACATGTATTTGGGCATTCGAGTCGAGTGAGAGTGATTTATCTAAACTTTCATAGACAGAGTCAAGCAGGGTACAGTCCTGGCTCGAAGGAGAACGGTATAACAAATAGAAATAACTAACTCTGTAATGTAACGTAAACCTAAAGCACATGTAGGCTTGGTCATCTGATTCTTACTTATGTTTTTTTGTAAAGGGGAATTTGTTCCGAACAAACACCTTTAGCCCGTGCATATGTTTGTCAGAGTCCTTACGGTAGATTGGAAGGCAATCGGTCATGTCAAAGTGGTGAGAGGAGATTGAAGATTGAAGGTTTGTTTCACTTACTGCTAGGATATCCGGGGAGTTTGTCAGGAGAAAAGTGTCTACGTCGTTAATATTGGTTCTAAGTCCCCGGCTATTTGTGAATACGAGCTTCAAGAACGAAGGCGAGTATGCGTTTTTGTTGGGCGTATGGTTTATTTTTTTATTTTGTAAATTCATGTTTGTTTTGAGATAGAGTGAGGAGCGGCAATAAGCTCACACAACCAGTCCATTAGTTGTGACTTGGTCCATGATAGTTGTGGTCTTGGGGAAAACCCATAAGTGTCCGGGTCCGTGTTCATGCGCGTCATTACGCGTACAGTTATCCACGACATAATGACACTGTTGATGGAGCATCCCTTCTTAGCGCTACATAAGAGTTAGGGCTCCTAACTACTAGTCGCAAACAGCAGCCGAACAATCTGTTTAATTTGTATCCTCAACATGTCGGAACAAGAGCCACCCAGACTAGTCATGTAGGACTTAGTGACGAAAAAACTTTCCCCAAGTTGTCCAGATAGAGAGAAAGAGAGGCGTCGTGCATTGCCCTAGTCAGGAAACAACGCCAGCACTAGGCGTCTTCTTTAGAGGCCTGCCAGTGCTTTTACGTCTACGCCTGGCTAATAGACAAGGATGGAGTGCGAAAGTCAGGCGATAGGCAGACCCTATCTACTCATTAAGCAATTAGAGGTTTGTAAACCAGATACTTTGTTCGAGATTAAAACTCTCTGTGAATGTCACTTTCGCTTGATCTATTTAGTTATAGTTTTAAGCAGTGTTTTTTTTTCACGAGACGATTGTACTGGTTAGCAGCCCAGGTTGCACCAATGTTTTAAATTTACGCCTGCATAATGACTGAACGTGTTTTTATATATTTACCTGCGTTACTCTTTCAACCCCATTTGTCTGTTTTGCTGAGGAAACTGCAGTAATAAAATTGAATTAACTTCTAATTGAAGAGTTTGCCCTCGGAATACAGCTACATGTAAAACGCTATTGTTTTTAATATCGTAATTACGCTTTTTCATTGTTGTTGTGAGGCATTTACGTCTTCTGACCAAACATATTGTTACATTCATTAAAAACATTGTTTTCGTAATTTTATTGGCTTTTACTATAGTTATTGCTTATAATACAAGGGTCACTTTTCCTTTACTCCAATATCCTGGATCTTATTTTCCTTTTTCTTTTCTTACAAACAATTTATTCGAGTTGGTCTCATTAATGTGTTTAAACATGATGCTGTAGAATTTAATTCTTGTCTCATTTACTATGTAACACTATAAATGAAGTCATTAATGTGTTATGCTTATTCTTAAACATTTAATGTTTTATTTAATTTAGTATTTTCAGTTGATTTAGTATTATCCAATTATATATGGATATTATATTGGTTGCAAAGTAGGTGAATACTAAACTCATGTGTATTCCGTGGACGTTTGTTTTTGAGTTCTCATCTCCCTCTGTTTCTATCCGTCTCTTTCTCAATCTATCCCATTTTCTATCTCCCCCTCTCTCTATCTCTCTCTGTATATATATATATATATATATATATATATATATATATATATATATATATATATATATATATATAATTCTCTCTCTCTTTCTTGCTCTCTCTCTCTCTCTATATATATATCTATATATATATTTATATATATATATATATATATATATATATTTATATATATATATATATATATATATATTTATATATATAGATGTATATATATATATATATATATATGTATATATATACAGTTATGATTATAGAATTAACGATAATTGAAGTATCGTAAAGTGATCTACTCCGATGAATATTTATATATATATATATATATATATATATATATATATATATATATATATATATATATATATATATATATATATAAACCATGGTTTAAATATCAATGTAACTCCTTGCATCTGAACTTTATGTAACGTTATGTCATTTTATTCAATGTGTTATCTTAGTCTTTCTTTCTATAAAATTATATATATATATTTGTATATATATATATATATATATATATATATAGATAGATATATAGATATATATATATATATACATACACATACACATTTATATATATATATATATATATATTCGCATATACATATTTATGCATATGTGTATAGATATACATATATATGTGTATATATATAAATATATAAATACATACCTATATATATATATATATGCATTTATATATTCACATATATATATATATATATATATGTATTAATATGTGTTAACATGTATTAAGATGTGGAAAGTTTTGTTTTATATTTAAACTATTTAAACATTTAATAATAGATATAGTTCGCAATACAATTATGCTTGAGAACTTCACTATCATCGTTATATAAATCAGTATCGCTAGTTGAAACAACATTGTAAGTGTGTATACATTATATGAAAGTTTAATCTTCGAAGCGCCGTCTAAGACAAGTAAAACCATACAACATCAAAAGAGTGCCATATATGCGTCTTTATCCATTGATCATTGTTGTTAAGCACCATTGATCTTCTGCACTTCTAGATGATGACAACTCTTTGGAAATGTCTGTGAATGGTTTAACTAACTCAGAAGCAATATTGAACAGTGACTCAGATATTGATTACTAATAATCAACAATGTCGATTTGTATCAAGTCGCAATGTTATTAATCAAAAAGAGAAAGTATGGCTCGTTTGATGAGTCACATCATAACATTGGGAAGAAATACAAATACATATTATATAATTGCCATGTTCTACGATATACAACATTCAAAAATGGTACTCTAAATTCAAAAGATATATACACGATAAAATATGAAAAATCAAAAGTAAAGCATCCACAATTAATAACTTTGCAATTGAACTCACGTAGTGTGAATCTCTTGAATAGTTTTTACTCGTTTCTTCGTAGTCATTCAAATACTTTCACCTGAAAAGAAAACGATATATAAATAAAAATTAAGCAAAAATATTTTAGCCAACAAAAATAATCCTTTTGGCAGAATCATTTCCCTTTCACATTCAAATAAATATACATAATCTCGGAAATTGTAAACCGATATAGACGATAAACCGATTAATACAATAAAATAATTCATAAGATATACACAACATCCAATGAGCTAAGTAAATGAAATAAAAAATGATAAAATTGACGTAAACTTAAAAAATATTAAGACATAAATTTAAAAAAAAAGTTTTATTTTAATTATATTTCAAATACTTTTACTGTTGTTCAACATGCTGACAACGACCTTTATATGCGCTTTTAAGTAAAGTTTAAGATGCATACATCTGACGAGTAGTAGGTGTACCCAGAAAATTATACTGGACGTAGTTCTATCAGGTCATGCTAATGCAGATAGGGCATACTATAATGTGCATATATATTTAAGAACAATACATACACACACATATATACACACACACACACACACACACATATATATATATATATATATATATATATATATATATATATATATATATACATTGTATTAATGAAAATAAACTGTATAACTCGAACCTCCGTTATATGTATTGAATTGCTAAAGTGTGTGTTTAGCCGTTACACATCTACAGTGTACTGTCTTCTACAACTCAGCTTTATATGCACACATTAACCAAGGTTTCAAGCAAACTACATGAAACCTTATGTATATATATGTATATATATATATATATATATATATATATATATATATATATATATATATAATTTAATGCTGAGTTGCATTGCTGCTGGACACTAGCTTTGCGGTGTCTTTGATCTTTATACTGATTTGCCATCCCTTATAATATTATAATATTATACTTTTACAATATGTCCTTCGTCGCTTTCTCCTACTGCATTATCTTGTATAACCTCTATAAAATATACCCCCTTGTCTTTTTTTCTCCCTGTATTAAGTTCCCACCTTCATAATATATTTCCCCCTTTCTCTACCCTTTTGTCTAAGCAATCATACAGTGTTAACGTCAAATAATAACATTTTATACATGTGTACATGTGTATATGTATGTAGTTGCCTAAGATTTCGAGTGTATGTATTAGTGATGTAGATATGCGAATAATTGATATTTATACATGTGTGCATGTGTATATGTATGTAGTTCGAGCAAATTCTGATTCCTATCATAATTCAGGCAATTTCAGCCCGTCAGCGCAAACTATCTTAAATATTTCTTGCGGTGTTATTCAAAATAAAAAAGAACAAATTGTGTTACAACTTTTAGCCGGGATTTTGTTTTGGCTAGTATCTTTTTACTTAGTTATCTAAAAATGTATTTACCTAAAAATATATTTGCCTGAAAATATATTTATATAAAATATATTTACCTTAAAATATATTTACCTAATTAAGATTTACCTTATCACATATTTTGCAAAAAATAAACTTTCGATTGTTTGTTAATAGTCCCTATTTAGACATAAAACAAACATTTTCCAACTCAAACTTAAATAAAAAGAGGTTACTTTTTTCATTAACATTTGATTTTTTAACACAATAACAATTCTGCAATAAGTTAAAGTAGAACCGTAACAAGAAAATATTTGTACACAGTAAACAAACATTTTTTCAGACGTAATAATAGTAATAATGATGAAGATAATAATAATAATAATAATAATAATAATAATAATGATAATAATTATAGTAATGATTCTATAAATAATAGTAATAATAATCCTAACAATAATAATAACAATGAAAATAAGGAAAAAGAAAATATATTTTATTTTCGTAATAATTGTTATTTATCTTTCCTTCCGTTATTATCCGATATATTTTCATTGAAATCAATCTGATATATATATATATATATATATATATATATATATATATATATACACCAAAAAATTCCAAATTAAATTCACCAAACATATACCTCCCAACAAATGACGCATAAATAAAGGTAGAAACATTATTTTGTTAACACCTTCATATAATAACATGGTTAAAACTAAACTTGGCAAAACATTCTTAGACTTTATTAATCTACACTTTCCTCCCAACAATATACTGCATAACATTTTCAATAAAACACCCTCAAAGTAAGCTATAGCTGTGGCGAATATTAAGGAAAAATAATAAAAAACATAACAATACAATTCTAAATGAAAAAAAAACAACTGAAATGAAAACGACAAATACCAAGGCTTGCAACTGCACAAACAAAAAAGAATGCCCATTACAACAAAATTGCCAAATAACCCAATCGGTATATCAAGCAACATTCTCTACTAAAGAAAACATAACCCTGAACAAATTATATATAGGTATGGCTGGTAATACCTTCAAAGAAAGATATACCGGCCATAAATGCTCTTTTAATAACTGTACATATCAAAAAAGAACCTCACCTTCTATATATTACTGGGAACTATTCAACAATAACCAATCACCAACAGTAACCTGGAACACAATTAGAAAAACTAGCACCTGCGGTTCCGTAAACTCACCTTGTTACCTTACCTTTGCCTAACAGAAAAACTTGAACTAATTAAATTCAGTGATAGAGGTAAACTTCTAAACAAAAACAAGACACCTCAATTAACTGTAGGCATAATAGAGTATATCTTCTTAGTAATCCACTTATAACCCTTTAAGCTAATATTATCTCTTAAAAAAAAAACAAAAAAAAACATTTTACCTATCCACTAACGGTAATTTTGTCAACATAACTATCATCTTACACCATTCGTATTAATTATTATTATTATTATTATTATTATTATTATTATTATTATTATTATTATTATTATTATTATTAAAAAAGCTGGTTAGCCCCCCCCCCCAGGGGGTCAAAAGGCCCCGAAATGGAAAAATGACATTTTTTTGCCCCATAACTTTTCATCCATCCATTCAATTTCTCTGAAAGTTGGCTAAAATATGGAGGCAATGATTCCTAATAGAAAATTAGTATCGCTGACCTTGGAAAAAATCTGGTTCACGCCCCTAGGGGGTCAAAAGCCCCATAAATGGCAAAAAGATGACCCTTTTCTCCCATAACGTTTGATCAATCCCATAAATTTTTCTGAAACTTGGCCAAAATGTAGATGCAATTGTACCGGATATAATATGAGCATCCTTGACCACAGATAAATTCCAGTTCGCGCTTCCAGGGGGTATAATGGGGGTCAAAAATGCCCCAAATTGCCCAAATTTATTGCATTTTACACTCACCACATCGAGTCACATACAGAGGGGGACCGCGCATGCGCGGCTTGTTATTACTATTATTATTACTGCTACAACTATTTGCATTGTTTCTTAATATCTATTTTTTACTATCATTATGAATTTTGTTAGGATTATTGGGGTTTCTATTGCGATAGTTGCTGTTAGTATAACTACTATTATCACCATTTTAACATGATCAGCTTCATTGCACGCACTGATTTATATTACCATATTTACAACCATTATATTGCTACCCTCTTCTATATTTTTATTATTAATCTTATTATTTTCATCATCATTATTATTATTATTATTATTATTATTATTATTATTATTGTTATTATTATTATTATTATTACTTTCTAGTATTTCTAATATTTCTTAATTATTCTATTTTTTCCCGACTATTACTTTAATTAATTCTGAATTATTACTGACCGTTATTATTGTTGTTGTTTTCGTTATTATTATTATTAGTAGTGTTATTATTATTATAATTATCATCATCATTATTATTATTATTATTATTATTATTATTATTATTATTATTATTATTATTATTATTATTATTATTATTATTATTACTATTAATAATTTATAATGGCGGCATTTTAGTACTTTAAAATTAAATTAAATTATCACTGTCATTATCTTTCATTATCATTATCACTATTATTATCAGTTTATAACCTCTTAATTATTATTGGTGTCTATTATTATTATTATTATTATTATTATTATTATTATTATTATTAACATTATTTTTACTAATAATGCTGTTAACATACCTAATTTACTAAGATATTTGTTTAATTTATTAATTTATTTATCATCACTTGGTAAACTCTAGACAAAAAAATAAATCTATAATTAGTAACACATTTGATTACCAACCCTTTGCCCCCCCCCATTACTCGCGCTAGCTCGCCCGTGCCGATAATTACGGCTTATCTGGGGGCACGCACGCATACACATTTATACACTAAATTACAGCAGACTTGAAAATTCGCTTGTTCGCTCTGAGTTTAAAATAACTGTCGATTTTTTGACACATTACCTTGCATGTTTACCATCCCTCTCCCACCTCTTTCCTCTTTCGGTCTGAATCAACAGACGTTTTCATTTCTATATATGTCTATCTATCTATCTACTCTCTTCATTATATGTCTCTCTTTCCACTTTATTTTATTTTATTTCATTTTATTTATTTGTTTTGTTTGTTTTAGATTTTTGATTTGTCCTTTTTTTGATTTTTAACTACCCTAAACCACGTGACTTCCTAAATTTGGAAATTTTAAATTTCTATTCTTCTTTTTTTCTCTCTCCACGTCATTCACTCCAAATATGGTCTGAGGTTAAGATCGGATTCTAACTCTACCTGATGAGATTTCAGTTTATAATAACTGTTGATCGATAACATCGACATGCCAGTGTCGCAAATTTTGTACATGTCTGTGTAAATAAAAATAATAATAATATATATATATATATATATATATATATATATATATATATATAATGGTAGTTTTCTGATTGATTATATAACTTTCTTTAAAGTGAGAACATGTTGTACTCTGATTAAAAATCGATGAGAAACAGTATTACACCCGCCGATTAAAACTAATTCCCTACTTAATTCACATCTATATAACCAATTTAGAAACAATAGCGAGTTGGAATTTTACTCAAGAGTCTAGTAAAACGAGACACTGTTTTCCGAGGCCGGGCGGGGAAAACTATGTTGATAATAAATTAGTGTTTCTTTGAATATTTAGAATGTTGTAAAAAAAAAACGTTTCTATGACGTTAAAAATATTCCTGTCAAAATCGACAAGTATTCACACTCAGCGGAAAACGTATACTAATATTATACTACCGAAGAGGTTGACATATACGCATTTGTAAATATATACTTGTAGATAGATATATAGAAATATATTTTAAGAAAAATAGTTATAGTAAAAGTATATTAAAACTATGAAGATCAGAGCCATTGAGTTCAAAATGCCCTCTTCTGCTGAGGTTTTGTAAATCTGCGAACAAATGATAAATATGAAATATTGCCAACACATTGTGGAGTTATGCATGCCAATGGCGTGTGAAATCGAACTCTGTTGTATAATATAGGTCCTGTCAATTACATGAAATCACATAAAAGCAGTTACATTTAATTATGCTAGTCGTATTTAAATTTGTTTATGTGTATATAACAGAAATGTACTTCAGATGTCGTGTGTATAAGAATAAAATATTTCTCTATATAAAAAAAAAATATTGAAATATTTCACTCATGCGTTTTAGGAGCAATCACCTCAGAAACTACCTAAATATATATATATATATATATATATATATATATATATATATATATATATATATATATATACCCTACTCCTTAGCACGTAGGATATGTACAAAAGTCAGTGGAAAATACCTCCAGATTATCCAACTGAAAACTTTATCACAAAGAGGATACCCCCTACAAATAATAAACGAAAGTTATAGAACTAGCAGTAAACATACTATTAGAACAATTACGAATCACCAAAAAACGAAACAAGGAACAGATATTAGCATAGATCTCTACACACAACAAAAACAATCCAGAATTATTCACAGAAATAATAAGACACCTTACTATACTCAAGCAAAACAACAAACTAAACAACATATTACAAACTACGAAAATAATAAAAGCAAACGCCAACCAAAAACCCTCAAGCACATTTTAAGCGCATGCAACCTAAACAACCCCACAATCCAAATGGTCACAATGAAACAAACAAAATAGCGAGGTATGTGACATGATCATAGAGGGGAACTCATACACATTCAACCACCCAACACAGACATTCACAATAAAAAAAGACTTAACTGCACTTCCAAAAACGTTGTATATGCACTAGAATATACAAGATGCAATGAATCCTACATACGCGCGACAAAAACATTTACTAATAGAGTATATTTAACTTTAAATTATTCGTCTTCCAACATGTGCATTCATGCAGTAGAGGAAAATTTAAAATTATGTATATTTTTCAAAGCCAACATTACACATACTTACTAACACAAGAACAAACCTATTTTTAAATTAAACCCAGCATTAAACAGATCGTAACTCAAACTACAAACCATAAATACCACACGCATGTACATACATATAGGGGCGGGGGTACACATATATGGACGGAGGCCATGTACATGCGGACGCATGTACATATGCGCATGTGCGTGTGGTCGCCCACATGCATAGAATGTATGGGCGACACGCGAGTGGGTGTGTGTGCGTGCATGCATACAAACAAAAATGGATGTGTGTACACATGTACTTCAATTATTTATTTTCACTGCAATGCAAACGTATTTAATGAAATACAATTTCATAAAATACTATTTTACAAAATGTGAATGTGTTTGTGACATCAGTGACGGTAACCTTTAGAATATAAAAATATGTGAACAATGCTTATACTTTTTTTAACTAGTATATCATTATTATTATATATATATATATACTTATTAATTCTATAAGCACGTAATATAGATGTATTCATTTATGGGATTAGATTTCATCAGTAATTTGAAAAATAAGTAATATATCAATCATTTGGTGTATATTAAAAAATCGAAAGCTTAATGAACTGATCGTTAAAAAATCAGTGTTTACTGAAAAACGAACTTTTTGTTCTATTTATTTCTCTAAAACCACCAAAATGAGAAACACGAAATAAAACATACTCAATGGCTTCAATAATCTATGTGTTCGCGCTTTAATTCCTTTTATTTCTCAATATATCAAAGTAATCCATTGATGTCTTTATATAATCCCATTACGCATCTTATTCTCCTCAACTATCACGTTTTTGCTATGCCGAATCAATTCGAAAATCGACAACATATCCAACGATCGTAAAAGTTCTTCCACTGAAAGATCAATCTTTCACATAATATGGATGCACAACTATCGACACTTTTGGACAATGTTAATCTATGTATCGACTATCTCTTATCGAACTTTCTTCATCAAAATGTTCCTTTGCTCTCCATATATATCCTTACATCATATCTTTTTAAACCAAAGGATCATTATATCCATAAAACATAGCTGTAAACAGCGTAATACAGGTTAAAGTCTTAGAGGAAATAATTCAAAGTAAAGTTATATCCTATTTTATGTAACATATCAGTTTAATTTTTCACCCTGTTGCCATTTTCAGATTATCGACTACAGATTGCATTTTGTGATTAACAACTCTTACGTCAGTTGATGTTAGGAAGTCTACAACACTATTTCCATATGTGGCCAAGTGTGCAAATTCATTTATTAATTTCGTATAAATAAGATAATTCAAGTGTTTGCATTTGTTGGAATCTTTTTTTAGCACACCATCGTTTAGTTACAGAAGGGGCCATGTATAGTTTGTCAACATCTTAAATAAAAATGTGTTTGTAAACAGACTGTATTCGAATTTTGTACACCTTGGTTGCCAGTCTGTGTCGTTAACCACTTCGCAACCGTCACCGCATACTTCATATATGTATATACAGGGCGTTACGGAGCCCTCCGAAAAGCACGCTCCTTTTTGCTGGAGCGAAGGAGAGGAGGTCTCATTTTATATTCATCGGGAGTGGAGCGGGAGCAACTCCATTTGGGACTAAAAGGCGGTTGTGTTATCGCTCCGTGCTCCTCGCTCCAAAATTATTTGATTTTTTTTTTTTAAACATTAGAGTTTTGTTCAGCAATAAAAAGCAAAAGAAAAGAAAGTCTCAGAGTTTAATCTGGTAAATGTATATGATATAGGGAGAGAGAGGGAGAGGGAGGGAAAGGGAGAGACAGGGAGAAAGAAGGAGAACATTTGAAGTTCTCAGAGTTTTACATCTATGTGTTAAATTTTTGATGGGACAGTTTTAAGGCAGAAGACAGACAATTTGGCACCAAATGTCTTTAAATGCCAGTGAGTCTATAGATCTCATTAAAACAGAACATTTTTACATTGACATGTTCCATTTTTGATGGGACACTTTTCTTAAGGCAGAAGACTTTTTGGCAAAAAAATGTCGCCAGTGAGTCTATAGATGTCTTTGAAGTTATTTTCTTACAGATTTGAACTTTTTTGTATTCATGAAAATGGTTGTTTATTTTGATTGAATAAATAAGCCAATTTTTCTTTTATTTCGTGTTTTAAAATAAAGAATTTTAGGTTCAATTATACTATAGGGGCCGTTGAATTTTCTCGCCCATTTCGCTCGGTATTTACTCAAATGTTCGATAAAATCGATTGTTGGGATGAAATGGTACATTTTGTTGTGACAAAAAATTCTCATTTATTTTTTAACATATATCAAATTGAACTTTTATGCCACATTTTTACCCGTCGTCTTTTCGGCGACATTTTTTGTAATTCTTAAATTCACGACTAGTATGGTTTAACTATTTCATGTTTGCTTTTAAACTTGTTAAATTCCGTTTAAACTTGCTTTTGTAAATAGAATGTTCAAAAGTTTTTTTTGTGTGTAATAAAATGTTAAAGCAGTAAAAATATCTTTAGTCCAAGGAAAAATATATTAGGTTCAAAGAAAAAATAAAAGAAAAACCAACATGGCCGCCCGCGATTAAAACCTGGAATTAAAGTTAGATTCTCAACACTTTAAAAAGTAAATGAGAATTTTATTTCAGGATCAAAAATACAATTTACACGAGTTTCATCCTAAATTTGGGCGAATACAAAGCGAAATGAGCGAAAGAAAACAGCGGTTCCTATTCTACAAATAAACCAATGTTTAAACTTAATTAAATTAAAGTAAATATCTTAATTTTTTATTTAAAAAAACAAATAATTAGACTTGTTGACTAATTTGTTATTTCTTTAGAACCGAATGTAGATTAGATATATTTCTTTATCTTAACAAATCTATTATCGAATATTAAAATTGTAAACAGTTTGGTTTTGTTAGAGATTTCAAATATAGACGTTCCATCTTTTTTTTTAATTTTTAATTTTAATAAATGTTTTAGTCCGACATAAGAAAACTTGCTCCAGTTGATTTTTTTTTGGGGGGGGGGAAGAAAATGGGACCCGATATTTTTTCAACTCCCAAGGTCTAGGCCAGATATTTTGTATGCAATTTTAAGACATTGAATGGATCTTTGAATTGTTTATTGACAATTTATTGATATTTTGGGGGCAACTTATGAAAAAAAATGTTTTTTTCAATCTTTAAAAAATAAACTTCATTGGTTTTTTTTCGCACCAAATTGTACAATAGAAAAAAATGGATGAATTGATTTGTTTGAAAGTACTTGCGCGTTGCTCTGTTATAAATAATAATATACATTATACTATATAGTTACGTTCGTAAAACAAACTAATATTAAACTCCAACACGACGAGTAATGTTACCCTGGCTGTCTCTCCGCTTCCAGAGAAATGTTGTTTTTTTAAAGAAAATAATCACTAATAATGTTTTTAAACATTATTAGTGATTATTTACTTAAAACAACTCTAAATTCCCTTCCAAAATAAATAGAAAACATACCGGGTCAATTTTTTATTCCTGAAAAATAAAATTGTTTAAAATACTTCAGGGATTTTTCTATTTCTATTTTATACCTCAGGAAACGAACATTTACATTTAATCCTATACTTCGTCCGACATGTTCTCCTATAACTCTCAAAATATTAGCGAGAATTTGTTTAATATTATCTTACGGTCTTACACTTAAAGTGACATCCCAACCTATATCGATAAGATCCTTTGACGCCCACCCCTATCCTTTGACATTCATTGACAGAATAGAACGTTTATGAAAGAAGGTACATTTTCATTATGGAGCGCTTAAAAAGAGCTGCTCCTTTTGTTATAGGAGTTGGAGCAGGAGCGGCTCCTTTTTGAAAATGGGGAGCGTGAGAGGAGCCAGCTCCAATTTGGGGCATTGTAGCACGAGCGGGAGCAGCTTCAAAAGTAGTGGAGCGCGTAAAGCCCTGTATATATATATATATATATATATATATATATATATATATATATATATATATATATATATATATATATATATATATATATTTATATACATATATATATTTATATATATATATATACATATATATTTATATACATATATATTTATATATATATATACATATATATATATATATATATGTATATATATAAATAAATATATATATTTATTTATATATTTAGATATATATTTAGATATATATAGTACAGGATAACATGTAGACACGGAATTTTCACGTATTAACTTCTAGTGCTATAACATTCAGAGCCAACACTTACCTAGCGCATAAACAGTAAGCACTTTTTTCTGTTACTAGAAAATACTTTAGTTAGCCTCGCATGAAGTTTTCCATCAGTGTGATACAATTAGACGACCCTCTTTCTCAAATGTCTACGAGTCCAATGTAAAAACATATAACTAAGTCGCTCACTTAAATAATAACATACTTAGCATTTATCGAATCGTCCACAATCCGCTTAACTTATTCTTTATCGTCAACTGACAATCTCGTTGACCGTTATCATTGAGTTGTTTTCAGTTATTCAGAAGCGGTGAGACATTTGTATGAATACATTTAGATGAACTTATGCTAGATTTGATGATATTAGGATGTTTATGTTGAAGATTATAACATAGAAGTACGTATGTGCCGTATGTGTGGTTTTAAGGAAATCTAACACAATAACTATACATTTTATTAAATTAAATCATTAAAATATCTGAAACAGAAACAGCTCTCGAATAATAAATAATAATATTATTTTAAACACAATGTTTATCTATTAAAAAAATACTATGTCTGTTTTCTCAGTCATACATGGAACTAAATTCACATTTAAGTGCAATACTTGACCTCCGTTAACGATTATATCAACTTGTGGATACCCCAAAAATACATTTTTCAAATAGAGGTATTGAAATAATAAAAAAACAACAGAAAATAACTTACAAGAATGCACATTTAGTAAGACTTCCAAAATGTGTACTGTTCTTTTATAAACACACGAGGTAACCCCTCTTTCCTTATTAACCTGTTATAACATGCAAAAACACTTTCACAATTGTCCACACAGATTTACTTTAAATTAACATACATTTTAAGCAACACTATCTCCTAACATGCAAAAGTACAAAATACTTCACATATATATCAGATCGAAAGGAATCCATATAGCAATGCAAAAAATAAAGTTCAATATATAAGATATTTGATAGATATTAAAATAAATAAAGAGGCCTCTGTAAAAAAAAAACATCGCAAAAGAGTGGGTTTTAATTCATTTTAATATATATATATATATATATGTGTGAAATTTAAAAGAGAACAGTGGAACACCCATAAGCTCAACGTTTCGCCCGATGTGATGTGGGAGTTTTCAAGAACGGGCGAAAAATGATTAAAAATTAAAACAAACGGGAAGGTCATATAATTGGGGAATATATATATATATAGTGGTAGGGTTGAAATGGAGGGAAATATATGCAAATATGTAACGTGTCAGAAATAAGTATACAAATGCCAGCATACAATTATATATATATATATATATATATATATATATATATATATATATATACATATATATATATATATACATATATATATATGTATATATGTATAATTATATGCTGACATTTTGTATACTTATTTCTGACACTTTATTTTTAAATATATATATGTATGTATACATACACCTTCAATTTCAAATGTACATAGTAGTATGAAAATGAGGGAGAAACTAAAGAGCATATAAGGGCCGAAAGGAAAACGAGTTTAATATTCAGGGAAATCATCCAGTGTCTAGACGTATCTTATTTTTATTTATTATTGTTTAAGAGAAGTTTGGGGAGATACAGTAGAAACCCATTCTTTGTCTAATTTTATTTTTAGAGAGGGCTATTACTGCAGATTCAATTATACGACGTATCGACTTCTTATGTACTATCCTGATCAAAGTGGATTTGTTAAAGTTAAAGCTGTGCCTATACTCCATAGTATGAGCGCATAAGGCGTTAAGCGTGTTGTTTGTTTTAATCGCTCTTTTATGCTCATGAATACGCTTGTCACGGTTAGGTTGCGTTTCTCCAAAGTAGAACGTGTTACAGTCTCGACAAGAGGTGGAGTATATGCCAGCTTTGACATTAGGCGTAGTGCCGAATTTAGATGTTTGGATTAAATTATTAATAGTTGCTGAAGTAATTTTAGCTATGCTTATTCCTAGTGTGTTAAGTTGTGTATAAGTGATGTTGTTATTAGAGTTAGTAGGTAAAGCTTAGTGTATGTTTATTGTTGGGCTGGTTGATGTGTTATCTTGTTTTTTTATTAGAGTGAATCCGGGGAACTTTTCTTTTAGAGTTCTGTATACACTACATTGTTGAGGGTATGTTCATTTAGATATTCTTTGCTACAGATTCTTAGTGCTCTGAGGAAAAAGCCAATTATATGCCAGATTTTACTTTGTCATTATGATGCGAATAAAAATGAACATAGTCATTTTTATTCGTTTGCTTGCGGTAGACTTTATAAGATAGATTATTATTTTTATTTATTAATAGGATTTCAAGGAAAAGTAAGGAGTTATCGGTTTCTTTTTCAAATGTAATTTTGATTGTAGGTGCTATTTTATTTAATTTGTTAGTTCTATTTAAGTAGTTTTAGGGAAGATAATTAGAATGTCGTCGATGTATTTGTAGTATGATACATGTTTGTGTAATAATTACTTGAAGGGGCCGTTCTCCAGAAATTCTAAAAATAAACATGATAGGACACCGCTAAGGGGGTTAACCATAGGCAGGTCAAACTTCTGTTTGTAAAAAGAATTGTTAAACGTAAATGATGTAATTTTAAATGCATAAGATTATAATATAAATTATGTTATTTACTGAGACAGAAAGGTTGATATTCATTCTGTCAAGGTGTTTTTTTAAGTAAATTGAGAATTTTTTTAGTAGGGACATCAGTGTATAATGATTTTAGGTCCTAACTATTCATTTGTTCATACTAGTTACGCTAAGATTATTTATTTTGTTAAGTAGGTCTCCGGAGTGTTTTTAGGTGAGAAGGAATAATCGTGCCTAGTAGTGTTAGGGTTAGTATCATGGTGATGGCTCGTGCGATTTATGAGTGGCGCTGCCGATACCTGAAATTATGGGGCGCATAAGGGTGTTGTTCTTGTGGGATTTATGTTGGCCGTATAGAGTTGAAATGGTGGGATGGTAGTCGAAATAAGTAGCCAGATGTTATTATAATCTATTATTTTTCTGTAGGACTTATTGAATTTAACTATTTCTTTGTAAATGAAGGAAGAATTAGTTACTTCATAAGTCTCTTTAATAGATCAAAAGTTGCAAAATGGTATCGTTATCCTTGGATCTATCCATAACAACAACGCCACCACCATTGGCTGCGGGTGAGATGATGATGTTGCCGTTGTGTAATGCCTTTAAATATGGGTATTCTACTGTTGCATTTTTAATTTCGTGCCGTCGGATTATTTTATCCTTTCATCTACCTATATATATATATATATATATATATATATATATATATATATATATTTATATATGTGATTTTATGAAGGCTTACCAAAGCATTCCTTTCAGGACACCAATGATCACCATTAAAGATATTTTTTCTTACAAATTTTATTTATTCAAATTAAATGTTTTTTCCTACACGTGTTTCACTACCAAGCAGGTACTTGCTTGGCAGATCATCAGGGAAATTTAATGTCTGGAATACGGGTTTCAACTGCCGACAATACACAATGTGGCGTTGCAATAGTTGAGGTCACTTAAGAAGAGAAGAGGAAAAAAATAAAAAAGTTAAAATTAAAAAACAAGGAAGAACAACGATAAATAAAAGAAAGTCCTATAAAAAGTTTTAGAAAAGTAGATCGTGTATTATTTCTTCCACCAAGCCAACAAGCAAATAATCGGTCCCAAATACATTAAAAAAAACAAAAAACCGGAACAATGTGCGATAATACACTTTCACGTCAATGATGAATAAATCCCCCCCCCCAAAAAAACCCAAAGAACTAAATCATTCAAGACCGTTCACAAGTTACCATTCCAACTCAATGATAGTATGGGAATTCTAAATCCAACTTATCACAAAGAAAAATCAACATAAATGTTCGTCCGGGATGCCAACGGTCTAAAGAGCCTTATTTCAGGGGCTGATTTCTTACTCTTCGAAACAAACACACGACGAGTTGAACGTCAATCTCGCAGAAACTCCCATTTATATTAAGAAAAATCTTAATTAGTACATAGAAACTATTTATCCAAAATACTGTTTCTAAAAAAAATGTATTATTAAAACTATTCTTTATAGAAATTAATTATCTAGTGTCTGGGACGTCATTTTACATTTTGGGAAAATATCCTTCATTTAATTAACTGCCGAATTATTATCGTTTTGTTGTTTAACGAAGCGAAAAAAACCTATCCCGCAGAATTTTTTCAAAAAAATTTATTCATATATCTAGAATAAAATGTTATTATAAAAAAGTTTTCTACAAAAATCTAGTTATTATTTTAAATAATTTAAAATATTTCCTTAACGGCTGTTTGTTTGCAACTCTCTGTGAAGAATATTATTCTATATTCCATAAATAAATATTACTACGGAATATCCTATCAGAAATCCATTGTTTATTTAAAAAAAAACTTTTTTAATAGACGGGGTTATTTTTGCCCAACTTTACAGGAAAATATCACTCTAATTCGTTAAATGACAGGAGACTTTGTTATTACCAATTTAAAAATCCTGTACAAAATACTTTTTATAAAAATCCAATTGTTTCTATTTTTAGAAATTAAGTCCGTGTCGGCATGCATGTTTTTTTAATTATTTTTTCCTTAACTATTTTTCCCCCATTCCTGCCACCATTGCTTTATTTAATTTAATCTAATTAAAAACTAATTTAATTTAATTTGACCTAATTTAATTAATTTGATTAAATAATGATAGCATCCAGGTTGCTATTTCTTATTTTTTACTTAAAATTACTTGAAATTTCCAATGCATTTCGTATAATATATCTATTTCTGGGAATAATTGTGATTTATTATTTATTATTCCACTATCTTTTTATATGTACCAAAGTTTCCACCTCTATTCTGCTGAATAACTATTTACTATAGTTGACTATCAATGGGTCTTATTCCGATAGAATATAACTACCTTATCACCCCCAAGCTAAGTCCCGAGCCTCCGCTAATAATCGAATCAAGATATATCTTAGCATAAGTACGTGTTACAAATTCTCATCCTCTATATTATACACTAATTATTGCCCCAAATAGCCTCAGGAGAGCCCATCCTGCCTATCTCTGCTGTAAGTTTATACTTCCCCCAATTCCCCTCCTATCCAGGTGTTAGGCTTGATAACAGGTAACGGTTTCTATGCCGACAGCATTGTAGTATTTCCTGCCTAGCGTTCGATAAATCATCCCTATGTGTCATGATGTGGTACGACTCAAATGAACATAGGTTGCATCTCTTCCTTTTGTTCGGTTTATATTTGTTAGCTCTCCCTAAAATGGACCATTTCAGTTCGAAAGGGTCTTGCCTGGCAATGAGGTTTCTCACAAAACGGCCAACAGAAGTGTTAGGCCTATCTATGTCTTCCCTTTGGCCTCCCCTGAAGGAACTCATGTGATTTCTGAATCTATCTTTGAACTCAACCCCAGTGAAACCGATATATGATTTCCTATTACTCTCTGTTATCACATCGCATTTGTAGACAATGCTTGAAACTCTACAGTCCCCCCAGTGGACAGATGGTAGAAGCTCTGCAGTTATAGTTGTGTGCTGAGTCGTTGCTGGATGTTCTACTACTACTGATATTTATAATGGAGGTTCTCACTGAACTTGTGTTACTGGGATAAACACCAGAAGAGAATATGTCATCCCTTGTTTTAGTTATCTTAGAATTATTATATCCTATGATGGATGTGGCTATATTTCTACAGGTTGAATAAGACAGTTTTACAGTATTTTTGTTAATGATTCCCCCCCCCATCTGCTATCCCTTGGAAATTTTTTTTCCACTATGATATAAAAATCTTTGGGATATTAGTCTTAATAATCTGTCTATAGGGGAGGTTGAACCATGTAGTGGTTCTTTCTCCTATTTTTCATCTTACCTCTCCCCCCCCGATATGGGAAGCATGGGTGTTCAATTCGTTACTTCCAACTTCACGAATATTATCATCAACCGGTTCCCTCCCTACTTGGTTTGCATTACCGTGGGATACACCAGGTCTCCTATATCTAGCCTTGCCCATTGCCCTATTATATGAAACCATTGATCGGGAGGCGATCGGTCTCCCGTTTAGTCCCCCATTCCCAACCGAAGGAGGCACAAGGTTATTATTGTTTTCCTTATATCTTGATCTGTTTAAAGCTTCATTGTAGAATTGTTTACTGCTGTCGAATATTTGTTGATTCTTGGACAGCTTAAATATCCTACTCGAGATTGCAGGAATAATGGCTCTTTTGACCATCGGTGTGTGATTCGATTTAGCGTCGATATAGTAGAGTGTGTGGTTGGATTTGTGATAAGGTTCATATGTGTTCTTGCATAGATCAAGCGTAATATCCAACAAATTGACCCTCCGGTAGTTCTTATCTATAGTTATTCTAAGTTGTATTGAGCTGAAGAATATATTGAGTTTTTTCTTCTTACTTTCAAGATTCCTTATACTTGTGTTGACAAAGAATAAGGCGTCGTCCCTATATAAACCGCCCGCCAGTTCAGGTATTTACATACAAATTTCTCTGAGGATATATATCCCTACCAGGTCAGTAACCTGCGCTGAGTCCGGCCCCCCATAGTAATATCGAAATTGTTTTCCCTATCCTTTCTAGTCCATAACTTATCATTGTAGGATATTAGTGTCCTTCTTGCTAGTCTAATTATATCCATCTCTAAGTTTGTAATGTTGGATTCGTTTCTAGCCATGGTAAGCGCCTTTTCAAGTAAAGTAGAGGATATGGAGGGATAGTATGAATCTATATCAAACATTATTAATTTACTTTGATTAGTAATGTGTAATTCTTTATACCAATTTAGCACTTCTTCTGATGAGGTCGACAGATTCAATTGAGTTATCCGTGTAATTCCTGGCAATATTCTGTCTAGTATTTATCACCAACTGCAATTTGTATTTAAAGCATAGCTCATTGGGTAAAATCTATGGATGATTATATATATATATATATATATATATATATATATATATATATATATATATATATATATAAATATATACATATATATATATAACTATATATATATAACATATATATATATTTATATATATATATATTTATATATATATATATATATATATATATATATATATATAATCATCCATAAGTTTTACCCAATGAGCTATGCCTTAAATACAAATTGCAGTTGGTGATATCCTTACAAATAAACTGTACCCAAGAAAGGGAGTTTCATATAGACATCCACATACAGCGTGTTTCGCTGTATCACACCTGTTTTGTGCGACGAGACCAGCCAGTGCCTCAAGCTGGGAGTTAAACTTAACCGCTAAGCGGACAGTCGGCGCCTCAATCCCTGCGCAATCGTGTGACACTGACTGAATTTAAGTGATATCTCAATGTAAACATCGTCAATTGCCGGGACCTCCAATTAGTTTTTTCCCAATAAGCTATGCCTGAACGAGAGAAATTTGTAGAAAATATTTGTTTTTGTATATATTTACTTTTTTTTGAATAAAACAACATTTTCAATGTAAAATCTCGATGATTGTTAACAGAAAACAACAAACCATATATAAATGAACAATATCAGATTAAATTTTAAGGACAAACATTTGATTAAAACAAACCATCCGATATATCATATAATTAGTTTAGGAGTTAATCATTTACATACAAATATATAAATACCTAAACATTGTATAAATATGGTTCATTTTTCTCGGATGATCCTATTTTCATCTTTCTTGTATCTGTCATTTTTTTAACATGATTAAGCGATGTTCTTCACTGATTTCTGGTTCTTTCCTTTGATGTTACACAAGCAACATATAATTGTATCTAATGCGTTACTTCAATTGTATATCTGGTTCCAATTTTTTTTTAAATCTCTATTTCTATCTCTTTCCTTTCCTTTTCGTTCTCTATATAAATTAATATATATATATATATATATATATATATATATATATATATATATATATATATATATATATATATGCAATCAATTGTCTGTTCTTTCTATGCAACACTGAAAATATTTCATACGTTTTCATCATAAATGAAATTTCTGAGTTTCTATTTCGCTGTTAAGAAAATCAGCGTAAAACTAATAATATCCTCCAATGGCCACCTTCAAACGTTGCATTACATCTAAAATCTCAAAGACAGTATTTATTCTCACTGAATAGCAAATCATCTTTTCATTTGTTGATTTTTTTAATTTTTCGCTCTAATTCCTTATTTTATTTTACCGATTCTGCAATTCAGAAATATATTGCCTTATACTGTATGTGTTATGTATTAAAAAATATATTCACCACATTATTAAGGATTCCATTTTCAAAAGGGGTTCTTCTAAATATCATGCACGATTTGAATTTTTTGTAACAATGATTCTACTCAGATTTTCAAAAAATATTTATTTGTTTGTTTACTTGTTTCTTTTCGTCTGATTCGCTTGTGGAATTCGGCTTTCATTAATGCTTGAGAACATTTTCTACAATGATATAGTTATTTAACAGTAATTTACTATTTTTTTCATGTGTTTCTAACGTCATATGTATGTTATTACATTTTTAAATTCATTTTTATAACAAACTCAAAAATGATGATGTTCTTTGTCCGAGGATTCATTTTCTGTCTATCCGCTAGAAACATATCAAGATAACCACTTTCAATAATATATGCATAAAACTTTAATAATTTCTATTGACTAAATTATTATGTTGTGGTTTAAAGAGTCATGAACTTAAAAAATGTATTAATTTTGTCTTGTTTTCATTTTACTTCTCTTTAGCTTTCAGAACAATAACTATCTTCCGCTGATTTTTATTTGGATACTCCTATATTAATATGTTTGAACAGTTACCGTTTTTTATGACAAAGATGTTTTTTTAGGAAAAGTGCATCCTTTTAGTAAATAGCGTTGTTTTCTCACTCTCTAATGTATCATGTATGTATGCGAAAGTATTAATGTAAATGTATGTATATATATATATATATATATATATATATATATATATATATATGTGTGTGTGTGTGTGTGTGGTTGTGTGTGTTCATATATCTGTACATATATATATGTTGTCGGAAACTTAAAAAAAACTATATCCACCCTTTTTCTATTACTCACCGACCTTTTTAATAATTAAAAACAGTGCCGGGTATTTATGTAAATGTACACATGTATTTTGTAAGGAAACATAAATAGTAGTACACCCCACTTGATGTATATACCTATATGCATATATATACATATATGCATATATATATATATATATAAATATATATATATATATATATATATATATATATATATATATAGAGAGAGAGAGAGAGAGAGAGAGAGAGAGAGAGAGATAAATGAAAGAAGAAAGATAAATATGTACGAATGACAAATCCATTTCAACTTCGTTTGTCCAATGCAAAGCGTACTCATTAAAAACATTTTTTTTTCTTTTCTTAAGCCAAGGTTTTTCAAAAATTAAAATCTTATCATCAAAGGAATTACATAGATGGATAAGTTGGCAGTAGAAAAAACTAAATTCAAAATTTGAAAAATATAAAGTAATGGAAGGTAACAGTGTGCGTGTAAAACATATGGAGTATGCCCAGTTGATGAATGATGAGTTGGATTTGTTTCCAACTAGATATGCCGCTTTTCTTAGACTCGATCGAAGTCGCTACTTTAATTCCCGACTGCCTGCGTTTAATATACACAGCTCATTCTCAATCTCTGAAAAATACTTTCATCTTCGGTCCACGGAAGTATTTAAAAAATTATTTGTTGTTGAAAGTAAATATTTTAATTTGTGTGTTCCACTAATAAGGTTTTATATCAACTCTTTTTTATTTGTAATACAAGTACACATTCTATAACACATACATGGGTTGAGTTACCATTGCAATCATTGTTATTTGATACCTGAAAAGTTTTCTGATGTAATCTGATGCAACTTGTATTATCAATTTGAATTAATTGAAGTTTTTCTCTGAATAATAAGTCTTATTTAAGTGAGATGTATTTCCAAAATTCGTGAGCATGTTGCTTGTTTCCATCATCACATCTTCTCCCAAAGATTCTTGCCAAGGTAGACACGTAATTATAATCATTAAATATGATATTACTCATGTATTTATGTACCCCATACATGTTCAAATAAAGTAAATATTAAAGAAATTGAAGAAATTCAGTCACTTATTTAACAACTAAATTTGCTAAACATACATTCCTTTGATTAATCAAAGGAAGCACAGGAATAATATTTTGGCTGATTTAATTTCTTTCTTCGCAGTTGACGATTGGTTTGTATTTTCCTCCAAATCAAATAGTTTAGTTTTTGGGGGCATGCCATACGCATTGAATATACGATGAGGCGTTTCCTGCAAGATGCGAAAGTTAGAAAATCTACTCTTTTAGTTCTTGTCCAAAGTGTTTTGTTCTCTTCTCATGCCGATTTATAACTATGATAATGATCTAAGTTTCTCGGATCTTGAGAGAGCCACATAAGCTTTACTATCAAAGAATATATAGCGGCCTATATCGGCAATCATTCCCTCCACAGAAAGTACTTGTTATTTGTGAATAGTTATAGAGGAATCAAGTTACAATGCGCATTGTTGTTGACTGAAAATAGGACTTGTACATATTCATAGTCTGATTAAACATTTTCAAATCGTAGTTGTATTTATTGGATTCAAACATGACAAATATTTTGTGAACATTCATTCAATTTCAAATCCTTAAAACAACTGTTCTAATCACATAATTGCATACTTCTTTGAAACAAATCGATGTTTCTTTTCAGCGTGACTCTAACTAGTATTTAACATTTTAGCAATGTTTCAAATTCAGCAGTGTCCGATGTTTCTTGTTTTCCACATATTAACATTATTCTTTTAATCTATTTATTTGTCAAAACCCAGAAGATTTTTCACGGATTTTGACTGTATTTATTTTGCATTTTTAATAATTTTATTTTCGACACATCTACAATTTCATTAAGTGCAACATTTTAACACCAATACATTCAGCAACTTCTTGAGCTTTTCTATCGTGAAATATACATGTTTGTTGAAGAATGCTTGTATCAGAGTCTGATGATGAAACAACCTTAATTCTTCATAAAATATCAACATAGCTATGCTAGTGTTCATACTGTTTCATACAAATGGAAAGTTCATTATATTCAGAGTATTTACAAAATGCCTATTTCTGTTTGTTTTTTGATCATATGAAAACAGTGTTTTATTTATATGTGATATTTGTATTAAATTACAGAACAATAGAAAGTTTATTTAACAAAATTGGAATGTTTAAATTTATTCCATTAACCAATTTTGTGAATGAATATCAGCGTCAAATGATAATGAAAACTTCATCAGTTATGCATAGTATGTCTGCTTCATAAATACCGCATAACGGTAACTTTTTGCAATTCATTGTGAGTTAGGAACTTTCAATGCTTAATTCTAATCATTAGTGTTCTATGTAGAGTAGTTATTTTTGTGTGAACCACATTTATTCATGTTTGTGAACATATTTTGAAAGGAGCATGATTAGATGGATGAGTCATTAAGCTATTTTGTCATACAATATGTCAATTAAAACAGTTTTGCAAGTGTTAACCACAGTAGACATCAATTTGAGAAGCTGCATCCGGGTAGATATTTGTTTTAATTCCACTGAATCTATTTACTTCATTGTAAATTTGTTTAGATTTGCATCACCTGAGCTTTGTTCATCAACTAATTCATAAGTCACACTTCTTTCCATTTGATTTTCAATAAAACAATCAACAGTTAACTTTAATATTTAATTTGTTTATCACTCGTTTTTGACTTACTTTTTCTCCGGCAATTTCTAATATTTTTGCCAATTGAATAGAATCATCAATTCTTAATTTTCTATTTCTTAATTTCTATTGCTGACAACGATGAATACCAATTAGGAAATGATTCTTCATAAGAACTCACACCACTCAAATAATTTCCTCTTTGATCCTAAGCTTTAAAAATATGATCATGCTGTGGGTATAACATTCTAGGTCGTCTTTGTTCAGACGCACAGTTGGAGACTCGGACATTTTTTATTTGATTTTTTAAATATCATTTATTGTTTGTCATGAAGATTCTGTTTGCTTATCTTTTCTCCTTTTGTGGATATTACACTTCTTCATAGCGACTAACATCTTCATTTAATCAGGTTTCTTCTAAGACCAATGATCTATTAGAATAATAATAATGTTCCACCACATTTTCATGAAATATGTTTGATGAGATTGTGACATTTCTGTCAATTCTTGTTTTGATCTGACTATATTGCTACTTTTGCATGGAATATCAGCACCAATCAAAATAACTTGACCAGAGCAGCACAATAAATTGTGTTCCAACTACGTTCAGCACAGACATGTGCTCAAACATCTCTTTTCCAATTAATTGAAGACAATCTGACCTGTATCTTCTATATGTTGATCTAGTTTAATCGAAAATTGTCTAAACACCTTGAGTTAATTTTTCTCAGCTGTTCATGATAATTTGGCACATATCCTAGTTACATTATGCTATTTTCCCTAATGTATTTAAGATAAGCATTAGCTTGTCAAATCAAAAGAACAAAACTATTATAATCAGTTGCTTTTTTGCAGTTGGAACATTTTTGGACACTATTAACATGTTCTGTATTTAAAACTATCACGCACAGTACATATTTTATACTGTAGCAGCTCTTAGAATATCTAAATCCGCACTTTTTTGCAACAGTTGGATTTGCAAAACTCTTTCACACAGGTATTGCTGTACTAATGCAGTTTTAATCTGAACAACACACTGTGCAAAGCAAATCAAGATACATAACCATTTATTCTGCATGCGATATGTTGTTCATTTAATTCCTGGATTATTTCAGAAGTATCTTTATTATAAATAAGTACCTTATCAAACCATAATTTAATAGAATTCAAAGTTTGTTAGTGTTGTCTGTTTTACATTTGCAATGCCACTATGGAATTATTCCAATTATTCTCTAAAATCAGGCCAACAATATTAAGCTTAAGATATTTCTATGAACAGAGTCTCGGGGCAAAATTCTTAATCCATATTTCCAAGATAATATAATTGTCTATTACAACGTTTTTTTGAATTCCTGACATTTAAAATCATTATGGAAATGTTGCATTGCATAGCTTTTATTATTTTATAATCTTTGGTTGAAGTCTGCCAAAGTGATTTTCCCTGTATCCATTGACATTGTAAAACATCTAGCATACAACACTCGTGTGTCTGTCGGCAACATTGTAAAACATATATTAGAGGTTGCTGCAAAGTAAAGGGTCAGAATTTCTAAGTATATAGCTGGCAAACATATGAAGTCTGACATTTATATATTTTCTATCTTGAAACGTTCTATTCTTCCTGGCATGAAACAACATGGGAAGGCATATACAATCCAATTCTGATTGTTGTCTTTCATTAAATCGTCATCAAATTTATTTTCTTAAAAATGTCAATGTATTTTTATTTGGTAGAGATGGGTACATTGTTTGAATAATGTGATGTGCATAGACTTTTGCATCATCTTTTCTTGTTAAATGTGTCAACACATGATCAACATATTTTGTGCAGTACTGTCCGGGGCTTTAAGACAATGCGATTGAGGTCATTAGTTCTTCAATTTCAATGCTTTTTTGTTAATTTGATGCTTCTATTTAAGTCATTAAAGTGCATTCAAACTACTTTGCATATTTACTAATGATTTCGAAATTATTTTGTTTTTAGTGGGCAATACACCAACAACATTTTTTAAAATGTTGTGTTCCTTTGACTGCAATGCGTCTATTACATGATCAATTGTGTTCGCTATAGGAATTAGCCAATGAGTTGCAATTCTGTTCATGGAAGATACCATGTTGGGCAGTGGCCCTTTTGATTTTTGACGAACAAGTGTTATTATATTCATTAAACATTTGGCTATTTGTATCAATATTTAGACACAGATATTCTATTTTTCTAATTTTGGGGGAATTTCCCAATCTACTAGACCATTGATCGAAACCAGTAAAATGATTTATAAATGATTGGCCATATTACATTGAACAGTGTGAGTTTATTTAATGATTTACGAAACTCTTTCATCCCATTAAGTCATTTTCATTAAAACCACTGCCACATTACCTTTGTTTGCAAATGGCACATGAGAAACCATTTGTTGTCAATGTTTAATTGAAAATGAACAACTACACTTTCTCTCTTAAACAGATGTGTAGAAACTTTAGAACTGGTTTGATATGTGTGTCTATATCCACTAATGTGTTTAACATAGACCTGTTTCTTTACAAAATTGTAATATCATACAAATGCACCCCAATGCATACAATTCTTAATTTGTATAAGGAGGTCGAGTACATTGGTGCAGTAAGATTAGCCACAACAAAATATATAATAACTATGAATACCATTCAATTCTTGACTTTTTTCATTTCTTTGACTAATTTCATGCACAATCAAATCAGCAACAATTTGTATTTTTCTTGTTTCTAAAAGTTGAGGTTTTTCGTCAGGACACGCTTCATTAGTGTCACAAAGACGAAACAAGTATCAATCAGTGCAAATGTTTCATCAATTGCTTCATCAATTTCATCTTGACGACTTTCATTCATGGTTGTTTAAGATTTTTGTATTCGCACTCATTTATTGGATATTCAGTAGTTTCGAGATATGACATCTCGAAACATACAACGAAACATAGGCTACTTTTTTCTGTTGAAACAAAAGTTCTAATTAATTAAATTATGTGACAAATCTGGCTTCAAATGAACTGGCAAACGTTCATTCTTTTAAACATTTTCGACAATATTATTAAGTTTTTGCAGTATTTCGTAATTGTTTGAGCATGAAATTTGAAATGGCCAAATCAAAATGATATGCTTGAGTAACTTTGTGAAGCCATTCCTTGTATTTTTTTAGACTTTTTTCTAAACTAAATAAGAGTTTATAAATATGTAAATGATAATGGCTTTTTGGACTATACAATTCGAAAATGTGTTTAATCTATTGTTCCAGTAATTTTTTAAAGTTAAGATCATTTTTTATCATACTTTTAAATGTATTTTCTTTAATACTTTTTTACTATTTCTATAACTAGTTTCATAAACCTATTTCTGTGTTAATATACTTATCATATACTTTATTTTTCCTATATTTTTCTTTCCGTTTAATATTATTTGATTTTGAATTGTCAATGTTTTTTTTTAATTCAATTGTATTCATAATTTAACTCTATATTTTCTTATCGTTTCGCATCATTTGTTTTATTATTCTCGATATTTTCTTTTCTTTGTAACTGTTTGATATAGTCTTTGATATCGCTCATATCTATTAGCAAATTCACTACTACTACTTATTTCCTATATTTTATTTGCTTGTTGCATAGCCCAAATCTTGAGCCACGGCGTTACTCATTTAGTATACTCGTCCCTGAAACGTCCGTGGCAGTTCCCATTTAATACTCGCTATTTTTAAAACATCATAAACACATAGTTAATATATTGTTTGTATACCTTTAGATTTATCCCTCGCCGGGTAGAGTGTCGCCATCCCGATATCGTCTAGTGGTCTAACTCCTTCCTCCTTCTTTCTTCTCTGTTTCCCACGCAAAGGCCTGTGACGCCACATAGCCTCTCGCAGTTGCACATTGACCCTTGATCTTGGATCTCGTCAGACGGTGACTTTGTTACGTCTGTGATTTCTGACTGTGAGAACCAGCCCTATTATGCACTCAACTGCCGGGTTAACCCCGCGTTAATTCGCGCAAGTCAAACCAACGATTTAAAACAGATACGTCTATTTCCATAGACCCTTTATCTAACAGGCTTATTCGTGTTTCTTTTTCTTTTCTTGCAAATTGTTGTTTCGAATTTGAGAAAATAAAAATAAATGATGTATAGAAGTGGCATTTGTTATTTGCGCATATTTGGGTTGTTTTGAACAAAAAAAAGCTCGTGTTCACTATAAAGCTAACTCATCACTATTCACAAATGTTTCAACAAAAAGTAGCACAGCTCGGCCATTGTAGCTTTAATCTTTTTAATACTAACATATTTCGAATCAGCCCCTTCAGCTCAATATTTTCGTGTACCATCATGATGTAATATTAATAATTAAAAGGTTATGTCGAGTTAAAGTGCGTGAGAAGCGTTAGTCAATGTGCATGTTTGGTTGCTCAACGCTTCCATATTCTTAAACCCATTTCTATATATCTATGCTCTTGATTCCTTGTGCTGTTTGCGACATTTTCGCTATATAAACAAAAAACAATTTTAATAAAAAATCTTATGGTGATTTAAAATCAATGGTGTGTATTATCCTTCATATTGATCACCACACATAGTTTGACAGAAAATGTATTTTCCTACATCAAATTTTAATTCCTCTACGTTCAAGAAAGTCTTAGGACAAATTAATTCTAGTGCAAAACACACATCATAATTCGAATGGGTTGACTCCAAAAACTGTACCTTATGGACAATTTACTTTTGTCCCCAGTCAAGCATAATCTCTAGATGTTTTAAGCAGTGACGTGTTAATTACGTTTCTCAAGGTTGTTTTCGGACGTGTGTTCCGATATGTTTGCTTTAAATTATTGTGAAAAAGGGGGAGGATAAGAAACTCGGCGTTACCCGGGATGAATATATTCCATGTTTTTTTTTTGTTTAACTTACTTCACCCCGAACAAAGCAAGTTGACACTGCAGATATAATGGGCTACTTAGTATCGGGGTGAAAGTTTAATGGGGCATCCTTAATTGGAAGTTGTGCAACAAGATGCTTGTTCACGTAAGTTATATATTTCTACATGTCGAAACAGTCGGGGAAACAGTGAGCAGGGATTGAGTTTCAGAGTCCGCCAGCTCGAGTAAAGAACCTATTAGAGTAGAAGGCTCTCTGGCATATTAAATGAATCCGGTTTCACTGATTGCCAGGTTGCTCGAGTATTTATGCGCCGAGGGAGCACTAGAGTAGATCATATTGAAGTACTTATACCACAACCACAATTATTTAACATTTGATGTGATTAGGGCTGGGGATTGGTAGATAGTGACCGACCTAGTTGATTAAGTACTCTTTTTCGGACTCTGTGTCAGAGAGAGAGATACTGGTTGATGGGGCATTACCCAGATGTGACAGCGATCATCCATGCATTGGTGGATAGTGACTTATCAAAGGTACGCACTACTGCAAGGTGTGACTATTTTTTGCCCGGATGAGGAATCCTTTTTCGCATCAGCATTAGCAATGCTTTCTATATATTTGTTCCGATAAATGTTACCTGTTGACGTTGGACTCTCATGTAGGGTGTTATTTGACATGGCACCTAGTGGGTGAAGATGTTTCTTGTAGTTTTTAAGCTAAACAGCGTTGTCTTAGCCGCATTAAATGGTATCATCCATTTATGATCACATTCAACAACAGACTGTATGTCATTTTCTAACGATTCAGTCATTACCTCGTTTATGACCGCGTCCGTTTTACCCAAAATGCGAGATACGGCGTTGTGTTGAAAGCAAGTATATCCGTCTCGAGGAGGTATTTTATGAAGATTAGGAACAATAAAAGTCGAAGTATCGATCTTTGTGGTACACTTACATTCATGTATTAATGTCTGAATAAACGGCCATTGATTAGAAACTAAATATATAATTGTATTAAATATTCGTTCCGAGAACCCTTTTATGCCAGACCTTACCCTAGCTTACATTGCCTATTTCAGTGTATTATATATGTGTTCATAGATCACCGTTAACATACCCGTAGTAGAAAGTGCTTGCCTACATCTATACTAAAGGTCAGAAATAAGTTTAGCATTATAAAGTGGACGGACTATCAATAGTTCGTTATGGATTCCAAGATGTTTGCGAAGAGCGAAAGTAGACTGATGGGGCGACAATTCTGCGAGTCCGTCCTTGCTTAATATTTATTAAGACTGGCACTTTCCAAGCTTGCAAGGAAGCAATTTCCGGCAAACTTTTTTGTAGATTTTGCAGAGGACAAGGACCAGTTCAGCAGAGCATTCCTTTTTATTATTACTGGTATAAAATGAAGCCTACATGCTATTGACGTCTCAAGGTGTTTTATGATATCCCGGATATAAGATCGGGTTATGGGTAGGTGGTTAAGTGTGTTTTCAGTCCGCAATGGCACCTTTGGGATGGAGTTGTTTGCGGGGACTAAAGAGTAGTTTAAGGTGAAACGTTGGACAAGTTGTTAAGCGTTGTAAGTTGCCGTGCAAACGACATATTTGTGGAGGATAGTGGGGGAATTGTTGATTGCCCATTGTGTACGACACTATTGAATATGTCTATGATACTGTTTTATACTAGACAAAGCACGTACATTTCCTGAGAGAAATGCTAGTAATACTACATAATTACATTCGGCATCTGGTATAAATTGAGCAAATAGTTTTCAATACTCTATATAGAGAATATGTGTTTAAACAATGTCTTCCGAGGGGGCATAACTTCCCTGTATTCCGTTATGGTGTTGTGCACAATAATTTAAATTTGAGAAGTGATATATGTAAATCGACCATGTTCAATCGTCTTCGAATCACTCACTTCAATGGGGTTCTAAAATAGTATTGTATACTAGACTAGAAATCGGCGTTTTCTGTTAGCAATACTACTAATAATACAGTATTACATTTGGTATGTAGTGTCTTTCGAATGCAATTATCTCAATGAATTTAAATATGTGTTTTATCATATTTTTTTTAAAATTAGGGGATGCAGTTAATAGCCTCGGCACTGCTTTGGCATATCTTAAAAGCAATAAGTGCTTTATTATAGCGTTAAATGGTAGAGGGACTAAAAAAAAAAATAAGCGTTGTCCGGAAATACATTATTGTACTTCAACAAAACAATTCCGTTCATACTATTATTTCATAAACGTCATTTATCTTCAGTTTAGTGCTTGAGAAGGGAAGACAAAACTCGCCATTGCCCGGTTGCAATTACTTAAAAATACAGGCTAGCCACCACCATTCTCTTCGGACTGTTTTCTTTATAAATATTATTTATATTTAAACAATTCAAAGAGAGAGAGAGTGGGTGTGTGAGTGTGTAAAATTAAAACTGGGCGTGGCCTGGGAGCAATAACCTAATGCAGAACGTTTTCATTTATCACATGTCTATTATTAGTAATAGATTTATACAAATATGTGTTTTGTTTCAGTGGTTAAGAGAAAAGTAGTAACAGACATAAAGGTCAGTGTTGCCCAGGAGTAATAACATAACATTTATCGGCTCAGAAAGAACATTCTCTTCGTGCTATTGTCTGCTCAGCGTAATTATTCTTCATAATATGTTGAGAAAAGCGGATACATGAGAGGTAAACACTCGGCGTTCCCGAGAGCAATACTTTAACAATTGAGAGGTATTTCATGAATATTGTTAATAGATCAACAGAAAACATGTCCAATTGAGCACAGTAGGGCTATATGAAGAATCGTCATTTTCCAAGAGCAATAACTTAAATTCTGCGCGTTTCCCTTGAGCTATAGTTTGAACCCTACAGGTTCGGCAGGTTATTACGTGAAATTGATGTTGTCCGAGAGTACATTAACATTAATGCATGTTTCATTATACTGCTGGAAAAGAATGAGAGAGTGATAGAGGAGGGCACATGAAGCGCACGGTTACCCGGAAAACATTCACTTTTCATCCGTGTTATTATAGCCTTGAGAAAAACAGAGGGGACTAAAAAAATAGAAACAAATGTGGTTAAGTATAATTTTTAGGAGAGAGAGGAGAAACGGAGAAAACATTTAAAACGACATTGCCGCGGAGTAAATTAAAACAAATATGTTGAAATAAAAATGGTGGCGGTTAAACGTGGGAGACAATAGCATTAACACTGAAAGCTCGTGTATAATACATTTACTATTATTTTTTTTAAATATTAGAGTAAGGAAATTAGGCAGCGGCAGAAAGTAATGAAAATGAAGTGAAAAAGTAGGAAAGTGGACGATGCAAATTAGTGAGACAAGAGATTGAGATAGGTAGAGACAAACAAGTTTTAAAATAAAAATATTACACACGCATAATATAGTGTTTTATTTTGTTGTTTAAGGCCTAGGAAACGCGACGTAGTAATGATACTCTATTATAGGAGAGTTGTAGTTTTTGTGGGGGTGGGGGGTGTTAGGTTCGTGTTTCAATCAAAAAGAAAAACAAACTGCACAATACTAATTCACGAACTCGAAATGTTCTTGTTCGGTATTTCTTTGGGCAAACTATAAACGTATTTTGCTACATATAATTATAACTAATATCATGCATATATATATATATATATGATGGACTCTCCCGTCGATTTCGACGTATGAGTGCCCGCGCGTGAATTTGTAATTGCAAGGGTTGCGCAATCACCAACAACCGCTCTCCTGAGTCGGCATTGCTTGATTCCAATGGCAAGTAGTAATACAAGACGACTGGAAACAATGCCGAGATAAGCAGAGAGCACATACAGAACCTGGTATTCCATTTAGTATTGACCAGGCTCAACGCCGCTTAACTTCGGTGATCTAACGGGAACCGGTGTGTCAACGTGATTGTGCCGTATAATATATATATATATATATATATATATATATATATATATATATATATATATATATATATATATATACACACCGCCCCTTATATATAAATATATATATACATATACACACATATATATATATACAAACACATATATATATATGTATATATATACAAACATACACCTATGTATATATATATATATATATATATCAACCCATATATATATATATATATATATATATACATCCACCCATATATATATATATATATATATATATACATCCACCCATATATATATATATATATATATATATATATATATATATATATACATCCACCCATATATATATATATATATATATATATATATATATATATATATATATACATCCACCCATATATATATATATATATATATATATGTATATATATATATACATCCACCCATATATATATATATATATATATATATATATATATATATATATATATATATATATATATATATATATATATATATATACACGTGCAAAAATTACTGACGTTGTAGTCTTATTTACAAACACAAAAAAGTAATTCTCATTTGACATTTTGATAATTTAGAGGAAATTTCAAAAATGATGATTGTCGTAGTGTTATTGTATATATTCCAATATTCGGGAAATGTATTGTGCATGAACATCGTCAACTTTTGTTTTTTGAAAAAAAACTACAACAATGTCAATTTATATGGTGTTTAAGATATTCAACGTCGATAAATTTGTTTTTGGTGTCAGCATAAGAATTAAAATGAATTTCCCATTAAAACTAAGTATATAATGAAATGAATATACACGAGAGTTTTACGCTAGTTGGTTAAATACTCCACCTTTATGTTACTAAGTAATTTGAAATGGGTAGTTGTACTTTTCACTTTTATCATAAAACAGAAAAAATAGGTCATAGTAAACATTGATTAGATAGATAGTAAACACTATCACATTAAGAAAAGAGAAAAAATATGTAAAGAATATATAATTTAGAAAGATTAGAAGAGGTGTATTTCTTTTCTATGACAAATCTTGAATTATAATCATTATCATAACCATCGTCATCACTACGAACATGTTAAGTCCTTGGCTTTTTAGGCTAGGAGCACAATCTAGTATCTGTACTGAATCTGTCAGTGAAATTAGATTTTTCATAGACCAAGGCAATTAACATTTTGGTTTCAATTACGAGTGTTTATATTTAGGGAGCTGGGTTCTCTCTATGATAAATCGTAGCATTGTGTTAACTTTGCTCTCGTGGGAGATAGTAAATAGGAACAACATTAGCAGAAAAAACAACAACAACAGCAACTCACTTACAAAAGAAAAATAAACGCATGTATTTAATTATCACCATATAAGAAAATATTAATTCATTAGAAACTTAAAAATGCAAATGATAAGCTAATATGATGATATCATAACTAACGAACTACATACACTGCCCCCCCCCCCTAAAAAGAAAGGGTTAATGGCTGGGATGATGATATCATAACAACAGAATAGATAGTACACTTACTCTAGCCACACACAAAACTGGTCATCCTGAGGAAATGGTATCGTTATGAACGAATGTATACTGTACGTCCTTCCCCTTGAAGAGGGGGTAATGCCTAAGAGGAATGTATCATGACAAATGAAAATATACTACACAGAATAAAATATACATGGACCGTGTTAATGTCAATATAGTTAGAATAGGTGGAAGACATTCGCTTTTGTTTATTTAGATCACATTAACAACCGTGGCAATTCTCATTATCCACGTGAACCACCGAAATGAAAATTGGTGGGAAAAATATTGTCACCATCTTTATAAACAAAGATGAATATGCGTGCTATAGAAGAACGATAACTTGCATAATGTTCTAGTTAAAATGGCATGTTTATCATAAGTTTCAGTTATCGTTCTTCCTTTGCTTGTATTATGGTGAACGAACATATACTACACTGGCCTTCCCTGATAGAAGATAATATGATGATAAACGAACAATACATCCCTCAACCCTAACATGAGGAAGTCATTCTTACGTGTGCGGTCTTATGTGAACAGAACCGATACTGCACTACCCGCCCCACACCTATAACATATATTCTGACGAAATCGAGTATTGGTTTATTTTATTTAATTCTAAGAGGGTTTCCCATTACACACCTAAAGAAACGGAGAAATTAATTTTTGACAGGACAATCTGTTGACAACAAAACTGATACTACACTACACCGCCCATTAAAAATATTCCAATTTAAACAATATATTTGTTTTCACTTAAAAATGCCTAGTGATTTTTATGGTACCGTCGCTTTTTGTCTAACATCAAAGTGTAGTATATGTTCTCGACATCTCAGCGTTATTTGACATGTTACCAAAGTGAGAAGTGCATTATATCACTTGAAAATTATATTCTGAATAAGTGTTTAAATGCTATCATGTTGTTGATAAATTATATTTATTGTATTGTTTTTATTATTATAATAAAAGTAACATCGGTAAAACGATTGGCTATGTAGAAATTTTGATAATTAGTAGAAAAGTGCATTGCAGAATATTAATTCATTTAACATTTAACAAGAAATAGATATGCAAATTATCAAACTCGAGATTTGTTTGGGTGAGACTGAGATGCCTATTTATAGAGTATTTTAATATATTTTTAAAACATTATAATTCAAAAAGCCTAACGTGTGTTAATGTAAATATAGTAATATATATATATATATATATATATATATATATATATAATGTGGGTGTGTACTTATGTATATATATATATATATATATATATATATATATATATATATATATAATATATAAATCTTTAATTAAATTTAATCTTATTGACTTATCGTTTAATAATAATGTATCGTAATAATATAAAGCTCAATATATTGAATGGATCAATCAATTTTAGAGATGAAAGATGATAATAAAATATTGTAATACAATGTTTATTGGTACATCAAATACCCAGAATGTACAACAAACCTATTGACATATTACACACTTTTTTCAATGATTACGGCCTCCCAATATCTATTGACCCAGGGGGGAAATGTCCAACTCCCGTGACGTTACACTAAACCTTAACTCTGAATCCAACTCCTCCTACCACAAACCTAACCTGACTTTATTATGTGTGCATACATATTCTAACTAGCCTAAATCTATAACAAAGTCAATAATATCATCCGTCTGAAATATATATCTACGCTATCAGCAAAAAATTTACATTTGACTAAAACTCTAACTGAAGAATATATATATATATATATATATATATATATATATATATATATATATATATAATGCATATATACTGTGTATATCCTTTGAAATTATATCAATAAAAACAATATTTCCTTATCCACAAACATTCCATAAAAATGCCACACACTAATGACTTATTCTAGCTTATTATCCTGTTAAGGCTACAAATGAAACAGGATTTTTAAACATTTGTTCTTATTCAGAACATAATTATTTTGCAGCTGCATGCCCTCAAAAATATTAAGAAATTAATATCCAACATCTAACAAGTATAACAGAAAACAAAGCTACAATCACAGGGATTGATTTCTCGCCAAATACTTATGTAAAACCTCGAGTATAAAATAAAGTTCGCATTAAAATACGCGTTGTTGTGAACTAAGCTAGATGATTTGAAACTAAAGCATGTATTTTTTTAGAAAAAGCTGTCTCATTTTTATAATTATACGTTAAAGCAAGTTCATAGTTGTACCGTATCATCTTTAAACGCTTACTTAAATGATTGGGTCAACCACTAGCTGAATATGCAATGAAGAAATATAATGTTAATATAATGTTAGCAATCCCCTCGTCACTAAGGTTCCGTCCTATAATTCGAACCGTATCATGCTTCAGATGCAATATAGCCTGTTTAGTTCCAAAAAATAATTTGAAATAGGTAAAGTTCTTATAAGTAATGATTCTGATAATCTTTTCAGTAGACACATTCTGGAGAAGTTTCTTCTGTATGCGGTGATGGTGATAAAGAGATGAACGTATTGCTTAGCTGCGATAATGTTTTTGTATTGAGAGTTATATAATGTCTTCATCGTGGCGATTTAAGTGGCCTATCATGTTGAGGTACTTGAATATGTGTGTGTGGGGGGCTGGATGTGTCTGACAGAGCGGTGTATAGAAGACGGGTTGTTCTTTAGAAGATCTACACACGTTCTGGAAGAAGGTGGGGTCACACATATTATACATTTACAGACGGAAACCGTGGACATTACACAACTGCATGCGAACTCATTTGTATATTGTGACCATTCTTATGCAGACCTAACTCTAAAAATTTAGTAAAAGTTGGCAACATTGTTATATTCTATAAACGTCCAACGCATTCGAAGACCCCAAGGTATCATGCCCCATTTTTAGACAGAAAAAATACGAACTATTACTTCGAGCCCAAAGATTAGTAACTGATATGATGGGACATCCCTGGAGCTTGTAAGATTTTGCGGGGGTTATTAATTCAAACACTGTATTTACACCCTGGCTAGTGGTTGGTGCGCCAGGTAAGATGTGGAAACAATACACCATACATGGAAAAATAGTGGGCGTATTCGTTTTTAATCTGCATTTACTCCAGACATGCCCCCAAGTTAATACTTGTGTAGATTTAAATGTTATCTTCATAAATTACTATAGTTAAACCAGTAAATGTTATCAAGCGTGTAAACATTATACAAAATCCAAACCACTCAGACGAATCCGTTGGCTTAAAAGGACGCATTCAACATAACATGAGTTCACAGTATTAGTATACTCGTGCAGTTATTTTATAATTCATGATAAGGTCAATATTCGACGTTGATATATCAGAATCTTCGAAGTAGTCTATAAATATTGATTTCTAACAGCCAATAATTCTGAATTGTAAAATGGTGTATTTGTTCTTATTTTGTACTTTGCAGAACCAACTGGCGTATTCATCCACTGATTAAAGTTCACGTTCTTCTAAGTCATAATGTGTTCTGAGATGCTGCTGATTTCTGGCCTTGTCGGTTAATTAATCGTACTGATGTCAATCCTTTGAAGAATACGATGGTAGGATTTCCAGAGAAAAATATTTTATTTTTTGTGTTTCAATTTGCTCACACACGTACGTGTTACAAGTGGGTCTGTGACTACTATAGTATCACAATGAATTGTATATATATATATATATATATATATATATATATATATATATATACAAATTAATCTCGCATTGTTAATGGCGTACGTATCAATTTGTTGACATATCCAACAATGCTTTAAATAGACGACCAACCAATACTATTACGTGCATGACCTAGCCAGGCTCTTCGTTCGACACCGGAATTTGAATCATGGCCGCCAACACCACCAGTCTGGAGAGGCGTTTTATCAAGTAACAAAGAAATACATTTGGTTATTCTTGTTTTTGATAAAAAAAGAAATAAAAAAATGACTCAATAACTAGTCACCGAGGAAGATGGACTTTATTCCGAAATATAAGGTTAATGAAAAAAAATACAAATTAATCTCGCATTGTTAATGGCTTACATATCAATTTGTTGATATATATATATATATATATATATATATATATATATATATATATATACACATATTAAATTACCTACGTGTAAGTTTGAATTACCTACTAGAAGTTGGAATTATTTATTGGATCCCATCCACGAGTGTCTTTGGCCTACTTGTACAAGCGTTAGCCATGATAGCCTACAAGTAAACCCTGCCCAAATAATGAAAATAACATAGTATTTGAATCCCAAATATGATCCTCTCAACACGGCACTACACCGGTTCATACGAGGAATGATGCGCTCTTACGAGGTAATGTTTCCTCGAGTAACACTATTTAGCTGGATACTCCACTAGACTCGATTAATTTTTGTTCTGGAACTCGGTAAAACCAAGAGACCAGAAGAAATATAAACTATAACATAGTCCATAAGCAAGAGAAAAGTAATATTCTAAATTTCGTTACTAACACAATGTTACACAGATAAACGAGAATATTAATAGAATATTCGAATACCTATGTATCTCATATAGAGATCAATTGTAAGCTCTTATCACAAGTCTTTTGATTCACATTAAAATGAGACAAAAATCAGAGAGAGAGCTGTATCTATCTACATATGTATATATATATATATATGTGATTTTATGAAGGCTTACCAAAGCATTCCTTTCAAGACACCAATGATCACCATTAAAGATATTTTTTCTTACAAATACTATTTATTCAAATGGGGCAATAATTAGTGTATAATAGGGAGGATGAGAATTAGTAACACGTACTTATGCTAAGATATGTCTTAATTCAATTATTAGCGGATACTCGAGACTTAGGTTGGGGGTGATAAGGTAGGAATATTCTATCGGAATAAGGCCCAGTTATAGTCAACTATAGTAAATACTTATTCAGCGGAATAGAGGGGGGAAATTGTGTTACATATAAAAAGATAGTGGAATAATAAATAATAAATCACAATTTATTCTCAGAAATAGATATATTATACGAAATGCATTGGTGATTTCAAGTAATTTTAAGTGAAAAATAAGAAATAGCAACCTGGATGCTATCACTATTTAATTAAATTAGGTTAAATTAAATTAGTTTTTAATTAGATTAAAATAAATAAAACAATTTGGTGGCAGGAATGGGGAAAAGTAATTAAGGAAAAAATAATTTTAAAAACATGCATGCCGACACGGACTTAATTTCTAAAAATAGAAACAATTGAATTTTATAAAAAAAGTATTTTGTACGGGATTTTAAATTAGTAATAATAAAGTCTCCTGTCATTTAACGAGTAACAGTGATATTTTCCCGTAAAGTTGACAAAAAAATAAACCGGTCCATTAAAAAAAAGTTTGTTTTTTTTCAAAATAGAAAATAGATTTCTGATAACGATATTCCGTTGTAACATTTATTTATGGAATATAGAATAATATTCTCCACAGAGAGTTACAAACAGACACAGCCGTTAAGGAAATATTTTATTTATGATTTAAAATAATAACTAGATTTTTGTAGAAGGCCTTTTTATAATAACAGTTTATTTTTGATATATGAATAATTTTTTTAAAAACAAATTCTGCGGGATAGGCTTTTTTCGCTTCGTTAAACAACAAAACGATAATAATTCGGCAGTTAATTAAATGAAGGATATTTTCCCAAAATGTAAAATGACGTCCCAGACACTAGATGATTAATTTCTATAAGGAATAGGTTTAATAATAAATATTTTTAGAAACAGTATTTTGAATAAATAGTTTCTATATTAAGATTTTTTCTTGATGGAAGGGAGTTTTCTGCGGGATTGACATTCAACTCGTCGTGTGTTTATTTCGAAGGGTAATAAATCAACAATTGAAATAAAACTCTTTGAACTCGGACGAACATTTGTGTTGACTTTTCTTTGTGAGAAGTTGGATTTAGAATTCCCATATTATCATTGGATTGGAATGGTAACTTGTGAGCGGTACTTGAATGATTTAGTTCTTTTGTTTTATTGTGGGGGGGGGGATTTATTCATCATTGTACCGGCTAACGTGAAAGTGTATTATCGCACATTGTTCCGGTTTTGTGGTTTTATTGAATGTATTTGGGACCGACTACTTGCTTGTTGGCTTGGTGGAAGAAATAATGCACAAGCTACTTTTCTAAGACTTTTCTAGGACTTTCTTTTCTTATCGTTGTTCTTCCTTGCTTTTTAAGTTTGACTTTTATTTTTATTTTTATTTTTTTCCTCTTCTTTTCTTAAGTGACCTCAACTATTACAACGCCACATTGTGTTTTGTCGGCAGTTGAAACCAGTATTCCAGACATTTAATTTCCCTGATGATCTGCCAAGCAAGTAACTGCTTGGTAGTGAAACACGTGTAGGAAAAAACATTTAATTTGAATAAATAGTATTTGTAAGAAAAAATATCTTTAATGGTGATCATTGGTGTCTTGAAAGGAATGCTTTGGTAAGCCTTCATAAAATCACATATAAATGCTCTGTACTCTGTAATCGAGTATCATCGAGCTTGTTTTTTATTGGAACAACCCCGGTCTTCACTGAATGATCTATTTTATAAGTGAAAAATCTAAATCTTTATATATATATATATATATATATATATATATATATATATATATATATATCTGTGTATCTATCTATCCGTATATATCTGTATATATGAAGTGTATATATATATATATATATATATATATATATATATATATATATATATATATATATATATATATATATATATATATATATATATATATATACATAACACAGACATGACAGAAGTAAATCGACACACCGCAAAGGTAGTTTTAAGTTGTACTCATTAATCGCAATTTCCTGTCTCAATCCCGCAAACAATTGTCGTTACTGAATTTCGCCCGTGATTCTATACAGATAACGACTTTAAGGGTATAATCCAACTTTTTGTGAAGTTTATGCTGGGAATTGTGACACCATTGTTTCGCTTATTTTGCATTAGTGGTCCCATTAGGATATATTATATACACATATCAGTTCAGCACAACACCACCGAGTTTATCTAAGATCGGAAAACCCTCGAACAATTAATATTCAAAACTTACAAAGCAGTAGTAAAAGTTTGAAATATCATTGAAATATATATTTTTTTTGGTATTTTCTATTCTTATATAGTTATTGAATATCAATATTTCAGTGTATCAACACTGAAAATAAACATGTAAATTATCAGAGTAACGAACAGTCACAATATAAGTGAATCTGAAAGCTTGTGAGTCAACTTTAAACTATTTTATATATATATATATAAATATATATATATATATATATATATATATATATATATATATATATATATAAATAAGGCGAAGACTTGAATGCCTACTAGCCATCACTCTCGGGTGTGTTCGGTCTCTCTGTACAAGTGGTTGTCAGAGACTCTGACATGAGGATAATTTTTACTTGAAGTAAACTCTGACCAAATACTAAATAAAAAGTTGTGTGCTGTCTCCTCAAGCCATCAAGCATGTCTCCCGAATTGCCGACGGGACACGCCCCCTTATATTAATAGAGGGGCGGATCGAATATTGAATTATAAATTGTTGAAAATAAGGAAATTAATGATTAAAGATATAAGAAAAAACAAAAATAAATACCGACAAGCCGATAGCCAGGATAAAAAGGGTATATCAACTCGTTCATACAACAGGCGGGAAGATATGAACGATAGTCTGAACCTTCCTGCCTCGGGAAATCGTGCTCCAGCCATGACAGAGGCCAACCAGGGGCATCCATCAGGCCTTTATACAGAAGGTCCTGCTCCTCTATCTCCAGCTAATGCGGCCACAAAAAAAGAAATGTAAGAGGCTTAAAAGCCCAATCATATACTGTTGCAAAAAAGAAGGTTGTATTACCACGTGCTGCCTCCCTCGACGACCATCAACCCCAACGTTGTGTTTCCGTGGTCTTCTTCTTTGTCTTCATCGTCCAGCCGAATCGTCGAGGGCAACGCACTGGTCCACAAGTTAAACATAAGTTAAACATAAAAGAAACACAACTCTTGAGAAAGACCACGAACACATATACGTTGTGTATAATTTAGTTAGAACTATGAGTGTGTTTGACACCGACGCGGTCTGTCGAGACCCCCATTGTTGTTGCTAAAGTCGTCAGTTCATCTCCTCGTTTTCCCGGTCCGATCCGCTCTCTCGGGAAGTACGATCCTAACTCTCGGGAGGTAAGATCCTAACTGCCGGGAGGTTAGATCCTAACTGCCGGGAGGTTAGATTCTAACTGCTCGTCTTCTCTCTGAAACCTAAGCTCGTCAACTTTTGCCATAAACTTTACTGTCGTCAACTGTCGTAAATCAAACCTACCTCACTGTTGTCAGGTGTCGTAAAACACTGTCACTCCTAAAAGTGTCCAGTATTGGTGACCTGTCCTTAACAATGGAAATTGACCACTCCCAAATTGTATTTTGTCTATTTCGATGAGTCATTTCCTATCCCGTATTTTCTTTTGTCTTTGTCGATTAGTAACTTCCTATTACTGACCGGGCCCCGACCTTTGCCGCAGCCATAGTGTCACACACCTCCCATGCCCAACTTGTCATTTATTACATAAATTACAAAACAAAAAGATAATACATAATTTAAAAACAAAGTCATACATTCATATTACATAGGTTAAGAAACGGCAGAAACAGGACAGACAATCAAAAACCGACTGGGTGATCTCCGAACGGGAACTACAAGGATGCATTTGACCCTCTCTCCAGCCCAAGGGTATTTGAGTACCCTTAATAAAACAACAGCAAAGCAATTCCTTTTTGGACAGGCTCCTGTCCACTGGTACATGCTTCCCATACCAGAGAGAGAAAATCAACCTCGCCTCTCCATCGAGGTAGAAAATAAACTGGAGGAATTTTAACTCACCTCCCACAGAATGACTTTTGACACACCTTCTACCAAGAGGATTTTCCAATCACCTCTCATATTAACAGGCATTCCGCCATTTTGATTTCTCCCCTCCCCCTAAAAAAATAAATCAGGAGGATTTTTTTCACCTCCTTCCAAGAGGACTTCATGTGCACCTCTCATATCAACAGGCATTCCGCCATTTTGCTATCTCCCATCCCCCTAAAAAATAAATCAGGAGGATTATTTTTCACCTCCTACCAAGAGAACTCTTCTGGCCTTCCGCCATTATTATTTTTTTTGAACACTAATAACAACGTCTTTGTACAATTTTGCACGGACAAACATGAAACTGTCTCTTTGCAACAACAAATTACATTTTTTTTTACATAAAAATACAATAACTCTACAATTTCTATTTCCTTTTTTTAACATAAAAACATTAAGCAAAACAATAAAACCCACAACCTAAAGAAAACATAACTGAAATATATAACACAATTGGATCCTTTTTTTTCTGATTGTCTCTTTTTCTTCCTTCTTTTCAATACATAACAATGTTAATCAAGACAATCAGACCCATAGGATACAAATACAATTGTTACATGATACATATAAGTCTTTGTTCTTTTTTATTCTGAGTGCCCCCTTTTTTCTTTTTTTTTAAGTGAGGGGGTCTCTCTCTCCCCTCTCCGCACAAATCATCGGCTTACCTCCCTTATTTTTACGTTTACCATCACACGTATTATGGACCATCTTTGATCAGAAAATAACAACATTAAATCTCAGTTTCCTGACTGATACCAGCTAACATCTATCAACATCACAAACTGAGTTAACTTCATACAACCAATTACACAATCTCTAACCAATATTCCCCCATTCTGCTTAGCATTCACCCACTTTCCGGGCACTGTATCATACATGCTTCTCTACTTTCTATTTTTTAACACATGGTTCTAAGTCGTTCTCCGTCTGCTGTTAGGTCGACGAATTGATTACGCCTGCCGTGCGAGGTGGGGGCGCAGTTCCCATCCACAGGGTTTCACTGCGTCATATCCCTATCTAATGTTTGAATTCCCGGATGCCTCTTTTCCCAGCATCCAACTGCTTGTGTTCCACCAAATCCTCGGACCAAGTCAATCACCATGACTTCAATACAAGTATCCACTTCATTGTTCATTTCTTTGCGTTAAATGTATCTTAACTACCACCCTTCCACCTACACGGGACGCAGAATGAGCCCGCCAAACAGTCAGAGAGCTCGTCAGAGTTCTTAACAAATCACGCAATATGACCTGCTATTATCGTAGCAAATTAACTTGGTGTCTCTTTTCTCTTCTCTTTTATCACCCCTACTTTTCCAAACTCTGAGGCCAACCATACATTCCAAGTGTTAATATTGTCTGTACCCTCTGATGTAAACAGGCATTCATTGAACCCACGTAATCCAATGCTGATTATGGATAAAAAAACAACATTTCATTAACTAACTATTATTTGTTATAGCTTTCTTTTCTTTCTCAATTCAATGATTCTTTTATTTCTTGACAAACATTTAGCATTTTGTGTTCAAATGATTTTTCTTTTAGAGAGATCGACTTGATCTTCAGCAAGTTGCGATCTTATTTTTGAACAGAAAGTAAATAGATGACTTGATTCTCGTTTTTATCTAAACCAAACATCCGCAATTCAATTTAAAACATTCAGGAAAAAAAACTGTAATAAACTTTTATCATATTAAGAAAAAAAAAACTTATATTTTTCTCTGGATATCCCCCTCCCTACTGCTGCCGTAGTCGGCTATCGCTCTCTTTCTCATCTTGGTCAATCCTTCTTTCTCTCTTTCTGCCCCTCCTCTTTCATCGCGCCTACTTTTTCAAACCCCGAAGCTAGTAATACCTTCAAAGGACCACGCTTTCTGAAACTACCATCCCCACACATTCGACTACTAATATTGTACTGCCAATTTAGCGGTTTTCCCGCTAGATCTGGAGATTTGAATCTAGCTAATAGTGTTTTTTGTCAAATTTAATCTTTTCTAAATTAAATTCTTTTAAAATATCTTCTAAATTTAAATTAAATACAAATAACATTAAAGTGAACACTACCAATTTAAGTAACATAAAAATAAAAAAATATCTATAGAAAGCATGAAATATTAAGTATAATCGTAACACTTTTTATACAGGCTACGAACAGGTTACGATCTAGCGGGTTTTGAAAACGTATGTACACTCTCTCTCTCTCTTTCTCTCTCTCTCTCTCTCTCTCTCTCTCTCTCTATCTATCTCTCTTTGTCGCAACTTAATCGCTACCGGTAAAAAAAAATGTTTCAATTAGAATTATAAAAATAATGAGCCGATTTCTTTTTTTTCTTTTTCTTTGCGTGCGGAGTTAAAAGCAGAGAACCCTCCCCACTTACCTGCTTTTTTTTATCAATTTCTTTTTTGTGGGAGTCCGTGTGTGTTCCTTTTCTTGTTTCTTTCTTCCTTTCTTTCTTGTTATCTCGTTTTTTTTTCGCCTGCATCCGGAATATTTACTTTGTTTTGTATTCATTGTTCGTTCTGTGGTTTTATTTTTCTTCAATTCTCTTTCTGTCTTTCTTTGCTTGCAAGGATCGATCCTTGGTCAAACGACATCAGTTGTACAACATGTTTAGTGTCTCTATTTTTTTTTTCGTCCTTTTTTAATGTGAGCTTTTGCGTTTGCCCTTTCTCTGGTTTTCCTTGCATTCTCTACCATCATGTTGTCGTCTTAGGCTCATGCCTGGTCACTGACAACCATTTGTATTACCACGTGCTGCCTCCCTCGACGACCATCAACCCCAACGTTGTGTTTCCGTGGTCTTCTTCTTTGTCTTCATCGTCCACAAGTTAAACATAAAAGAAACACAACTCTCGAGAAAGACCACAAACACATATACGTTGTGTATAATTTAGTTAGAATTATAAGTGTGTGTGACACCGACGCGGTCTGTCGAGACCCCCATTGTTGTTGCTAAAGTCGTCAGCTCATCTCCTCGTTTTCCCGGTCCGATCCGCTCGCGGGAGGTTAGATCCTAACTGCCGGGAGGTAAGATCCTAACTGCCGGGAGGTTAGATCCTAACTGCTCGTCTTCTCTCTGAAACCTAAGCTCGTCAACTTTTGCCATAAACATTACTGTCGGTAAAGGTAGGTTAGTTTTACGACAGTTGACAACTATTGCAATGCCACATTGTGTATTGTCGGCAGTTGAAACCAGTATTCCAGACATTTAATTTCCTTGATGATCTGCCAAGCAAGTAACTGCTTGGTAGTGAAACACGTGTAGGAAAACACTTTTAATTTGAATATATAATATTTGTAAGAAAAATATATTTAATGGTGATCATTGGTGTCCTGAAAGGTATGCTTTGGTAAGCCTTCATAAAATCACATATAAATGCTCTGTACTCTGTAATCGAGTATCATCGAGCTTGTTTTTATTGGAACAACCCCGGTCTTCACTAAATGATCTATTTTATAAGTGAAAAATCTAAATCTATATATATATATATATATATATATATATATATATATATATATATGTATATATATATATATTAGTTTTTAAGGTATAATATTACCGGTAATATTTACATTACAGATGTTAATCATCTTATGAAAAAAAATGATCCTTAAAAATAGCATTGCTTTTAGAAAATCTGATGCTGTAATAAATATTGTATTTGCACACCTTTTATTTCCATCGACCATTTCTCTCTCCCTCTCTTTCTTTTTCTCTGTCCTCTTTATATCTTATATATATATATATATATATATATATATATATATATATATATATGTATATCTATATAATAAATGCATAATTCAACAGAACATAGTCTCTAAGTGTAACCTTGCGGAAAGTAAATAAATCAATAACAAAAATAATATTAACTTCTATTTCCAACTGATAATTTTGTGTATACCGCATTAATTATGTAATCCAACGATCAGTTAATAACAGGTGTGTAATTGAAGCTTTGTTCATTTTTTCTAGTACACCACACGCTCAGCTCTTCCGTAAACAACACTTGCCGCATATCGAAAGTGTTGTAATGAACTTGACTAAATAGGTCAATTACCTTTTTTGTGATTATTTACGACGCACGATCGCTGTTGTTCATTTAACAACAGTTTCTAACAAGTAAACTGAAGTTGCTTAATCTGTGTAATTATCTGTAAAAAAAACGCTGCCTTAAATGTGTATAATATATCCACAAGGTGAATGCACTCTTATTTGTGTAGCCCTGACAATACGTTGCATACTAACATTATATACCCACCACCTTTTAAAACCATCTCACCGTAACATCTTTGAAAAATTAAACGGAACAAAATAAAGGCAAAAGATAACGAAGATACGATAATCGGAATATAAACGTATGTCGTATTATTGCAATATTTGAAACGTGTAAGTTTAGATATTATATGTGTTATCAGTAAAAATTGAGACTTCGTCGAGTAAGATTATAGAATGCGCTGTCGTACTCTAAATTAGTGATGAACTCTTAATAACAATACGTACAACCGAGACCAATATAACTTCAACAATAGTATACGACACATATTGTATGTTGTGTTTCAAAATATTTCCATGCGATGGGCGTACGGCGCGAAAGTAAACCCAATGATGTTATTGTATCACTTTTTTTCAAACTGAAGCCTACTTATCTAAGTTAATATAATTGCAAAATATATCTAGTGGTGTGTTTCCATCTCTGACATCCTTGTAAGGTGTTGAGACATGTTTATTGACGCCCGGTGCGAACTAACGCATCAAGATATTATTGTACTAGCCTTGGGCGGAAAAGAAATGACACTTTGATCCAATCAACATAGTTAAGGAACTATATTTAGGTGTGAGTCTCGCGTTCGACAAACCATTGATATACGATGAAATGTAAAAATACATGTAGCATTGCATTCTCGGCGATCAGACGCTAGTGCGGGTTGTAATAGATAAAAGGATTTTAAATTACCTTAGCATCGACTTTCATCGCCGTAAAAACTCATTTGAAAATGGTATCGTCCGGTTGCCAACGTTGAAATTAAATGCGAAATGTGGTTTACAATTACATAAAAAAATGTTTACCTATTAAAAAACAAATTCTTTAAATCAAATGCTGTATTCCCGTTGAGTTCACTAGGTTTAAAGAGAAAAAGTACTATTTTAATTCTAAAATGTATTTGTTTTATTTACTTAAAACAATGTTATTGACTACTATGGGAAAGCACAAAGAACTAACTTTGCATTGTTTTAAAAATAATTTAATAAGTACAATAAATAAATTACACCTATAACTTTTTCGTTTGATTTACTTGTTAGCGGACAATGATGTGTTACAGTAAGAAGAAACATGTTCAACGTGTTAATAATTAAATTAGATTCACATACCCTTTTTATTTAAATAATAGTTAGCTAAAATGATTGGTTTAGAAATTAATGAAAAACTCAGTTTCTGTTTATATTATAAACGCATATATATCCATATAATAATAGGGCAGGGCTTGGCCTTTTTGCTAAGATCAAAGTGTAGTATCTGTTCCGATGGATACTGCACCCCATAGACTGGTATGGCCTTCGGGGCTTGATTTACGCCGGTCTGTCCTGTGCAGTTCTAGGAGGTCCACCCTCCCAGGCTTCGCCTCCTATCTTTGGGGAGGAGTAAGTTTTTTGCTTACTGCCTGAGGCGCCCCTACCGGAGAATTCCAACGGGGCTGCCCAGGCAATTTTAAACCCCCCTTTCCCGACCCGACCTTGGGTCACATCTTAGTTGTGGGAGTAAGATAAAAACTGCCCTTGTGCCTAACTCCTGGAGAGGAGTAAATCAGTATCCATATAATAATATGACAAGCTACTCCGACTTTCGTGCGGACGTTATCACACTTTATCTCGTCTTATAAAGATGACAATTCAAGAAGCCCGAATATTTAATTCATCTTGTTTATTTCTTCTGATATCGCTATGTGTCGAACAAGAACCTCAGACTAAAATTACTTTTTAATCTCCTCGCTTGGATTAAAGTGTAGTATCTACTATTTCCACAAATAATACAATGATAGAGCATTATCTGCGTTTGCGCACGACGTCTATCGAATGGACATATGTTACAATATCTTACAAGCGAGTTGAAGCTACACCCTTATAACCAGATTTATTCTAAAACTCCATAAAGCGTACAGCGATACTATGTTTCAGCTTGAACAGAGTTATTGCAATACTATCGTAGGGCTACCACCAGCCATTCATAAGAATCAAAATATTTGGTAGTACGAAGGACATATAAAACATATAAGAAAAACACTAGAATTTCCGCGAAGTCTGGAACTATTTATTATTTAAAGAGAAATGTTATTATTAAAACCAATTAAAGAGAAAGATAATAACATAAACTGTAGAATTCCAAAGAGGTACGCTCTTTTCGCAATAAATTTTTAAATTATTATACCCTGATGTTATTAAATAATATAAATAAATAACACATCACGTAAATACATAATATGTTTCTCTAAACGGCGGACAGTCACTTATATTCATTAATAATTATGAAAGTTTCATCTGACATGTTATCTTATTACTATATGAATATCGGTATATTTCGATATTGATTGGAATATTAGGACCTACTTTGCAGTTTCCGAGATCGGTCTTATTTCATGTAAAACATTGTCATTATTTATAAGAGTTAATCTTTCGACTTACTTTGCTTGTCTCTGTTAAACATGGGACGGATATTTTCACATATATATATATATATATATATATATATATATATATATATATATATATATATATATATATATATATATATACATATATACACACACACATATATATATATACATATATATATACCTATATATATATATATATATATATATATACATATGTATACATATATATACATACATATATATACATATATATACACATATATACATATATATATACATATATATATATATATATACACACATATATATATAGTCTTGGAAGTTTCTCAACCATTAAAACTATATTAAAAAGAACAAAAAAAGCAAAAAAAAACTTAAGTCCCAAGTCGTTCAGTGGAAAATCACTCATATAAGTTAATTTAACTTTTTCAGTTATTATATTAGTTTGCTTCTAACATTATTTAAGGGATCATCAGTTGTTTACCATGACCAACTGTTTCGAGAATTTAAAAACAAGACAGTATTTAATTGCATGGCTTCTCATCAGAGTTGATCAGACCCCACTTCCTATTAAAAGACAAAAACATAAACCCTCCGTATACTAAACCTAAGTTTTGTTCCGTATAAATGTTTTGCTAACTTATATTAGTTATTAAAGAATTAAAAAAAAGTAAAAAGTCCTCCTTACCTGTGTTGTTCGTCTGTCTATTGAAATGTATCCGTTACTTACAAAAAATGTTGCCGCATTTTAAAGTGTGTAGACGAATCCATGAAAAAAAATTAAATTATATATATATATACATATATATACTTTTAGTCCTATTATCTCCCCTCCTCCTCCTCATTTGTTGTTCATCAATTTCAAATAAATATTAAACCCCCTTGTCAACTCAGAGCGGTCATAAGCTTAACTGCTAATTTTTCTCTCTGTATATATTTTGTTTAACTCACAGCGCCCTGAACCGGCGTTCATGAGCCAACTGTCCATTCTTTCTCTCTTTCTTATTCTTTTATTAAAACTCACAGCGTCTCCAATCGGCGTTATAAGCTAACTGTCGATGTTTTATTCTTTCTTTTTCTTATATATATACACACTTATATATATATATATATATATATATATATATATATATATATATATACATACATATATATACACATATATATATATACACATATATATATATATATATATATACACACATATATATATATATATATATATATATATATATATATATATATATATAATAGAGTATTGGATCCCAGTTAGCATGCATTTATTCATTTTCAGACAGATTAATTACTTGACAGACCGCTATTGTTTACACTTAAACATTTTTTCTGTGAGGGTAAATCATTCGATAGGAAAAAGTAAAAATCACATGTAAACATCTTTTTTCCAGCGTCAAAAATTTCACTGGATCATAATGCATTATCTGACCGTGACCTTTGTTTAGAAGGTCTAGTTACTAAATCGCTTTTTATTGTTTACGTCTCAGTTGTTGGTTGTGGCAAGCAGATACACAATATGGTTCGAAACGGAACACTTCTTACACGCTCCACGTGGACATATAAATGTGCTTATTTCCGTTTTAAATTATGTCGACTGTCATCAATTAATCTCAAATAGAAAGTTTTAAACAGTTTTTATATATACAAAATTCTAGTATTATTTTTGTGCCAAAAAGTTATTTGTGTGTAATAATATACTAAAACAACAAACAAATTGTGTTCGAATAAAAGCAATTATTAAAGCATTGAATTTAAGTTTTAAAAGTATTTCATTTCAGGACACGAAATTTAAACCAACTGAAATGGAAAATGAATTAAATTATTTGATTATGTATTTTAAAAAAAACTTCAGTTTGTTTTCTTACAAAACGCTATTATTCGATCACTTTTTACTTATGTATAGTTTTCATGTTTTAAATGAGTAATCGCTTGTTTTTATCCTTCGAGAAACAGACTTGACGAAATAACTAAACATGATTTCACTTCAAAAGAGGAGGGGTGGCAAGAAACTTGGAAAAAGTGTTTGTCATAGTGCTCTGGAGGTTTTAAAATCTTATTTGAGTGTTCACTCTATGTGAGCGGAAGAGAAACGAGGTTTAAGAAAGGTGAATATGAACGCGGGAAAGGAAAAATGGGGAAAAGATAGTACGCAGATAAATATAGGTATATATATATATATATATATATATATATATATATATATATCATGTTTAATATAAATATGTTACTATTTATTTTTGTTTTAGTGAGCCAGAGCAAAGCCGGGTACTTCTGATGGAATAAAGTTAAGTTTAGTTTCAGTATTGATAAGATCGTGTATTTTTATTATTTAAAGAAAAAAATTAAGTTTTGAAAAACCCTTTGAAAAGCTACCATAATTATCGACAGCTTAAAATGTCAGTATGTCCCCTTGCCTGAGATGTATTGCGTTATTTTCGATCGAACAGGTCTGCTTAATGAAGATCTCGTACGTAACGCATCACGTATTTTTAAGTTTCTATTTTTTAAATGTTATTTTACTACCGTCAAAGTTTTGAGAAATCAAGGTACCTCTTTCCTGGGGCTTAGACATAATCTCTATATCAGACACATCTCTCTCTCTCTCTCTCTTCTCTCTCTCTCCTTCTCTGTATATGTATATATATATATATATATATATATATATATATATATATATATATGAAGTTATCTTTTATCCCGCAAACGTTAACTTATTAAAAAAATGAAGAACATCAATGCACTTCTCTCCCAGTGACAAGTAAACTATGTTATACTATATGTTTCCTGTGGTATTTTAGTCTTACCGGATATCAGGACAAGTATTCACGTAGTCTGATGAAGTATCCAGCTAACTGTTGTTACGTGAGGTAACATTACTTTGGGAAGGTGCACCCTTCCTCGCATCAGCCAGTGTATTGCCATGTCGGTGTGAATTTATTTGGAATTCGAATATTATGTTACATATTGGTAAGGTTTACTAGTAGTTAAGTATCATCATGTCAAGCACTCCCGACACACCCTTGTACAAAAAGACCGAAGACACTCGAAGACTGTGTCTAGTAGGTAATCCAAACTCATGTGTGTATATTCCCATGTCACATTTTATAGTGTAACTCTTTGAGAATAAAAAAAACACACTCTTTAGAAGAATAGGTTTCTCACGTGTTTCTTCATTTTACTGCAGTTTAAGTTCCTGGAAGTTAAACGATACCTGTCTGGGTCTTCCACTTAATCTCTATATTATATATATATATATATATATATATATATATATATATATATATATATATATATATATATAGGTATCCGTATATTGCATTAATGTTATATTTACCTTCAATCATTGAGTAATTTCAAAAATAAAAACATTTTGTTCTCTCCTTAATTGACCAGTTGTATACGTTATAATAGATGTTGAGTGTTGTCTATTGGTCTTACGGGATTCCAGGAAAACAATTCTTCAAGGCTTGTGAAGTATACAACTAACTGTTGCTACTTTAGGTTACATTACTTAGTGAAGATGCACAATTTTCCGTATGAGCCAGTGGATTGCCGTTTCAAGTTGATCTTATTTGGGTTTCGAATACTATGTTATTTGTAACATTTTGCTAGGGTGTACTTATAGCGGAAAGTGTCATTATGGCAGGTTTCTTTGTAAACCCATGCACAGAGAGACCGAATACACTCAAGTATCGTGTCTAGTAATTCAAACTTTCACTGAATGTGCTGTCTCTATCACTGTGCGATAATCAGTACCGCACACTTTAAAAGAATAGTGTTCCTCGCATGTGATTTTTAGAGTAGTACTGTGGGAAAATGAAAATCTACACAGTTTACAAGAATAACGTATCTCGCTTAAATAAAACATATTTAATCATTAAGTTGTGGCTGTTGATGGGACATCCTACCGGATGCCAGATATTCACCTACTATTTCAGACACTCCAGCCGATATATATATATTTAAGCTTCTAACAGTTTCTTTAAGCAAAATTGTCTGGGTGTCTCTTGCACTTCGTTCATCCGCTATTTTTGTTAGGTATTTTTTCATTTTTTTTTCATTGTCCGGTTATTCCTATAATGACTGAGATGATGGAGATACTTTGATTGTTCGTAATCGTTTCACTTTCAACTCAGTTTAAGCCAGTCTCATTAGGACACTGACTTCAACTAGGGTAGCTACGTTCTCCCTTTTGTCCCATATCACAATGCCAGGTTTACTAGTTCTGTGTTCTATATGTGTAGCTATAAGGAGTGCATAGTCATAGTAGCCGGTGTATAACTTATGGCCCACTGTTCTTTCTCGTATATGCTTCCAGGACTTGATGCTACACTGGATGTTTAAGTTTTTACATATTGTCCAGTGAATATATTTGCACTTTCCGTTCCGATGCATTGTATAGGTGCAATCCCCTAACGAAATATACCAACTCGATGTCAAATAGCCTACACTTCTATGTGACAGATCTTGTAATTCTTGGTGTTGCTGAGATCACTCAAATTTTAAATGGATTTTGTCATCAAACCTTTAGTTTAAGCAGCTATTATCATTCTTTCCTGATCATAGCTCAGCGATCTTTTTTTCAGCCAGTCTACAGATCATTCCTTATCAATATATTTATGGAATAGTTCATTTCGGAAATACTTAACACGTTATTGATCTACCCATACTTCTAGTGTTCTGCAATGTAAAGGCTATTTCTGCGACCGTCCTGTTGTCTGTTTCTGTATAATTTGTAAGACAGTCTTGTCAAAAAATATTACGTAAGTATTTTGATAGAGGTCGTTATGCTTGCTCTCGTTTCATGTGTTGGCGTACTATCATAAAGTGTGGGTTCTAGCCGCACATGAGATGTAGGCTGGTGCTCACAATGGTCTCTCAATGTTGATGGTAAATTTCGGAGATTTCTATACCTTCTTCTCCTTTGGCTTAAACAGTCGTGGTAGACACGGTTTTCTTTACATTACTATGCAGAGTGTCAACATTTTTCTTTGTGTTAGTGTCTAGTATAGTATTATTCTTTTGTAGCAAATCAATAATTGCAAAGCTGTATGTTATCCCTGGCATATATCACTTGGCTAATAGGAGTTATTTTGTGTTTATTTATGAGTTGCGTTTTGCAGATCTTTCTAACACAACGTATCGATTCTCTGCTATTTTGTAAATCTCATCTGGGCATGTTGTATTGAATCGTTGTCTTCTATATTAACGTATTGTAATTGTTCCTGTTCTTCAATGTCTGTGATCTCAGTAAATTTATCGAGCTGTATGTGTTCCGTTGTAATATTCTTCCCAGCTCTGAGAGAGGACGTGTCACATTTGTCCAGGCTGAACTCCATTCCAGAGTCGTTTAAGTCAGCATCTAGACTATCATACAGTGTGAGTGCATCCCTGTAAAGCAGGTTGTTGACTGTTTTTGTGCTATGTTGGCGGGCTTGTCTGAGATTGTAGGCACTCTGGCTTTTGTTTAGTAATTTACTCAGCCGATCAATCGCCAGGCAGAGTAGTACAGAAAATAAGATATATCTTTTGAATATTACTTTTCGGATCCCAACGTCAAGGATGTTTATTGTCCATTAGGGTTGATTAATGTCATGGTTGTTAGTCACATACTTATATTTACTTCCATGGTGTGTCTTTATAGTCGAATGGATGTTATATAGTAAAAAGCAGCACATAAGCCATGTGTTGGGAACACTGTAATATGCCGTTTACTTATTGATCCACACTATACTAAGGGGTCTATGCCTCTTCCCACAGTTCTCAAGGATAGTCTTATTGATCAACAACGAGTCCTTCGGTCGTAAACACTTTCACCCACACCCTGCTTCCTTTTTTTCCACGGACGCTCCAGAAGATAGGTGTTCGTAGATGCGGTCTGCAACAAGGCCAGTCAAATATTTAGTAGGGTGTTTTGTCTCACTCGTAGTGTATATGAGGGTCCTGTAACATTTTACTAGCCATGCTAGTGTGGTCTATGCACCCCTACACATCCTTGTGAAGCAGCTACTATAATGCCTATGAAGTGCTGTTTGGTTATACAACCAGAAATCAGGTATATTGTCATTGGCAGGTGTATTGTGATTATGACATTGACATAACTTTCGTTTAATCATTGCAGACGTTATTTCTGATTCTGGCATTTTCATTACTGCGAGCTATATCTAAGATCAACTTGGCATCTTAATTGTATGCCCCTTCACCCCAAACAGATGTCTCCACTAGTATGTTAGCTCCTTCTCTTTCGGTGTCTTTTCCACCGTTATTTTCTCTCCCACCACATTTCGGTAGAATAGTCTTGTATTCTGTTTGAATTGTCTGTTCTCAACTTCCGTCTTGTGTTTACTGCTCTTTTTTTAATTATTTGGCAAGTGCTGGAATCCTGCCTCCAAGTTATCTGCGCAACTTTTGAAATTATTTCTACATTTTGTTTGTATTTAAAAGTTGATGTACAGATGGTGTTCCTCAGCCTCCACCGCACTGTAGGCCAACAAAGAAATTGCTGGATATGAGACACCTTATTTCCGTAAAGGTTCAGCTGTTATTCAACCTTCAGTTTCCACGGTGGTGCGGTGTCTTGTGCTCTGGACTCCATTGCTTTTCGTATTGAGGGAGCCTTTACCGTATAATGTAGATTCCTGTAGCATATGTCAGCTTATTCACTTCCCTGAGGGATATGATTGATGGAACAGGTATTAAGAATGCTATGTTTAGTATTATTGCTTAGGCAGCTCAAATGGCCTTGGAATTTTGGAAGTTGAGGTCTTTCCTCCAGCCTCATAATCTGAACGTCTTTAATGCTATTAGCAAGTGTTTCTTTAAAACGAATTGTCCATACGTACACCCCCCCACAAACACACACATATATATATATATATATATATATATATATATATATATATATATATATATATATATATGGGAAGAGAAGGATGAAGGTAATCCGACGTGATGGGAAAATGAAAAAGGAAAACTCCAAAAATGGATGTTTTTTTATGTGTACATCAACGTTTCGTCTTTATTTATAAGACTTCATCAGGATGATAATATAGAGAAAAATGTCATGCAAGTACAAATACATGTAGGGTTGACATATTAGGAGGAAAAAAATAAAATAGAATAATGGCCACTACTGGGTGGACGTCCGTACTTGGTGGAGAATAAAAATGAATGCTGAAGAAAATGAGTGGGGAAGAAGTGGAAAGATGGGTGTGAGCAAGGACTACTGTGCCTGGTAGTAAGAGAAATAGGTGGGGGGATTAGCAGGGATAAAGTGGATGGCAGAGAGGGAGTGGAGGAGAGGGAGGAGGGAGGTGTTGGACCAGATGGCTGCGGTCAAGATTGAAGGGGAAAAAGTAAGTTGGAATGTTTGTGTGTGAGGGGTGTATGCAGAGAAAAAGATGGTGGGTAGAGAAGGAGGGGGGCTGTGATTTTGGTGGATGGGCGAAAGTTATGGCTTTAGAGAGCGTTTTGAGAAAATGAGGGAATTTAAGAAGGGAGTGTGGAAGAGTGAGGGTATTAGAGAAATAGTTGAGAGGGGGAATGGATGAGGGGGAGAGGGAGGATTTGTTGTGATAGGGTATGAAATATTTGAAATATTTGGAAAATTGTAGCAGTGAGTGAGGGAGTGGAGGGGTGGAGGAGGGAGGTAATTGAACGGGTGGGTATGGAATATTTGATATATTTAGAACATGAGAAAGTTTAATTGGACTGCAGTGTTAACAATCTGAGGGAAAAAACAGAATGAGTAAGGAGAAAGTGAAGATTCATGGAGAAAAAAGAAAAAAAGGAAGGATGTGAGTAAGTGGAAGAGTGTCGTAAAAGTTAGAGCTGAAAATAAATGTTATCTATGATTAGGCAAGGGTCTTTGTTCTGTAAGGATGATCTTGCTTATTAAGGGTGATAGGTTAAAGAAGCTAGTTCGTTGCTTGATAGTGGTGGAGGCGGTGATGAGAGCAGTTTCCTATAATCTTCGCCGAGATTTGTTGTGGATGTATTTTGTGATTTTAGCTTTTTCAAATTTGAACGCATGACCATGTTCTAGTGCATGGGAGAAAAGTGCACTGAGAGGGTTGTTGTTTTTTATGTCCCTTTTGTGTTCATGTATATATATTAATATATTTACACCGATAAACGAACATGCTCTTGTTAGCACAACAATCTTATATTAATCCGTTGTAACAAAATTACCAAAATTCTAGAACATAAGAATACCACCATTTGTGTATGTATATATATATATATATATATATATATATATATATATATATATATATATATATCCATACGTACACACACACACACACACACATATATATATATATATATATATATATATATATATATATATATATATACATTTTTTGAAAAACCATAACAATGTCATTTGTTTAAATAAATAACATTTATTTTAAACTGAGCTTTCGAATATAAAATATTCCTCGTCAGAAGGTTTTTTTCTTCTTTTTTTTCATCGTCTGGTGGTATTGACTTGGTGAGAGAGAATGTATGTCCGTGTCTTAGAGCGCGGTTAAGCCATTTTGAATAGAAAGGAGTAGACACATTATTATCAGCCATTGTTTCGTAAAGGTATAAACATTTTTTGAAAAACCATAACAATGTAATTTGTTGAAATAAATAAATAACATTTATTTATTTATTTTTGAATACATACATACTCTCTCACCAAGTCAATACCACCAGACGATGAAAAAAAAGAAGAAAAAAAACCTCTCTGACGAGGAATATTTTATATTCGAAAGCTTAGTTTAAAATAAATAAATGTTATTTATTTATTTCAACAAATTACATTGTTATGGTTTTTCAAAAAATGTTTATACCTTTACGAAACAATGGTTGATAATAATGTGTCTACTCCTCTCTCTCTCTCTATCTTTATATATATATATATATATATATATATATATATATATATATATATATATATGTTGTGCTTAAGTACTATAATATTTAACATTTTGAAATTTAATAATTTTAAATATAATATTTCTCTCGAACACGCTGTATACAAAACTAACTTCATATACGTAAGGATGTATGATGAGCTTAGTAAATCTCCAGTTGGTGTGTGTTTAAACAGTGTTGTATATGTTACATAGAACCAACCCAACAAAAGTAATGTGTTTCTTAGAATTTTATATCGGTTGACGTTATTATTTCGCAAATGAATGAAAGTAAATCTTAAAATGCAATGTACGTAAACTCTATATAGTATTAACTATCTCTCGAATAAAATGCGATGTACTTCTTTCAAATATGATAGAATGTTTGATGAACGTGTGCGTTACTCTTGACATATAATGCGTTCATGTACTCGTACATAATAAACTGTTTAATGTTGTTCAATGTCTAAAATAACGAATAATACTTCTGTCTTTTTCAGTGTATACTTTCTATAAAAGGTGTTTATATATAAATACATTTTCTTCGTGCTTTTGTGGACAATATATATTGATCTACATTGAAACTCCATGATATAACCTAAAGTATTTAGATAGAGTAAACTCAGGTTGGTACACCCGTTCCAGGTAAGCGATATTAAGCGATGATGTGTTGGATCAGTACTAACAATTTGGGAATACCATGCTTTATATGTGAGAGAGCTCTCTACGGTTTAAAACACATATTATAGCGTGTTCAGCATACATTGCAAGACTCAAGATAAAATTAATCTCAGCGATCAATAATTTATATGAATTAGATATGTAATATAAGGATACTTCATGTTTAAAAAGTTAAATTTAATGTATTATGAGTTCAAATATTTTGATCAATACTAAATATATATTTTTATATGTATATATAATGCAATCCCCTGAAGGGTATTGTCAGTTGTTGATGTCAATCTCTTAGGTGTTGTATTTCACCTGGTGAACAGCCTAGCAAGTAGCTTGTTAAGATAGCTAAACACGTGTAGGGAACAATCACTTTACAAAACCAATGAATACTGAAATAACATAGTGTGTTCGTTGTGATGACTCCTCTCTGGAATAAAATATATTGGTAAATTCTCCATATATATATATATATATATATATATTTATATATATATACTATATCATATATATATATATATATATATATGTATATATCTGTATACTTGCATATATGTATATATATATATATATATATATATATATATGTATGCATACATATATATAGGTATATTTGAATATTCTATGTATATATATATATATATATATATATAGATATATATATGTATATCATATTACATTTTTTTCTAAAATATTTCCTAAACGTACGACGTTGTTTCCAGCTTAATGCTCTCATCAGCACAGATAAAACATAATTATATGTTGTTACAGTGGGCGACCCATGTATACAGACACGTTTATTCTGTAAGCGTTCAGGCCTACGATATATTGTACCATTATTACGGAGAAATTAAGTGATATTTAACTAACGTTGTGTTTCACTAATGCCTCAGTCGAATGTCTATTTTTAATTCATCCGATAGTGCTCTATTTTAATCTTACTTGAGAAGGGGTGTAGTGTATCTACGCACTAGCGTATGGCTCTTATCAGCACAGGAAAATAGCGATCTAAGACGGTCACACGGCGCGACCCCGGTTCACACAGACACGTGGAATCTGTAAGCGTTTACTTTCTCCTTGGGGCCACGAGAGAGTGTCACGTGATTACGGAGAAATTATGTGATATTTACTCTTAGAGCGGCGAGTATAAATATCTAGACATACGATAAATCTCAACGACAGAGCCGCACTATTACAGTGTGGCCTACGGTAAATGCATATTTATAATAATTCTGACAGTGCTCTACTTTCAATTTTACTTGAAAACGGCTTCTTAAAATAGTACATTATTTTGTTTAATATATTTTAGTTAGGTAGTTTCGCGCTGACGTCTCTCATCAGCGCAGATATATATTTAGTAATTAGAGAGAGAACGAGAGTGATACAATGAATCTATAATAAAATAAATTGACATATATCTGAGGTGGTACATAAATAAAAACAGACATACAAGTGAAAATCAAATTAGGATACACTATATTAAAGCATGCCTGCCTAGACATTATACTTGTTTGAGCACTACGGTAACTTAAATAACCTACCAGTACATGTTAATAACGCATCAGTCTTCCTAAACAAAGAATCGGCGATTCTTTAAAAGTGTTATACATGTCATGTACTCCTAACGTGTTTCGAATGACCTAACAATTAGTATCAGCGTCGAGTGTTTATACCTACTGGTATAGCTTCGTTATCAGGAGAGCAGTAACACATCGACACAGCTTGTCTGTAGATTCATTTGTATGTGCTCATCCATTTGTTGTTTGTATTTCCTGCAGTTAGGCATACATTTAAGCTTTTCATAGAAAAGATTCGTATGTTGAATTGTTTTTAGAGACAATTACGGTTTACTTCTTCGTAACATGAGCGCATCCCATAACAACTAATAGCACGAAAGAGCCGTAGTATTCCATATCAGATAGAAACGTTTCACTGTCAAGAAAAACTGAATTGATGTGATATAAGTACTATATGAAAACGTCTCTTCAACCATAGAATAGTGCCCCTCTGATAAGTATATAAAAGTAGATAAAAACGGGCAAATTAAGAAACACACACCATCAATGTGGACGTGCTTTAAGAATACATTCTTGGCTCAATAAATTTCCGTATTTAAAATAATGATCTTTCAACTCATAGTCTATGATCATTGCTAGACACCTCTGCAAAGGACACACCTATTTATAATAGCACACTATGATGTGTCTGACTCTTCCGCGAGTTGGAGAACGTGATGCAATGGAAAGTAGTTACTGGCTTTTTTAAACGTCCCTACAACATAGCTTCTCTCTTTTCACCACCAGTGCTCGCATCCTCACTAAACACCAGTCGAGATTTAATTAACAAGTGGCGAATACTGGCTATCACTCCAGACGTGCAGTTTAAGACTTACTTCAAAGCTGTAGCTATGGTGGGTTAGAAATCGTTTTCAAAATCTACTGCTCCAGAATAACCTATACACCATATGTAATCCCCTACCTGTATAAGCCAGCTTCATTATAAGATAGACACTTGCTGTTGCATTCTGGGTGATACCGCGCGCAGCACGCTATTGGTTTTGATAGAGGTAAAATCGACTTCACGATCTAGTGAGAGATGTCTGTTCTCGTCCCTACAAATACTTGTCGAGCAATCCTATACAAAAATAATTTCTTCTTAAAGTATAATCTGTCCAATCCACATACTATTTCAAAATAATTCGTGATAATTATCATTGGACTCTAGCATCCTTATTTTAAATATTATGCCAGGGTTGCTCCAGGGATAAAATAAGATATATCTCATCAGTAATAAAACACAACACACTCTGTATGAAGAGCACAACCATCTACATTATCATAAACAACACAATTTATATTAGTAAATGTGTCATGTCTATGTTGATGAGTGTTCTTCCGCTCAGTCACGACAAATTTACTGAGTAAAAACACGAGTTTTCGTTCAAAATCTCGACTGAAAAAACTTCAAGCGGTGATAAGAATCGACCAGATTCTAGTGCTATAACTTACACACATATATAGTTCGTGCGTACACAGGCAAAGCATACTTTTTCTAAATCATTTCACACATATAGTGTACAGACATATATGTTAATATATTTATATATTTTTATATATATAAATATATATATATATATATATAGATACATATCTAGATAGATAAAGAGACATAAATATATACATATATATAATATATATATACATTATATATATATAAAATCATTTATATATATACAGTATCTACAATAAGTGAGTACACCCAACGAATCTTTTACTTTTTACTTCATAGAACTTTAATTTTTCGTAGGATTTAAATGAAACTCGGTGTGAACATAGCCATGTAGTGGTTTAATAGCTTTATAAACTATGAAGGAACAAATATCTTGTCAATGCAAAAGAATTGAACAAAAACATTTGGAACAAGTAACAAAAAGTGAGTACACATGAGCATTTTAAACAAATAATCTTATTTTTAATACTTTGTATGACCTCCATTGTTATCAATAACAGCAGACAACCTCCTAGCCATTGATTCGACTAGTTTATGACATGTGTCCGCCGGAATTGCGTTCCATTCACATTTGATGACCTACTTCAGTTCGTTATTATTTCTCGGATTTTTTCCTTCAATTGTCCGTTTATTCTTGGAAATTGCTCCTCATGACAATGATTTAGATGAAAAAACTCGTGAAACTATTGTTAATTTATTCAAGAGTGGTCATTCATATAAGGAAATTAGTGACAATGTAAATATCAGCCGAAATATGGTAGCAATAGTTGTTCAACGGTACAAAAAAGCTAGAACCGTCAAAAATGGCCGCCGTCCCGGTCGACCAAATAAGTTTTCTGATCGAACTAAGAGGCGCATCAAACAACTAATAGAGGGACACAGACGTCGGAGTGCTGCTAGCATCGCAGAAGAAATTTTGCACAATTTAAACGTAACTGTGAGTGCTCAGACAGTGCGCAACATTCTCCATGAAGATGGGTTTAAAGGCTGCATGCCTCGGGGGAAGCCTCTTCTTAAAACTTCTCACAAAAAGAAGCGCTATGAATTTGCTAATGAACATAAAGACAAAGACATGCAGTTTTGGCACAAAATCCTTTGGTCTGATGAGACAAAAATAAATCTATTTGGATTAGATGGCGTTAAGCGTGTGTGGCGACGAAAAGGGGAAGCTTACAAAGATAAGTGTGTCGTGCCAACTGTAAAGCATGGAAGTGGGAGCTTAATGGTTTGGGGGTGTATGAGTGCCAAAGGAGTTGGACGACTTGCTTTCATCGAAGGAAAAATGGATTCCAAACTCTACTGCCAGATATTGGAGGAAAAAATGTTACCAAGTCTAACAAGTGTTGGCAGACGTGGAGTTTTCCAGCAAGATAACGACCCTAAGCACACATCTCGGGCTACTAAGGCGTTCTTAGACAGTAAACGGGTTAATACCTTACCATTGTCGAGTATGTCACCTCATTTGAACCTAATAGAGCATTTGTGGGAGCATCTGAAACGGAAAATTGAAGGGAAATATCCGAGAAATAATAACGAACTGAAGTAGGTCATCAAATGTGAATGGAACGCAATTCCGGCGGACACATGTCATAAACTAGTCGAATCAATGCCTAGGAGGTTGTCTGCTGTTATTGATAACAATGGAGGTCATACAACGTATTAAAAATAAGATTATTTGTTTAAAATGCTCATGTGTACTCACTTTTTGTTACTTGTTCCAAATGTTTTTGTTCAATTCTTTTGCATTGACAAGATATTTGTTCCTTCATAGTTTATAAAGCTATTAAACCACTACATGGCTATGTTCACACCAAGTTTCATTTAAATCCTACGAAAAATTAAAGTTCTATGAAGTAAAAAGTAAAAGATTCGTTGGGTGTACTCACTTATTGTAGATACTGTATATATATTTATACACTGACATATATATATATAACATGCAGTATTTAATATATATATATATACATACATATATATATATATATATATGAATATATATGTATATATATGTATATATACATACGTATATATATATATAAATATATATGTATATATATGCATATATACATACGTATATATATATATATATATATGTATATATATGTATATATATACACACGTATATATATATATATATACATACGTATACATATATATATACATACGTATGTATATATATATATATATATATATATACATACGTATATATATATATATATATATATATATATATATGTATATGTTTCAATTAGAATAGTAACATTGGTGAATAACAAGGTCCCAATGATATTTTTCAACGAAACAACGTCAGGATAATTTGAAAAGGAAACGTAACATTCAAGTAACTTCGAAAAGTAATGCCCACAAGGAAATAAGAGCGTTATTTGAGAACTTCCATAGAAAATCGAATTCCTTTTGTTTACTCGTTTTGGTTGAGAAATTGTATGGAAAAGACTGAAAATGGCGCATATATATTAATATATTAATATATATATATATATATATATATATATATATATATATATATATATATATGTATATTTATATATATATACATATATAAATATATATTTATATTTATCAAGGTATATATATAGGCTAGTTCGCATATATATATATATATATATATATATATATATATATATATATATATATGTATATATACATATATATATACATATATATATATATATATATATATATATATATATATATATATATATCAGGTAAGAAAGAAATTAATGTCGTTTTTGTCCAACACATTGATTTAATCTGAAACATCTACATTAGGTCATTGTTTATATTTACAATAATTTCCCGCATTTTCTATGACTTCTGTCCAACGATCAACTAGCTTCGTGATACCCTTTTTCAAAGGATTTAACTGATTTTTTAGAGAAAAACAAATTTAGGTCATTTTTGAGTTGGGCGTCATTTTCATAAATGTTATTGTTTAAGTGATGCTACAACGACCGGAAAATATGGTAGTCGAATAGAGCAATGTCATTTTAATAAGGCGGATGAGGCAAAACTTCCTAATTTAAACGCATAACCTTTTCCTGAGTGAGTTTTACTGTGCGATGTTTCGCGTTATCATGGTGAAGTACTAAACCCTTCCTATTTAGTAATACTGGTCGTATTTTTGATAGAGCAATTCTTAGATCATCCAGCTGCGAACACTATTTTACTGCTGTGATTGTTTGATTAGGCTCTAGTAACTAATCATTGTCTTCAGTGTTGGGTATAATAGTAAAGAACCCATCTTTCATCTCCAGTCACAATTCCTTGCAAAAATTGTTCTCGATGATTCCTGGAAAGCAAATGTGTGCAAACGGTCAATCTTTAAGTTTGTTGAGCGTCGTTCTAATCTTGGGAATCCGAGAGTCCCAGTTTTGAACTTTTTCCTAACTCGTGAAAGCATGCCAGCATTATGGTATGGTTTGTATTGAATTGTTGAGCTAATTCTCTGCTGATTTACTTTGGATTGGCCTCCCCAGCGTCTTCAATGG
>OY744535.1:85329640-85362140 GCA_963556195.1 Sepiola atlantica
TCATTGTTGCTGGTAATATGAAAAAATGCTTCTATAGATAATAAATAAATATATTTAAAATATGTGTTTTACTCTTTTCGCATACTCCTAGCCCTTTCATTTGTCGTTGTTTCATAATTGTAAGACAATATATCTTTTTAAAATAATCAAAAACAATCATATGAATTATAAATGTAACAAATTCTAAACCTTTACTAAATTATATATATATATATATATATATATATATATATATATATATATATATATAGTATGACAATATATAGATGGTATTTAAGGTATACGTAGGTTATCACATTTCATCTTCACAGAAATTGCCAGGCTTTATGCAGTAAGCTGACGATTAGTTGTCATATACAAATATAATAAATTATGTTATGTATACACGAATACTGTTATCAGATGGTATGATATATTGTGGATATATTTGCAGTATTTACTTTAAGAGTGCTCAATATGTGTGTAGAGTGTAGTAGTAGAGTATGAAAATATATTTATGGCAATTAATCGTAAAACTTGGCATTGCCTTGTGGCGATGAAATACGAACTCCAATGTGCACCTTAAATACCATCAATATATTGTAATACTTTATTATATATATATAAATATATATGGATATATATATATATATGTATATATATATATATATATTAATATTTATGTATATATATTTATATATATATATATATATACGTGTGTATTTATATTCAAAGTTTTTATATTTTAAATATAAATCTTATAACATGAAGTAATCATAATAGTTCAACTTTTTTGGGCTTTAGCTATGGTATGGAAATAATTTTATTTTATTTAAACGCTATCAAATGTAAAGAAGAACAGATTTACACTATTTTACAAAAATACGTTTGTATTCGTAGTATATATTGGTGAGGCCTACTATCAAGATATTAATAAAATGCTCCTGTATCCCAGGCATTTGTCATTTGTGTGGATATCTTCACTGCTCAGATATAAAGGGCCTGTTTAGGCAAGTAACACCTGGATTAGAGAAGTACTCATTTTTTGCACAGATTGATATGTGCATTCCTGTAGGTTAGTTCAAGTCGCGACATACACACACCATGTGCGTTTCAATGTTAGTTTTTGTTTAAATCGTGTTTCATCGATTTAGATATTCATCTAAAATCACGGAAAATATGAATAAATGTTTTCTGAATTATTTATTTCTGATGATCCAGTTTATTACATCACGTTTCGTCATTTTATATGCATTATCCACATAATATATTAGTGTGTCCGTTGTCAACTTCCGTTTTTCTTTTCAGACAACTGTAAAACACAACAATCCGTTCGAACCGTTAAATAATATACTTGGTCAATAATTCGTGTCTTAATTTTAATGAAGCTATGATATATAAATCGTATTCTCTTTGTATGTTATTTATTCTACATGTACTTTTTTCAATTCATAATTTGCCGCTTATTTTTCTTCTAGACTTTTTCATTGATTACTTTTTATTCATTTTTTTATTCATTATTTTTTATTAATTCTGCATTAATTGTTTCATTCAATGAAATTCATTAACTTTTCATTCGTTTTCTGTTCAAAATGTTATTCATATTTTCATCATTTTTTCATTTATTTTTTTCATTTTTATTTCATTCATTTTTCTATTCATAGTCATTGTTGTTAGTCATTTTACAATCATTTGTGTCTAATTACATTTTTCATTCATTTTATTAATTCATATTTTTAATAGAGCAGGTTGTATTTCAAAAGTGAGGATAGCAATGACCAATATCGTGTTGACCTGGATAAAAAAGAACAACTTCTCTGTCTTTTTTTAGAAGGCTGTATACCTCCAGGAGCCATACTCCAAAGTACTTGAAATCATTTATCTTTATATTTTAAAGTACGGGGTGGGATTAAAATTAATTATTTACCGGGACTAAGTGTTTTACTAGGAGTTGTCCAAGATCGAAAATTGTAAGATTACAGTTATACTATTGGTAATTGGTATGCAGTAAATCTCTTCGGGCTATGGGATTCATCGACAGCATGTATAGTCTTAGTCTGTTCAAATCGAGAGGGGAAAAAGAGAAATAAACAATTGACTTTGACCGTTTGTTCTTGTTAGCGTTGTCCGGTTTAAATAATTGTAAGATTTCAGTATTACCTTTTGTTATATGGTATATATTAAATATCTTCGGAATATTGACTCCAGTAACATGACTTATGTTAACATGGAGTACAGGAAAAATAATTATTGAGCAAAACCATTTGTTAAACTTGGTGTTGTTATAGAAAATATTGTAAGATTTATATCATTGTAAGTGTTATATGTATTACTGTTAGTAAGGTATATATATATATATATAGTAAATCTTTTTGCACTATTAACTTCTATCAGCATAACACACCTGGTTAATATGTGTAAATATGAAGGTGAAACACATTCGAAATTAACAATTTCCATTTGTTTTACTCGGCGTTGTGCGGGATCAATAACTGCTAGATTATAGCGATATTTTTTGTAAGACGTTCATAGTAAATCTGTTCAGACTATTGACTTCACTGACATTAAATGTCTTCTTAATATGTTAAAATGAATAGCTGTAGAGGGTATTTGTGAATTGACTTAGGACAGTTTTTCTACGGTGCGTTTCCGGGGAAAAAACAAACATTGTAGGTGTCAAATGAACGGGTGTTATATAATCTTTGTTTTTACTCGGCGTTGCTCAAGGACAAATACATTATCATGAGAAATATCATTTATTTTCATACTTTTATTTTAACTGTACTTTTTGCAGTGCCACGGAGTCTTGTTTAGTAAAATGGGGGGACATATGGTAGGGACATGCATGTTCTACTCGCCGTTGTTTAGAAGCAAAAAAACGTCATGATAAACATTACTGTATTATATTTGGTAAGCGAATGAGCACACAATCTTTTATTCTATTTAGAGTTTTCCTGGTGCACTAAATGCAAATTACAGTATAACATTTAAATCTAGTTGAGCTATTTTAAATATCGGAGTGATTTGGCTTCATATCATTGTGATAAATTCAAAATGAATAGAAGCTAATTCGGGAAAAGTCACAGTGTAGTATCTGACCGGTATGGTACTTTTAAGGTGTCAGTCTCAGTAGACTTCGTGGACGAAAGATGTGAATCTTCCATGTTTTACCTACTAAACCATGTCATTTGAACAACTAATCCGAGAAATGGTATCATACGGAAGTAGGGGGGCGAATGAGACAAGTACTTGCTTTGATTTTCATAAACTAACCATCTCTCGACATGTAGGGTAGTTAAAGCCATAATTATTCATAAGCCATTTCGGCATCGTCATGTATGAACGCCTAAGACAAATATCAATAAATACCCACCACATGTTTTCTTATATTTTGTTCTTTTTCCTCCTCGTAAAATGTATCTTTTACTTTCTGTTTTCCTTCTGCTCTCTTCTTTTTCTTCTTTTTTCTTTAGTAGTGATTTGCTAACTTTCTTTAATTTTGGTTGAATCTTTCAGTAGCAATCTGAATCACCCTGAGTTTATTGTTGTTCATTCCTCACTTACAAAAAAAGTAATTAATCTACAAATAAGAGTTGAGGGAAACTTAGTTTTAGTAGTGCTTTATAGGCACGATTACTTTTTAAAGGGCTCACTATAATCAATAGAAAAGGTGTGTACAAACGGGAAAAACCAGCTTATTTTTTTAAGGGATTCATAATACAACGTGCTTAATATCAGGATTTAAGCAGGTAGACACGCAAAAGCAATGAGAAATTCTTAATACCGTAGATAGAGCCAGTCTGTTTAATTGCAGTGCCCACGGGATTCAATCTTTACGGGAGCCATACTCGAAAGCAATCAGTATAAATACGATAAGGGGTTGGAAAAACTTAGTGTTAGTAGTGCTTTAGAAATTTCCTTAATTTTATTTTCTCTCTCCTCCTTTTTGATCGTCGTCTTTCTTTGACTTTTTTTCTCTTTGATTGTCTTTATAATTTTGATTCATAATTTAAATTCATTTTTTCCTTCATTTTTCCAGTCAATATTTTAATCCATTTTTTTACATTTATATTTTAATTCATCTTTTTCATTCATGTTTTAATTGATTTTTGAAAATTCATTATTTCATTGATTTTAAATTCCCTATTTATTAAGTTTTTTCATTCACTTTTTTACATATATTTTTAATTCAATTTTCATTCATTTTATTATTATAACTTTTTCATTTATTTTTCTCATTTATTTTGGATTCATTTTACATTTATTTATAATATAAAATTTTTCATTCAAATTTGAATTAATATTTTTATTTATTTTACATTTATTTTGTTATTAATATGAATATCATCGGTAGAGCAAGTAGTAATAATTCTAAGTATCCTAGATAGACCAGGTGTGTTGAAACACAGTGTTACCCGTGATAAAAAAACAAAAAAAAGTTGTTCTGCTTTTTTATGGTGTATACTCCGGGATGTATAATCCAAAATTCTCAATATCGTTGATACCACAGTTAGTAACACAAACTTCATCATACCAGTGCTTGATAACGTGGATCGAGCAGGTGTGTTTAAACACATTATTGCCATTGGTATGGACACAATCTCTTTTGGCTTAGAATGTTGTATACCATTGAGAGCTAAAATCTAAGATGCTTAATTTTTATTCATATTATTGTTAAATGTAGTGTAGGGACTAGATAGTACTCATTTTTCGACATCATGCGTTTTGTCAACATTGTTCGAGATCTAACATTGTAAGATTACAGTGTTATGTTTGTAAACAAATATACAATAAATCTGTTTAGGCTGTCGCTTAATCGAACTCACGTATTTCTTAATATATGCAGATGGATAGGAGTACAATTAGGAATTGACTGGACCATTTGTTGTAATTTGCGTTGTGACAGATTAAAACATTGTAAGACACCAGTATTAATGTAGGTAAGTTGTATATCAAACATCTCTTCGAACTATTGCTTTAATCAACATCACTCATCTTTTTAGTATGATTAAATGGTAGAGACAATAACTTAAGAATAGCTTGGGAGAATAATCATCATCAACATAATTTATATTCATACTTTGAATGTAACGGTACTTTTGGAAATTCTGTGAAGACCTCCTTAATAAAATTACAATATTAAGAGAGATGGAGAAAGAGAAAGGTATTAGTTTTAATATGTATATATATATATATATATATATATATATATATTTATATACACATATATATATATATATATATATATATATATATAGTTATAAGTATGTTTTTAGATTGATATGTTTGATGTTATGTATTTTTATGTATGTGTGTATATAATTTTATATATTTTCAAAGCGTAATTTCATTACCTGTAGTAGTATAACTGCGGTAATGATCCTCTGAAGAGAAGAATTATCTTTGAACACTCATGAGCTAAGGACTTAAGGATACTTTGCTTGAACTTTGAATTCTAATAAAATTTGATTGACACCTTATTTTATTACTTCATTTTCTATTATAATATATATATATATATATATATATATATATATATATATATATATATATACATATATGATATAAATTATATTTTAATATTTTACCTCCATACGTTTTCGTGTCGAGCTTTTGTCTCTAATCAGTGTATAGAATGGCAATCTAAGACAATCACGTGGCGTGGACCAAGTTCACAGATACGCATTGCCTCCGAAAGCGTTCGCCCTATCCCCTTGGTCATGTGAGGTAGCTACGTGATACAGTGAAATCCAGTTGTATTTAATGAGGAAGCGGCGAGTATACACACTGAGACATTCTTATAGAATTAAACGACAGATTCGGAGTATCGCATTGAAGCCTAGGTTAATGTGTGTGTTTAATATCTCCAATAGTGGTCGACAATAATTTACTTAAAAGGGGTTCTCGTATATAAAATACTAGTTCGATATTTTATCTACATACGTGGAAGTTTCGAACTTTCGCTACTCATCAGTGCAGGGATGCATAATCTCAGACAGTCACAGTACGCGAACCGTGTTCACAGATACATTTTGAATCTGTCGGCGTGATCTATATATGTTTATATATATATATATATATATATATATATATATATATATATATATATATATATATATATATAAAAATGTATATATATAAATATATATATATATATATAAATATATATAGATATAGATATAGATATAGATAGATAGATAGATAAATAGGTAGATAGATAGATAAATAGATAAACACATACACATGTATATATAAACATGGGTGTGTTTGTGTTGGTTAATATCGACAACACTATACGTATATGAAAGTGTATATGAATCGGTTCTCTCCATAGAAACTTAGTGTGCAAATCATCATATGTGAAAGCAAAACGAATTATTATTCCTGCTTTTGTCGATTGAGAAGAGTAAATATATTTTTTCTGCAAGTGTAGCACCTTGTGGATTCGCAACAAACAGATTACTTTTCAACTGGTAATAAATATTGATTGATTTTCGTCTGCGAAAAGCACGTCTAACTCATTAAAGAAAGCGAGCGAATTTGATTCATGAAGAAAGACCACAAGAAAAATAAACAAATATCACAAACAAAAAGTTGAACAACTCGGATAAAATGAAATAAATCTCATTAAGATCGTATTATTTTTTTGCGTATATATGTGGGTATATATAAGTAGCATTTCATGAATAGCTTTTTCTTCTTCTAGGTGTAGACATATATACTTTCTATACGTGTATATGTACGTGTCTATGATCAATACAATAATAGATGAATATGCAATTAATCAAATATAATTGATACTATAATTAAATAATTAAAATCAGAATATATAAGGTTGATGTTCACGCTATAATGAGTTATTTATATTAGCCTTACCAAACTGTTATTTCGGCTTACCACCAATATATTATACATTTGGTTAAGCATAATTTATCAACATGATGTTCATAAGAAGTAACATATCTCAGCAAATGAAAAAAGACTATCTATTAGATGTGAATACAATTCTGACTCACGTGGCTTAACACGATCTCGGAAAGACTTTTCATCACACATTCCAAAATGTAGTATTACCTACTAGACACCATATACAGGTGTCTTCAGTCTATCTGTATCAGGCTATATTAGAATAACCTGCCATTAGACTATTTGTCCTGAAAGTAACACTGACTAACTATTAAAAATAACATAGAATTTGAAGCTTAAATAAAATCCCCTCGACACGGCTAGACACTGGGCGATACAATGAATAGTGAACCTGCACTAAGTGATGTTACCTCATGCTACTAAACTTGGTTACACGCCCAACCAGACTAGATTAATTAATGTCTTGGAATCAGCTATAGCCAATAGACCCCCCTGGAGACATTCAGCCTAAAGTCGTTCTGCTTGTAAATTAGGAAAACGCCTCTACTAATGGTGAAGTTATGACGAAATTTAATATCAATGTTTGACTTTACTTACAACGCCGGATGGTGTTGTCCGGTCGGGTTCCTACTTAGCATGGCTTTTATGAATTCTAAGGATTATTCTGGGGTAGCACGCTAAAAAAAAAATAAAGACGACCACAACTAAGTGGCACTTTCTTATCAAGTTTGTTTGTGGTTATAATTAGATATGTAATCTGTTATTTCTTTAGTAATACGTATACGTTTCTATGCCTTCGTATATCATATATTTACGTTTGTTTACTGTACACTTCATGTAAGAATACATCTGAATGTGTGTTAATCAAACGTGTCGATAATATCGTAAGTTACTGATTCTTTCCGTCACATATATAAAAGGCGGTTTCGTGTTTAGAAAATATACTTACACACGTAGTTCTTTTACACGTTAAATCTAAGATATAAAATACTCATCAACTTGACACTCTCCATGTATGTTTAATTGAATTGTAAATAGCATTTACTAAGAAAGAGAGTATTTAAAACTCCTATTTGATAATAAGTGTTATTCTAATTATCATTCAATCTTTGATATATATTAATCAAATTCCGATCCCGTGTGTGTGATAAAAATAATGCATGTGATTTGTAAAATTTATGAAATGAAAATAGATTAAATTATTAAAACTACCTCATTTAAAAAAAATATCGGAATTAGTGTACGTTTCAGAATCTGATTTTAAAAAATAGATTAAATAATTAAAAAATACCTTAATTTAAAAGAAATATCGGAATGAGTGTACGTTTGAAAATCATATTTTAAAAGTAACTAAAACAATAAACGACATTTCCCTTGAATTTTAGTTTGTAATGTTTATTGGGTTCGGTAATCCTGAAATAAATAAAAAAACGACAGTGTTCATGCGATTAAAATCACAAGTTGGATTTTCTTAACCGTGACACACAGGATAAAGGTTCTAAGTTAATTAGTGATGAGTGAAGTATTCTAAGGGTTCAAGGGTGGGCGATACTCAGAATACAAATCAATTTCTTAAGATGTTCAGCCGGTCATCGCTGATGGAACCAAAAGAATCAACCTAGTAGATTGAATAAAATATATATTCGTAATTCCGTCCAGATTCCAAAGTTCGGCGTAAAAATTGATGATTTCTACAAGACGTGCCTGCAGAAGGTCGGGAGTTACATATGACGAAACGTCCTGGGAATATCGACCAAAATGAGCACACTTGTCGGAATATTCTAAATAATATATATATATATATATATATATATATATATATATATATATATATATATATGCTGTTTACTTGATAAATGTTAATGTAAGTTTGAAATGCATTTATTTCCATATATTTACAGTTTTCAAAACCATGAAATTTCAATATTTATATATTTTCTTAATAGATTAAATAGGAAATAAATTACTCCATGACATTCGAAATTAAAACGAAATTTAGAATCATTTAACGGATATATATTACGTTTTTGTTTCTGAAAAGTAGTTCTTTTTAAAATCCATCGCCTCTAACTTGAGTATTCTCGGATACTGTACACGTGTTGTATACTGACGCCCGTCACCGTCGCTGCTGTTATCATCATCGTAGTGTGTTGCATTTCGTCACCATTATCATCGTGCAGTATACTGCCTTTCGCTATCGTCATCTTCGTAGTTGACTGATTATCGTAGCCATCATCGTCTAGTGTCAGTACCTAAAACTGTCCATGCAGAGAGGCAAAAGGCGAGCCCCGCGTAGAGATTAAACTGGTCCTTATTTGGAAGAGAGTTTCTCGCTTTACGATTAACAGTCACACATTCATTAAATTTGCGAAAGAGGGCAAATTGTTTTTCTTAACTTGTTATGGGCATATGAATAAATGGGGAATACCAGTCGCTATAAACCCTTTTAGGAATGAAACCCCTATTTTGGGGAATAAATTACATCTCTATGTTGCAAATGTGCACCACCCTCGCAAAAGACAGACTTACTATAACAACTTATTTATTTTCTCGCCATAACGAGCGTGACGTCATTGCTTCAAAGAGGGCACTGAACATGTCCCAACGCACCTGTTTGACCACTATAATAGTGTATTAGTTTAGTCCGAAGGCGAACTTGTTCCCAGATCTTCGTGTGAATATTTTGCACTGGTCCGTCAAGATACTAAACCCATAATAGCTTATGTAATTGTTCCTCAAATACATACACACATTATGTAACATACAGAAGACATTCAATACCTGAAGCTATTTGAATCAAAGAAGTTTATTAATATATATATATATATATATATATATATATATATACACACATATATATACATATATATATATATATATATATATATATATATATATACATCTCTCTCTCTCTCTCTCTCTCTCTCTATATATATATATATATATATATATATATATATATATATACTCACTATTATATTTTTTTTACTTATTTATAAATTTTCCAACGAATGTTAAGTCTACACTATTTTGGATTTACTTAGTTTCTCTGAGAATTTAAACTGCATTTTCCTTTTTTTTGTATTTTTGTTTAAAATAACTCAAAGCTACTTTAGACTATACATATATATATATAAAACCAACATATTATTCAAGGAAATTAAATATAGTTATATAACAATGTCCATGCATTAATAACTTAATGACCAGTGAAATGTAATGTCGTCATTCACAATAATAATTAAAGAAATGAATATTTGTCAGAACAATAAGTAGAGGTATGAGGAAAATTTAAATGTACTCATACATGATGAAGGCAACGTCGCGTAGGATGCGCTATTCGTTTACATTATTGGGAATACACAGTATGTGGACGACACAATTACTGTGGCCGAAATAGAATATCGTGGTCAAATGTGTGACGTTTCCACACGTTCATATGTGTGACGTAAGGTCGAACCTTACCGAATGGGAATCGTATGTTTGCCGCAACCGGTGATATACAATGGTTTCTTGCCGAATCTCGTCGGTTTTCTATTAATATTCTTTAATCAATCGACGGTTTACAAAAATTATATCCGATTGTTGTGTTTCATCCAACCATTTATAACAGCACAACATCACTTCATAACGTTGAAGCATATAACTACTTAGAAGGGCATCACTGATACTTAAACAATATCAACTATTCGTTACCTGCGATTAAAATTGTTGGTCTACTTTACTTTCGTTTGTCGATAGAGATGATATATATTTGTCGGATGATTTACACCAAACATATACGAGCGTCTGGTGGAATGCTGCGTAGCCGTTGAAAATCTTATCGTCATGTAAATAAAAGGTGGGCACGTGCGTGAACAGCTGCTTTCTGAGTAACATACATAATTGTTGTGTGCAACGTTATCCTTGCATTTTTTCTGTAGCTGTAGTCAGATAAGTGGGATTATTTCGTCTTTTAGTAGCAATTATGCTGTACGTCTGACTTGTACTTTCTCTCTTAAGCAGGGCTATATTAGGTGTTGTGTATTCATATAGATTAAAACACAACACACAAAATTGGAACTGGGTTGCTTTTCGCTGCTTACTTAGATTTGGACCAACGCGAAAATTAACTTGGCGTCGGTACTATCCGGAGTATTACGTAAACCGCCGAGAAATGCCGATACTCAGTTGATTAACTTACCTGCGTAAGAAAAATAAATAAAAACGATGTAGGACAAAAAAACATGAACCCCACATTTAAAATATGGTGATATTTGCTAATAGATATGTTAAATTAGCTTAAGTAAAACCAGATTACTATATAAGTGTCTCTATAGGTATAGCTTGCAGTGAAAACACACTAGACACTGAATAGTTTAATTTACAAATTCAAAATTATGGCATCGCAGTTAGGATTCTAGTTGTTTCTTGAGGACCTCATATTCGTGTACACATGGACCAGATACTTCGCTGCGAGTGAAATGACTAAACAGTTAAAAGATAACACAGGAACGGGAGGAGAAATAACAAATTAATTTTTCGCTTCAGCTGGGTGTGAGGTCATCAGTAACATCTCAACTATGGTGTATCACATGAACCTAACAGACCTGACTTTCGACATAATAAAGCGGATAATAAAAATAAATATTATACTAAAGAAAAGGCTAGCTGTGGCAGAAAGAATGAAGTGTATGTCAATACAACAAGAAATAGATGAACCAATCATCAAATATCTACACCGTATACGAAATACGGGTATATATTTTGGGTTTGAAACACTCGGACAATAAGACGTCATTCAATTACAATCAAGTGAAGGCATGTGAAATGCATCACCCAGTAATAAAATAAGTGAAAAGCGACACGCATGTCCTTTAATACTTGCATTGACTTTATACAGCAGCAATAAGTAATACAGAAATATAACGATCATAAAAGTCAGAGAAGACAAACGCATATGTGGAGATATTAAAATAGGCGTAAACCACAATTTTTCTAGGATTCGTATCCGATACCTAATCCGCAGGTTGCATTACATGCGTTGCAGGAATGAGTGTTTTTGCAAAAATATATTTAAAAACGGCATAGCACCAAATTATATTAGCTGATAATGTTTAAGAAGTAACAACGATAAATACGCCAATAGGGGTGCTTAAATGGAAACAAATGTCATATGTAATAAAAAACAGCAAGCGCCACATTTCAAAAGATCTGGTGTTAAGAGAAGATGTTAAAAAATATGGTACGTTACGAAGACGATATTTGCATAGGGGCAGATAATGACATTGATTTAAAAAAGATATCGTCGAGAACAAATTAAGAAATGTGAGAATGACTATAAATAGGAAATAATGCGCAAACAATCATAGTAATATTCCATTTTAGGGGATTCTATTTAAAATAATGTTATATCACCAGACCAAACCATAATAGTAAAAATATTAAAAATATGTATACTCACAAATAAAAATGAACATGCACTATTTTGGAGAGATTGATGAATTTAATATGTCAGGCGATTATTTCCAAAATATACCGACCGGACTCTGATGCTAATACACATTCGATATCTGGGATATTAGAAAAAGATGGGCATCCGATAATGTATTTATCAAGTAGAATAAGGAAAAATGAATTTAATTATTCTAAATATTAAGAAAAAAACATTGACCATTGTAGTGTGCACCCCCAGGGCTAGACAATTTCTAATTTTAAAACATATGTTGAGAAGTAGTCATATTCCATTGGAATTTACATTCATTTAAAAAAAAGAATTACCCAAAGTTACGACATCGAGAATAGTAAGGTACGCAATTAAGTTAATGGCATTCGACTTTTATATAGAATATGTTTAAGGAAATTCAATTCCACACGTATATACACTAAAATGCTTCGATTTTAAGAGAAGAAATTGAGATGCATTCTTAGATTGGGTAGAGACTGATGTGGTATATTTTAAAAAGAATTGCTATGGAAACAAGGTATGCTCCAGTACTAAGTAGGATACCATCAAGAGTAATAACCCCTATATGGGTGAATTGTTTTAAGGCAGAGAGACCTTACAAAGAAATAAGGGCTAAATTAACGATAGAAAATTGAGTGATTTGAAATAGAGATCTGATAATTCCCCCAGGCATACAAAGAAATGGGTTGAGGAAAAGTGTGCATAATGATATGCACTGTGGAGTAACCCCCAAACACAAAATGGAACTAGAAGCGTAGTGGCCAGGATATTGACGAGCTATCGAATAATATATAAAAAGATGCAAATAATGTAGAGAATAAATAGAGTTTAAACATAATACTTTACATTCATGGTACAGAGAAGTAGAATGATGGAGTCGTGTGCATATGAATCGTGCGTACATTTCTGGAGTGACACTCTTATAGATATTAGAAGACCTATGTTCAGCCTGGAATGAAGTAGTTCCTGTACCGGACTAAACACGTTATACCATCAAACATATTCTAATGATCAACTTCTCTATAATGGATACCCTAAAACCTTGGTATCTGACAATGATCCAACGTATTTTGATGAAAGTCTTGATTTATTGTTGAACAAATATATATATGTATATATATATATATATATATATATATATATATATATATATATATATATATATATATATATATATATATATATATTACACTGCCATATCACTCACAATCGAATAGGAAACGGGACTAAAAGCATGTTCTCAGAAAGAAAAATGAACAGAATTATTTCTACCAAGACTGTGTTTAAGGCATCGAAGAATACCATACGCGGGAATACAAGAAATACCATCAGCGTTAATGTGAATACAAATTAGAACTCCGTTAATGATGTAGTATTCAACAAAAAAAAAAAATCTGGTACAAAAGAACAAATAATCAAATCGAAAAATTACAGAATTGATCGTGCCAAAATAAAGGCCACAATATAACTATAATAGATATAGTACACGGAAACAGTGTCTTGCCCCATGTATATTAAATAAGTTGCCAGGGGTAACACTAAGAACAAAATGAACAAATCGCAACGACTCTTTTCGTTATTGAGCTATAAAGAAAACCTGTATAGAAGGACACGGTAGGAGATGAAACAAGGCAAGACCAAGCAGGTCACAATAGGGAGTCGGAGTCGGATTCGAGTTAAAGTAAGAAAGGTAAAGACCTTGATGACAGTTTAGTGCGAGATAAGTCATTTTAGATCACGAAATAAGGAAGAGTGAGATGAGCAAATTAATATAAAAAATAAACGATCATTCGAAATGTGCAAGATGCACTATAGTCATAAAGATTATATGCTTCGGGGAGATGTGGTGATATTGACTAATTGATGTGTATAATTAGCATAAATAGTATTAGAATACTATATAAGTAGTCGCTTGAGTATAGCTAGCAGTAGTAAGTACACTAGCAACGGAGGAGGTATATTTACGACTTCACAACAAGTTACATTTGCAAAATTAAAAAAGTAATAAAGATCAGCACACTTCACAAAAAAATAACTGAGTTTTATTATTTTGCCCCGTCACCGCTTGCAAAGTCAGACTAAAGTAATCGTTAACATGTTTAAGCCATCACGTGTGTTATGCTGTTTGATTGAACAAAATATAACCCTATTTTGGGCTGAGGGATTCTGGTCGAAACTTCACTAGCTCTGCTTTAAATTTGTAACGGCATTTTTTAGATGTGGATTGATTATTATTATACACTGTAATGTGTAAGAAATACTACAAATCCAACACATGGATATGTATTATGATCGTAAAATTCATACTAGAATCGTCCGAAAAATATCAGTATAAACGTCTTAACTAATAATTATCTCTTACTGACAACCTTCTACAGAATGAACGTTAACTTCCCAGTCCATGCCATACCAAGAATACAATTAGGCATTACTGAATAGTTTACGCGATTATACTTTACGAAATGAGAGCAACATACACCCGTGGATTAAATAAAAGGTTTAGTTCTAAAGTATGTTCATATTAAACACTTTGACATGAATATTCCAGAGATGAACTTGAAGTAGGTCGGAGGTTACATCGGCCGAAACCTAATGAGAATAGGATTCAAGAAGCAGTAACCTAAATATTATGATTACTCAAAAGCACATGGTGTATAAATACATAAAACAACGTATAAACAAACTTGAAACAAGTATATATGTATTAGACATTCTCGTAATTGCGTGATTGCTAGTGTTAATGTAAACATTATTCACTTTCGAGTTTATGTCAGTTCTTTGATGTTATCCAGAAGTTCTGAAACATTAGCATAAATGCATACCTCTTTGTCTTATTCTGTTATTTTAATGCTAGTTATGTAAATATTATTTACATTTTTTTAATCATGGTGTATCGTCATGTTTCTAATTTTATTATGCATTACTTCGTTTTGCATAACGTACTTTTAATTTGTTTTTATTTATGTTATATTAAACAGATTTCTGCATTAAATTAACTTCCTTTCTACATATGAGAGGCAAGTACACAAAAATGCACTTAAGACTTTGAAATATTAATTCGTCTGAAACTTTAAAATGAGCAAACAAAAGTGATTATCAAGTAATGGTGACTGTTAAAAGCCTGTGTATGCACTTAATTACGGTTTTCTCTCAATGTCAGAGAAATATTTATGATTCTGAAAAATGGTTTGTCTGTGTTTTCCAAACAGTACAATAACATCGACACTAATTGAATTTGTTTGTGGCATACTATATCAGCCATCTATGTTATTAGTCATAACGACTACGGATTTCATGAATCAAATACATTTGACAGAGATAGTCTGTGTTGTTCTATTTCTTTTTTTGTATATTTGTTTCTCTCAATATATGTGCACAGTTGTCATTCCCCTTTTCATCTTTTTTTATAATGTGTAGTATCGTAGTTGTATATCTATCAAGTCTTCAACTTACGAATATGTATAATTTTCTAACTCTAACGATATATGATTCAACTACTGCATTTATATAAACAGCATCTAGAAACACGGCTTTAGAAACTCTTACTTCGAGAATTGTTTGTATAAATGCCATAATATTCATTATTTTAGTGCCCACGCTTGATATTACACATCGGAATGGATTGATAATTGAAGTTACATTGATAAAAATAAGGCGACTGCAATTGATATACTACTAAGATTAAATGGATATTATTTGATATTGCTTGCTATTGTAGTCTAGCTGGGGTGTTCTTTAATCTACACAATGAATGCAGGAGTTGACTGTACAACTTCTCGCTCACTTGGTAAGTGTTATTGCGAACAAAATAATAGAAAATGTCTCCAACAACAGTGGTGTTCAATGGCTGATGTGTTTTCGTGTTTGATTGCTTACATTTTCACAACACTGTAAAGTTATATATAATCTTTCCATTTTTCGGGGGGGGGGGTAAACAACACTGGGACTTCTGAATATTGTGAATTACCATCTTGAAGCATCGCATGTAATATGTATATAAAAGAGTATTCGATAGCTATCACAGTACAAATAATGGTATGATGTCGTCGTTAATAAGTACGGCAAAACAAACATGTATTGGTTTTGTTTTTATAGTAAATCGTACTTGATGTGTATAGACTTCTGCAAAGTGAGCTTATGTGTGTTACTGTGTTCAATAATATAGTTGGAAAACAAATGTGGGCCGGTAATATTTGCATATTGTTATACTGCAGTAAATATTCAGTCGTCCACAGCAAATAGAATAAAATATAATTTATTTATTAAAAATTGTTGTAATTACACTATTTTATTCAAGTGATGAAGTGGTACTTGTTATATTTATTAAACTTAAATTATTCATATATATATATATATATATATATATATATTGTATGTGTGAGCGTATAACTGTGAATATGCATACTAAGAGATGTATTCGATTTTTTTTTATAGTATCTATTTGATATTTGATTTATTTTAAGAAGTGGGATATAATCGAAAATGATATGCTAAGTCTGCGATTTTATTAATATAAAGATTATTTTATTTTATTTTCATTATAAGTATTCAAGGTGTTCTTTTTTTCTAATAAACTGGTGATCATATTTTTATTTTGTACTACTGATAAAATGTACGTAACTCACAACATCTGAATAAAAAAACAAATACAATTATATAGATGTGTAAATGTTATCTTAATCGACTTACTTTGAAATTATTAAATGTGTCAATTTGAGTATAGTGTTATTAGGAAAATTCAAAATTATATTATTTTTACTTTTTAACAATTTAAATAAGGAGAGATAACCACCACACAAATTGTTGTAAGTTATCTCTCTTATGAAAGTGTGTAAATGTATGTATGTACACATATGCATACAGATATTCCAATATTTCATTAAGTCATCTCTCAAAGATAGAGTTTGTAAGCTAGGGGAGAACATAAGGGTTCATCTCGCCAATTGCCCAGTTCAGTCTATATTTCTTGTGGTTTCCTCGTCTTAGCGAAATTGAGTACGCTAATTCATCTTGGCTGGTAGAGTATCCAGCTAAGTGTTGTATCTTAAGGTGTCATTACTAGGTTAAGGTGCATCCTTCCTCGTATGCACCCGTGTAAAGCCTTCTGAAGGGACCTTTTTAAATACTATGTTATCAGGCTTGACTTGCTTAACGAAATTTTTCTTTTAAAATCGTTACTAAAAAGTCTTAAAACGCTTTCTAGTCACTTTATAGCTATTCGGCTTCCGCACATTTTACACGTATAACGTTTATTTGTAGGTAGGATGTCTTATCATGTAGGCGGTAGAGTGTTCACTTTATACATTATTTTAACTATCTCTTGTTTTAAATCTACATTTTCCAAGAAGACGAAATGTTTAAAACGTTACTACATACGTGTAACACTATTTTCATAGTTCATATTTCCACATTTCTTAAACGGGGTTAGATGGGTGCATATTTGCGACTTCAAATTTGGACCTTAAAATGTACCGTGTATTACACCTAATGTTTTACGTATGAGTATGAGGCTCTATCGTTATCCGCTCGTCGTACTTTTACGTGTATATGTCCTCTCTTTTTTGTTCTTTTACATATCAAGTGGTCTTCATAATGTGTGCGAGGTTCGGAGTGTACTCTTCGTTAGTATCAGTTCACGTGTATCAATGTGTGTGTGTGAAGTAGATTTTCATTACATGTTCGTGCTCTGTCTTCTCATTTTACAAACATATCCAGTGTTAACTTTTAATTCAAACAAAATTTATCTTTTATCTCATTTTTTCCGTTCTATGTCGTGACTCGTTTTTTTCGTCATATTTCCTCGCATCGCCATATGGTTGTGTTTATACATTCGTTCTCTTTCATTCTTTCTGTGGTGCGCTGATATACATACTCATACCGTGGTCGTCTTAGAGTGGTCATCTATGTGAACAAATCTTTGAATTATTGACAAAATATGTACCTAATAATTTTTTGACATACCCAAATAAGATTTTATTTATTTTCTATGTCTTACCAACCGTGATACGTTAACTCACTTCTCTCTGATTTTAAGTTACGTCTTAACTGGTATGTGACTGCGTACTTATTAACTTGCTAAGTGGAATACAGTAATGGACTATGGCATAGAAACATACAAGCGATATTTGCTTTCGGTCCATACCGACTTAACTTTAAGTGTTAAAACATGTTCCCATGTCTGGCCCGTTCAAACTATGGCCAACTGACAAAACTACTTTTTTGTGTGTGCGAACAACAACAGTTACGTCATCGCGCCTCGATCTGTCGGTTTCTATTCTAACATTTATTGCCTTCAAATCTTCTGTTCCTCTGATCTTGCGGTCACTTTTATGTTATTTATACGTAGTCATAACGATTTTCCCCAAAGTGTGTATCAACCTCCCATGCACCCAACTAGATAAGTATTACCTCCATACTTGCTGACATATACATTTTTTTTAAATAGTGGCCTCTTCATAATATACCACTTTAAGTGTAAAGTATCCACATGCCAGGTTGACTTGGCAAACCGTTGCCCGGGGAGGCCAACACACTTGAGGATCCTGTCTAGTACATTATTCCAACTCGTCTATCTATCTATCTATCTATCTATCTATCTATCTATCTATCTAACTTTCTCTCTCTAATATATATATATATATATATATATATATATATATATATATATATATATATATTAGTAGTAAGTTTTTGAAAGGCTGTGGACAATGCAATTCCGCGTAAGATGCAAGTTGAAAGAAAAGGAACAAAAACAATAACAATAAATCGAATACGATATAAGACTTACTATTTATTTTTCCTTTTCTTTTTTTTTCTCACATAACAGCAAGAGTGTTTTAGCTGTTCGTGTGATGTCCGGGTGATTAAAAATCACTATTTGATATTTCGGGAAAAGACATCCCTTTGTCAAAAATAATTAGACCAGAAGAAGAATATTTTTTTCTTCTCCGACTGTGTAGAGAATAATACAAAACAAAATGGCTGCCAGATATAGACCGCAGCAAATAAAGCAGTTTCACAGGGAATATAAATTAAATTAAGTTTTATTTTAATATTATGTTAAATATATGATTTGGTGTTTAAAATATTTGTGTAATGTTGGTTAGGTGTATGGTGTTCGATAAACTGTTAGTTTTGATAATATATATATATAATTTTTTTTTTTATATTTGAATATTTACTTTGTTTTATCTTCGTATTTTTTATTTTGTTTATCTTTCTATCGTAATTTAAGAATTTTAATATAAAGTAAAGTAATTAGTCTCATATTTTAAATATTCTAGATCTATCTACTTATCGATTTCGATTATCATCTATTAAAGAAGTGTTATTAATTACTAATTGTGAGTTTCATCAAATTAGATTAACGAATTAACTTATTAACTTGATATATTTACTATGAGATAAAGGGGAGTAACTCTGGATTTTTTAAAATATTTTTTTATAATTAATTTTTATTTATTTTTTTATTTTTTAAATTTTTTTTTTAGGTGGAGATCTGTATAACAATATTAGTATATATATACAACATATATACACATAATGCATATATACATATATATATACATATCTATGTATTATTGTTTGTTTAATTGTTTACTTATATATATTCATCAATTTCTTTACATATTTTTTTTTTTAATTTTTTTTTTTTATTTATTTATTTATTTTTTTATTATTATTATTTACTTGTTTAATTTATTTTATGAATTATTTATTTAATATTTGCATGTTATTTGTATACATTCTATATGTGTTTGGATTTATTAATTAATAATGCTAGCTTATGGGGTGACTTATTTTGGTGGGTTAGAAGAGTATGTTGAATATGGTTTTTGGTTTGTGGTTGAAAGTGTGTAAGGATTGAAGTTCATATGGGGAGGGGCCTGTTTGATTGTTTGAGTGTGTGGTGAGTTTATTATAGGAGGTGAGTAATGAGTGAAGTGGTGGAAACGGACTCTGTTAAGTGTTAGATATGGGGGGTTGGTTGGTGGATGGGGGGTAGATATTATAGAATGAATGGTGAGTAGAGCTCGTGAGGTTGATTGAGTGAGGGGTTTAATCTGGAGATGAGGATTGATTCTGTGATTCTTAGGTCACCAATGTTTCTGACAGACGCTAAGATAGAGACGTGAATATCGCGCTGAGTGTTTGAGCAAATCTCTATGTGTTTGTGGAAAGAGGATATACGGGTATTCAAGTGCTCCTTTATGCGCAAGTGTAGCGGTCTTGTAGTGTTGCCGATGTAAAATTTTTTGCATTTATTGCACTGTAGTTTGTAAACACAGTTAGTGCGATGGCACAGACCTGTGTTGGGGATAGGGCAATTGGCCAGGGAGCAGGGTTCGGGTGTGTGGTTAGTGTGTTTATTAGATAGATGTTGGCGTACAACTAACACATACTGGCACCTCCTTACGCCAACATCTATCTAATAAACACACTAACCACACACCCGAAGCCTGCTCCCTGGCCAATTGCCCTATCCCCAACACAGGTCTGTGCCATCGCACTAACTGTGTTTACAAACTACAGTGCAATAAATGCAAAAAAATTTACATCGGCAACACTACAAGACCGCTACACTTGCGCATAAAGGAGCACTTGAATACCCGTATATCCTCTTTCCACAAACACATAGAGATTTGCTCAAACACTCAGCGCGATATTCACGTCTCCATCTTAGCGTCTGTCAGAAACATTGGTGACCTTAGAATCACTAAGATAATGTCAATAAATTATGGTGCAGAATATTCATACATATCATATTTATATTTACACTAATACTTTATCTGGAGGTTAGTATATATTAAACACCTCTGGAAATCTTACTATCATATCTTCATTTATTACTCGACAACTTACATTCCTAAATATTATCTTATATTATTTCATTAACGTGCCCCTCCTTTTATTGAATAACTTGCAATGTTAAGCTATTTTATTTTTGAACACATACATTGTAGTTTAATTGATATCTTCTATTTGTTGTCTGGTTGGATTAATTGACCTTTAACTGTCTTTCCAGTTATTATAAGGACCTAGGCATTCTTTGTTCCTTTTTGGCGAAGTACCCCTCTCTTAAGACAGTAAGAGGCGTATACACCGTTTAACCATGTTATTACGTATTTGCCAGTAATTATTCTAAAAACTAACTAGAAAAGTGTATTCTGTGTTTTAGATATGTGGGGATTACTTTTTGCAAGCAAGATTATAAAAATTACGTTTTATTAAAACTGCTTATGTGTTGGCAGGCATTTTGTACACGGTGTTATAAGTACGATGTGTTAATAGGGCCTACTAGCCGTTTTAAAACATTTACCTAGTTGTGATAGTGTTCTAATACTTACATGTGTATATATACTAGCAATAAGATGATCCCCCTGATCACATAATGACATCAATGAATCATCATGTCTCTCCTTTTTTTACTTCTTCTTCTTCTTCTTCTTCTTCTTGGAATAAAGGATAAGCAATTCACCAACTAACAAAAATAAACTCAAAAACCCATGTTGTATAATTCTGCCGAAATATTTCGGTCGTTAAAATACGGCCATTTTCTATCGGTTGGTAAACCTTATTTCAAAACGGAAAAAGTATTCAAATTTTATACAAAGAATGCGATTGGAAGAAAATGGCACGTGAAGAGAACAAAAAGAAGAGAGTAGGGACGCGAGGAATTTACAAAAAGAGAAAGAAAAAGAAGATGAAGAAGAGGAAGAAGAAGAAACAGAGACCAATCAACCATTGTCTTTAGAACGTCAGTTGAAGAAGAAGAAAAAGAAGAAAAAGAAGAAGAAGAAGAAGAAGAAGAAGAAGCGAGAGCAAAAGAAAGAAAGAGTAAAATCGACATTTGACTTTCGAACGCTACTGAAGAAGAAAAAGAGAGAGAGAAAGTCATCAGTGATTGAATGTCGCTTGCTGATTGAAAGCCGACGGCAGATTGAAATCGTCAAAAGTATAACAGGATTAGTAGTAATTTGAAGCTATTGACGGAGGAATTCAAAACAAGGAGGAGGAGGAAGCAGAGGAGGAGGAGGAGGAAGAAGAAGAAGTACAAGGGTTTAAAGTTAACCGTCGTCATATTCATTTAAATTCATTTCGATTAGAATCGATCTAGCAGAAAGAATGGAAATGTTATAGAAACCTTGTCTCTGGGCAATGGTGTTCTTATGACATAGGATCAGACAGGATTCTGTGAGACATCGAAGTTTAGTATCATGAATATGTTTAATAGAAATAGCCTAATGTGTATTGAAGTGGTGGCCGGAAGAGATCATGTGAGTGCATAACGCATTTGAAGTTTTTCATGGCACGATTGTGTTCATATATTCGTTTCTTTAACGGACGTTGTGTCTCGCCAAAATATATATTTCCACAGTCGGCGCAAGGAATAGTATAAAAGAGATGAAAGGACTTAATTTTTGTTTTTATGCATTTGTAAAATGTTTTTGATGGTGAGTGAGGTAGCTTGGATAATTCTAAAACTATGTTGGGAAAGCGAAGAAAAGAGATGTGTGTTACGAGAGTTAGTAGGAAGGAAAACATTCCTTAATATGGGTTGTGTAGCATTAGGAGATGTATTAGTATTTTTGATCTTTTTTAGATGTATTTGAAACGCTTTCTTTTTAGCGGAATGAATGACATGTTTGGGATATTTTAAAGTAGTGAGAGATGATTCTATTTTATTATATTCCTGAGAGAGAATTGTTTATCCTTTATTCCATTTTTATTTTTACATATATATATATATATATATATATATATATATATATATATATATATATATATATATATATATATAAGATATATATATATATAAGATATATATATATAAGATATATATATATATGTGTGTGTGTGTGTGTGATTAGAAGGCTGGGGGCAATTCACAATGCCGTATATGTTGTACGGTGGAAAGCACAAAAATAATACATCGAAGTGAGGGAGACTTACTATTTATTTTTCTCTAAAAGCTTACATAACATCAACTGTGGTGTCAGCTGTGTGTGTGTGTCTGTGTGTTTCCGGATTATGATTAAAAAGCAATTATTTAATATGTCGCGAAAAATGTCTCTTTGTCAAAAACAATACACACCAAACGCAAAAATCCATCTGTGTAGAGAATGCACCAAAAAAGGGGGCCAGTGTTGGAGCAAACTCAGTCGGCAGAGAATAGAAATTAATAAATTTGAAGATCTTGCGTTGTGTATAAATGCAGTGTTCAAAAATATGTGTGTACTATTAGATAACTAATAGGATATTGTATGGTTATTAATATACTGTTAGTGTTGTTAATATATTTTTTATTCGTTTCTGCGTGTTGTTATTTTTACTTTCCAATTTTTTTCTTTTAATATTAAGTAATTAATAAATCTCTTTTTTATTATCATTGAATTTTATTACGTTTTATTGGTGATCATATTATAAATTGTGGGTTTCATTATATTATTTTAGCGAATTTATGTAATTCGTTACTACATTATAGGATTGTATATATTTAGCTTAAGCTTAATTGAATCTAGTTAAATTCGTGTTTTAACCGTAAGACAGTGTAAGGTGAATAACTCTGCATGTTGTTAAATTACGTCTTAAATAAAAATTAACTCATAGATTCAGTCTATAAGTTATATTATTTATATGTGTGTGTATTATTGTTTATTTATTTATTCGTTAAATTTGTTTTCATTTATTATTTTATGTGTATATTATTTGTATACATTTTGCATGTATTTAGATGTGGGGTAATTGGCGACATGTGGTTTACTGAATAAAATAAATGTCAGAGTATGAGGTGAATTATTTTAATTGGTAAGTAAGAGTATGCCCAATTATGTTTTTTGGTTGTTAGGGTTATTTTTCTCATCTGACTGAAGGTGTGTTGAGATAAATGTGTGTATGGGGAGGGGCCTACTTGATTATCTGGGTGTTTGATGGTGGTTGTAATGGATGGCTTTATATGGAAGTTAAGTAATGATGAAATTGAGATGAGGAATGCAATGGTGAATTTGGAACACAATGAGTGTTAGCCATGAGGGGTGTTCAGTGGGTGAGAGGGTAGAGTATTATAGAATGAACAGTGAGTGGAGCTGGTGACGTTCATAGGTTAAGGGATTTAATCTGTGTTTTTTATGTCTCCACAATGTTTCTGATAGAGACAAGGATTTCGCGTTGAGTAGTGCCCCCACTTCAATTTATTAGTGGTGTTACTTCCAGCTAACAACTAATCCGGACTCTGCATTGCCCCCTTCTAAGATAGTGTCAAGCTACCCACCATTCGGTATTATATATATATATATATATATATATATATATATATATATATATATATATATATATATATATATATATGTATATTTAGGCAGCAAGTCATTATCTAAGCAAGCGTTGTTGAACATCACGGAACTTTCGCGTTTGTATATTTTCCTCGTGAGGTTCTCAAACCGTCGAGCCATCTTTCTGGTTTCAGGTGGCAATCCGTATATATATATATATATATATATATATATATATATATATATATAATATATATATATATATATATACATATATATATATGTGTGAAAATATATGTTTATTTCATATACTTTCAATCCTTTATATGTACTCAATTTTACAAGTGGAAGCTTGATCATAGTTAACACGAACAATAGATCATATATAACTTAATACCATTGTGTTTCTAAATTTGTAATAGCGATGTATTATTCACCTTTAAATTAAGTTTAACAGAAACTTACTACAATTACGGATCTGTTTCATTCACATAAACAGTCCGATTATTCATTTCATGCGATAATCATAACACCAGAAAGTTCTCAATCATAACAAAATACCGATTCAATAAATAAAAAAATATCAAAACAAACAACTAACACCGAATTCATATCCTTTGATAGAGATTTAGAAATTGCTACTGAAAAAGATCATCCATCTTGTATTATTAAAATAAGCCATGCACATTAAGGACACTGTTGCCCAATGAATATGTTAATATGAGTTCGTACTTTGTTTGCTTTAGTGTTAACACACTGTATTTTAATCAAATAGTACCTTGATGAATTCATCAATAATAATCATTATATAACATATGAAATTTAAAGTGAAATTATATATATATATATATATTTATATATATATATATATATATATATATATATATATTAATTTACTAATACATACATGCATATACTCTGCGATAATGGCATCTGGATGTTTCCGATGAACATACATATGCTATACACCGAGGTCTCATCAGGCAGAGTCAGTATCCGATCTCAGATAATATTAGGAATGGATTAAATATTGACAAAAAATGAAAATAACGTACTTTCATTTAAGATCATTTAGAATTATATAGTACATGAAATAAAATTATTAAATTTTGTACAATTAAATATCAGATAGAATATACACATAGCAATTAATTAAGGATAGAGAAAATGCAGCTAATGTTCGATGTGTTTGGTTGTTGTCAATGACGCGTCGATATGATGTTAACGCTTCCTCTGTCTGGTTTCTAATAGTGTGTGATATTAAGAGATTCGGCTCTAATCTTGTTTGTTATCCTTTGTGTATTAGTCTTAATTGTTTCTATGTTTTAATTCTAAGATTTACGGTTTTTTTTCATCGTATTGTTAACTATTAGTTTGTGTTATCAATTAATAAGACATTGGAGGTGCATTAGTAAAATAAATTGCTCAAGTATTATAATATCATGTATGTGATGAAAATAATGATATCAATACTTATCATGATAGAAATGAAGAATAATGATATTCATAATAATAATAATGATGACATCGACAATAATAAACCAAAATGAAAACAAAAATGGTATTTAAAGTTATATGTATATGTTAGGGATAAACGTAGGGGATAAGGTGAATTCTGGATAAAGTTACTGTGGTGGAGACAACACCCACTATTTAGATAAGCCTTAACCTAATAAGTAATAGTGATACTAATAATAATAACAATGACGATGATAAAAGTAGTAATGATGCAAATAGTAATAATTCAAGTGGTAATACTACTCTTACTACAACCAATAATAATAGTAGTCAAAATATAATAATGATAATAATATTGATAATAGTACAATAAATAAAATAAAAGTAAAACATTTAAATAATGATAATAATGATGATACGAACAATGATGTAAGAAATACTACTACTACTACTACTACTAATAATAATAATAATAAAAAAGATATGGGCAATGCAGATGTTTATAAAAGCGATAGTCATAAGTAACAGGGTTAATTCAGATAATTATATGTAGTGTTTTTTCTTATAGTGTTCCAAATAACCATTAGTGGTGTATTATTGCCAGTTAGTTCAAAGTGGTATATAAAGAGTTAAGTTATGTTTTTGTATTCAGAATAATTGACTGAACATTCATGGCCGGTATACTGTTTTTGAAAGTATTTGCAGCTATCCTTATGAAGTATTTTATTCTGAGTGATGTTTTTTTTTGGTTGAGATTGTGACCTAGTAATAGTATATGGTTGTTAGACTATTTTGCCAACAGGGGGCATCTGCTTTAGTTCATGCAATTTCAAGTCTTATTTATTGTTGTTTTTCTTTCAGTATTTTTGTTGCAATTTAATTATGTTGCTAAGTTCCTTAACACAACTGTAGCATTATTTAAGGGCATTTTATTACATATTTTATGTGATATACTATTAGGACATGAAGTGTAAGTTAATTAAATCCAAGTATATTTTACCAAGTGTAGTTTTAACGACGTCATTAAATGGGTGTGTGCACCAAATATTTTTATGGTTATTCTTGGGCATTCTTGGTTTCACATATTTTATTTGGGTGTGTTAGTATCCGCTCTCTTTCGGTACTTGATTGTAAAAGTCCTCTAGTGTGTAAATATTGCTTTATAAGATGGATAATACTGATTCTCGTTTAAATTAATTTAGGAACATGGATTGTAAGAAAGTAGATACACATAAGTTGTGTTAGCATTATATTTACTATAGGGTTCGCACGTGTCTTTATTTAAGTTAAGTGTTACATCGAAGAAGTTAACTTGTTTAACATTTGATGGTGTCTCTATCTTAAGAGTTAACCTTTTCATCTCTCTCAGGATAATTGTTTTCATTATTTTACAGTTTTGCACATTTGAGTTTTTACTACGAATACACTATCGCCTCAATGCCATGCTGTGTTTTCTATGTTAATGCATTTTGTGAGGTAATATAGTATGTAGAGTCTAATTAGGGCGATTACTTCCGGTCCATTGTTCTTGTTTGATAATTAGTACTGTGTTTCTTCATTTTACAATGACATTAATTTTCTCTTAAGAAATATAGATGAGGAGGGTGTCACACTCAATACAATTTTCAAAAGTTGTTTAGATATGGAGGGGTAATAATTGATGATGTATAATTTGATGAATGAGCAGTTAGTTTTGTTTTAGATTTCACATGACCAATTTATAGTCTCAGTTGTGTTTATCCACTGATTTAGTCTGTAACACTTTCTTTATTTCTCTCTTTACTCTCTCCCCTTTTCTTATATTTTGTTACTGATTTTCCTTATTTCATGTATTGTAGTGTTTTTTCTTAAGCCTAGTGATTTTTTTAAATTCAGGCGTGTGGTCTTTGAGAAGAGTATATGCTTGTGTTTCTCTAAATTTACTTATTCTAACGCTAATGTTAAGTTTGGCTTTACTATAAATGTTACTATTTTGAACAAAGTCTATGTAAGATTTTCTGTACTGTTAATTATCTTAACGATGTTGTCTACATATTTCTATTTTTTGTGCTGGAATGTAATGCTAATAACTATATTCATTAAGCAATTTAAACACCCATCAAGTGGTTTAGCACAGAGAGCCGTACGTTAGGTGTGTTAATGCAAATTATTGCCTAGGTCCCCTGCTTGTAGATCTCTCCAAGAAAAAAATCGCTTTCTGTTTTATTGTTCTCAAAAGTAATTCCATCTTTATAATAACTATTAAAAATAATTATGTTTGATTGAAGCCGAAATGTTATTTTAGGGAGTTAATAAAATAGTTGTCTCCATGTATGCGAAGCAATAATCCTAGGTTTCGAAAATGTTCAACGGTAATTGAGAAGATAATAAGAATAATCCAGGCAAAGTAAACATCCACAGGACATGAATCCAAAGAATGTTAACTGGACTAACACAATAAGCTAACTATCAAATATAGCTTTTATATGTATGATTATTTTTATATATATACTGACATGTACACAATCTGCGACACTGCCATGTTTATGTTATTGATCAAACTACTGTTGTTAACTAAGATCTCATCAGGGAGAGATAGAATCCGAACTTTAACTCGGATCGTATTTAGGAAGAAAGAAATGGGAAATATAACATGAAATAAAATAAAATGAAATGGAGTAACATGATATATAAGATAGTATATAAACATATAAATCCTACATTCATTGAATATTGAGGAAATGAATAGAGAAACGCGTGTGGATGGGAGTAAGGGGAGAGACAATTGAACATACAGAAACATCGGAGAGTAAAATAAGTCAAAAACACACAGCTAATGTCTAATTCTTTACATGTCTGATGTATATATATACACACACACACACACACACACATATATATATATATATATATATATATATATATATATATATATATATATATATATATATATACGTGTATAAAATCAAATATGAAACTAAAAGAAAACTTTTAGTAGATAGAACCTATAGTGAAATAGTTTAGGCTCAATATACGAGATAGAGCAATTATAAAGATAGAAGAAAGAAGAGGGATACACATGTACGCATGTCCAGATTTATTTCAAACTTCGATTGTTCAATGCAACGTATATTCTGTAATAAAAGTACGTTTATTATTCTTTCCTTAATCCAAGGATTTTCAAAGATCGAAATCTTATCATCAGAGAAGTTATACAGATAGATAGGTTGGTTGTGGAAAAGCCAAAATTCAACATTTGAAAAAATGTTATTAAGAAATTGTTAGTTAAAAAAGATCGTGTAAAAAGGATATGGGGTTTGTCCAGATGGTAATTGTCTGTTGATAAGGTGTCCAATGAAAGGAGATTTAGAAGAAGAACAACAACTTGTTCGTAGAGGCAGCATAGAAAAGCGTTAAAAAAAGTTACTCCAATAGTGAGATGTTGAGTTCAAATCGTAGATGGAGCGCACTTAAACGGAATTAATATGATAAATCGGAACATTTGAAAAGCCTTGGCTTAAAGAAAAGAATAATAAACATAATTTTATTACATAAAATACCATGCATTGAACAATCGAACTTTGAAATAAATCTGGACAGTCGTACATGTTTATCACTCTTCCTTCTTCTATCTTAATATATATATATATATATATATATATATATATATATATATATATATATATATATATATATATATGCATAACCTAATTGTGTGTATGAATCTGCTAAGGCAAAACCGTTCAATATAGCCTTGCTTATTATGTTTTTCGGCGCGTTATTACTAACGTAATCTAACGCGTCGGTAAATATTGCATCGTTAATTTGGAATGTGTTAACTGTAACACGATGTAAATACATCAATGAAATACCTACATGAGACTTATACATTGAGGAATCGTAACATTTTGTTTGTATTTCGAAATATAAGGTGGGTAACTTACTATCGATTATTTACACGAAAAATTACTATATTGCGACGTTGTTTAAAGCTATACCATTTTAAATAAACAATATTTCTTAACATTTTATATAAAATATTGTCTATGAATTAGCTCTCAATATATTCATATTAATAATATATTAATTTATTAATAGTGTTATCTATATATAATACGATAGCGTATGTGTTCGTGTATCAGTCTTACATCAAAAGCTTTTCGCATGCATGCAGCACCGGGATTTGGAAAATAATTTAATTAACCTACATTTTGTAATATTTTTCAAGTATTTCCTTTTGACGCAACGGTTAGCAACGTAGAGTTTTGACGTTAGTTTTTGACGTTAGTTTTTGACGTCAGCCCGATTGGTTATAGTTCGATACCAACCAACCTCTAACATTTTTTTCTACATCGAAGGGGGGGGAGGTTGGGAGTGGACGACAAATAAGGCACATATTAATACGATAGTGTGTCTGTTATTTTGTGTGTCACGCTTACATCAACAGCAACGACCTTCCGCATCGTGGTATGCTACTCATGAATTGGAGTCAAATTCAATTTAATCTAAAGCGTTGACAATTAATGTATAGGTTAAGAAACAAGATAATTAGTATTGCAAACATCATTTCGTGTAATTTACACGATTTACGCTCGTTGTTATTATCATAATAAATTAAAATTATTATTTTTATCATTATTATTATCACTGTTATTAATATTTTTATCATTATTATTATTATCATAAGTATAAGTATTATTATTATTAATATTATTTTTATTATGATTATGATTATGATTATTATTATTATTATTATTATTATTATTATTAATAATAATAATATTATTATTAATATTATAATTATTATTATAAAATTAGTTTCATCCGTTCTATGGTCTGAGATAGTAAATTACTGAGTATATTACTTTCGATATTGTCCGCCGCTTTACAGTTTGTGTGAAGACAACTATTTGTGACGTTTTTTTTAAATAAATAAGCTTCTAAGCATTTGCATGAGAAAGTTAGTAAGCACAATAAATATGTTTACGTTGTGTTTATAGATAAATTTTAAGGAAGCAAATATATTTTGCTTTTTAATATTGTCTTATACTCATAGTGTCATTTTTTGTCACTTAATTGAAACACACTAATGTAATAATTTGTTATTTTATTTCGATGTCTTCAGCAAACATGTATTCATCAAGTGTGGGAAAGCCGTAACACTTATCATATTAGAACTTTGACATCATAACAATATTGGCATTATAAATACACTTAGCCTGTGTAATGTGTATTCTGTGTCTTTTATTTATCAACCAATCAACTGTTTCTATTTACGTGCGAACAGACACACTGAACAAACACCATCTATTCAGCTGTTTTGTTATAATGCGATAGGCAATGTTCTTCTTAATATTATATACCTTTCGAGGATGTTATTATTTTAAAAGAAATATGATTATTACAAACATTATATTATGCTGATTGATGTATAAAACTCCAAAGATTTTACTTCGGGCGCTGCTAGTAAATATAATAATGCGATAATGAAATTCCGTGTAGGTATGTACATAATACATCTACATCTCTTTATTAAATGTAAGATCGACCGATTTCAATAATTATTTTCATCTGATCTCTTAGCTTTCAGGTTTGTATAAAAATGTTGTTTATATTTTATCCAGAAATGGTGCAATAATACGTTAGGGTCTGCGTTCGCACCAACGTCCATTGAATGGAAATATACAGACATAACACAATATATTCTAGAAACTACATCGACCAGAGTACTTAGATAAGTAAGTTACAGATTGATAAAAGTTGGTACAATTATGTTGTCGGATATGTGTACGCACCGGACGCCCATATAATGTAAATAATGTGGATGTTGCAGAAATATACAAAATATTAAGGATTAAACGGTTGAGTTCTACAATCCGATCTACTTAATTTTTAATAGTATACCCATTAGACCTTTTCGGCTCGGATTTGAATCGTTGATTGGCGTTTCGCACTATCTCATAGTGAATCGTATTTCTATGATAAATATCGATCTAATATTTTCTCTCAGGTTCACAATTTGAAGTATATATGCACGCAATAACAGATACAACAAGATACGAAATACATACGCCTTTCTTGGAAGAGTTATAACTCGGTTATAATACCTCCTGAAAAGCTGCAAAAATTAAAAGAACATGAGGTAAATAGGTCTGCAGGCTATCGAAACGTACACACGTAGTTCGAGAATGCACCTCGCGCAGGAGCGTAGTACTTCAAACGGATACTTATCCCCTATATTCTTCACCATAGTTTGTATAATTCTGCCTCTCAATGTGTGCGTGTTAAATACAAAGATGTTTACCGTAGAGGACATTACTGATACATTTTAATCAGAAAAAAAACCTGAAATGCTGTTGAAAGAGAGACCATAGTTCATTAATATATGTATATGTATCCGTGTATTATAATTACTTGCAGTATTGATAACATCGTGTCTTACCCACCTGCGTGTGTTAATGCATTTTCCAATCTCCAGGATTGCGTCCGTATTAAAACG
>OY744535.1:85367140-85379640 GCA_963556195.1 Sepiola atlantica
CAGTTTCGCAGTAGGTAGCGTAACTAATTTTATATATATATATATATATATATATATATATATATATATATATATATAAATAATAAAATAAATAGATATAAGTTATAAGTAAGATTATTAGCGAACAAAATAGTGTAAATACATGTGGAAATATGAAGAAAACAATCATGAGTGAATATTTGGGAGTACTAATTTATTAGAAGTTTAAAAGAAATTAATTATGTAAATTCAGAAATGCTCATAATGGTAACGGCGGTATTTGTAGTAGTATATATAGAAGCTGGCAGACTAAGTAAATAGTCATATTACTCGACTCTTTGCTTATTGGCTAATATCAAAGTGTAGTATCTGTTTTGATGGCTACTGCATCGCATAGACTGGTATTGTATTGGCCTTCGGGGCTTGAGTTACGCCGGTCTATGGGTTTGTTCTGTGCAGTTCTTGGAGGTCAACCCTCCCAGGCTTCGCCTTCCCTCTTTGAGGAGGAGTAAGTTTATTGCATACTACCTGAGGCGCTCCTACCGGGAAATGCCGACGGGAATGCCCAGGCAATTTTTAATGGTCAGAGTGCTCACCTCTCAAACGCTGGCTTTTAAAACCCCACTTTCCCGACCCGACCTTGGGTCACATCTTACTTGTGGGTGTAAGATAAAAACTGGCCTTGTGCCTAACTCCTAGAGAGGAGTAAATCAATACACTGATGACAGACAGACAGACAGACGGACAGACATACAGATACATGATCTCCATTATTAATAGATAATATAATGTATATTAATATATATATTATATGTATTAGTACTTCATGTATCCACATAAAATATTATAAGGAGATATAATTTTTTTATGTATCAGTTTTCAGTATTTACTTCAATAATGCTCGATACGTTAGTAGAGCTAAGTAGTAAACAATGAAAATATATATTGCAATCAAGCTACACAGAGGCTCCCGTGTTTCATCCCCGGGAGGAATCGGCAGGCTAAATGCATGGAGTTATTTTTGTCAGGTGTTTTTATATACATGGCTTGCTAGTTAACCAATCAGATTCTTTGTTGTTCCCTCAGCCAATCGTTGGGCTTCCCGCGAACAAAGGCTTTGTTGGTGACGCTCGTATGTCAATGCTATTGTTTGTTAACAATGGAGTTTCCTATATCCTGTTTCCTTTGTTTTATCAATACAGTAGGCGAATTTATTTTAACACGTGGTTTCTTGTATTTTTATTTTAGGTTTTAAACTTTAACTTGTTCAGTTTTTTATTTATTTATTTATTTATTTATTTATTTATTTTTAATTTAATTTATTATATATCATCCTAAGGTAAATTTAATTCTGTGTAAACAGCTGTTTGCTATTTCGCTTCTAGAGTTTAATAGGTTTCGGGGATCTTTAAAATTTAGGACTTCATATTTTTCATTCAGGCATAATCTACACGGGTCGTCTAAGTTTCTACATGTACTGGCCTGTCTTACTATTTTCCATTCAATTATTGGTGAGTGTCCATTTTCTTTGAGCTCCCAATAATGGTTAGCTAGTGTTGTTTTAGTTCGACGTTCTTTGTTTTTAAATGTGCTTTTGTGGTCATAGTATCTGGTCTTAAAGTCTAGGGATGTCATACCCACGTAGTATTTTTTGTTATTTGGTCTTTCGTTGGCAAATATCGTTGCTTGGTATACAACACTTTTAGTTAGGCATTTATTTTGTAGTGGACAAAGTTTACGATTTATGCAGTTACATCTTTTCTCTTCATTGCTAACTTTTTCGTTTCTATTCGGGTGGTTATTATTAGTGTTTTGTTTATTTCTGCTAGTATTGTTTATATTTGTGTTCTTCGTAGTGTTATTTTGTGTATATTTTCCACTTTGTTTATTTTTTTCTTCTTCTGCTGTTGTATTTTAGTATTTTGTTGTTGCGTGCCTTAATTATCATTTCTAGGTTTCTACAGCAGCTGTAGGATAGTTTTAGATTAATTTTATTGAATATTTCATGTAGAGGGTTGGTTACGGGGAAGTGTTTTTCAATAAGATTTAGGAATTTTTTGCCTAGTTTAGTTTTTAGCATCTGGTTATAGGGAGGTGTATAGTAGATTATATGTTTTCTTTTGTTTTTATTTGTAATTTTGTTGTAATTATTGGTGTCCTGTTTTTTATATTTAATTTCGGTATTATGGTAACCCCTATTTTTTAGAGCTGTATTGTAAATGTTGATTGATTTTTTAAAAACGCTTTCGTTGCTAGAATTGTTGATAAGCCTACTTTCGATCGAATTCGAGATATGTTTTATGATTGATAGGGGGTGATTAGACTTTGGGTGTACGTATATTGGGTTGGCGTTATCTTTTAGGTATGGTTCGTAGGTGTTTTTACTTAAGTTTAATGTGACGTCTAGAAAGTTCGTGTTAGCCATTACTTCTACTTTTAGGCCTAGTTTTTTCATTTCCATATGTATAATTTTCTTGAAGTTTTCTCTCTTTACTTTGTTGGAGTCTCTTATTATCGCTAATCCATCATCTCTATAAAGGCCGATATCCGTATTATCGAATATATTTGTGAGTGTATATAACATGAATAACCCCACAAGATCAGATGCCTCCGCAGAGTCAAGGGCACCCATGGCCAAATCAAAGGAGTTTGTCATATTCGTTTTAATCCATTGGTCCTCGTTGTTGATTAACACTGATATTATATATATATATATATATATATATATATATATATATATATATATATATATATATATATATATATTAATACACTTCGTTATGTTAGTATTACATTTCACAATAGTGCTCAACCTTAGGAAATAGGAGGTAGATATGTGTTGCTGTTATATACTCTACCGCCAAGAGTCTACTGAATTGTAGCCGTACTCTACGTTACTGAATCAACTGATTTCTCCAAGGTCTTGTATGAGAGCGGTTAAATATCGCTCTGCTTTATTGAGTAATATTCAACACATTTATAAGTCTATAGTGTGTAAGAACAGATATTTATTGATTCACACCCACTTGTTTCGTATTATAGCGACTTATCAATGTTGCTTTATGCGAACAGAACCCCAAAATATCCACCATGACGACTACAAATGTAGAATGCGCACGAGCAATCACCGAACCAAGAACACTGGAAACAATATCATGCTGGCTTCTACCGGGAATAAGTAAGCTTGCTCGACCAACTGAGAATATTACTAAAAAAATACTTATCTGGAAAATGATGTGCCATTTAACAACGGCTGCATAATTAACGGCTCGCCACCTAAATGGATGTATATACATATGTGTGTCTGTGTGGATGTGTGTGTACGTGCAGGAATTTTCTTCTGCATGAACATAAAAACTGTGGTCTTCAGAAAATGCTTCTACAGAAGAAAATTCCTGCTAGCCCAATGGTCATATAACAATATTACATAACCCACCAATTATCCCTTTAAACCAAATACCCCCTAAAAAGATAGTGAAGTGTTTCTTAAAAACATATAAAATAACTAATCTCCCCAATACCTCCCTAAACCCATAACAAAATTCCTATTATTCTATTTACGTACAAAATATCCCAAGATATATGTTAAACACACCACGGGCGCGACTACATACACCCTGTCTACCCTGATACAACCTAGTCCTTACCCAGATAAAACATTCATCAATAAACACTCCACCATTTCACCAGAGATAATCACATCATCCATACATAAACTAACCCCATCCAAAGCGGTTATACATTTATCAGCAGATACCCCATCTCAAAGTGACCCTCATATCAAGGGAATACCGATACACCACAAAGTGTTCTTAACCCCTAAACCCCCACCCACCCCGCTTCATACAATCCATGTAATAGATTCTCAAATAACCCGCCCACCCCTGTATAAATGAAGATGAATGTACAGGCGTACGTATACGTCCAGATGTGGGTACAAGCATGTGTGCGAATGCGCGTGGGTATGTATAGGAGCAGATTATTAATAAATATAAAATATAAAATAATAATAATAAAATAAATAAAAGATTAAATTAAAAACACAAAAAATAAAACATATTAAATTAATAACCCCCCGTACATGTGAGCGAAGATGTGTGTACATGCACGCATGTGCAGATGTTGTGTATAGGCATGCTTGTGGTTCCATGCTCGTGTGTGTATATATGTTTATTTGCCGGTTCGAGTGAAATAACAAGATAAGGAATTTAATTAATTAAACTAAATATAAATATAAATGCAAATATAAATATTAATATTATTAACACACCATTTATATAGAGACTAAACTTATACCCCTCAAACGGAAATAACAGATAGTATCCATCATTACGTTTATAACCATTGTTTGTTCTTCTCTTTTTTTGTACTTTTTTTAAACACTACTGGTTATAAACGGGACATATCAACGAAACACCGCTTCCCTTTAGGATCTAGAAAATACGAAAACACCAATACAATAAAAAAAAATAAACACAGACGTTAAGTCCATAAAAACATCATTGCATCATGCTTTCCAACACTATATCGGACAATTAATCCGATACATAATTTGTTTTCCGAAAAACGACAAGAAAAGGTCACCGTAATTCTACAAACTGAACGGCAAACAATATAGCCGCTCCTTTCGTATTTTTTCAGACCAGATATAACAATAACATTGCAAAAAGCACAGAACATACGAACACACAATTCAATAAACAAAAATAAACAAACACGTTAAGTCGATAAAAACATATTTAAATCATCTCTTTCGGCTCTATATCGAACAATTAATCCGATACATTACTTTATTCCCAAAAACTACAACAAAAAAGAACACTAGTTTCACAGGCTCAAACGGTAAACTATATTGCCACCCCTTTCTTATTTTTCAGGTATAATAATAACATCACAAAAAGAACAGATGAATAAATAAATATAGGAAACTGGCTAAACAGATAAATAAATAATAAATAAAACTTGCTAGGAAATGAAATGAAAGCCTCCCTTGAGCCTTGGTTAATCAATATCCTACACCAGATTTTTCAAGGAACCCTCAGAGATACAATGTTTTTTTTGTCATTGTTGACGTCATTCGATGGCGGACGTGACTACAATCATTTCAGCCTGCCGATGATTCCACTGGGCACGGAGATTTACTAAAGATGTCTAGATCTGCCTTTTTGGATGAACTCGACGTACATTGCTGAAATATGTAATATACAGTATCTAACTAAATTATATATATATATATATATATATATATATATATATATATATATATATATATCAATATATACGTATATATATATATTGCAATATATACGTATATATATATATTGCGATATATACGTATATATATATATATATTGCAATATATACGTATATATATATATATATATTGCAATATATACGTATATATATATATATATATATATATATATATATATATATATATATATATATATATATACAGGACCGGCGGGGCAATTATAAAAGTGTGTGTGGGGGGGGGGGCTCTCGTAAAAAGTGGGGGAGCCCGGTTAAACACATGCATATATAACTTCATTATTGATGACCGTAAAGTGGGGGGTGACTAGTAAAAAAGTGGAAGACTTAAGCCCCCCTGCCCCGAACTCGGTGCCGCCGTGCATGGTATATGTTGCAATATATGCGTATGTATATATATATATATATATATATATATATATATATATATATATATATATATATATACATGTATATATATACATGTATATATATATACATATATTGCAATATATACGTATGTATATATATATATATATATATATATATATATATATATATATATACATAGCCACATGAATGCATTTTTATATATATATATATATATATATATATATATATAATTATATATATATGTTTATATGTATATATATATTGCCGTATATATGTATATATAATAATTTATATATATACATATATATATATATATATATATTTATATATATATATATATATATGTATGTTCATATGTATATATCTATTGCCATATATATGTATATATACTAATTTATATATATATTTATATATATATATATTTATATATATATATATTTATATATATATATATATATATATATATATATATATAAGGAAATTGTAGTTTGCTTGAAGCATTGCTGGTAAATATAAGTGTAGGTTTGTAATCCGAGGCTGTAGCAATGCGATGTAGTTGCCGGAAGGTGGAGAGGGTAAACAAAAACAAACGAGAAGAGAAAACGAATCTCAAAACGATTTATTAATATTTTACGAAAAAACTGATTAAGTACCAGAATCTTATTAACATTGGTTTATTTATATACTAATTATTAGAATTTTATCATTTTTTTTATTTTATATGATTTATTAACTTTATTTCATTTATACAATTCTAAATTTATATTTACGTGTAGGCCGTAGTTATTATATGGACAGCCAAAGGGGGATAACTTAGAACAAACGGAATATGTTTGTATATGGGATTTTAAATTTGAGAAGAAATGTAAATCAATTGTGGAAGGAATTAATGTCATGAGGGTAGGGAGGAATCGTTGGAACGGGGGGTGGTGAGAAACCGTTGAAAGGGGAAGGGTGGAATTAAGATAAAAGATAAGATTAAGATAAAACAACATACACCGAAGACTTCCACCAGACCCTATCAACCAACGGTTTCGCCCTCACTACCATATCCAGCCTTGACAACACCAGAAAACGTAGAGACCGCACACTCACACTTACTTAAGATTGTATATTGAGCGCTTAGATCATCAGTGGTATTGTTCATTCTTCTTATCTATATGCCTATCTAGACCTAGAGTTAATGAAGATTTTATTTAATGCATCTGTGCGTCTTATCGTATTTGATATCCCAACTCGCATATCCCAGAATGGTTGTATGGGTAGTGTTTTATAGTATTATTAGTAATAGGAGTATTATTGTAATAATTAGTATTAATATTTTATATGCAAATTATCATATCAGATTCTTGTCTTAAACGTAAGTTATATTAATTATTATCATTATTATGGCTATTTTTCATTTCTTTTTTACTCCGCCCAATTCAATTATTTCATGCCAATTACACTATATATATCTTTGAAAATCATTTGCCATTCATGGTAATGCCAAAGGGTACGGACGCACACGCGTTTCTTTTTTTTTAAGATTACGGATTACTTATCTTATCAGCAAAGACACTTCGCGTTAACTGAAATATGTGTGCACATATGTAGCCCAAATTATTTATAAGTCAACATCAGGCACAATAAATTACTGTATTTGATTTATTTTACTTAAGTTGAAGTTCTTAAATCAAACACGTCGTTTTTTTTGTGGCTAACACTAGCTCTCTATATGAGATACATATTTATCCGAATATGCTATTAAAGTTCGTCTTTATCTATCAAATGTTCAGTTTGTAAAGAAGTTAAGGCCATTATTTTCCTCTCCTCAATTGGGGTTTACCTGTACGATGAAGTATCTTTATGTCAGGTTGTCCTGATAAACCCTTGTACAGAGAGACAGAAACCACTCGAGGATCGTGTCTAGTAAGTAATTCAAATTGCCCACTAGGTAATTCTTATTTTTCACAAGGACAGTCAAACTCTATATGTATGTGTACATTTTTGTTTATACACATGTTTAATAGACAAAGATGGTGCGAGAGACTATTTGAGATTAGGAAAACATTGTACAATACACAACAAGTATGTTGATATAACGAGTGAGAGAATATTCGTGTGGTTTTGTTTAACAATTTCTAATGTTACGGATTATGTGTATGCAATTAGTTTAACACTATTTGCTACTAAACTAAGAGATGAATTTTTTGTGCCAAAATGTGTTGATTCCCTAAGATAACACATCATGCTATATACGTTTTGAACTCACATACTGTTTTGAAAAGTTTATGACATTAATTTTGAGAACTATTTATGCATACATAAATATATATATATATATATATATATATATATATATATATATATATATATATATATATGTATATATATGAATATATAGATAGAGAAAACGAGAGTGAGAGTGAGAGAGAGAGTTAAATACACTATAAGCTTTACACCGTTTCCATACACGACATATTATATATGCTATTCATTTATTTTTTTAAACTCTTTCGAAAAACGTATTGAGAAAAACAAAATCTGGTTGCTTGAAGGAAGTTTTTTTATATCTTAATTCTTTTTACCTATACTTACGATATTTGACTGGCATTACTGAAACAAACAAGCCTCGAATGTACATAAAAAAGACGCCCATATTTACCTTAATATCACGAATAACCTTTACGTAAAAAACTGGTGGAGCCGAGAAAAGAAAATATGCCCCGTAAGTATTGCAATAGATACATTGGTTTTTAAATCTGGAGTCACGATTTGCTTCGTCCTACTGATCGTATATAAGTTCGCAGGTTCCAATAATATTTGTATGAAAGTCTTTGATGCATTATATAATCTGATAACCTTATGAAATATGGGCATGTAATCTATACTAAATACACTATATCATAGGTTAAGCATATATAAAGCGGTTTCATAAGATTAGCTACCAGCTGTTTATTATAAACTAGCAAGGAGTTGGTATTGTCCGGGAATGATGGAAGACCCGGGTTTTACTGCCGCTTGAAGATAAACAAAAGTATTTTTATTTTAGTTTATTTCATTGTTTTCTAATTTTCAAGTTATTATTAAAATAAAACCAAATTTAAGCTAGTGTAGTTATTATTATCTAACAATACAGTAAACGGAAACATACAATTTCAAGAAAAAATATATGCAACCATTGAATCTCTAGGAGAGTATTACTCCTGTGGTATTTTCATTTGATCTTTTTACAAAATAACATGTCGTCTATGATCGTTATGTTTATCCGAGAAGACTCGAAAACTGAGAAAATAATTGCATCAAAATAAATACAAACCTACCATATGTATTGAATCTCTGGGAAGAGATTGCTCCTTAAAAGTCTCAATTAATCTTAGTATAGGGATTTGTTTTCAATGTCAACCGGAACAAAGCGACGCCGTAGAAAGATACAAACGATATGACATAGATACTCGACAATAGTGTATCTGTTCATGAAAGTTCACGCTCGGTGGTCTTCAGAATTTTGGAAAGGGCAACTGAGAAATGTGAAATGTTAATTTTGAATAACATTTAATTGAACGAATATTATGTTTAAATAAAACATGCTGTTCGATCACCTTTGACATTTGAATATGTTCATTTGTTTGGTTTTACTTTAAGCAATTTTTGCGTCAGTCATAAACGTGTTAAGTAATAATTACTTCTAAGTGATAGTAGTTTAAGCTTGACGGTTAAAGCATAAGCATAGGCGATACATATACTACAATTACAAATTATTAAAATATACTTCTACATATGTTTGCAAAAATCCGTGGCGCACAGGAGTAAAGCACTAAGTAATAATAATCAGTTCTATGTTATAATCTTCTGAAGGTTAAAGGTTCAATCCTTAGTACGGGTGATACGAAAAGTACGATATGTATTTAGAATATCTACTCGTGTCCGCAACGATGCTTGCAACAACTGATCAATCCTGAGTTATAATGATTTCTGAGTAACCCCTTTTCTGGAGTTTGAAATTTAAATGATCACTACGATCGATACTTAAAATACACTTACAAATTATTTAAGGTTTCTATCTTAACATTGCTGTCAGCAATTCCGTAAAAGTTCCCGTGTTCAGAGATTATATGAACCTTAACCTTCTTAAAATTAAATCATAGATGAGAACAGTAGTCTGAATAATCGAAATGATTACATTGTTACATAAGTTATTAAACCAGCCATCAATTACAAACTACCAGACGATATTTTTTCGAGACGTGTAATATCAGTTTATAAAAAATATATGTTTACACATGTAATCATAGATAATATAACATCCGTTAACTGTTCTATTTACGAATTATCTTGCAGAGTAGTGTTAGGGTTTTGTACAGAGTTACATTATGGGTTGAATTTCTGAGACACTATCAAAGACCAACAACAAAATATGTCTTAATAAATGGAGAGAATATTAGTACATCCGTAACAAATGTTGCAAGAAACATATATAGAAACATTATTTTAAAAGACAGTGTTTTTGCCAAAAAATATGCCCTAAAGTGATAAACAGAAAAATGTTTAGTAAATAAAAGCAAAACAATTTTTACAAAATGATAGCATCGGAAAAACATACCAATTTACCTTTATAGAAATGTTAATTATCTTGTTACCAAACAAAGGTGTATGCATACGAATGGATGAAATAACAACTTATAACACGAGCAGAAGAAAAGGAAACACCAAAACTACACATAATCACTCACACATATTGAATAGTTAAATCCAAAAATATGAAAACACTTTCACAAAAAAATCTTATTGTTAAGTTTTAAAAATGATATGACATACTAATCGTTGAAATTATAGTTAACACATTTTTTGTTTTGCCAATTACTGAACCAATATTAATGTTTGTATCTCTGTATATATTTAAGGTCACAAATGGTAACCGAACATAAATATAACGTATTGATTATTTTATCTGTTATCTATTATTAAATTGATCAATACAGTTTTATTTAATTATTTTGTCATAACATAGTTTTTTTCCGGATTTTGATTTTATGAAATGTACAATTAATGGGAATGTCTAATAAAAGTAAATATTCGCTATTGATGATATATATGTATTTTCACACATGTAACCTAATAAATTAGCATGTTACAGAAAAAAACTACTATCGAAAGAACATTGAGGTACATACTACTTAATTAGCTTAAAAGCCGTAAGTCAGTAGTCTTAGTCACTTGAGACAAACACTGATATAATGGAAAATAATATCTGAAATAAAAACATGAAAACATGAAAATGAAACTAACCCATAAACATGTAGAACGATTAGGACTTCTAGTCATAATTTATAAAGAGCTGAAAGCAACAGTGAATGACACTGAAACTTAATATTTATTTAAATCATTCAACCCTATTGTCAAGTTGAAAAATGAATGCATAATTAATATTATGTAAATATCAGCTCGCGATGGACGTTTAGCTCAAACAAATGAGCGTGTTTATTTATTGTCTATAGGTTTTTAAAATAGCGATACCTATAACACGGTAACTGAAGTCTTCTTATTTAAATAATGAAACTTATCCTGAAGACGACTAAGAAAGTCGAAAACGCTCGAAAAAATGCCCGAATTAAGAACAATCGAAGAAATACTCAACGGTCTGCCACTTGCAACAAGAAAGAGAGCTCGACAAAGATTTACAAACGAGAAAGTTTCCTGACGTTCAACAACGCTTGCTTGGATATATATATATATATATATATATATATATATATATATATATATATATATATATAGGATTAACATTTTTTTAAAAATACAGGTAACGTCTAAATATCTTAGAATGTCAATGCGACGTGTCGATAATGATATCTATTTTGATATATATATATATATATATATATATATATATATATATATATATACATATCAAAATAGATATCATTATCGACACGTCGCATTGCCATTCTAAGATATTTAGACGTTACCTGTATTTTTAAAAAAATGTTAATCTTATTTTTTGTAATTTAACACCAATCAGTCATATTCGATCTCGATATATATCAGGCCTCGCATTCGGTATGTGTGCGCCTGTTAAACACGCGAAAGCGGATCTTATTTGTAAACATGTTACGGTGAAAGTTGATTCCGATACATATAATATTAATCTGTCCTTGAGCGTCTTTAAACAACACATTTTGAGGTGTTCTTGTTTCATTAAATGGTGTAGCTTTTTTCCGTCTGTTACTTTATCTTTCGGTGTTAAATAGCTACGCCATCTTCAACAGGCACATTATTCTTGAACTTTTCCAAGTAAAATGTGGTCTAATTTTACATGGCGGCTTTTGTGGATCTCAAGATCAGCGTGGCCAAACCCAAGAAAAAAGTAACTTCCTGATCTCAGACGAAGTCATTGTCTGTGATCTGTGTCGAATCGAACAAGGTGACAGCTACGTTTAGCACTTCTAGTACACTTTAAGTAAGGAGTGAAACAGTCGCCAATTGATGGGCTAAAAATGTGGACATAAATATACCAATCGATCAAGAAACGAAAGACAACATATTCGAGCATCAAAGAAACATCGTTCTATCCACCTGCCTGCACCGTACAGATCAGCTGCGCACGCCCACCAGTGCGGATGATAGGTTCGAATGTCTCCAAAACTTTAACTTTCGATATCTGCGAAGAGTGAATAAATTAATGTTGATTGAGTAATACGCGTGAAAGTTATCGTAGTCAATTTTATGTGGCTGACTTAGGATAGTTAGTTTTCGGCAGTATGGAGATCTATGTCATTTAGACACTGATCAACGATGCCATATAGTATAAATAATGAGAAATACTGTACTTACGCAAACACTATAGATATTAATCATATATTTTATATTTCCTGATCTGAAGTAAGAAACACCCA
>OY744535.1:85384640-85387140 GCA_963556195.1 Sepiola atlantica
AGTTATATATATATATAATCATTCTTGTATGGCGCTATGTATAGGATGTATTAATGTGGAAGATTGAGGCACTACTTTCTCCAAGCAGTGATGTCTGCTACACAGGAGTGTACTTATCCTCCCACGTTTTCAAGTGAAAAACTGACAAAGAAGCAACTGCAACTTATGGGTCGTGACATGTTAAAAGAGCTGGGGATCGAAAACATGGAATAACCTACCTGCATATTTGAGGCATCTATGGAATACTCTGCTTAAGTAACTTATGCTAAGGCACCAGCAGCACAACTGCACCAGCTCCATCTTAAAATTATACCCTACAATAGAGAAAATATAAAATTGATTGGGAAATACTCTACCAAAGCACAAGTATGCTGACATCGCAGGCCAACCTACAGCTATACAATTCTGCTGATGAGTCCGGCCACAATGCCATAGTCTACACGAACCCTAAAGTTTTCACCGTTGACCCAGTCAAGCCACTAAAAATGATAGAGGCATTGGTCACTTAAAGGTCAGATCCCATCGTTGATCGTCTTACATTTGCCTCCATGTCATGAGACTAAGAACATACAGAACTCTGATGTCGTCCTCCGGGCCACAGCTATAGGCTGCAACTTTTTTTATGTCCCCTTTGTGAGCTTGACCTGTTTTATATGTACATAAAGAACCGTCTCATCAGTGGAATAACGAGCGATACTCTCCAAGCCCACCTGCTGACCAAATGTGGAACACTTAAAACTCTCGAAAACATGCCCTCCATTCTGAGACGTTCGAATCGTCATTGACAGACCAAACTTGAATAACTGACACCTCCGACATGCTTATTTCACGCATATTTACGTGATCAATAAAACAGTGCCTGAGCTAATATAGGTCATGTTCGTATCAGTACATCCGCCAAACGAGATAATAACTGTCAAGCTTTCATGGGTTGTGGTAGCCATAATTATTGTATCCCTCGAACAAACTCCTGCCAGTTAAAATGTCCTGCATGGGGTCAAATATGCAGCATTTGTGGGAAGCCTAACCACCATTAAAGAGTGTGCCGAGCAAAGACACTTTGTATTGGGATTGACGAGGCTCCTATGAAACCTCTTACTGCACACATCACATTTAACTCGACAAGGGATACATATACGACCACGAGCAAATATCAAATAGCAGAAATAGATGCGTATGTAATCCCATTCTAGACTAGCGAATAACACCCCTAGTGAATAACGAGCAAAGCTGATAATGTTCCCTGATTGTGGGCCACTATATGTCTTGGAGGTAACAAAGCATCTGTTTAACATGGGGGTCACAACGAATAATATATTCCCATTCAGAAAAAATCGTTCGGAACGTGAGAGATTTCACATTTGTTGGTCAGGCCTGGTAACCTGTACAATTCGAGGTTAGTGGAAGATAAACCACGCAATCCATTTACATGTGTGATGGGATCCAGTGACTTAATTTCAGCAAGGTATCATGCATTGATGTGGGAATTCTGCCTGAAGATTTTCGAAACCCTTCGGTAACATTTTCAACCAAGGCAAATATCACAATACAACATTGCTAGTACGTGAATCAATTGCCAAGTGTCTCCAAAAGCATTCCCTTTCCCTCAACGTAAGAACACATTAGTAGCCTTAAGGATTAGCTTCTAGAGCATTTTGCCAATATAACATTAAAAAACGATGGGGTGTTCCCATCTATGTCCAGCCTCGCCGCACATATTCATTTTAAAGATGGAGCGTTCCAAAGGCAAACAATACCCTATTCCTGAGTTTTATCACTTCAATTGCACTTTGGGATGATGTAAAAATAGGCAGATTTACCCCAATACCCGTTGGTCTCCCTGCCGATTGGTGCAGCACTATTTTAATTACTGCAAAAAAGATAGAAATTCAAGACGAACGGTGGACTATCAGCGTTTAAACTCGCGGTGCAAACGAGAGGCACACCACACCAGCTAACCATTATAACTCTCATTGCAGGGACCACCCAACAAACAAACGTATTGGATGCAACCGATAGCCATCATTCAATCCGTTCAAGTGAAGAATATCAGCCACTTACAACTTTCATTACAGAGTGGATCTGTTTCATGTATCTCCGGATGTCTAAGAGATACTTAACCTCAGGCGATGCCTATACGCGAAGATATGAGACCATTAAGAACATTCCTCGCAAAGTAAAACCCGTTGATGATACGCTAGTTTTTGACAACAGTATAGAAAAATTATTCTATCATACATTTGACTACCTATCACTTTGTGCAAAAAATGGAATCGTCCTTAACAAAAGAAAAAACAATTTTGTTAGGATTAAAAAGGAATAACTCAGTTATCTTTTACGATCCAACACTGCCAAGGAAAATTGCTTAAGGGTTCCGATGCCGTCTCTTGCAACCCAGTCGCCACAGTGAGTGCCCTTATATCCCCATCTTCCACACATCCTTCTTTTGAAGACATCCACCTCTTTAATAGAATAGATGCCATGGTAGAAGAAGCAACTC
>OY744535.1:85392140-85407140 GCA_963556195.1 Sepiola atlantica
AGAACTCCTCATTTCAAACTCACAGGAATAGATGATGAAGAAATGACTAATCGACAGAACCTAACTGACATCTAGCAGCAGCTTAACATCCGTTGTTAATGTATAATTTACTTATTTCTGTATTTCTCAAATAACTGTGTATTTGTATTCTATTGTTTGAACAGTTCTCCATATAATTGGTGTTTAGTTGTTGTATAATTATAATAGTTAAAGAATGTATTCATAATGAAGGTGCAGTTGTAGGGTTCGTGTGTTACTTTAGGTTAACATGTGTAGTAAGTTACACAGAAAGAGTGTAGCATCAAAATTAAAGAAAAACGGTGTTTTTTTCTAAAAGACCTGATCCCATACACAACAGTCGCCAGTGGCATTTGGCCTTTGGGAATGGATGATAGCTTAAGGGTAACATTTCTGTCGACCCCTCCTCAAATGAATATGTTTTGAGATGGTGCTTAGACAAAAAAATATGTAACATGAAGAGAAAACATTTCTTTTGAAAAGACACACCATGGTGTGTCCTAAGTGGTTGGCGGAACAGATAAGTATACAAATCATTCGGTTTGAAAGCTAAAATCGTCAATGTAATAGGGACAGAATACATTTAACTTCATCATATAGATAACATTAATTTTTTTGTTTAAATACATTTATATTAGGATAAGATATGTGTTTCACTTATCAGCTCAGATTTTATTGAATTTCTAACTACAACGCTGTACAAGGTTTGAAAGGTTAGTATATATGACATAACTAGGGAAGAGGGATTTCACATATTAAAGAATTGTAGTACAAGCCGTTTTGTGGAAAAATATAGGTATGTAATTCTTCCACTATTGATGGTAATCTTGGATTTTGGTCGAAACCGTGTATAGAGATATGCATTATAAATATTGAGAAATCGAAAGTAGAGAGAGTGTCAGAGCGAGAGAGAAAGAGAGAGGAAGACAGAGAGAGATAGAGGGAGAGAGAACGAGAGAGAGAAAGAGAAAGAGAGAGAGAGAGAGAAAGAGAAAGAGAGAAAGAAAGAGAGAGAGATAAAGAGAGAGATCAGTTTTTCTGCTTTCATCGGAATTCTGTAACGCCACAAAACAAAATATTGTTTATATAATTTGATTAAATTTTATATAGTTGTTATTCTTCTTTAACATTCTTGCATAAAATATGAGAAGATCAATCTCCTGTGTCTTCTCTAACTTGAACAAGTTCCCGTGTGTTGTTCCAGTTCAACATATTCTATCATAAAAAAATATAATGCAGCTGTAACTTCATTTCGAACTATGTTATTGTTGTAAAAGGCATATAACATAATGAGATGTTCCGATACGGAATTATGAAATACAAAAGAGTGATTTAGAGATATCTAACGTTGCTCAATATCAACAATCTTAATATTATAGATGTTAACATCAATTGTTTCAAAATCGAAAAAAAACATCATACAAAAAAGTATTTCATGACCAACAATTACCGATACGTTCTGGCATTTGGACAATGATCGAAGTTTAGTATCAATACTCGGTCAGATACCTGTAGAATCTTGCCAGCACTCGGCAACAGGTAAAGTATGTGTACTCCTCTATCAGTCAAATAATTAGACTGAAGTCGTAGTGTAGATCAACTATTTGCATGTAACATAAATACTAACTTAAAAAAATTAGAATATCCATGATGCCATATATTTTAAAAGAAAATGTATACAGTATGTAATATTCTAGTTTCTATTTACTTGAATTGTCTGAGTAAATTAACACTTTTCTCAAACTGCAACTATCTGTTATTTATTACATAACTTGTAACACCATAATTTAAAGCCATATATGCTTATTTAGATGTAAATACATTCACGTGTTGATTAACAGAGAATGTCCCATTTTAAATGTAATGTTATATTAAGATGATGCCAGTAGGTACGTATAGTGTGTTATATCATTCAATTAGGACGACACTTGATGTAAAGATTTTAATAAAGGACGAAATATGATGACTGCCAAGATAATTACTGATCTTCGTCTTGAAATGACTAATGTGATAGATATAAGGAAACAGTCAGTAGAAAGAGAGTTCTAGAAGCGTGCTGTTCTTGAACACAAGGTACTTGAGCTGGAGTATGTATTACAGCGAGTTACGTTAACAGCGAATGAACGAGAACCACCTAACCAACGAGTACAAGGAGGTGTGACAAAGGAATCCATAAATACATCACACAATTTGTGCATCGGTCTGTTACGTCAAGCCAGACAAACCGATGGGAAGAACGAACAACATTTTTAGAATAACATGTGTATATGTAATGTAAATATATTATTTAAGCTATCTGCAAAAATGATTACTTAATCGGTATATTTTTTATGTAGGATACCCACTTTTTAAAAAAGTGTCACACGTGTTGGGTAATACTTTAATCGTACCACATTTTAAATGCGGTTTATCATGTACAATATACGACATGCACGAACCGTAAAGGAAATGAAATTGGAAAATGAGTTAACATATATATCTAAAGTTTAATGATAATTGCTGGTGGTGGGTTAGTAACGCAACAATATATTCAAGACATGTCAAATATGACGTGACAATACATAAATGTGTTAAAAAATTTATTAACAGATCAAAACAGATTTCAAATTAAGAAATATTTATTAGCTATTACAATAGTCATTGCACGAGTTGTTAAAGAGAAAGCCTATACGGCTAAGTTTAAACTGCAATATTCTATCGCCCGTTCACGTTAAAGTTTTAAATAGCATGTTTGTCATCTTGTCAGGCTAAGTGAAAACTGTTTATGTGTTGGTTCAGTCTAAAAAAGTATATTACACTGAGTTTGAAATAGCATTGCTATTGATTGTTGACGCTAAGTTAAAAAAGCAGTTTCGTCGACTTGCCAAGCGAAGTGTTAAACAGAATGTATTTATGTCGTTTACGCGTTACTAAGAAATAGCATGTTTGTCGACGTGTCATATTTATTGTTATGAATCACTTTTTTTCACATACACACGCTTTAGACTATAAATATTATGTTCGTCGTCCGCGTACTACGTTGAGTTTTAAATAGCATGCATATCGGTCGTTGTCTGATAGGTTGTAAATATTCATTTTTTTAAGCTAATCACGCTAATTTTGTAATTAAATGCACATGGGTAGTCTATGCCTAAGTAGCAACTAGAATTCTTACCAGCATATCACACACAATTTCAAATGTCATATGTATTAGCCATTAAAGTTTATGATTGAAATTACATATTTGTCGACTATTTTTCAAACGTCATTTCATCAGTCATTCATGCTAAAGTGTAAAATAACCTTTTCGTCAACCTCTCACGCTAGTTTTTTTTATCAGTTTTATTGGTTGTCTGCTTTTAAATTCAGAATATAATTTTGTTTGCTTTTCGCACTTAATTGAAAGTATACATTGTAATTGGCTGCCCACTTTTAAGTTCTAAAATAACGTTTAGCCACTTCTCTGAATAAACATTTAATTTTTATCTGTCTGTCATGCTAATATTCGAAATGGAATTTCTGTCAGCCTGTCATGCCCAGTTTGAAATCGTATTTTAATCGTCATTCACGTTGACGTAGAAATAGCATTTTTGTCTTACTGTCCAGCTAAGTTTTACGGTTGTTGCTGGCTTCTTAAAGCGTAAGTTTTAATATTATTTGTGCGCCCTGTAATTAAAAATTGTAAAATGTTATCGGTTATAACTTAAATTTCAAAAAGCAGGTGTATCTGCCGACAATGCTTAGTTTGAAATAGCATGCACATCGGTTTAAGTTAAATAGCATTTTTAATGGATGTCCATGCTTAAGTGTAAAATAGCGTTTTAATATTCCTATCATGCTACGTTTGAAATAGCAATTTCACCTTTCGTTTGCACGCACATTGTAAATATCATTAATTGTCAGAGTCTGTCAGGCGAAGTTTACTGTGTCATTTGTATCGCACGTTGACGCTTATATTTTAGTTCGTTCACGCTTATATTTTAGTTCGTTCACGCTTATATTTTAGTTCGTTCACGCTTATATTTTAGTTCGGTCACGCTTATATTTTAGTTCGGTCACGCTTATATTTTAGTTCGTTCACGCTTATATTTTAGTTCGGTCACGCTTATATTTTAGTTCGTTCACGCTTATATTTTAGTTCGGTCACGCTTATATGTTAGTTCGTTCACGCTTATATGTTAGTTCGGTCACGCTTATATTTTAGTTCGGTCACGCTTATATTTTAGTTCGTTCACGCTTATATGTTAGTTCGGTCACGCTTATATTTTAGTTCGTCCACGCTTATATTTTAGTTCGTTCACGCTTATATTTTAGTTCGGTCACGCTTATATGTTAGTTCGTTCACGCTTATATTTTAGTTCGGTCACGCTTATATTTTAGTTCGGTCACGCTTATATGTTAGTTCGGTCACGCTTATATTTTAGTTCGGTCACGCTTATATTTTATTTCGGTCATGCTTTGTAAAGATAGAATGGTATCGGTTGGTCACGTTTTATTTGCCCATTACATATTCGGTTGTGTGTGAAGCAAAGTATAAGTAGGATTTTCGTCACGTCTATACATAAACATAAGAGGCTAGGTCCGTCAGTTGATTAATATATCGATCGATCCGTCACACATACATCTGCTAATAAATGATATTGTAAAACGCGCTTATGAAACAGACTTTATCTGATAATATACTTTATTGTGTATCTAAAAAAAATGTGTAATTAGAAACAAACTCGGTATTTCAACGTTGTCTAGACTTAAATAAATACAGTAAACCAATAACAGTGAAAAAAATTATAGAATGTAATGAGTTTGAAAAAAAAACATTTCAATCATGGTGCCGAACGTATCAAGGTATAGGAAAAAACAACATTGAAAATAAAACCAAAAGAACTATATATATATATATATATATATATATATATATATATATATATATATATATAATTATTTATAGGGAGAATAATTACATTTAAAGAACAGGTATTTATGAATATAATTAATTTGCATCATATGCATAGAGGAGCGATTCCGTGTGTGAATGTAATTACTCAGTACTAGACTGTGATTAAGTAGAAAGATTAGAGTAAATTAAGAACAGTAATTGCAATCATATAGTCGTGCATGTTCAAATAATGACTGATGTTTTTTACATTATATCCTGAGTTCGCTTACAGATATATGGATATTAAATATATACTTGTATACATTCATAATTAATATATTATTTGGATTATTCCGACTTATATTCTGCACCCGTTTCAGCTATTGAACCCTCTAACAATCTCTATGTGCGTATTATCAAACTCGGGAATATTTATGTAAACCTTCGAAGGAATTCGTAATGTATCGCTCTTCTAATGTCGAATACAAATTTACCGTCAATAAATTGTCACTAAGAATTGATTCAAATAAGAACTTTTATAGGTTGTTCCATGGTTGTTTATCATAATAACATGAATAGATGATGTGTTTGTTACCCATATATGTAAGCTTTTGGATGAACGAATATTATATTGACGAGTACATATATACACAACCGCACAATACTACATAGAATAAGTTGGATCGTTGTATATATTGTCAGTTTAACCATTGACAACTGCGAGTTTCTCATCACCGGCCTAAATAACTTCTAAGCGCAACGTTTACCTCGAGGTCGTTGATAAGACAATAGCCTGCAGCTGTGTAGCAATTGAATTATTTAATGGCATATATATATATATATATATATATATATATAAATATAAATATGTATATGTATATATATATATATATATATATATATATATATATGAAGAGAGAGAGACCTATTAATATATATGTGTGGTGGTGTGTGAATGTGTGTGTGGGGGTGTATGTGCGTGTGTGTGTTGACATAATTTTAAATAATATTAGGGAAAATTGCCTAGCAGCTGAAATAGCAATACTTATAACATATTATTAAACATTTTTTACAGGGTATATATATTTATACACATATGCATATATATATATATATATATATATATATATATATATATATATATATATATATATATATATATACACGTTAAGGCCTTAACGTCTGACCCTTTGAGAAGAAACGCCAGAATGATACATTCAAAACTAAGCAACTCGAATGAGATATTAGAGGGAAATTGTTTTTGTTAGAGAAAAATAATTGAGAGATTCAAAAAAGGTAAACCTCTGCACGTTATGCTAAATTTCAATCATAAAAAAATTTCTGAACTGATCTTTTAAAATGTTTTGTCTACACAGGCTAGAACGAGAATTGTTAATAACTAACGCCTCCATATTATTCAGATCGTGGTTCGACCTAGCCTTCGGAATACTGGTCAGAATCTGAATTCGTAGCAACCAGATTGGAGGTGTATGAAGTTGAAAGTTCCGGGATTATCTCGAAACTTTGTGTACACGAATATCACGTGATATGTGTTTAGATATCCTCATTAAAAATCTTCGGGATGTTTCGCCAACCTAGTCAGCTCTACACTGACGCAGGAACTTATAAACAACAAAAGTTTGTTGAATGGCAGCAAAACATCCTTACGAAATGAACAGAAAAATGTTCGTGTCGTGTAAGCTACTTTCAGCATGGTAGCTTGAAAACAACTTGGAGTAGAAGAAGAAACCATTTTGACAATGTATAGGCTGTCAGAACCTAAGAATGACATTTTCATATGAATAGGGTATCGTGACGGGCCAATCAATGTTCCACCATTTAATATGGCAACATTGCGTGAAATGGTAGTTTTTGTATTCATGCGATATCCATTGTCAAAAACATATCAGTAATTTCACCAAGTTACGCGTCGAATCGGGTTAGTGAGCACATGATAAGTACTCGGTGAGTAAGAGTACCAATAAGATTTACATTTTGTTTATTTAGTGGCGATGGAACACCAATTAAGGTGAAGATCTGTAAATGTTGGTTTCTATACAAAGATCCAAACATAAACCAGGTATATACACTAAAACATAAAAAATGGGAGGCCACGATAATCCTTGACCTCCATAGTGAATTACAACCATCGATGCAAGTCACAACTCAGGCGAAGCAAATGTTTAGCATCAATACGTGAGGAGAAGCAAAAAAAAGTGCCATCAACGTAACAATTGTCAAAACTCGGCTTGATCATTTTAGAAAATAATTGTGTTTTCAAGCTACCAACGAAAATGTTGGCTAACGATGTACCAATAGAGGATACCTATAGATATTCCATCATTTTACTGATAGATTATATTGTTAAAACTGAAGAAACTGATTTCGTAGCAAACGTCATTTTTCTAACAACAATTGGTTCAGGGGCCACGGTAGAGATAACGTGTAGATATACCAATGGTTTCATCCATTGGTACATTGGTAAACAGAGTAGTAATGCCAAATAAAGCAAAGTACTCGGTATCCTATCCGAGAGATAATTTGTGTTAATAAGACACACCTTAAAATGAATCCGAGATACAGTAGGCCGAATAAAAATAAGTACGTGCTTAAGAATACTAATTTACATTTTTCCAAGTTTATGTTGTACATGAACCTTGGGAAAACCGTGCATTCTAGGCTTTTGAGAGCCGACAGGTCGTATTCTCTCTTAAATCCTTTGCTAAATAAACTTGCGTTTATAAAGGATAAGACGCCTTTTCTGCATGTGTGTTTCGATACAAAAAGTGTCACCATGGCTTAAACGACTCATCTGGAAAAATAAATTACCATCCAAAATGTTGCTCATTTTTTTAGATATACTCAACTTGGTTCAGGATAAGAACGCATGTTCTTTTATCTGGACAAGTGATATGAATATTACAGTTCAACTTTTGTAATTTCGAAGTTTCAAACGTATTTTGCTGCCAAATACCATCGCTTGATTTAGTGCGTCCATCAGAAAACGTCAGGCTTAATATGCTTTGGTGGATTTTTTCCCAAACAAACGAAAAGTAAACTTAATTTTGGCCCTAACACACATAGCCTTTATGATTTGTTCACAATTAACATTGGACGGTGAAATAAGTAGCTTTACAAATGCTTTATCTAATAATGACCATCCTCTTGATTTTTTAGGTCAGTCAACTAAGAAAAATAATTATTTTTCGAGTATCAAACCTAATACGTAAACTAAAAGTCCAATTTACATTTGTTTACCTGGATTAGGTACAGTAAGTTAGAAATCCGCGAAGCACCCCAGCTCAGCAGTTGTGAATTACTATTTTACTTCGAATGTGCGTGTTGGGTTCTCTACAAAACGTTTACGGCGGCGTTCTCTCGTAAATACGTGTTATCCCTACGCCCATGGTAATAATGTGATCTATCATTTTGAATGTAGTTGTAGTGTCGACTACGTAGTGAGGACGACGTTGAGATTGGATAATAGAGCCCAACAGTCCCGTTCCTAGTTACATCAGGAATGGAACATTCTGTTCAACGAACGTTATAAATAATGCATACGGGTCTTCAATTACGGGGAATTTGCTTAACAACGCGCCTTGTGCAAGCATTTCAGCATTGATTCCTATACCCTACTGAGTCATGCTGACTCGCTATATCGCGTGACGATCCACGTTTGTTTACATCGTCCCTCCCTTTTGTAAACAGAGGGAATGTCTATTGGGATAAGGCGTTATCAGTTTCGTAGAAACCTAATCCACTGTACATATACGAGGACGATGTTTTATTTTTAAAAAACAAAGAGTTTTCTTTGTTTTTCCATACTTTTAGAGAAAAAAAATCACTGGATACGGCTCTTATTGAGTGAAAGTGAAACCGTTTATCCGGCCCCCTTTTTACAAAAACTTTAAATCATACAAGTGAAATACATTTCTTCCCTTACTGCTTTAGATAATAACACTTTGTACTTCCCCAAAATCACAAAACATATAGTTGTGTATATATATATACATATATATCGTTGCCGAAAATACCTCTTTAATTATGATATTCTGTTTTGAGATGGTTCTCAGTAACATTTCGGAGAAGCATTCCCTTGTTCAAGCATTCTATGTAGTGTAAACAGAGTTCTTGAAAACTGAGAAATCCCCCCCTCTCTCTCTCTCTCTCTCTCTCTCTATATATATATATATATATATATATATATATATGGAGAGAGAGAGATAGTACTTATATATTCATGTATATATAATTATTTTTCATGAGAACATATTTAAATATTATCTACATACGTATACGTGTCTATCATATTATCAGTATAGAGATGTCCAGTCAAGCCAGTCGCACGATTCGAACGCAGAAACATGAGACATATTAAACTCAGATTCTGAGCGCGCTAATCAATGAGGCTACCATGAATGCCTACATCCATGCTGTGAAATAAACCCTATATATGTGTCAAGAATGTACACAGCTTTAGTCGGCCGTGACAATAGTGTTCAACATGAAGCAACTTGCATTTCAACGTAGACTTTTGGCTTATTTCATAACTCATTAAAGTACCCAGTTAAGTAAGGGCTGCCCAACATGATTCTAATAAATATGTAAATACTATAAACATTCGTATACATATCACCATTGCGGAATCATCAGTGTATATATGTGAATTCAAACCATATATATATATATATATATATATATATATATATATATATATATATATATATATATATATATATATATATATATATGCCGGACAGATGTGCAGGGCAATCTCCTAAACTAATGAACGGATGATTGTGAATGTGGAATAGCTATTCATTTAGATAAATGTGCCAAATGTGTACATTATATTTTCGTAAATGTTATCATTCGGGGTATATATATATATATATATATATATATATATATATATATATATATATATATATATATATATATATATATATATATATATATATATATATTGTATATGTCAGATATAAACCAAACAATAGTGAAAAGGTTATGCATTATATTTTGAGTTATATTAAGTAATACGTTTTAAAACAATCTGAGCGACCGCGTGTGCGTTTACACTTCCTTTGTGATGTATATCATTATGAATTATGGTATGCTTATTTTAAGAAACATCCAGTTGTTTTAATTTGATATCATAAAAACTACATGATAAAAACTTTGATTACTTATTATGTTAAAACATAATAAGTAATCAAAGTGTTTTATGCTAAGTGACGTATTTTAGTTATGATTATCAGTTTATAAAATGTTCCCTAATCAATTTTATGATATATTTAAACACATTTTGTTTACGATATCTATTCAAAATCATGGATAACTTCATATAGATAAACTTGCAAACATTTTAACGTTTACTATCGCATTTCGCGATGTCCTATATGTTTACGCTATACTTATTAGTATTACTATTATGCCATATGTTGATCACAATCATTGTATACCTATTAATATCGTCATTAGTCAACTCGTTTAATATTTATTATAATATTATTTAATCTTTAAATTAATCAATGATTACTATTACTAAAAGAAAATTGATAAAAGTATTGGTTTTGTGATCTATGTATATCTAATGTTATTATCAACTTATTCATTCATTTATGATTAATATTATTCTCACTATTATTAATGTTTATTTTAAGTGTGCATCTATATGAAGGCGATTTTCAACCCCGCATTCAGGAAACAATAGCTTAATAACAACACTTCTCACATACTAAAGTGTTTCGCTATAAACTAGCATCATCCATCATGAGTGTTTCCATTTGTCTCCTGTCTAAAATTATAAAATTTAATCCGGGATGTTTTTCATTTTAGGTCTTTATTGAACCGTGCCAAGTGAGTAGGTTGCAATGTCCTTAAATCTACTACAGCCCACATGCATTTGGTGTGTGTGTGTGGTTGGAGTACACCTTCATTGCTATATCATCGGTTTCTCTTTTTGGCTGGGGTCAAATACGGACGGAGTGAATGTTCCTGTAACCAATATACCTAACAGTAGTGATGCATGGTTCAACTCTACTTTTTTCCCGTGTGGAATAGTAGAGTAAACCGTTGGTATTAATACATGGTATATTCACCATTTATACCTTTGATTGGTGAGGGTGATACATTATTTTGGCTCGGTTTCTTTTACACCAGTCTGGTCTCCATACCATCCTTCGATCTAATTCTGGAGTTATATAGAACCTCGACGAAGCCTTAGACTGACTTACTTTAACTGGTAAATGGGGCATGCTATTGAGGATCCGCTTTTACGCGTTGATCAGATAAACTGTTAGATAAGAATTGTACTGACTTTAATCCTGTAAAAGTTATGTTTTTAGGAACCAGACTTGTAATTCAGTGTTGGCCAGGACATCTATCGCTCGAAACCTTATTTTTACTATGAACCCATCGCGGAGCTTTGCTTTGCGAGTTTGTGTTACTAGGCCACTTTACATCTTCGAGTTTCTATTTGTGTTTTATTTTTCCTTCAGTGTGTCTGTTTCGAACCGCTATTACAATCTCCCTGACACCCATGTGATACGTGGTTCATATTCCCCCGGGGTCCTGGTTTCGTTGAGAACTTGACATGGTTACATGTCCGGGTACCTGGCGTGTTATCTAGCCGAGGGAAGTTAGTGATTTTCGAAGATACTTTGCTCTTTTCTTTTCCTGGGCGAAGTAATTCTCTTCTTCCAAAGATGGCAAGGCGGGATTATGTTCCAGCCTCTTATAGCTAAACTTTTATGAGGTGTTCTCTTAGAGTTCGACAAAATGTTCCCACAAAACACTCTTTAGAGATTTGGTCGCTTTGCTACAACTTTCGCAACCATGGGGTTTCTACGACCATCCCCCGTCGTAGAAGTCTGTTTTGGGTACCCTAAATCAATCATTCCACTTCAAATAAGCTATTATTAAGATGCCTTGTTTCCTTTTTGTGGCCACCTCGTAGTCGCTCATAGAGCGTTTTGCGTTGTCTCGCAGCTGACAAAACCTCCACTAAAGCGATGTTTTTTTTATTATCGATAACTACTCTGAATTTATTAAATAAGACAGTACTCTTTTTTTTTGTATCAATATTTAAAAAAAAACAAGCTGATCTCATATATAGAGATGATTAATTTCCCTAAAGATCTTTGCATGCATATACTATACCTGCTGAAAACGATTCACTTTTTAAGGGAGTGTTACCAATTTCTCTACACTAACATTTTTGTATTTATTATTTGATTTTCAGAGTTACTCATAATATAATTCGATTACATAAGTTTCGCTTTACTCGATAAAATTATGTTTGTTTATATGTGTCATGGTTGACTAAGATAGCATTTACTTGACATTTTTCCTATAAACACTATATGTAAGCGTGTATATATATACATATATATACATATATATATACACACACACATATATATATATATATATATATATATATATATATATATATAAAGGAATACCAGGAATGTAAGTGTATATATAGAGAGAGATAGAGATACATATATAGAGTACACATGTATAAATCTAAATATATATATATATACATATATATATATACATATATACATGTATATATATATATATACTAATATGCACTTACATATTTATTTAGACATGAACTTTATATATATATATATATATATATATATACTAATATGCACTTACCTATTTATTTAGACAGGAACTTCATATATATATATATATATATATATATATATATATATATATATATATATATATACATATATATATTAGTACTTCATGTATCCACATAAAATATTATAAGGAGATATAATTTTTTATGTATCAGTTTTCAGTATTTACTTCAACAGTGCTCGATACGTAAGTATAGCAAGGTAGTAAGCAATGAACATATATATGGCAATCAAGCTACACAGACCCTCCCGTGTTTCATCCCCGGGGGGGGGGATCGTAAAGCTAAATGCATGGAGTTATTTTTGTCAGGTGTTTTTATATACATGGCTTGCTAGTTAACCAACCAGATTCTTTGTTGTTCCCTCAGCCAATCGTTGGGCTTCCCGCGAACAAAGGCTTCCCGCGAACAAAGGCTGTGTTGGTGACGCTCCTATGTCTACTCTATTGTTTGTTAACAATGGTTTTTCCTATATTCTGTTTCCTTTGTTTTGTCAATACAGTAGGCGAATTTATTTTAACACGTGGTTTCTTATATTACTATTTTAGGTTTTAAATGTTAACTTGTTCACTGAAGAAGTTAAAATTTAAAACCTAAAATAGTAATACAAGAAACCACGTGTAAAAATAAATTCGCCTACTGTATTGACAAAACAAAGGAAACAGAATATAGGAAAAGCCATTGTTAACAAACAATAGAGTAGACATAGGAGCGTCACCAACAAAGCCTTTGTTCGCGGGAAGCCTTTGTTCGCGGAGAGCCCAACGATTGGCTGAGGGAACTACAAAGAATCTGATTGGTTAACTAGCAAGCCATGTATATAAAAACACCTGACAAAAATAACTCCATGCATTTAGCCTGACGATTACCCCCGGGGGATGAAACACGGGAGCCTCTGTGTAGCTTGATTGCCATATATATTTTCATTGCTTACTACCTAGCTCTACTTACGTATCGAGCACTGTTGAAGTAAATACTGAAAACTGATACATAAAAAATTATATCTTCTTATAATATTTTATGTGGATACATGAAGTACTAATATCTAGCTCCTCAAACAGTTGAGCACTCTCACAAGAATTTATTTCACCACTAAAAAATAATATGGAAAAAATTAACTTAAAAACATCACTTAAGAATATCCCAACACATAGCAAGCATGGATACATTATTAAATTAATTTAAAAAACGGACGAACTAATACGCCGAATGCGATGGCGAGCACACTTCTTCATTAACAATAAAGATAAACACGTAGATACAAAAGAATCCTAAGGATTCAAAAGCCTAAAAAACGCTAAACCAATAGATCTCATGACTAGCTTTGAAAAGTACCTCTTAAATGTTATTAAAAACTTAGAATTTCACAAACAACAGAATAATTTCCAAAAACAATTACACACCATCGTTAAAAACATAAACAACTTTTACAAAATATTCGTAAAAGCGGACAAAATTAGAATTTTTTACAAAATAGATAAACAAGAGTATAATAAATTACTAACAGAAAATATTACAAAAAACTACAAAAAACTAGATACAAGCGAACATAACTACATAGATATAATAAATCCCAAAAGTAAACAAATCACAGATAAACTAAAAATTAGCAACAAAGTTAGTAAGTTAAAACCTAAGGAAGCCTATATTTTATTTAAAGACCACAAAAGTAACTTTAACAATAACCCTAGTACTCGCTTAATTAATCCGACCAAACCAGAAATAGGAAGAATCAGCCAAACAATTCTATCTAGAATTAACAAACAAATAAGAAAAGACCTAGAATTAAACCAATGGGTGAATACTGCCGACGCAATCACTTGGTTTAACAGTATAGAAAATAAGAACAATTGTACCTTCTTACAATTCGACATAGTGGTCTTCTATCCATACATATCAGAAGAACTCTTCAATATCGCCCTAGAATTCGCCGAGATATATACCGATATATCCAAGGATGAAATTCACATCATTAAAAAATGTAGGAGATCAGTTTTAATCAACAACGAGGACCAATTGATTAAAACGAATATGACAAACTCCTTTGATTTGGCCATTGGTGCCCTTGACTCTGCGGAGGCATCTGATCTTGTGGGGTTATTCATTTTATATACACTCACAAATATATTCGATAATACGGATATCGGCTTTTATAGAGATGATGGATTAGCGATAATAAGAGACTCCAACAAAGTTAAGGGAGAAAACTTCAAGAAAATTATACATATGGACATGAAAAATTTAGGCCTAAAAGTAGAAGTAATGGCTAACATAAAAACAACGAACTTTCTAGACGTCACATTAAACTTAAGTAAAAACACCTACGAACCATACCTAAAAGATAACGCTAACCCAATATACGTACACCCAAAGTCTAATCACCCCCCATCAATCATAAAACATACCCCGAATTCGATCGAAAGTAGGCTTATCAACAATTCTAGCAACGAAAGCGTTTTTAAAAAAT
>OY744535.1:85409640-85517140 GCA_963556195.1 Sepiola atlantica
GACATTGCTCCAAGAAAGAAACAGTGTGTTATATTTAGTCTCAAAGTAGGTTCCAGATATTAGTGGATGCTTCTGAAATAAACCAAATCAAGTGGATGGTGGAAAAATAACTTGAATAAAACATACCAATAAATACGTTGTTTTTAGATGTAAATGTAGCGATTCAATAACACTAGTAATGATCAAATTATGAGAAAGAAATGAGACCTATTAAATTATTAAATTATTCCAACACTTCGAAATATAATTATTTATAGTTAGTTTATTTAATAAAATCTGTGATCGAATAAAAAACGGTTATTACAGTGAACTTCAGAGTCTTGCGTTCACCCAGTGTCCATTAGTTTCTTTCCAACAATATAATTGATAACGACTTTGTGGGAAATCTTAGTGAATAAAAAAAATGTACGTTTTAGGAAAATAAAATATCAGTACTTACGTTACCAATTCTGAGTTTCACTGGGGACTTCCGAAACAAGCAAACGTTAACGAACTAAATAGACCAAATTTTACTTATTATAAATTGTTTCTACCACGAAATTATTTAACGAAAGAAACTGTTGGTTTTATGTTGTATTAAGTGTATTCTCTAATAATATGTCAGTACTTCTACAAAATACAAACCGAGCTGTTCTTTTCTTAACTTACACTACACCTACTCTAAGCCTAAACTAACCATACCTAACACTTTGGTGGACGACAAAAAGTTATCACAACATCCAGTAATAACGGATTTTTTATTAGTGTATTTCAGTAAAAATCTTAACTGATTATCCATTCGTACTAATAATGGTTTACGCAAGGAAGACACATCTATAGCTAGCAATTCCATAAAGTAACTGCAAAATAACAATAATCGTAAATAATAATAAACAATAAGTAACTATTCAGTACAAAACACATTACAAAAATACAGAAAATGTGTACTTACGTATCCAGCGTTACCAGGGAATCATTTGCTTTAGATTTTATATTCCAATATTCAAGATGACGTTTTAATATATTTACATTTATTTTTTAATACATTATCTGCTTATTACAGTATTACTTCAACTGAATCGCAAAAAATAATGGTATCTATGGTAAACTAATGTTGTTGATCGCTCTATTAATACAAGTATTTGAAATTAATTGCTTTCAGAAATGTCCAATTTTTAATGAATTATCATTTGCTTAGAAGTGCAAAGCAAAACACTAATTTAGATTGGACAGTTAAAATGCTTTAAAATCCTTATCAAATTTCAACAGAATGATACACTAATATATTCCTGGTATTTTTTAAATGACTGATGTTTTCATGGAGACACCTGGAAAACATTATGTTTGGTTTAGTTTTAGATTTAAATTATAATTTTTAATATAATGTTTTGCATTTTTTTGCGGACAAAATTAAGAATATTCTATATTCCAACTATTAGCTGTGATGAAGACATGTTGTAAATGACTATTCTCACATAACTGGGTTTCCAATATTCGTAGGGGTGTTACGATTAATTCTACTCACGTGGAATTTAATAAACACATCAAATAGAGAATAGTTGTATACAATAACATACAATTTATTAAAACTTTGTCATGAATCAAGAGAGTAGGAAATTACAGATACATAAACCACTTAAGAATATTTAGAAAACAAATAGTATAATAGTTAACTTTCACAAAAAAACATCAAATGCGATTGCCGATACATCAAATGCGAATACATGCAACAGCATACTCTAAAATAATTGTATGTATGTGGAAGTGTATTCGGTGACAACACAATACGCGAAGAGATATGCACGCTAATGTCGTTTAGTTATTGGAACACGACCATCAAGAATCTACACTATATACATAGTTGTAAAGACTTTTAAAAGCTTGAATATAGAGCTGGTCTGGGATATGCCCGTGAACTTCGAAATACGGCCAACAAGTAGATGACTTTTTAAAAAAAAATGTGCCTCTATGTGAGTAGAATAAGATTAAACACTTTTTCACGAGACTCATTCTTTTAATTCGCAAGAAATAAGATTTTTACGACATATAATTTATAACGCCGATATTTGAAATAAAAAACACATTATACAAATTAGATGTTTACAACGTATAATCTATAACTCCGATAAATTGTTGTTGAAATAAAAAAACATCATCAAAATTAGATTTTTACGACATATAATCTATAAGTCCGATAAATAGTTTTTGAAATAAAACAAACATTATCAACATTAGATTTTTACGACGTATAATCTATAACTCCGATAGAAACATTGAAAGAAAAAACCTTATCAAAAACACGAAAACACAGACCAAGGTTAGTCATCAAAGACTTGGATAAATAGACACATTTTTAAACTAAACAAAGTATTTAGCTTTCTGCTGGGAAACAACTTCCCAATGGAAAGTTCAAATATTTTAGATTAGTATTGAATTTGGTCAATAGTCAGACACAAATTTAAGAATATGTCAGGGATTTCAATTTCTATTTAAGGCCCTTGAAGCTGTTATAAATACATGTACATTTTCTAGAATAAGCATCTTTTAATTGATTTTGATAGAACTACACGTACTTCTACATAGTTTTGAATTAAATAAAACCTATTTTGCGAAGCATAGTTTCTTAAATATCCAAAAGAATGAAGTAAGCGGAGGCGTCGTCAAATAGTAAAAACATACAATTAAAAATAAGAAAACACTTACTGTATATTTCTTCATGAAGAGGGATGGTTTTCCGGACGAAGATAAACACTGAAACAACTTGTATATTTTCCGCATAATTATTTTAAGGTAAACGATGAAAGTAAATGGTTGTTGTCATTTACAAAAATACAATGTTCTCTGGCTTTCGAACACCTCTTGTCTTGAACTTATTCAAAATAGAAAAATGTCTTTTGAAAACTGTCAATTAGACATACTTCAGTGTGAGGTTAAAGTCTATTGCAATAAAAAAGAAAAGTCAATCATTTTTTTCCGTGGCATAATATTCACTTTCTATTTAACTTATTTTTACGTTTAAGAATGTCTTCATTTGTCATTAGTCAGCATTCTTTTCTCTGCATTCTATTAGATAAACGTTTTATCTGCTCTTTTCATTCGATATATTGGCAATGTTTTGTTGATCTTTGTCGATTACATATTTAACTTCGACGTATTTAATGCACTCAACCGGATTAGGCCACTGCTTTTTTCTATTCTCTTCTCATTCTGGGTTAATAGCTATACACATATTTCTAATATTTATATATAAAGTTCATGGAAATCTGCTTTGACAAAATTATGTTTTGTTTTCCTTAAATTATGTAGAGTTACGAATTTGCAATAATAATTCTAAAACTATCGCATAGTATACTTTTATGTTGATTTAGTGTACTTAAAGAAGCCTAAAACTAATGAAAAACTGTTCTGTGTGAGTGAAGGCATTTTATTAGTGCATATCGGGTATTTTTCTTCTAGTATATATATATATATATATATATATATATATATATATATATCGTCATCTGAATGTATTATCTATTCATTCGAATACATAGACCATTTCTGTCTTATTTTATACTGAATACCATTAACTTTACAACTTTCTATTAAGAAATACACGGCATACACCGATGAATCTTTGATGTTTACATTTTTATTAGAAAAACACACAAACTCAAAAGTATTCATACAATTACAATCCCAACATTTTGTTCGTGAAAAATATTTTCGTTTTCAAAGTTCATTAAGAGACAAAAATATATGGTGCATATAATAACCCAAAATGGTAGTAAACTTATTACTTGTCAACGCCGGAACTGTACACAATTCTATTCTATAAACACGTCGGTATTTTGAATTTGAAAAAAATACGTAAATAGTAGTTGACATTCAACAATATTATCCATAAATCTGTCAACTATGTTGCTCGCTGCGTATCCCTACTTCTTTTTACCGTGTCTTTAATATGTCTAAGGATATGGGAAATAATTACATTTTACGCGAAACCTATCGTTGTTGAATGGAATTTGATTCACCGAACTTGAATAAAATGAACCAGTTAAAAAGAAAAACCGAGTGTCAGACTTCATCGGACCATTAGAGTATGGAACTAATGAAACGCCATATGATCGCATACAACGTGTATTCAGAATGTACTTTTTGACTCCGGGCAGAGTTACATCACCATTTCGAAGTAGGGGAGTAATGCACATAATACAATCGATTATAGAAAAGTCTTCTTAAGTGAACTATTATAACTGAATCAAGAAATGCAAATGCCAGATGCTGAGTAGTATATAAAATACTTCGGTCAGAATAACAGGAAATCAAATGCCCACCAAAATAAACGAGATGAACCCAAAGTAAGGATAGCTTAACTGCGATAATTAATAGAAACGGATACGACGTCACATGACGTAAAGGTTTAATGTGAGATAAATAAGGTACAGCCCGTTTTTAAACCAATGAAACAACACAGTATTCTTAGTAGGCGAACTAAGTAGGATTCCCTTAAAAGAAAAAAAAACGTAGGTCGGAATATTACATGCACAAGCGACCTAAGTTGCATGTATGCATTAGCCAGTGCAGAATACGAAGTTGGGTGTTGCAGTTCTGTCAGGAAGGTGCCGACGCCCTCCTAGATACAGTGCATGATATTCTAACAGTCCACTCATCTGGAACTGACTAGGCTAATATTTACTTAATTTCAGTTATCTAATAAAAACCGGCTTCTAAACGTGATCATGATCTACACACTATCCGTTTGAGAGCACGCAGCGCGTGGGCATCTATAATGATATGCGTTCAACAAAATATGATTAATGAATGATTTCAATGGCTTTCTTTCTCTCTGTATTCAACACCTCTACTGGCTCGTGATTTTGAACTATAATCAAGTTGATTAATTTCCGCTGCCTTCCATCTGCCATCATATTGAGTTATAACTTTTAAAGGTTAGACATTACTTTTTTGTAGGCGGCGTTCCCCATGTCTGGAAGAACCACAGAAGCGCGTAAAAAAGAACGAGGTAGCGACCATGGTAAGCATACCATTTGTTGACTGTAATGTTTATGGTAATAATTACCGGAATTTGGGGTCTACGTGTGTGGCACAAGATTGAAACGCAAAATAGTTGTCACATACTGATCAAGATTTGTGCGTAATTCGTATTGTTAACATTTCCGCATAAACACATCTACCTTTCTTCAGATAAAGTCAATAGTTTAAATGAACAAATTAAACGAACTTATATGTGTAAACCTCACTAACATCTATAAATTATATTTTAGATTTCTTTAGATAACTTTGAATAATTTGGAGTATTTTTATAGCTATACTCATGTTGATTATGATATTACCAACGTCCCAACAGAAGTAACATTTGATCATCTCATATGCATTTTCATGTTTGTAACGTTTTAGTCCTACAGATAAATCTGCATTTTAAATTGAAGGACCGGAGTAGAATTCTGAACTTAACCTTTTATTTTATCCAAGAGACATATGTTGATTGTTCATCAGCCATAGACACGTGGTGTAGCTGTTGGATACATTTCAAAGGGTGCTTATAACTGTATTCACCCCTTAATACATGTAACAATCTAAATAATACTATGCTAACAATACCTGGTAATTTAAGGGATGTGTTTGCCGTAAACCTTCTTAGAATAAAAAATATCGCTCACCCTAGTGCAAGGGCTTTAAAAATAGTCCTCTCATAAAAAGATATATTCTGTAACTACATCAACCAGAGTACGTAGATAAGCAACTTTTAGTTAGAATAATGTTGGTAAATTATAATAATGCCTATATTCGCGCTGAAACTTTACAAAATGTCCATGTTTTTGTACATAGCAGAAATAGATGGCACATAAAGAACACACTTGTGGAATTCCACGGATAAGGTTAGTGTTTCAGAATAGAATAAGATACATCAACATAAACATATTCAGTAAATAATAATTGTCATTACTAGATTAATATATTTAAAACTAAATATTTATTTAGGGAAAGTTAAACTAAACGAAATATTTAACCTATAAATACATGTTATCTCGAATTTGATCGATAAATAATTATTAGTCACATGTCTTTTATAAATGAAAGCAACTTTCGAATTATTGACGATTTAATTAGCATGATTATTACTAATAATGTTTGAAACAACTTGTATTTTATTATAAACGTAAAACACTGTTATAGAAAATATTAAATAAACAACTTATTTTTACTTTCACAAAGTACGAATTCGTCTAAAGAATCTAGTGGGGATGCACGTTTTTTTCTCTTCAAACTATGGATGACAGCAGATGTGTTACTAGTATTGTTCTGCTCTATCTGTATTTACATAGTAGGTGCTCAACATACACTACATGTCTCGTCCGACAATGGAATATCAACGACAAAAACCGTCTTACAACACGCATTGCACATCAGTTTCTTTTCTAAATATGTTAACCTTACACTCAACGATACTTCCATGGATATATATTTTTTTCAATAACAACCCCTCTGTAAAAAAAACAATACAATAAGTTTGCTTCTCAACTGACTAGATGATTATCCGTTTAAAGTTACATTATGAAAAATACAAGTCTAGATTTTTAGTTGGGACTTTTAGCCTTCGATATGCGTATCTTTTTGCCGATATCCATTTAGATTATTTCTTGTGTGTTAACACTACTTTCGGCTCGAAAATTATCAACTTGTAGAAATATTAAAAAATATAAGGTTGCGTTGAATTTCAAGTTTCTCTACGTGACTTTTTGTCATTTTGGTCTGATCACTTCTTAACCGACACTTCCAGATACCGTCTCTATAGCTTGTGTGATCGTGTGAATAATAGAACAGTTGTAAGGAAGAAAAACTTCTTCAGTGATAAATGGATACCAGTTGATTTATGAATGTTATTTGATGAAATAGTATTGTTCATTAAGTTTAATAGGTAACGTTTCATAAAACTAATAAATGTTTACATATATATGTAAATATAAACACACACATACACACACACACATATATATATATATATATATATTATAATATAAATAAAGTAATAAAATAAGGTGTCAATCAAAGTTTATTAGAATTCAAAGTTCAAGCAAAGTATCCTTAAGTGCTTAGCTCATGAGTTTTCAAAGATAATTCTTTTCTTCAGAGGGTCATTACCGCAGTTATACTACTACAGGTAATAAAATTAAGCTTTGAAAATATATAAAATTATATACACAAATACATAAAAATACATAACATCAAATATATCAACCCAAAAACATACTTTTTTGTTGAATCTATACACTCCATCCAGGTCATACACATTGAAAAACATAATCAGGAAAGACATTCAGAGTGTTGACCGAGGATTACTCCAAGTTATAAATAGCAGTCCATATAGGAGAAATTGAAAGAGCTGACAAAGTTATCCAGTCGGGAAATGTGTCAATAATCGATGAAGTGAAAAGTATTCAATTGTAATGCAACGGTAAATAAATCAAATAATATAGAAAGTCCAATAAGCTCACTTAAAATTCCAGAATCCTGATATGGGCAACGCAAATCAAGTCAAGTTCAGAGCGAAAAAATAAGTAATCTTCTCTCCCCAGCGATTCAACCAGATATGACAAATCCCTAAGGAACAGAAGGCGATATTAAATTGTCTACTTCTCTGAATGACTTTAATAGATCGGGAATTATGTGTGTGTTTTTTTTAATAAAGGCGGAAATCAAAACATCGTGTATAGGCCCGCTTGATAAACTTAACGAAGAAACAACATACAATCCCGCCATCCACCCCGCCAAGATTAGATACTACTTGTCTGGGTCAAGTGAGAAGATTATATGTCAAAGGGGAAAGCGGTTAAGAAGCTAAAAGAAAAGGGGGTTAGGACATTTAGGTCAGATGGTGTAATCACGTATACATGCCCAAATTATTACTTAAAATCTAGCTTACAGTAAAACACCGATTTAACAAATCTCGTCTGATCAAATAATCTAGAATATTTATGAAATTAAAATTCACGAAGTTATTAAGTTCCAATAAGTTAATAGTTTAATTTAAGATTTAATTTTATCAGATTATTAATTATTAAAGTTTTTAATAGTTTTATTTAAGATTCAATCTTGTCAGCTCAGGAATTCTAATTCAAGGTTTAATTTTCCCCAATTAAAAAGTTTAACTTTATTTAAGGTTTAATTTTTCCTAATTAAGATTTAATTTTCCCAATTACGCAGTTATTAAAATAATTAGAACTTAATAATTTAATTGTGTAATTTAAGATTTTACCAGATTAGGAAGTTTAATTTAAGGTTTAGTTTGCCCAATCAAGAAGTTTAATCTAAAGTAGGGGTTAATTTTTCCTAATTAAGAAGTTGTAAAGATATTTAGAAACTGAAAATTTAGGTATATAAACTTTTACAACCTCAGTGTCTAAATCCTTTAGGCAAAGAAGATTAAAAAGGACCCGTCTCGAAGACTGGACACCCCCGGTCTCATTGCTAACCCAATCAGCTACGGCAAGACTGGTGGTGGTTTCCATATTACATATTTTAATTTCCTTCCATGTCGAGATTTGGAGACTAATTCATTTCTAGAATTTACCAGATTTAAATGTTTAGGTGCAGTAGCTATCATTACGGCTTCGGAATTGCCTAGACCAGCAGATCTGGATCCTGGGCTATAGGTGTTTGATTTTTTTTTGGATGGACCATTTTATATTGTGTGGAATATTATTTGATCTTAAATTTTTAACTAAAGTGGTCAGTGATGTTTTGTTTTTACCGACATCGTTATTGAAGGAGTAATTATGCATAGAGATGCGGGATTTAATTAAATTTGCTGTGGCCTCAATATATATGTATGTGTATCCTGGGATTTACTCTTGTTCCTGCGCCATTTATATTCCTATTCACGGGTCTATTTCTATTTACTATATTTTTATGAAGTGGATGACGTTAGTTAATTGATTGTATATTATTGTTATCGTTACCTTCCATTGGGAACTCATTATCGGTTTGCTGAGGTAGAGGATGGATATTAGAATTGCTAGGTCTAGAGTTATGGTGCAAATTAGTTGTAGTGCTCAATTGTGGAATTTTATTTGGGCTTGCATTGATGTGGTCTCTAGGATTCATTATATAATTTTTTTTGTTCGGTTACAGTACAAGCATATACAATATCAGAATATGTGCATCTATTGTCCAGTGGGCAATCACTGGTGCGCCTATAGTTGCATGTATTTATAGGATTGGAATAATAAGAATTAGATTGGATATCTTTTATTTTTTTGCTATTTGCTGAGATTATAGGTTGGGCTATATTTGGCATAGTAGAGTATGAACTTATATACAGTTTTTCGTCAGTACAACCTGTCATTAGGATACTTCACCGATTAAGTGAACGTTGACTAAATATTAAAAATACCATAGTATTCAGAGTCAAAATAATATCGATAGACACAGCTATACACGTAATAATAAAAAGAATAGTCCACATTCTTGTAGTGATATCAATGCAAGTAATATCATAATCCTGATACTCAACTAAACTAGATGAAGTATTGCCCTGAAATACTGTAAGACTAAGAAGTAACAACAAATGGATTATATAAGAAAGTTTACTGGTCAATTGAATAGATGAAACAGTTATGTGTTTTACTAGTTTACTCACTCAATGTTTCACACGTACACTAGTACGTTTATGTTATATTGAAATATCTACGTATCCTATTTAGAGATCAAGGGTTAGCCCAGGGAAAAGGCCCTTGGATTTCTGACAAGTGCGCCTTAAAGAAAATTTTTAAAAATAAATAAATATACGTATATCTATTCATACATACACATATATTGCGATACACTTACACATATACATATATATATATATATATATATATATATATATATATATATATATATATATATATATGTGTGTGTGTGTGTGGGTGTGTGTTAATATATATAAACATATATCGATAAACTCATACAAAAATAAACATATATTATATATATATGTTTATATACATATTAACATATATCGATACCATCATACATAAATGCACACATACACACACACACACACACACACATATATATATATATATATATATATATATATATATAATGTATATGTTCATATATGTAAACATATATTGATACAATCAAAAATAAATGCACATATATATATATGTGTGTATACGTTTACATATATATATATATATAAACATATATCAATACAATCATACATAAAGTCACATATATATGTATATGTACGTATATATGTACACGTTAATATATATATATATATAAATATATATATAAACATATATCGATAGAATCATACATAAATGCACACACATATATATATATATGTATATATATTTATATATATGTATATATATACATACATAGATACAATCGTACATAAATGCACATATATATATATACATATATATATATATATATATATATATGTATGTATATGCATATATATATATATAAATATATATATATACATATATCTATACACATTTAAATTTATATATATATATTTAAATGTGTACAGATATATATATATATATGCATACACATATACATATATATATATGTATATATATTTGATTGTGTATTAATATATATATATATATATTTATATATATTCATATACATATATAAATATATATGTATATGCATATATATATAAAAATATATATATATATATACATATATCTATACACATTTAAAAAAATATATATATATATATATATATATATATATATATATATTTATATATATATATACTTAGGCAGCAAGTCCTTATTCAACCAAGCGTTGTTGAACGTCACGGAACTTTCTCGTGTGTACATCTTCTTTGTGAGATTCTCAAACCTTTGAGCCATCCTTCTGGTTTCGGGTGGCAATCCGTAGAGTATTGTTCTAAATTGAGCCATTTTTCAAGCGCCTTCGACTGTCTTAGTCGTCTTCAATATTAGGATTTTTGAAATAAGAAGACGTGTCTTAATGTTTTATCGGTATCGTTAAGGGCGAATGAAAGAAAAGTGAGGGGGTGGGGTTGTGTTTACTGTATTTTATCGTTTTCGTATTCGGTTGTATTTTTTATTTATTTACTTTATTAATTCTTATTTTTACTATTATTTATTCATTTATGATCATGTAGTCTTATTAATATTTTGTATTACTTAATCTTCATTTAATTATGAAATACTTGTAATACGATAGTACCTGGATTGAAAGCTATTTTGTAAAAATTAGGCTGTTTAGTTTCAATGAAGACTGCTGCTAGTGTGTTATGTATGATATTTAAAGTGTGTGTATGCAGTTGTTTTTGCGTATTATTTTGTGTTAGATGTTAGTATTTTACGTATATCGGCCGACTGTAGTCTTTTGTTATGTGTAGTAATGTGAGGTGTGATGGCGCTGCTATCGGATAAATGGTAAGTTAAACATCGAAAAACAGGTGTTGTAGTATGGGCAATATAGGTGCTATGCACTTGTTCCGTTTGAATTGTATAGAGGTATTCCTAAAAAGGGCATGGGAACATATATATAACGTTAGTTTGGCTGACAGTAGTATTGACGTTGTCTTTTTCGTAAGTGTAGAGATAGTTATTCAATGAGGTCGCAAGTTTCGATACCCGGAACTAGTATTGTTTACAACAAAAATACGACAGTTTAAATCCCACGATCATCATGAACGACCGTGTACACAATGAGAGTGTAACACCTATCGTAGGCAGCCGAGTACACAGTGTTCAACTAGTGAAATAAGATCCATTAAGCTATGATTTGTACGGCTGTACTACTCATATATATATATATATATATATATTCACATATATATATATATATACATATATATATACATATATATATACATATATCTATGTATATATATATATATGTATATATATACATAAATATGTGCATATATATGTATATATATATATATATATATACGTATATATGATATGTAATGTATTGATATACATATATAGAATGTGTAATATACATATACGCATATATATATAATATTTAATATACATATATATATATATACATACATACATATATATATGTAATGTATATACATGTATATACGTATACATAATATGTTATATATACATAAATATATAAAATCTGTAATATATATATACATATATATATTATGCAATATATATATATATATATATGCAATGTATATAATATATATATATACGTAATATGCAATATATATATACGTAATATGCAATATATATATATATATATATATATATATATATATATATATATATATATATATATATATATATATATATTAGAAGAAGGGCGAGAAATATTTTATAAAATAATATATCGAACAATAGCAAAATAAATGAATACTGGATGCATTTTATGTTTTTATCAATCAGGAGTGTACACTTTTTTATAAGTACTGACAAAATCCTTCCCAAAAAAGCTTGATGTTTCGTATGCTCTGTACGTTCTATGTATCGTAAAGAGGTATGCAATTCATGTACAATTGTATAGCAATTTTTTACGGGGTTTATAACGGATGTTTCCCACATTTTTAGGTGCATATATATATTAGAAAATTATATATATTCATATATATATATATATGCTAAGAAAAACATAACATTTATTAGTTTTGTGTACAGCAACAATTGCAACTTTACTCACATTATAGTTTCACTGGATATAGAAAAGTTCACACAATATATATATATATATATATATATATATATATATATATATATATATATATATATAGTGTCAAATATATATTCATGTAAAAGTAGACCCGAGAATAAGATTGTACACTCTTCGTTCAAGCTATACCATATTTATCGAAGTGCTTTGGTAATGTTCTTGCAGAATATGGTGATGGAGTGTTTACTAACCATAGACTTTAAAAATGTTTGACATATTTCTAATCTATGAACGTTCAGCGCCAACGTAAATCTTACAATATCATTGTGTATACTTTTCACAAAACAAATCTAAACTTTGATCATAGCCCATTTACAATTTGAAACAACAGCGATTGTGCGATCTTCGTTTAAAAAAGAAGAGTTGGAGGACGATAACGTGCGTATGAATATAAAAGCAGCATAGCATATTATGATATTGATAAAAGAATTGAAAATCTTTGAGCATTCTACTAAAATTGCATTCCTTGAAAGTGTTAATGTTGGTATTATAACGTATGTTCAACTTTTGCATACTCTTGTCTTACCGAGTAGAAGGACATTAAATATTTTCTGGCTCACAAAACGGCGTGACCCAATGGCTGGCTGTTCTTCTTTGGCTTTCAATCGAGCGTTACTCATGGATACAATTTACGCAGCGCACTATCTTTGGGTAAACGATCTGAAAAAATTGGAGGCGCAGATATATTTTTCTTTTTTCTCTTGACAGGTTAGTATCCGCTATTTCGGTCTGTCAGTTCGAACCTATTGCCAGGAACAACCATAAAATAAGACCATAAACTTGCTGTGCAATCAGTAAGAAAATGTATTCTTGATATTTTGACAGTTCTTTCCAATCCAGCTATCGAAAACTGGTCAGAAAACGGCAATTCTCTTAAGACAGAAACATTAGTGTAAACGTACACTTGGCTACTACGTACATTAAATAGTGGACATTTTAAGTCTATTACGTGTGTTCCAACCAGCGCCCGAAAGAACAATGGCGACAGTTACGTTAGATTAAACTTGGGGAAATTACATTGTCCGAAAAAACGACAGGAGAGCATTCAGTATAATTGAAGATAATAGTGATATGTGTTCACTGTATTATTGCTGTGTTTAGCATATACGACTTTATACTAGTTGGAATAGTAGTCTTACATCTCGAAAACATATAAATTATGATGCTAAAATGTACATTTATTTATTTATATTGTCTATTCTAAATCAAATATAACTGCTTTAAATTATTTCAATAATATACATATTAATAGTATTTACTAATTGATTTGCTTGGAAAATACTGATTGCTGTAATTGAGTACATCGTTTTTTATATAGCCATCGTATTTGAAGATATCTGATGTCCTTAATATATAAACCCCACAGTTTTCTAAATCATGTGATCCTCAGACGGCGCGAATTCTTAAAGTAGAGTTTACATGGCGATTTGTTTATATTAGATATGAGATTAAGATTCGGAAAGTGCACTGTAACAAGTTCTGCAAACAACTTGTAACACATTGTAAGACTATGTTAAAAACGATAAGTGTTGCTTAGTAACATTACCTTTTCTCTGAGAAGTCACATTATAGTTCATATTAGTACACATAAAAATCGGAATCGGGCAAATAATCCGATATTCTAAACAATCAGTATATATATATATATATATATATATATATATATATATATATATACATAATTTCATATATATATATATATATATATATATATATATATATATATACATGATTTCATATATATATATATGTATATGGATAGATATATATCTTATATATATGTATATATTTATGTATATATGTACGTATGTATAAACACACACATATATATATATATATATATATATATATATATATATAGGTACACGTGCATATATACGTGTATATATGTATTTATATATATATATATGTATATATATATGTATATATATATATATGTATATATATATGTATATATGTGCATATATATGTGTGTGTTGATATATATATATATATATATATATATATATATATGTATATATATGCGAATATATGTGTATCTATATACATAAATATATATGTATATATATATACATATATATATATATATATATATATATATAACGACAAATAAAAGAAGAGAGATACATATGTACGAATGACCAATCTCTGTACACTTCAATTGTTCAATAGACCAACAAGTACCAAAGTCTGATAAATGTACCACGACAAAAGAGTTGATGAAAGTTTACAAAACTGAGCGTTCAGAAGTCAACGGCATATATATAGGTTATATGTATGAGATTATTTTCAATATCTGATTTTTTTATTCATGTTAATTTGTATATTTTAATCACACTAATAACAGAGTTATTACTATAAAAGCTTTGAATGTTTTAGAATATAAAATATTGGAGAATAATACATTAACACCCTTTAAGCAATCGCATGTAATGTATTTGTAAAACAAAAAGAACAGTACGCTGCATTCTCGTCGATGCCAAGGAATAAGCTGAGAATATCGCGATAGTGTGTAGCTCAGTATGGAATCGCTGGTTGAAATCTGGGGCTCCACAAAAAATAATAAAGGTATAGAGCTATCAAAACCTTCCAGTCTAGACAGATAACCTCGAAAGCTGAAAGTATGTAGAAAACCTAACGGTAAGAGACATGGGCTATTCAGTGTGGATTTTATAAATCTACTTCGAGCTGGAAAACAATGAGAACAATGAAAAGTCCCACACTTAGCGGGAGGTGCCATTTGTTCGTGAAGTGGCAGCTACAGAGATATTGCCTTTGCGGGAAAGACACGCATAAGAAGCGAATCTAACCAAAGAAAAGAAAAATGTGCTCCTAGGAATAAGGGCCCTCTCGCCGAAAGGTTTTCACGCAACGAACCGTCGAGGAAGACTCACAACAGAAGTTCGTATAATCTATCAAGAACTAAATCGTTTGCCAAATGAGTGGTGTCTCTATCACACATGTCTGCGAAGAAGGGGTAGTGGCAGAAGACCACGGTGTGGACAAAGATGGAGGAAAATAAGAAGAGACGTCGCCTTTTGCGGTTGTCTCCGGTTGTCAACATATCTGTACACCGTTGTTTGATTCCGAAAAAAGAAGGAGCCGCGCAAAAGTGTATTCTATGTTATCGAAGGAAAACGAGCTTACATGTGAGGGGTCGATAGATTGCACCCAGGTTAAGCTTCTTATTGATACATAAGGGTTGGTGTCTTTAATCAGGTCGAGAATATACCGACAGTCGGCGACAAACATACAATTCGTCTGCCGAATGTGATGGTCAGTCAGGCTGACGGCATCAATATGACCATTGATGATATCTACGCGTAGCCTATGTGTATAACAGGAAATATGCAACTAGACGTTCTTTATAAACTTTTACTAATGTAGCGAAATGATTTTGGAAAGGCATTGGCTACGAGATATGGAAACTCGTCTTAGTTTCAATTCGGGCAAATTGATAGCATGGGGTAGTTAGGTTCTCTGGGAAAAGCGGTCAGTTATGCCGAGTTTTGAGTAGCACATCCCGACGGTATGGTCTCCCTGAGAGCGTATATATAATGTGTAAAGAAAAATGTTGAACAAGAATGCTTTAAGCGGCGAAATATCAAATGTAACATATGGGAAACTGTGATCAAAAGGATGATAGGGGCACGTTGAGTTAAGGGGTGTCCAGAAGATTACGACGGTGTCTATGTTTTTAGTCAACACGGCAAATGAGTGTGTAAAAATAAAAAAAAGAGCGGCCTTAAGGGGCACCCGACTTTAAAGCTTCCGGCAAGTACGTTTTAGAAAATAAAGCAGTTAGATATTTAGGTGGAAGATCCCGTCAATTATAAATTACCTACGAGAGAGAAATTGGATCGACGATGGTCTCATTTTTCACAAAATATGACGGACGGGTCCATGATCGTTTGCAATTTGGACCAAGTTTAAGGAAAAGTCAAGTAAACGCACGATGGCGCGCTGAAGTCAGTTGAGTCAGATGTATTGAGGTAACCTTAGCGGGCAGGTAAGAAGAGAAACGCGAGTAAGGTAACACTCGTTGACTCATAATTTATGTAGACCAGTATGGATCTAAAAGAAAATAAGATAGGCCACTGATTAACATAAAATATCTGCTAAGCCAGGAAAATCGCAACAAAGCCGCAGATAATCAAAAGAGCACGTACTACAGAGCTAACTAAAGAGAAATCAAGCGATTGGGATGCTGAAGAAATGATACATCTGTCTCAGCTAAGGAGAAACTATAGAAGAAAAAAGCAATCAAGGGTGAAGACGACTAACGACTGTAGCTACGGCTGAAGGATACCGTACGCCCCGACACGCGAGACAATTTAGATAGGTATCGAAAATGCCTTGGAGGCGGCTCGCCTCGCGACTGTTGGCAGAATACTATTAGTGGGCGACACACATTGATGGGTGACGCTGGTGTTTGTGCCAAATCTCAGGATGACTTTAGCGCTATTATTTCGCAATCACAACAAGTAAACGATAGTATCCCAGAGTCAGAATGGCTAATTATGCTTGTGGTCTACTTGCCGCGAGATAAGGTACTGTTGAGCCGATGTGGAGATGAAGTTCGAAATGTAGCCTTGGCCCGTAGAAGTGTTAGCATAGGATATTCGGTGAAGACAAGATAATTCTAATTCGGTGTTTGCATGTTTTCAGACAGGATACGCAGACGTTAATGGGTGAGTAAGGCATATGATCCTGCAATAAAGGAAGTAACACTGATGCATACAATGCAGAATACGAGAATTGTATCTATAATCGGGAAAGCCTTAAATGTACTATTTGGAACAGTGTCGGATATTGAAGAAGAAACGATCCGCATAGATCCGGATGTCGTGAAAAAACAGAAGTCACTGTCTCACACCATCCACGGGAGCGTGTATGTAGTACCGAGGGACTTAAAGTAGGCATGTATAGGGAATACCTAGATGTATTTGCTTCCTGAGAGTACGTATACTGAGAAAATATGCGCACTATCACCGAGATAAGGAGATAAAGATACACAAACGAGATGGGTTTGTGCAATAATGTGTCCAATTTTTGACGGCGATCAGACAGATACGCAAGACCGGATATTTTTTAGCAATGCTACCGGATCATGTACGGATCATGTGCGGACGTATTTAGATATGCTCCTGTTGGGTCACTTATCACCGAGTATAGTTCCAGAGGAGAGTCTATGTTGAAAATACACACCGAATTGCCCCCTTATTGTATGTGTCCTTATTATCGTGCCTCGGGATGATTGAAGTTACTGGGACAGTATTACCTTTTTGGGTTATTGTATGTGTGCCTGTTCGTACTTTGGCCATCCATTATGGATTTATCAAGTTATAAATATACCTATTTCCTATTTTTGAATTGATCAAACGTTGGGCACGATTGAAAACTATGATATTGAAACAGTGTGTAGCTCTGAATTTGGCCAGAACAAAAAGTTTGCTATTGAGAATAGTACAAGCGAATAAGTGCCGGCTAGCATCGCTATCGACTTGTGTGTCAGCGAGTCCGAAGTATAAAGACACGACCCATGAACATGTGTGTTTGAGCTCTTCAGAAAATAATCAAGAATTGGCAGATGGAAGTCCTGACAAATTTTTTTCTGCACTTAGCGGTTTTTACTACCCAGGATTTTTCACAAGTCTTTTTCCGGAGGAAAATGGAATTTTAAAGAGGGTGTGAGTGGACGTCAATCAACACGAAAACGGTACTTTCACGAGGGGATTAAGGATAAGGAGTGTTTTCTTCGAATTCGTGGTAACTAATGCGAGCGAGTAGACCGGGTTGTAAGAGTCAATATTTGATATATATATATATGTATATATATATATATATATATATATATATATATATATATATATGACTATGTGAAATGAATATATATTTTTATATATATATATATGTACATATACATATATATATATATATATATACATATTTACATATACATGTACATATATATACATATATACATATGTATACATATACATATACGTATATATACACATATATGCATATATATATATGTATGCATATATATACATATATACACATATGTATGCATGTGCATATATAGACATATATATATATACATACACACATTTGTATACATATATGTGTACATATATATATATATACACATATATATATATATATACATATATATATATATATACACACATATATAAATATATATATACCCATATATAGACATATATACACACATATATATATATATATATATATACACAAATATATACAGACACACCTACATATATATATATATATATATATATATATATATATATCTTGTTTAATGTGTTATTTTTTCTGTGATTGTTATCGTGTTTCTTTACGGATTCAGATGCTTTTTATTTGTTTTGTTTTAATTTACAAAGGTAGAATGTTCTTCCTGTCATATATCTCGTGTGTCTAACATTGCAATATTCAGACGACACAATTATTGAGAATAAGCGGTAAGTTCATTAAGTGCACCTTATTTAAATCTTCGTTTTTTTTATCTTCAAAAACAGCGCAATGATATAATCTTAGGGTGTCCGTCTTGTCTCTATATAGAGTTGTGGGGTTTATGGTGCTACTCCTGATAAACGTTCGACTATGTGGGAAGGTCGAAAGGAACTTCCACGCTACTGCACCCCATACTGGTGTTGTCTTGGCCTTCCGGTCATATTTACGCCGGTCAATGGGTCTGTCCTGTGCAGTTCTAGGAGGTCCATCTTCCCAGGCTTTGCCTCCCCTCTTTGGGGAGGAGTAAGTGTATTGCTTACAGCCTAAGGCGCCCCTACCTGGGAATTCCGACGGGGCTGCCCAGGCAATTTTTAAACCCCATCTTCCCGACCCGACCGTTGGTCACATCTTACATGTGGGAGAAAGATAAAAACTGGCCTTGTACCTTACTCCTCGAGAGGAGTAAATCAATACTCTGGGCAGAAATTCAGGTTTACTCATTCTTTAGAATACAGACATGTTTCACTTCAGTAACGAAAAATGCGCGCGCACCATTTGCGGCTCCTAGTTATATTCCTTTTTTTCGTAATCAGTTTATTTTATGGTTAGTAAAGGATATGGGACATTATCTATGCACATCAAATATTGTCTACTTTTAGATGTTTTGTGTACATGTGTGCGTGTATATATATGTGTATATTCTATTCATAAATAAATATTAATTATTGATTACCTACATACATTGATGTTTAATGCTTAGGCAATATTCAGTACAGGAAGCTCATTCCCGACGGTTTTCAGGCGCGAACTCCTACTACAGATCGCCGCTGATTCGCACGTCAGGAAATTTACCGGTTGGCCACCAGAAATCTGCTCAGAATTTTAGGAGGATATTAACTTTGTAAATACGATGTCGGCGTGGATTAAACACACACACACACACACACACACACACACACACATATATATATATATATATATATATATATAAATATATATGTATATATATATGTATATGATACGAGGCATTCCTAAAAAGTATCTAGCCTTATGCCAGAAAGAATATTTCATACACTTGACGGGGTGTGGACAATAATCCCCTGCAAAGTAGATCCCATGTGCTTGCATACACTAAGACCATCGATGCCAGAACCACTTCAAGAAGTCTTCGTTTGGAATGGCGTTCATCTCAGTTGACGCGTTTCCCATTGGGTCTCTGTTCGCACCCTCTCAACATCGAGTAGTTTGGATTCTGCAAAAACACTGCCCACTCTCTACTGACATACGGCCAGTTTTGAATCGTTTACCTATTCCTTGATTTGTGTTACGCATCGCATCTTCTCCAAAAACTTGCTTAATATAAAGCGACGGCGGATATGAACACCATTTCAAATGAAGACGTCTAGAGGTTTTTGTTCGGCAGTGGATGTATTGGTTGGTTAAGTGGATGCAATCAAAAAGGGAATACTTTGAAAGGGGTCCCAACTTAGTGAAGGATTTAACATACTTATCGAGCCTATTTATCGTATATATGAAAAAAATAACAAAATTGTTGTCTTCATCAAAGTGGTGTCTTTACACTAAGAGGGTGTCAAAATTATTGATTTTTAAAAAAATAGCATATAAATAACATATTTGATAATGTGAGGATAATTTGTGACGTGAAATATTTTTAATGTAAACATACTTTTAGAATTAAAAAAAACGTAGTGTGATTATGACGCGAAAAAGAGTGTTGTTAGCAAACCATATATGCAACAATTCTTAATTTATGGTGTGTTTATGAAGTGGAATGGTTTTAGCTTCTTATATACATTTAATGTACTAATTTCTGTTAGATATGTTGTGTAAAAAAACTCACAAATCATACATAGACATACTTTTTTCTATAATTTTGACTTTGCAAACTGCACCTCTTCTAGTACATCGAAAGCGATATTAACATTCTGAGAGTAAATGTTATTCCCTAAACAAATACCTAGGAAAAACCGGTCTGAAATAATACAATATATATCGCCACTTGTTAAATAATTGCGATCTCGGTTTGGACAACTTTTCATTTTTACTACATATCAGCCATATTTATATATGTTTTCTTCTTTTTTTTCTTTACCCCTATTTCACATTTTAAGGTCTTCAGCTCACGCGTTTATTTATTTTTAACTTGTTTTTCAAATAGTTGAACAGGTGTCAAAAACATCTAGTTGTGCGTTCTTCTTTTTCGTATGTGGTTGCCGTTATAAAACGAATCGCGTGAACTCCATCGTTTTTTTATTTTTGTACTATTTTGCGTTTGCCATATATATATATATATATATATATATATATATATATATATATATATATATATATATATATGTGTGTACATATGTACATATATATATATATGCATATATGTACATATATATATATATATGTATATATCTATATGTATATGTGTATATGTATATATATGCATACATACATGTACACACATATGTATATATATGCATATATGTATACACATATACATATATATATATACGCATATATATATACACATATGTATATATATAAATATATTTGCATATATATACATATATATATGCATATATAGAGACATATATATATATGTATATATATAGACATATACATATATATATATATATATATATATATATATATATATATATATATATACATATATACATACAACGAAACAGCTTTTCATAGTAAACAACTGATGATCCGTTAAAATAGTGTTAGTAGCAAACTAATATAATAACTTTAAAAAGGAAATTGACTCACATGAGTGATTTCCCACTGAAAGACTTGGGACTATAAGTTTTCTTTTTTTTAATATAGTTTTAATGGTTGAGCAACTTCCGAGACTATATATATATATATATATATATATATATATATATATATATATATATATATGCATATATGTATATACATATATATATATATACATATATATATATATGTATATGCATATACATATGTGAATACTTCATGTAAAGATCAATGATGCGCATGTGTAGCATCTCGTGACTTGTTCTTATCTATAGTGCCTGAAATATATATATATATATATATTTATATATATAAATATATGCATATATTTATATATATATATATATATATTTATATATATACATATATGTACATATTTATATATATATACACATATTTACATATTTATATGTATATATATATATATATATATATATATATATATATATATATATATATATATATATATATATACTTAAGTATATGTGCACCGGGACATGGAGCTACTTTATTTGGTGCTGAGGACGCGGTTAAACCACTGGGATAGTGGGATAGATGCACATTTAGTCTTTGTAAAGACAGGCATCCAGGAGAAGGAAACCTCTGATGTAAACCCCCAGGTCTAAAAACAATACATCGTGTGGCAGTCTAACAGCAATACTCAGTTCGATAAGTTTCACACACATTTGAAACAAGAGAGACCGAGGGTGACGGGGAGGTAAAAGGGTACTACTAGCAGTCTCTAGCTGGGTCTGTACACATAGGCGACCACTTGGTGTTATCGTTCATTCTCAGACAAATAAGCAATTGTGTTTTCCGTATCCTCCAGTGGTGACAAATCAGGTCTTTTTTAGATAAAGTACTGCTTTTCCCAATTCGGTGAGGGGTCGAGAAAAATATTTCTAAACACTGCTTGCTCATAATTCATATATGCCAGCCCGGTGCAGCTATCTGGTTATCCATAACCGCAGTCCAAAGAAAGAAAAGAAAATCAATCTTGGCGCTTGGAATGTGTACACATATCAAGACAGAAATACGGCGATCGGGTGCAAAACAGCAAGCGTCGTTCTTTCCTTTAAAAAGCACAATGTATCAATTGCTGTTGTGAGTGAAAATTGTCTTGCGGGATTTGTCCAATTGGAGGAGATGGGGGAGGTTTTACTTTAGTTATGTTTTGGCAAAGGCGAAGTAAACGCCGTCAATTAGGTGTTGACTTTGCCATCAAATCGGACTTGGTAGGGTCTTTGTCTTCTTTTCCGAAAAGTATCTTGGAGCGTATCATGACCCTGCCACTTTATCTTGGCGACACACACTCTACTATGGTTAGCTGCTATGCTCTAACAATGACAGTCTCATGGCAGGAAAAAGAAAGATTTTTTACGATTGTCTTCGTGATGTCGGTCCTAGGGTCACACATAGGAACACCATGCCCTTCTGGGGCACTGCAATGCTCCAGTTAGCTCTTTCAATGTGGCCTGGGAAAACGTTTTGGAACATCACGGTGTTGGGCGAATGAATTCAAACGGTTTTCGTCTTTTTCTTTATCTGCAGTGATTTTGAATTTACCATCACCAATACTCTGTTTCAGCAGAAGAATCACCGTAAGACCTCCTTGGTGCACCGCAAATTGGGGGATTGGCACATGATATACTTAGAGAATAGACATGCCGGACTATTTCCTCACTCGTTCATTTCATGGCACCTGCTTTCTGTTGTATAATGCACTTCTTCATAGTAGAGCCAGTTTCCGTCTGACACGCAGGAGGCTTCGACAATCAACAATACTGAAACGCATCCATATCCTTATATTTAGGAACAAGAAAAGGTTGAACTGTATGATAGTCTGTGGGAGTCTCTCGACACAGTCGTAATAACGTATTACATTGAGATGTCTTGCAGGAATTTGAGAGGTGTAGTTGATTCTTCTTCATTTGAAATACTTGGGCTTTCTGTTCGTAAACATAAGGATTGGTTTGATGATACCAATACACAATTGAATTTATGATATTCACAGAACGTGGATCAATGATAAGAACTCGTCGGTCAAACATTAATCAGACAGAAAGTGAAAAAATAAGGTTGAAGCTGCTCTCTGCAACATGAAATATAATGTTTAGTTGTCTAGATACTAAAAGGTTATATGAGGGCTTAAGAAGGTTTATGGTCCAAGAGGAGATGGGAGCGGTCCAATCCTCTCTGCTGATGTGGAACACTCCAGGCGGACAGAGGTGATGCCCTTTTGCGTTGGAGAGAACATTTTAAATAAGTCTTTAATTCCAATGCCGATGTGGATGAGCATGTTATAGCATCAATTCTTCAGCGACCGGAAATACCAAAGCTTGTTTGCCTTCCAACCTTTAAGGAGATCAAATATGCAATGAAACACATCTTGTCAGGCAAGGCCCCGGGAAAAGACGGAATTCCACTCGAGATCTATGAGTATGGTGGCTCAAAACGGATAAAATCATTCTTTGAACAATTTTGTGTAATCTGAGTACATAGGTATGCACCACATGATTTCAGGGACGCCCTCATAAAACATTTTTTTCAAAAACGAGGGTAGTCGAAACGTCTGTAACAACTAATAGAGGGGTTTTGTGTTGTCAATTGCAGGGAAGATCTATGTTCGACTTATTTTTAACAGAATAATACAGCAACTTGTCATGCAGATTTACCCGGAATCAAAATGTGGCTTTCGAGCTGGCTATGGGGTTATCGATATGACCTTCTTCTTATTTCGGCAGGTTACAAAGAAAGTTAGAGAGAAAAATGAGAAATTGTACATGGTGTTCGTGGACATAACCAAGACTTTTAACACCGTGAACAGCGAGGCGTTTTGGAAGGTGCTCAAGAAGTTCAGTATTCTTGACAACATGCTCAGTGTGATCGTGTCTTTTCACCGAGGTGTGAGGGGTTCTGTGGTATCTGACGGGCGGGTTTCTCAGCTGTTTGATGTTTCAAATGGTACAAAGGAATGTTGTGACATGGCCCCCGTTCTCTTTGCATGTTTTTCTCTCTGATAATTGCGAGTGTTTTGAGATAGGATTACTTATCTAACTTCTTTATGTGTCGTGAGATGATGTCTGAATTAATTTTATTATTTCCATAAAAGACAGATGTGTATATTCACTACATATCTGAAAGTCTAGGGAGCTTCATTTTATAAAGAAAAATAAATGCTAAGTAGCAACTGTTATTATTCTTACAAGGAAGCTAGTTTAACAAGTATTGCTATTATAACGCTAGCATTTGTGACAAACAATCTACCATTATATTTGATTAAAACAGTATGCACTCCACCGGATGCTAGTTGCAATTCACTACCGAGTTTTAGTGTTGAAATATAAAATAAGATTTATTTCCGAAAATTAATATTTACTTTAGGAATTCAAATCCGATTCCTCATGGTTTTACACTATTATATCTGATTCAGTCAAAACACCGACTTTTAACGTTCCTTTTCCTTTCGTTCTGAAATACCTTTATATTTCACTAATGATGGCACAATACATTCATGTAGATGTATAGCACCGTTAACTTCTTATTACACGGTTCTTTATCGTTGTATTCGTTTTTCACACAGAAAGCCATACACGTCTATTTTTATTTTTCCTATAAATTGTCTTTCAAGTATCTTATATGTTTTCTTTTTCTCTCTTTCGCTTTTTTGTCTCATCTACCTTTATTCACCTTTTTCTCTCTTGCGACTTAATGGACGCGTAAAGTGAAGCCTTCGAAATGACTATTCATCAGTTTAGTTTCAAGTGGACTAGAAGCCCCAGGACAACTATGTATAAGGCTTAGATAAATGGGTCTGTGGCTAGGGTAAGTGTTATCGGAAAAAGTGTGTCTATAGCGTCAATTACCTGTTGCGATGTAGTCAATTGAAACAACGTTTTAACGTTCGTGCAGTATAAATGAAAAACATCAATGCAAAGAATGCCAGTAAGTTCTGCTTGCGCAAGTTTCCGAAAAAAGAAATGCTGATATACGTATATATATATATATATATATATATATATATATATATATATATATATATATATATATATAAATATATATATATATATACATTTCAAAGTAAGTTCTTTAACTTTCTTTTTTAGAATGACATTATAGATATGATATAATTTATGAAAGTACTGCAATAGCTCATCTGTTTATGCACTTTGGAATCCTATTCCTTCCTAGCGGTTTTCTTTTTGGCGGAGGGGGAGGAAGATGATGATGTTGCTAATGATGATGATGATGATATACATTACTTCCTTAACTAACCAGTAGTTTCTCTCTCCGAAAGTGTGCAATTCGAGATCTCTTTCCTATAAAAATCAAGCTCCTGCCTTACAAATCTTTTACAAGTACGACTATAAAATGCCATCTGAATAACTTATTGCACTTGCAAACCTGCAACGTATATTCTCCATGCAAACCCTCTCGTAAAATTCCCAGCCCTTCATTACAGACGTTTCGTGATTCTGGATAACTTTATTTATATACTAGCAAAGTTAATCGGACCGCTTGTTTTTTTTAATTCCGCCTTTGCTCTCTTTTTCCTTGACTTTACCAACTTGCACACATTTAAATGTACTGCGAAAAAAACGCATTTCGGCATAAACTCCGGCTAATGATGCACCTTATAAATTTAGAACTTATCAACAGAATATCGTTACGCCTTAGTGGCAATATTCTTTGTTTCTGGTGAGAAAAAGTAATTTATAAGAACAAAGACAACCATATGTGGACCAATACGAAACTCATTTGTTTTTGTTAATTCAATAAATGAACGCTATCGACTGATTACTAAAGCTAGTTGCTTTATTGATTTGATATATGTGGTCGCCATAGAACTGTGGTCGTGTTTACAGAGAGGAAGCTTTAGTTTGCTTAAAAATATAATGTATGGTTCCGATTTTCTACAGTTATTGCCACACGATTCTCTGCCAATTTCTTTTCACGAATATCTTACCTTATTCTGTCCACGAAATAAAATATTGAGATTGACTAAATTAATTAACTGATTTAAATTACAATGTTACAACGACTAAAGAGTACATAAAGTCACACCAACATATTTATATATTACATTAAAAAGACAAAGTCAGTTTACTCACACCCCCCCCCATTGCATTGGTTTTCGATAGATTCGGTATCAAAGCGAATATACACAGTGTTGTTCAGTTTATTATTACGGGTACACATAGTCTTTGTCGTTTGAAAGTAAAATATTGCATTTAATCGCTCGTTTTGAGTTTACTATTTTAGTCCTGTGCGCTGTTATTTTATAAAGATGTGTTTCGATCACAAAGTACTACTACTAATACTACTACTACTACTAGTACTACTACTACTCCTACTATTACTACTGCCAAATCTACTACTACTGTCACATACGCGAACAATTTTTGCAAGAAACACGTCTGTCGCAACGTGTCTATTAAGTTAGAAGTGGGTCTTATAGTTTTAAGTTAAATACACTTTTTTAAAACAACACAAACAAACGTCCCAACTTAATACACGTTCTCTGTCTTAGACATGTTTGCATTCATTCATTTTTCCAATCACAATGCTTGGTAATCAAGCTCATCAGAATGGTAGATTTACATTTAATGGTGTATTTATCAAACACTGTCATAACGTAAACCCATAATATCCAATTTATTTTACATGGTATAACTTCTTGTTATTTATTTAATATGACTCCATATATATGAAGTATTAAGTTGGATCTGAAATTAAAATTTCTCTAGTACGTAAAACCCGAATATGTTAGCTGCTCTATTTACTTAGTATGCCAAAAAAGCCATCCTCTCTTCGGGAATTCATTCCTATTTTAGTCGTAAAAATAACAAGAATCTGGTGTTCTACTTAGTTATTAAAGTGAAATAATTATATTTATATATTATATAATTGAAAAACAATATCAGTTATTAACATAAATCTTCCTTTTGCATACATTACTATTATTTACTTTTATAATTATCAGCAATTATAAATGTTATAATGAATTATGTTTAGTCTTTGACAACGACCATGAATATGCTTACATTAGTATTGACTCGATCCAGCCACGCGAATTAACTGTTATTATATAGATGAATGTAACAATGTTAAACTTATTTTTTAACATTCTAATTTTGAGAAACAAAACAAGCAAAAGGTAAATATTACAAAGCAACATATATATATATATATATATATATATATATATATATATATATATATATATATATATATATATATATATATATACATATATATATATATGTATATATAAACTATACATACGTATATACATGTATATAACTATATATATATATAGATATATGTATATATAAAGTATACATACGTATATACATGTATATAAATATATAAATATATATCTATATACATATATATATATATATACATATATATATACACATCCATACATATATATACTCATACATATATAGCCCCCTATATATATATATATATATCAGTATATATAGATCCATATATGTATATATAGACATATATATATATATATATATATATATACATATATATTGATATATATATATATATATACACATATATACATCCATCCATCCATACATACATACATACATATATACATATATACATATATACATACGTATATGTATATATATATACATATATACATATATATACATACCCACATATATATATATACATATATACATATATATATATATGTATATATACATACCCATATATATATATATATATATATATATATATATATATATATATATATATATATATATTTATATATATATATGTATATATACATATATATATATATATATATATATATATATATATATATATCACGCAGCTTTCTTAACTGTTGTTGCCCCGTAATATTTAAATATATATATATATATATATATATATATATATATATATATATATATATATATATGTATATATATATCTACATATATATATATATATATATATATACATATATATATATATACATAAATACATACATACATACATATATATATATATATATATATATATGTATATATATATATATATATATATATAATACTTATAGTTTCGATACAAATACAAATATCTTGACGTATTACCTAGCATCTATTCGACTCTAGCGTCATTTAACATCACATTACTTTGCATTGCAAAACACTACAGTCGGCTGATATACGTAAACTACTAACAGCTAACACAAACATCCTATACACAAAAATTGCAGACATCGTTAAAATATACTCGAAACAATATCTATATAAAATAATAACTAATTATAGAAAGTAACCTTTACTATTTGTAATATCCTATTAAACACATTCCATAATAAAATATTATTGGTCCCCCGATTTAAAAAATTGGGAGATCTATGTTATATCTGTGTGTGTGTCCGTGTGTGTGTCCGTCCGGATTTTTCTCTGCAACCATCGATTGAATTTCTCTGAAATTTTACATGAAGTTGTAACTTTTGTCAGTTTAGAAAGTAACATTTAACCGATTTAAAAAAAAAATCTGGTTATCCCTCCAGGTGGTCAAAAGGCCCCGAAATGGAAAAAAATGACATTTTCTACCCCATAATTTTTCATCAATCCATTCAATTTCTCTGAAACTTGACCAAAATGTGCAGACAATTGTTCTTAATAGAAACTAAGTATAGCTGACCTTGGAAAACATCCGGTTTGCGCCCCCAGGGGTCACAGTTCCCCTGAAATTGCAGAGAATGACCCTTTCCTCCCATAACGTTTGATCCATCCATTCAATTTTGCTGAAATTTCTCTGAAATTTTGCATGAAGTTGTAACGTTGATCAGGTTAGAATGTGACATTCTCCGATTTTTGAAAAAACATCTGGTTAGCCCTCCCAGGGGGTCAAAATGCTCCGAAATGGCCGAAAATGACATTTTTTGCCCTATAACTTTTCATCCATCCATTCAATTTCTCTGAAACTTGGCCAAAATGTGGAGGCAACTGTTCTTAATAGAAACTAAGTATCGCTGACCTTGGAAAAAATCTGGTTCGCTCACCCAGGGGGTCAAAAGCTCCCATAAATGGCAACAAATGTCCCTTTTCTTCCATAACGTTTGATCCATCCATTGGATTTTTCTGAAACTTGGCCAAAATGTAGAGGCAATTGTTCTGGATATAAAATGAGCATTCTTGACATAAAAAAATCTGGTTCGCGCCCCCAGGGGGTCAAGGGGGGGGGGTCAAAATGCCCCAAATTGCCCAAATTTATTGCATGTTTCACTCATCACATACAGAGGGGGACCACGCATGTTAGGCTTGTTAGATAATAAATATACAAATAAAAAAAAATAATTTCATTGATAAGCACAAAAATAATAATAGAATAACTAAACAAATGTTTAGCACAAATAAATAAAAATAAATATATAAAATTAGTGATAGACTGAACCACATCGCCTTCTTTTCTTTTCCTCCTTTTCATTCCTGATCAAAAACGTTCTGGTACATTTTTTAAAACGAACAATGACTCAAGTCTATTTAAATATAAAATCTTACACCTTATAGAGACCACAAAGGTCGACTGTGGTCGAAACTAAATATATATATATATATATATATATTCCAATAATGAATATTTGATAGGGTGCTAACACTTTATAAATATAATACGGGTTAAAACCTGATCACCAACATGCTTGGTGTTGATATATCTTCATACATTGAATACGAGCCCAAAATAGTTTAGTTAACATTTTAACGTGTTTTTTTCTGAATATGTTGTGCATTCTAACATGTAAGGACCTCAGTGGAAGGTTAGTGGAATTTATTAGAGACTAGCGGGGCTACCCGGCGTTGCTCGGGGTCATAAAAACATATATTTGAAGAAAGATCGTGTGTGTAACATCTTTATATTCAAACTTCTATGTCCGCCCCCTCTCTCTATAGCCGTCTCTTTATCTGCTACCTTTCTCTTTCCTGGTCGCCCCATTTCGCCGCTACTTTCTAATTTTGCCTTTTGCAAAAGCTGTTTCTTCCCCACCATTTCTCCTATTGCCCAGGGTAATAGTATGACATATTTCTATAAAAAGTAACACCTCTATCTGCGCCTTCTATATAGGTACTTATCTCCACCCCGGTGTTCATACTATATACGTATCTATCATCACCCCGGTGCGCATACTATATACGTACCTATCGCCGCCCCAGTGCATTTACTATATACGTACCTATCGCCGCCCCGGTGCAGATACTATTTAAGTACCTATCGCCGCCCCGTTGCGAATGCTAAATAGTACCTATCGTTGCCCTGGTGTGAATGCTAAATACATACCTATTGCGCCCCGGTGTGCATGCTACATAAGTACCTATCGCTGCCCTAGTGCAGAATACTAAAGACATACCAATTGCGCCCCGGTGTGCATGCTACATAAGTACCTATCGCTGCCCTAGTGCGAATAATTAATATGTACATATTGCCGCTTTGGTGTGAATGCTAAATACGTACCTATCGCCGGCCCAGTGCGAATGCTAAATACGTACCTATAGCCGCCCTGGTGCGAATGCTAAATACGTACCTATAGCCGCCCCAGTGCGAATGCTAAATACGTACCTATCACCACTACGGTGCGAATGCGAAATACATACCTTTCGCCGCCCCGGTGCGGAAGCTAAATACGTACCTATCGCTGCCCCGGTGTGAATGCTAAATACATACCTATCGCTGCCCCGGTGTGAATGCTAAATACATACCTATCGCCGCCCCGGCGTGAATGCTAAATACGTACCTATCGCCGCCCCGGTGTGAATTTTAAATATGTACCTTTCGCCGCCCAGTGTGAATTTTAAATATGTACCTTTCGCCGCCCCTGTGCGCGTGCTATATACGTACCTATCGCCGCCCCGGTGCGCATGCTACATATGAACCGATCGCTGCCTCAGTGCGCATGCTAAATACATACCTATCACTGCCCCGGTGTGCATACTATATACGTACTTATTACCGCCCATGTGCACATGCTATATAAGTACCTATCACCACCACTGAATGCTAAATAAGTACCTATCGTCGCCCCGGTGTGGAAGCTAAATACGTACATATCGCCGCCCCTAAATTTGGGCAGACCCTAAAAAGTTCGGCCTGACCCCTAAAATTTTCCCCGACCCCTAAATCTCTCCAGCCCCCTAATTTTTCACTCTCCACCAACCATGAGAAATATTTTGACTTCAAAACAAAAAAAAACAAAAAAATTTGGCCTGACCCCTAAAAAGTTCGTCCTGACCCCTAAAATTTTCCCCGATCCCTAAATCTCTCCAGCCCCCTAATTGTTCACTCTCCCCCAACCATGAGAAATATTTTGACTTCAAAACAAAAAAAAACAAAAAAATTTGGCCTGACCCCTAAAAAGTTCCGCCTGACTCCTAAAATTTTCCCCGACCCCTAAATCTCTCTAGCCCCCTAATTTTTAACTCTCCCCCAACCATGAGAAATAGTTTGACTTCAAAAGACAAAAAAATTTAAAAAAACAAAAAAATTTGGCATCACCCCTAAAAAGTTCGTCCTGACCCCTAAAATTGTCCCCGACCCCTAAATCTCTCCAGCCTCCTAATTTTTCACTCTCCCCCAAACATGAGATATATTTTGACTTCAAAACAAAAAAAAACAAAGAAAATTTTCCTGACCCCTAAAAAGTTCGTCCTGACCCCTAAAATTTTCCCCGACCCCTAAATCTCTCCAGCCCCCTAATTTTTCACTCTCCTCCAACCATGAGAAATAATTTGACTTCAAAACAAAAAAAAACAAAAAAATTTGGCCTGACCCCTAAAAAGTTCGTCCTGACCCCTAAAATTTTCCCCGACCCCTAAATCTCTCTAGCCCCCTAATTTTTCACTCTCCCCCAACCATGAGAAATATTTTGACTTCAAAACAAAAAAAAAACAAAAAAATTTGGCCTGACCCCTAAAAAGTTTGTCCTGACCCCTAAAATTTTCCCCGACCCCTAAATCTCTCCAGCCCCCTAATTTTTCACTCTCCTCCAACCATGAGATATATTTTGACTTCAAAACAAAAAAAAACAAAAAAATTTGGCCTGACCCCTAAAAAGTTCGTCCTGACCTCTAAAATTTTCCCCGACCGCTAAATCTCTCCAGCCCCCTAATTTTTCACTCTCCTCCAACCCTGAGAAATATTTTGACTTCAAAACAAAAAAAAACAAAAGAATTTGGCCTGACCCCTAAAAAGTTCGTCCTGACCCCTAAAATTTTCCCCGACCCCTAAATCTCTCCAGCCCCCTAATTTTTCACTCTCCCCCAACCCTGAGAAATATTTTGACTTCAAAATACAAAAAAACAAAAAAAAACAAAAAAATTTGGCCGGACCCCTAAAAAGTTCGTCCTGACCCCTAAAATTTTCCCCGACCCCTAAATCTCTCCAGCCCCCTAATTTTTCACTCTCCCCCAACCCTGAGAAATATTTTGACTTCAAAATACAAAAAAACAAAAAAAAACAAAAAAATTTGGCCGGACCCCTAAAAAGTTCGTCCTGACCCCTAAAATTTTCCCCGACCCCTAAATCTCTCCAGCCCCCTAATTTTTCACTCTCCCCCAACCCTGAGAAATATTTTGACTTCAAAACAAAAAAAAAAAAAAAAAAAAAAAGAATTTGGCCTGACCCCTAAAAAGTTCGTCCTGACCCCTAAAATTTTCCCCGACCCCTAAATCTCTCCAGCCCCCTAATTTTTCACTCTCCCCCAACCCTGAGAAATAGCTTGACTTCAAAAGACAAAAAAATTTAAAAAAACAAAAAAATTTGGCCTGACCCCTAAAAAGTTCGTCCTGACCCCTAAAATTTTCCCCGACCCCTAAATCTCTCCAGCCCCCTAATTTTTCACTCTCACCCAACCCTGAGAAATATTTTGACTTCAAAACAAAAAAAAACAAAAAAAAACAAAAAAATTTGGCCTGACCCCTAAAAAGTTCGTCCTGACCCCTAAAATTGTCCCCGACCCCTAAATCTCTCCAGCCCCCTAATTTTTCACTCTCCCCCAACCCTGAGAAATATTTTGACTTCAAAACAAAAAAAAAAACAAAAAAAAACAAAAAAATTTGGCCTGACCCATAAAAAGTTCGTCATGACCCCTAAAATTTTCCCCGACCCCTAAATCTCTCTAGCCCCCTAATTTTTCACTCTCCCCCAACCCTGAGAAATATTTTGACTTCAAAACAAAAAAAAAACAAAAAAAAAAAAAAAAATTTGGCCTGACCCCTAAAAAGTTCGTCCTGACCCCTAAAATTTTCCCCGACCCCTAAATCTTTCCAGCCCCCTAATTTTTCACTCTCCTCCAACCATGAAAAATATTTTGACTTCAAAACAAAAAAAAACAAAAAAATTTGGCCTGACCCCTAAAAAGTTCGTCCTGACCCCTAAAATTTTCCATGACCCCTAAATCTCTCCAGCCCCCTAATTTTTCACTCTCCTCCAACCATGAAAAATATTTTGACTTCAAAACAAAAAAAAACAAAAAAATTTGGCCTGACCCCTAAAAAGTTCGTCCTGACCTCTAAAATTTTCCCCGACCCCTAAATCTCTCCAGCCCCCTAATTTTTCACTCTCCCCCAACCCTGACAAATATTTTGACTTCAAAATAAAAAAAAACAAAAAAAAACAAAAAAATTTGGCCGGACCCCTAAAAAGTTCGTCCTGACCCCTAAAATTTTCCCCGACCCCTAAATCTCTCCAGCCCCCTAATTTTTCACTCTCACCCAACCCTGAGAAATATTTTGACTTCAAAACAAAAAAAAACAAAAAAAAACAAAAAAATTTGGCCTGACCCCTAAAAAGTTCGTCCTGACCCCTAAAATTTTCCCCGACCCCTAAATCTCTCTAGCCCCCTAATTTTTCACTCTCACCCAACCCTGAGAAATATTTTGACTTCAAAACAAAAAAAAACAAAAAAATTTGGCCTGACCCCTAAAAAGTTCGTCCTTACCCCTAAAATTGTCCCCTACCCCTAAATCTCTCTAGCCCCCTAATTTTTCACTCTCCCCCAACCATTAGATATATTTTGACTTCAAAACAAAAAAAAAACAAAAAGATTTGGCCTGACCCCTAAAAAGTTCGTCTTGACCCCTAAAATTTTCCCCGACCCCTAAATCTCTCCAGACCCCTTATTTTTCACTCTCCCCCAACCCTGAGAAATATTTTGACTTCAAAACAAAACAAAAACAAAAAAAAACAAAAAAATTTGGCCTGACCCATAAAAAGTTCGTCCTGACCCCTAAAATTTTCCCCGACCCCTAAATCTCTCTAGCCCCCTAATTTTTCACTCTCCCCCAACCCTGAGAAATATTTTGACTTCAAAACAAAAAAAAACAAAAAAAAACAAAAAAAATTTGGCCTGACCCCTAAAAAGTTCGTCCTGACTCCTAAAATTTTCCCCGACCCCTAAATCTCTCCAGCCCCCTAATTTTTCACTTTCCCCCAACCATGAGATATATTTTGACTTCAAAACAAAAAAAAACAAAAAAAAACAAAAAAATTTGGCCTGACCCCTAAAAAGTTCGTCCTGACCCCTAAAATTTTCCCCGACTCCTAAATCTCTCCAGCCCCGTAATTTTTCACTCTCCTCCAACCATGAGAAATATTTTGACTTCAAAACAAAAAAAAACAAAAAAATTTGGCTTGACCCCTAAAAAGTTCGTCCTGACCCCTAAAATTTTCCCCGACCCTTAAATCTCTCCAGCCCCCTAATTTTTCACTCTCCCCCAACCCTGAGAAATATTTTGACTTCGAAACAAAAAAAAACAAAAATAAACAAAAAAATTTGGCCTGACCCCTAAAAAGTGCGTCCTGACCCCTAAAATTTTCCCCGACCCCTAAATCTCTCCAGCCCCCTAATTTTTCACTCTCCCCCAACCCTGAGAAATATTTTGACTTCAAAACAAAAAAAAAAAAAAAAAAAAAAAAAAATTTGGCCTGACCCCTAAAAAGTTCGTCCTGACCCCTAAAATTTTCCCCGACCCCTAAATCTCTCCAGCCCCCTAATTTTTCACTCTCCCTCAACCCTGAGAAATATTTTGACTTCAAAACAAAAAAAAAAACAAAAAAAAAAAAAGAAGAAATTTTGCCTGACTTCTAAAAAGTTCGTCCTGACCCCTAAAATTTTCCCCGACCCCTAAATCTCTCCAGCCCACTAATTTTTCACTCTCCTCCAACCATGAAAAATATTTTGACTTCAAAACAAAAAAAAACAAAAAAATTTGGCCTGACCCCTAAAAAGTTCGTCCTGACCCCTAAAATTTTCCATGACCCCTAAATCTCTCCAGCCCCCTAATTTTTCACTCTCCTCCAACCATGAAAAATATTTTGACTTCAAAACAAAAAAAAACAAAAAAATTTGGCCTGACCCCTAAAAAGTTCGTCCTGACCTCTAAAATTTTCCCCGACCCCTAAATCTCTCCAGCCCCCTAATTTTTCACTCTCCCCCAACCCTGAGAAATATTTTGACTTCAAAACAAAAAAAAACAAAAAAATTTGGCCTGACCCCTAAAAAGTTCGTCCTGACCCTTAAAATTTTCCCCGACCCCTAAATCTCTCCAGCCCCCTAATTTTTCACTCTCCCCCAACCCTGAGAAATATTTTGACTTCGAAACAAAAAAAAAACAAAAAAAAAAAAAATTGGGCCTGACCCCTAAAATTTTTCCCCGACCCCTAAATCTCTCCAGCCCCCTTATTTTTCACTCTCCCCCAACCCTGAGAAATATTTTGACTTCAAAACAAAAAAAAAAAAAAAAAAAAAAAAAAAATTTGGCCTGACCCCTAAAAAGTTCGTCCTGACCCCTAAAATTTTCCCCGACCCCTAAATCTCTCCAGCCCCCTAATTTTTCACTCTCCCTCAACCCTGAGAAATATTTTGACTTCAAAACAAAAAAAAAAAAAAAAAAAAAAAGAAGAAATTTGGCCTGACCCCTAAAAAGTTCGTCCTGACCCCTAAAATTTTCCCCGACCCCTAAATCTTTCCAGCCCCCTAATTTTTCACTCTCCTCCAACCATGAAAAATATTTTGACTTCAAAACAAAAAAAAAACAAAAAAATTTGGCCTGACCCCTAAAAAGTTCGTCCTGACCCCTAAAATTTTCCATGACCCCTAAATCTCTCCAGCCCCCTAATTTTTCACTCTCCTCCAACCATGAAAAATATTTTGACTTCAAAACAAAAAAAAACAAAAAAATTTGGCCTGACCCCTAAAAAGTTCGTCCTGACCTCTAAAATTTTCCCCGACCCCTAAATCTCTCCAGCCCCCTAATTTTTCACTCTCCCCCAACCCTGAGAAATATTTTGACTTCAAAATAAAAAAAAACAAAAAAAAACAAAAAAATTTGGCCGGACCCCTAAAAAGTTCGTCCTGACCCCTAAAATTTTCCCCGACCCCTAAATCTCTCCAGCCCCCTAATTTTTCACTCTCACCCAACCCTGAGAAATATTTTGACTTCAAAACAAAAAAAAACAAAAAAAAACAAAAAAATTTGGCCTGACCCCTAAAAAGTTCGTCCTGACCCCTAAAATTTTCCCCGACCCCTAAATCTCTCTAGCCCCCTAATTTTTCACTCTCACCCAACCCTGAGAAATATTTTGACTTCAAAACAAAAAAAAACAAAAAAATTTGGCCTGACCCCTAAAAAGTTCGTCCTTACCCCTAAAATTGTCCCCTACCCCTAAATCTCTCTAGCCCCCTAATTTTTCACTCTCCCCCAACCATTAGATATATTTTGACTTCAAAACAAAAAAAAAACAAAAAGATTTGGCCTGACCCCTAAAAAGTTCGTCTTGACCCCTAAAATTTTCCCCGACCCCTAAATCTCTCCAGACCCCTTATTTTTCACTCTCCCCCAACCCTGAGAAATATTTTGACTTCAAAACAAAAAAAAAACAAAAAAAAACAAAAAAATTTGGCCTGACCCATAAAAAGTTCGTCCTGACCCCTAAAATTTTCCCCGACCCCTAAATCTCTCTAGCCCCCTAATTTTTCACTCTCCCCCAACCCTGAGAAATATTTTGACTTCAAAACAAAAAAAAACAAAAAAAATTTGGCCTGACCCCTAAAAAGTTCGTCCTGACTCCTAAAATTTTCCCCGACCCCTAAATCTCTCCAGCCCCCTAATTTTTCACTTTCCCCCAACCATGAGATATATTTTGACTTCAAAACAAAAAAAAACAAAAAAAAACAAAAAAATTTGGCCTGACCCCTAAAAAGTTCGTCCTGACCCCTAAAATTTTCCCCGACTCCTAAATCTCTCCAGCCCCGTAATTTTTCACTCTCCTCCAACCATGAGAAATATTTTGACTTCAAAACAAAAAAAAACAAAAAAATTTGGCTTGACCCCTAAAAAGTTCGTCCTGACCCCTAAAATTTTCCCCGACCCTTAAATCTCTCCAGCCCCCTAATTTTTCACTCTCCCCCAACCCTGAGAAATATTTTGACTTCGAAACAAAAAAAAACAAAAATAAACAAAAAAATTTGGCCTGACCCCTAAAAAGTGCGTCCTGACCCCTAAAATTTTCCCCGACCCCTAAATCTCTCCAGCCCCCTAATTTTTCACTCTCCCCCAACCCTGAGAAATATTTTGACTTCAAAACAAAAAAAAAAAAAAAAAAAAAAAAAATTTGGCCTGACCCCTAAAAAGTTCGTCCTGACCCCTAAAATTTTCCCCGACCCCTAAATCTCTCCAGCCCCCTAATTTTTCACTCTCCCTCAACCCTGAGAAATATTTTGACTTCAAAACAAAAAAAAAAACAAAAGAAAAAAAAGAAGAAATTTTGCCTGACTTCTAAAAAGTTCGTCCTGACCCCTAAAATTTTCCCCGACCCCTAAATCTCTCCAGCCCACTAATTTTTCACTCTCCTCCAACCATGAAAAATATTTTGACTTCAAAACAAAAAAAAACAAAAAAATTTGGCCTGACCCCTAAAAAGTTCGTCCTGACCCCTAAAATTTTCCATGACCCCTAAATCTCTCCAGCCCCCTAATTTTTCACTCTCCTCCAACCATGAAAAATATTTTGACTTCAAAACAAAAAAAAACAAAAAAATTTGGCCTGACCCCTAAAAAGTTCGTCCTGACCTCTAAAATTTTCCCCGACCCCTAAATCTCTCCAGCCCCCTAATTTTTCACTCTCCCCCAACCCTGAGAAATATTTTGACTTCAAAACAAAAAAAAACAAAAAAATTTGGCCTGACCCCTAAAAAGTTCGTCCTGACCCTTAAAATTTTCCCCGACCCCTAAATCTCTCCAGCCCCCTAATTTTTCACTCTCCCCCAACCCTGAGAAATATTTTGACTTCGAAACAAAAAAAAAACAAAAAAAAAAAAAATTGGGCCTGACCCCTAAAAAGTTCGTCCTGACCCCTAAAATTTTACCCCGACCCCTAAATCTCTCCAGCCCCCTTATTTTTCACTCTCCCCCAACCCTGAGAAATATTTTGACTTCAAAACAAAAAAAAAAAAAAAAAAAAAAAAAAATTTGGCCTGACCCCTAAAAAGTTCGTCCTGACCCCTAAAATTTTCCCCGACCCCTAAATCTCTCCAGCCCCCTAATTTTTCACTCTCCCTCAACCCTGAGAACTATTTTGACTTCAAAACAAAAAAAAAAAAAAACAAAAAAAAGAAGAAATTTGGCCTGACCCCTAAAAAGTTCGTCCTGACCCCTAAAATTTTCCCCGACCCCTAAATCTTTCCAGCCCCCTAATTTTTCACTCTCCTCCAACCATGAAAAATATTTTGACTTCAAAACAAAAAAAAAACAAAAAAATTTGGCCTGACCCCTAAAAAGTTCGTCCTGACCCCTAAAATTTTCCATGACCCCTAAATCTCTCCAGCCCCCTAATTTTTCACTCTCCTCCAACCATGAAAAATATTTTGACTTCAAAACAAAAAAAAACAAAAAAATTTGGCCTGACCCCTAAAAAGTTCGTCCTGACCCTTAAAATTTTCCCCGACCCCTAAATCTCTCCAGCCCCCTAATTTTTCACTCTCCCCCAACCCTGAGAAATATTTTGACTTCGAAACAAAAAAAAAACAAAAAAAAAAAAAATTGGGCCTGACCCCTAAAAAGTTCGTCCTGACCCCTAAAATTTTTCCCCGACCCCTAAATCTCTCCAGCCCCCTTATTTTTCACTCTCCCCCAACCCTGAGAAATATTTTGACTTCAAAACAAAAAAAAAAAAAAAAAAAAAAAAAAAATTTGGCCTGACCCCTAAAAAGTTCGTCCTGACCCCTAAAATTTTCCCCGACCCCTAAATCTCTCCAGCCCCCTAATTTTTCACTCTCCCTCAACCCTGAGAAATATTTTGACTTCAAAACAAAAAAAAAAAAAAACAAAAAAAAGAAGAAATTTGGCCTGACCCCTAAAAAGTTCGTCCTGACCCCTAAAATTTTCCCCGACCCCTAAATCTTTCCAGCCCCCTAATTTTTCACTCTCCTCCAACCATGAAAAATATTTTGACTTCAAAACAAAAAAAAAACAAAAAAATTTGGCCTGACCCCTAAAAAGTTCGTCCTGACCCCTAAAATTTTCCCTGACCCCTAAATCTCTCCAGCCCCCTAATTTTTCACTCTCCTCCAACCATGAAAAATATTTTGACTTCAAAACAAAAAAAAACAAAAAAATTTGGCCTGACCCCTAAAAAGTTCGTCCTGACCTCTAAAATTTTCCCCGACCCCTAAATCTCTCCAGCCCCCTAATTTTTCACTCTCCCCCAACCCTGAGAAATATTTTGACTTCAAAATAAAAAAAAACAAAAAAAAACAAAAAAATTTGGCCGGACCCCTAAAAAGTTCGTCCTGACCCCTAAAATTTTCCCCGACCCCTAAATCTCTCCAGCATCCTAATTTTTCACTCTCACCCAACCCTGAGAAATATTTTGACTTCAAAACAAAAAAAAACAAAAAAATTTGGCCTGACCCCTAAAAAGTTCGTCCTGACCCCTAAAATTTTCCCCGACCCCTAAATCTCTCTAGCCCCCTAATTTTTCACTCTCACCCAACCCTGAGAAATATTTTGACTTCAAAACAAAAAAATTTGGCCTGACCCCTAAAAAGTTCGTCCTGACCCCTAAAATTGTCCCCGACCCCTAAATCTCTCTAGCCCCCTAATTTTTCACTCTCCCCCAACCATTAGATATATTTTGACTTCAAAACAAAAAAAAAAAAAAGATTTGGCCTGACCCCTAAAAAGTTCGTCTTGACCCCTAAAATTTTCCCCGACCCCTAAATCTCTCCAGACCCCTTATTTTTCACTCTCCCCCAACCCTGAGAAATATTTTGACTTCAAAACAAAAAAAAAACAAAAAAAAACAAAAAAATTTGGCCTGACCCATAAAAAGTTCGTCCTGACCCCTAAAATTTTCCCCGACCCCTAAATCTCTCTAGCCCCCTAATTTTTCACTCTCCCCCAACCCTGAGAAATATTTTGACTTCAAAACAAAAAAAAAAAAAAAAAAAAAAAAAAAATTTGGCCTGACCCCTAAAAAGTTCGTCCTGACCCCTAAAATTTTCCCCGACCCCTAAATCTCTCCAGCCCCCTAATTTTTCAGTCTCCCTCAACCCTGCGAAATATTTTGACTTCAAAACAAAAAAAAAAAAAACAAAAAAAGAAGAAATTTGGCCTGACCCCTAAAAAGTTCGTCCTGACCCCTAAAATTTTCCCCGACCCCTAAATCTTTCCAGCCCCCTAATTTTTCACTCTCCTCCAACCATGAAAAATATTTTGACTTCAAAACAAAAAAAAACAAAAAAATTTGGCCTGACCCCTAAAAAGTTCGTCCTGACCCCTAAAATTTTCCATGACCCCTAAATCTCTCCAGCCCCCTAATTTTTCACTCTCCTCCAACCATGAAAAATATTTTGACTTCAAAACAAAAAAAAACAAAAAAATTTGGCCTGACCCCTAAAAAGTTCGTCCTGACCTCTAAAATTTTCCCCGACCCCTAAATCTCTCCAGCCCCCTAATTTTTCACTCTCCCCCAACCCTGAGAAATATTTTGACTTCAAAATAAAAAAAAACAAAAAAAAACAAAAAAATTTGGCCGGACCCCTAAAAAGTTCGTCCTGACCCCTAAAATTTTCCCCGACCCCTAAATCTCTCCAGCCCCCTAATTTTTCACTCTCACCCAACCCTGAGAAATATTTTGACTTCAAAACAAAAAAAAACAAAAAAAAACAAAAAAATTTGGCCTGACCCCTAAAAAGTTCGTCCTGACCCCTAAAATTTTCCCCGACCCCTAAATCTCTCTAGCCCCCTAATTTTTCACTCTCACCCAACCCTGAGAAATATTTTGACTTCAAAACAAAAAAAAACAAAAAAATTTGGCCTGACCCCTAAAAAGTTCGTCCTGACCCCTAAAATTGTCCCCGACCCCTAAATCTCTCTAGCCCCCTAATTTTTCACTCTCCCCCAACCATTAGATATATTTTGACTTCAAAACAAAAAAAAACAAAAAGATTTGGCCTGACCCCTAAAAAGTTCGTCTTGACCCCTAAAATTTTCCCCGACCCCTAAATCTCTCCAGACCCCTTATTTTTCACTCTCCCCCAACCCTGAGAAATATTTTGACTTCAAAACAAAAAAAAAACAAAAAAAAACAAAAAAATTTGGCCTGACCCATAAAAAGTTCGTCCTGACCCCTAAAATTTTCCCCGACCCCTAAATCTCTCTAGCCCCCTAATTTTTCACTCTCCCCCAACCCTGAGAAATATTTTGACTTCAAAACAAAAAAAAACAAAAAAAAACAAAAAAAATTTGGCCTGACCCCTAAAAAGTTCGTCCTGACTCCTAAAATTTTCCCCGACCCCTAAATCTCTCCAGCCCCCTAATTTTTCACTCTCCCCCAACCATGAGATATATTTTGACTTCAAAACAAAAAAAAACAAAAAAAAACAAAAAAATTTGGCCTGACCCCTAAAAAGTTCGTCCTGACCCCTAAAATTTTCCCCGACTCCTAAATCTCTCCAGCCCCGTAATTTTTCACTCTCCTCCAACCATGAGAAATATTTTGACTTCAAAACAAAAAAAAACAAAAAAATTTGGCTTGACCCCTAAAAAGTTCGTCCTGACCCCTAAAATTTTCCCCGACCCTTAAATCTCTCCAGCCCCCTAATTTTTCACTCTCCCCCAACCCTGAGAAATATTTTGACTTCGAAACAAAAAAAAACAAAAATAAACAAAAAAATTTGGCCTGACCCCTAAAAAGTGCGTCCTGACCCCTAAAATTTTCCCCGACCCCTAAATCTCTCCAGCCCCCTAATTTTTCACTCTCCCCCAACCCTGAGAAATATTTTGACTTCAAAACAAAAAAAAACAAAAAAATTTGGCCTGACCCCTAAAAAGTTCGTCCTGACCCTTAAAATTTTCCCCGACCCCTAAATCTCTCCAGCCCCCTAATTTTTCACTCTCCCCCAACCCTGAGAAATATTTTGACTTTGAAACAAAAAAAAAATTGGGCCTGACCCCTAAAAAGTTCGTCCTGACTCCTAAAATTTTTCCCCGACCCCTAAATCTCTCCAGCCCCCTAATTTTTCACTCTCCCCCAACCCTGAGAAATATTTTGACTTCAAAACAAAAAAACAAAAAAAAAAAAAAAAAAAATTTGGCCTGACCCCTAAAAAGTTCGTCCTGACCCCTAAAATTTTCCCCGACCCCTAAATCTCTCCAGCCCCCTAATTTTTCACTCTCCCTCAACCCTGAGAAATATTTTGACTTCAAAACAAAAAAAAAAACAAAAAAAAAAACAAAAAAAAAAAAAAGAAGAAATTTTGCCTGACCCCTAAAAAGTTCGTCCTGACCCCTAAAATTTTCCCCGACCCCTAAATCTCTCCAGCCCCCTAATTTTTCACTCTCCTCCAACCATGAAAAATATTTTGACTTCAAAACAAAAAAAAACAAAAAAATTTGGCCTGACCCCTAAAAAGTTCGTCCTGACCCCTAAAATTTTCCATGACCCCTAAATCTCTCCAGCCCCCTAATTTTTCACTCTCCTCCAACCATGAAAAATATTTTGACTTCAAAACAAAAAAAAACGAAAAAATTTGGCCTGACCCCTAAAAAGTTCGTCCTGACCCCTAAAATTTTCCCCGACCCCTAAATCTCTCCAACCACCTAATATTTCACTCTCCCCCAACCCTGAGAAATATTTTGACTTCAAAACAAAAAAAAAAACAAAAAAAAACAAAAAAATTTGGCCTGACCCCTAAAAAGTTCGTCCTGACCCCTAAAATTTTCCCCGACCCCTAAATCTCTCCAGCCCCCTAATTTTTCACTCTCCCCCAACCCTGAGAAATATTTTCAGTTCAAAACCAAAAAAAACAAAAAAATTTGGCCTGACCCCTAAAAAGTTCGTCCTGACCCCTAAAATTTTCCCGACCCTTCATTCTCTCCAGCCCCTCATCCCAAGTAATTTTTAACTCTCCCCCAACCCTGAGAAATATTTTGAGTTCAAAACAAAAAAAAAAGAAAAAGATTTGGCCTGACCCCTAAAAAGTTCGGCCTGACCCCTAAAATTTTCTCCGACCCCTCAATGTCTCCAGCATCCTACTCCCAACTAATTTTTCACTCTCTCCCAACCCTGCGAAATATTTTGAGTTCAAAACAAAAAATGTTATTTAACATGTATACAAATATTAGTGAAAACAATGGCGGAGCATAATTATTTCTCTTCTTACTTTACTTATTGAGACGTTATTTAATATGTATACAAATATTAGTGAAAACAATGGCGGAGCATAATTATTTCTCTTTTTACTTTACTTATTGAGACGTTATTTAACATGTATACAAATATTAGTGAAAACAGTGGCGGAGCGTAATTATTTCTATTCTTACTTTATTTATTGAGATGTTTTTTAATATGTATACAAATATAAGTGAAAACAATGGGGGAGCATAATTATTTCTTTTCTTACTTTACTTATTGAGACGTTATTTAACATGTATACAAATATTAGTGAAAACAATGGCGGAGCATAATAATTTCTCTTCTTACTTTACTTCTTGAGACGTTATTTAATATGTATACAAATATTAGTGAAAACAATGGTGGAGCATAATTATTTCTATTCTTACTTTACTTATTGAGACGTTATTTAACATGTATACAAATATTAGTGAAAACAGTGGCGGAGCGTAATTATTTCTATTCTTACTTTATTTATTGAGATGTTTTTTAATATGTATACAAATATAAGTGAAAACAATGGGGGAGCATAATTATTTCTTTTCTTACTTTACTTATTGAGACGTTATTTAACATGTATACAAATATTAGTGAAAACAATGGCGGAGCATAATAATTTCTCTTCTTACTTTACTTCTTGAGACGTTATTTAATATGTATACAAATATTAGTGAAAACAATGGTGGAGCATAATTATTTCTCTTTTTATTTTACTTCTAGAGGCGTTATTTTATATGTATATAAATATTAGTGAAAACAGTGGCGGAGCATAATTATCTCTTTTCTTACTTTACTTATTGAGACATTATTTAATATGTATACAAATATTAGTGAAAACAATGGGTGAGCATAATTATTTATTACTTTAATTTTAATGATACTACACCAACTTTACACCTCTCAAAAAGAAGGAGGTAACACCTGGGAGGATGGTATCATGTCAAAAGAAGAAATGCGGTTAGAATTAAGCAACACTTGCTTCACTATAAACTCATGTTCAAAAAATACCGTTATGGAATAAGCAACCCTTGCTTCACTATGGACTCATGTTAAAAAAAGTGCCGTTAGGGATTAAGCAACAGTTGCTTCAATACAAACTTATGTTTCGTTAGGATTAAGCAACCCTTGCTTCACTATAAACTCATGTTCAAAAAGGTGCCGTTAAGGATTTCCTCTGACGTCATTTCCTGTTAAAATCGTGACTTTGCATTATGCCGACAATCCCCCATCTCCAAATTTGACCTGAGGCGCTCCACCGGCGAATGCCGACACTCCCCCTTCCCCTAATTTGACCTGAAGCAGTCACACCGCCGCACTATCTCCACAACTGTCAAAAATGAGGAGGTAATGCCTAGGAGGGTGGTATCATAACAACAGAATGGGCGTAGGGGTGGAAGGGAAGGTAGAAAGGGTGGGAGTGAGAGGGAAAGCAGGGTTGTAGTGTGAGGGATTTTCTTCCCTACACTCTTTTCCTCTGACGTCATTTCCTGTTAAAAGCGTGACTTTGCATATTTCTAAAATATATATATAATGAAAAATAACTGACCCCCCCCCCCCGATGAAATATACCCCATGGACCCCTAAGAAGTGGGTTTATAGATTCGGGAATACTCTCATCATCTTACTCTGTGAATTTTACATCAGAATACACTTTTATATGTTATGTATAAAAATATGTTGAAGTAAAATAAATTTTGAAGAGAAAAAAAAATTAAAAACCTATAACGATGACGTCATATACCTAATACTGTGACGTCACGTGCACAAGAATAAGTTGGTTGAAAACAAAATTATTATTACATAATTACATTGGCTGATTTCCAAATTACTACTGAATAACATTAGAAAAGTTTGAAAAAACCAGACCCGCTGCCAGAGACTGGCCCCGTTGACCCCCAGCAACATGTTTTTTTGTTGTAATTTTGAGATATTATGATCCCAGGTGTTGTACGGTGCTGAAGATATCAACTTTTTGACATGTCGCCGCGTAGTTTTTGAGGAGAAGCTGGACATACAAACAAACAGACAAACATACAGACAACTGCCCTTTATAGAGGAGACTAGCGGGGCTACCCGGCGTTGCTCGGGGTCATAAAAACATATATTTGAAGAAAGATCGTGTGTGTAACATCTTTATATTCAAACTTCTATGTCCGCCCCCTCTCTCTATAGCCGTCTCTTTATCTGCTACCTTTCTCTTTCCTGGTCGCCCCATTTCGCCGCTACTTTCTTATTTTGCCTTTTGCAAAAGGTGTTTCTTCCCCACCATTTCTCCTATTGCCCAGGGTAATAGTATGACATATTTCTATAAAAAGTAACACCTCTATCTGCGCCTTCTATATAGGTACTTATCTCCACCCCGGTGTTCATACTATATACGTATCTATCATCACCCCGGTGCGCATACTATATACGTACCTATCGCCGCCCCAGTGCACATACTATATACGTACCTATCGCCGCCCCGGTGCAGATACTATTTAAGTACCTATCGCCGCCCCGTTGCGAATGCTAAATAGTACCTATCGTTGCCCCGGTGTGAATGCTAAATACATACCTATTGCGCCCCGGTGTGCATGCTACATAAGTACCTATCGCTGCCCTAGTGCGAATACTAAAGACATACCAATTGCGCCCCGGTGTGCATGCTACATAAATACCTATCGCTGCCCTAGTGCGAATAATTAATATGTACATATTGCTGCTTTGGTGTGAATGCTAAATACGTACCTATCGCCGGCCCAGTGCGAATGCTAAATACGTACCTATAGCCGCCCTGGTGCGAATGCTAAATACGTACCTATAGCTGCCCCAGTGCGAATGCTAAATACGTACCTATCACCACTACGGTGCGAATGCGAAATACATACCTTTCGCCGCCCCGGTGCGCGTGCAATATATGTACTGATCGCCGCCGCAGAGCGCATGCTATGTACGTACTTATTGCTGCCCATGTGTACATGCTATATACGTAGCTATCGCCACCCCTTAATTCTGAATACGTACCTATCGCCGCCCTGGTGTGGAAGCTAAATACGTACATATCGCCGCCCCGGTGCGAATGCTAAATACATACCTATCGCCGCCCCGGTGTGAATTCTAAATACGTACCTATTGCCGCCCCGGTGCGAATGCTAAATACATACCTATCGCTGCCCCGGTGTGAATGCTAAATACATACCTATCGCCGCCCCGGCGTGAATGCTAAATACGTACCTATCGCCGCCCCGGTGTGAATTTTAAATATGTACCTTTCGCCGCCCAGTGTGAATTTCAAATATGTACCTTTCGCCGCCCCTGTGCGCGTGCTATATACATACCTATCGCCGCCCCGGTGCGCGTGCTACATATGAACCGATCGCTGCCTCAGTGCGCATGATAAATACATACCTATCACTGCCCCGGTGTGAATACTATATACGTACTTATTACCGCCCATGTGCACATGCTATATAAGTACCTATCACCACCGCTGAATGCTAAATAAGTACCTATCGCCGCCCCGGTGTGGAAGCTTAATACATACATATCGCCGCCCCTAAATTTGGGCAGACCCTAAAAAGTTCGGCCTGACCCCTAAAATTTTCCCCGACCCCTAAATCTCTCCAGCCCCCTAATTTTTCACTCTCCCCCAACCATGATAAATATTTTGACTTCAAAACAAAAAAAAACAAAAAAATTTGGCCTGACCCCTAAAAAGTTCGTCCTGACCCCTAAAATTTTCCCCGACCCCTCAATCTCTCCAGCCCCCTAATTGTTCACTCTCCCCCAACCCTAGTAAATATTTTGAGTTCAAAACCAAAAAAAAAAAAAAAAATTTGGCCTGAACCCTAAAAAGTTCGTCCTGACCCCTAAAATTTTCCCCGACCCCTAAATCTCTCCAGCCCCCTAATTTTTCACTCTCCCCCAACCATGAGATATATTTTGACTTCAAAACAAAAAAAAACAAAAAAATTTGGCCTGACCCCTAAAAAGTTCATCCTGACCCCTAAAATTTTCCCCGACCCCATAATCTCTCCAGCCCTCTAATTTTTCACTCTCCTCCAACCATGAGAAATATTTTGACTTAAAAACAAAAAAAAACAAAAAAATTTGGCATGACACCTAAAAAGTTCGTCCTGACCCCTAAAATTTTCCCCGACCCTTAAATCTCTCCAGCTCCCTAATTTTTCACTCTCCTCCAACCATGAGATATATTTTGACTTCAAAACAAAAAAAAAACAAAAAATTTGGCCTGAACCCTAAAAAGTTCGTCCTGACCCCTAAAATTTTCCCCGACCTCTAAATCTCTCCAGCCCCCTAATTTTTCACTCTCCCCCAACCCTGAGAAATATTTTCAGTTCAAAACCAAAAAAAAGAAAATAATTTGGCCTGACCCCTAAAAAGTTCGTCCTGACCCCTAAAATTTTCCCCGACCACTCAATCTCTCCAGCCCCCTAATTGTTCACTCTCCCCCAACCCTGAGAAATATTTTGACTTCAAAACAAAAAAAAACAAAAAAAATTTGCCTGACCCCTAAAAAGTTCGTCCTGGAGCCTTAAAATTTTCCACCGACCCCTAAATCTCTCCAGCCCCCTAATTTTTCACTCTCCTCCAACCCTGAGAAATATTTTGACTTCAAAACAAAAAAAAACAAAAAAATTTGGCCCGATCCCTAAAAAGTTCGTCCTGACCCCTAAAATTTTCCCCGACCTCTAAATCTCTCCAGCCCCCTAATTTTTCACTCTCCCCCAACCCTGAGAAATATTTTGACTTAAAAAGAAAAAAAAAAAAAAAAGAAAAAAATTTTGCCTGACCCCTAAAAAGTTCGTCCTGACCCCTAAAATTTTCCCCGACCCCTAAATCTCTCTAGCCCCCTAATTTTTCACTCTCCCCCAACCATGAGAAATATTTTGACTTCAAAACAAAAAAAAACAAAAAAATTTTGCCTGACCCCTAAAAAGTTCGTCCTGACCCCTAAAATTTTCCCCGACCCCTAAATCTCTCTAGCCCCCTAATTTTTCACTCTCCCCCAACCATGAGAAATATTTTGACTTCAAAAAAAAAAAAAAAAAAAAAATTTGGCCTGACCCCTAAAAAGTTCGTCCTGACCCCTAAAATTTTCCCCGACCCCTAAATCTTTCCAGCCCCCTAATTTTTTACTCTCCTCCAACCATGAGATATATTTTGACTTCAAAGCAAAAAAAAACAAAAAAATTTGGCCTAACCCCTAAAAAGTTCGTCCTGACCCCTAAAATTTTTCCCGACCCCTAAATCTCTCCAGCCCCCTAATTTTTCACTCTCCCCCAACCCTGAGAAATATTTTGAGTTCAAAACCAAAAAAAAGAAACAAATTTGGCCTGACCCCTAAAAAGTTCGTCCTGACCCCTAAAATTTTCCCCGACCCCTAAATCTCTCCAGCCCCCTAATTTTTCACTCTCCCCCAACAATGAGATATATTTTGACTTCAAAACAAAAAAAAACAAAAAAATTTGGCCTGACCCCTAAAAAGTTCGTCCTGACCCCTAAAATTTTCCCCGACCCCTAAATCTCTCCAGCCCCCTAATTTTTCACTCTCCTCCAACCCTGAGAAATATTTTGACTTCAAAACAAAAAAAAAACAAAAAAAACAAAAAAATTTGGCCTGACCCCTAAAAAGTTCGTCCTGAGCCCTAAAATTTTCCCCGACCCCTAAATCTCTCCAGCCCCCTAATTTTTCACTCTCCCCCAACAATGAGATATATTTTGACTTCAAAACAAAAAAAAACAAAAAAATTTGGCCTGACCCCTAAAAAGTTCGTCCTGACCCCTAAAATTTTCCCCGACCCCTAAATCTCTCCAGCCCCCTAATTTTTCACTCTCCCCCAACCCTAAGAAATATTTTGAGTTCAAAACAAAAAAAATGTTATTTAACATGTATACAAATATTAGTGAAAATAATGGTGGAGCATAATTATTTCTCTTTTTACTTTACTTATTGAGACGTTATTTAACATGTATAAAAATATAAGTGAACACAATGGTGGAGCATAATTATTTTTCTTCTTTCTTTACTTATTGAGACGTTATTTAATATGTATACAAATATTAGTGAAAACAGTGGCGGAGCATAATTATTTCTCTTTTTACTTTACTTATTGAGACGTTATTTAACATGTATTCAAATATTAGTGAAAACAATGGCGGAGCATAATTATATTTCTTCTTACTTTACATATTGAGACGTTATTTAATATGTATACACATTTTAGTGAAAACAGTGGTGGAGCATAATTATTTTTCTTCTTACTTTACTTATTTAGACGTTATATCATATGTATACAAATATTAGTGTAAACAATGGTGGAGCATAATTATTTTTCTTCTTACTTTACTTATTGAGACGTTATTTAATATGTATACAAATATTAGTGAAAACAGTCGTGGAGCATAATTATTTTACTTCTTACTTTACTTATTGAGACGTTATTTAATATGTATACAAATATTAGTGAAAACAATGGTGGAGCATAATTATTTATTACTTTAATTTTACTGATACTACACTAACTTCACACCTCTCAAAAAGAAGGAGGTTATACCTGGGAGGATGGTATCATGTCAACAGAAGAAATGCAGTTAGGATTAAGCAACCCTGGCTTCACTACAAACTTGTGTTAAAAAAAGTGCCGTTATTGATTAACCAACCCTGGCTTCACTGTGGATTCATTTTCAAAAAAGTGCCGTTAGGAATTAAGCAACCCTTGCTTCACTATGGACTCATGTTCAAAAAAATGCCGTTAGGGATTAAGCAACAGTTGCTTCAATAAAAACTTATGTTTCGTTGGGATAAGGCAACCCGTGCTTCACTATAAACTCATGTTCAAAAAAAGTGCCGTTAGGGATTTCCTCTGACGTCATTTTCTGCTGAAATCGTGACTTTGCATTATGCCGACAATCCCCCATCTCCAAATTTGGCCTGAGGCGCACCACCGGCGAATGCCGACACTCCACCAAATTCGGCCTGAGTCGCTCACACCGGCGAATGCCGACACTCCCCCAAATTCGGCCTGAGGCGCTCATACTGGCGAATGCCGACACTCCTCCCTGAATTTCGCCTGAGGCGCCCCACCGCCGAATGCCGACACTCACCCTCCCCAGATTTCGCCTGAGGCGCCCCACCGCCGAATGCCGATACCCCCCCCCCCTCTTCCCAAAATTTCTCCTGAGGCGCTCACACCGGCGAATGCCGACACCCCCCACACCCACCCCAAGTTTTCAATATGTATACAATATGTATAGAAATATTAGTGAAAACAATGGGGGAGCATACAAATATTAGTGAAAACAGTGGGGGAGCATAATTATTTATTACTTTAATTTTACTGATACTACACTAACTTCACACCTCTCAAAAAGGAGGAGGTAATACCTAGGAGGATGTTATCATGTCAACAGAAAAAATGTGGTTAGGATTAAGCAACCCTTGCTTCACTATGAACTCATGTTAAAAAAAGTGCCGTTATTGATTAAACAACACTTGCGTCACTATAAACGCATGTATCAAAAAGTGCCGTTAGTAGTTACGCAACCCTTGCATCACTATGGACTCATGTTCAAAAAAGTGCCGTTAGTAAGTAAGCAACCCATGCTTGACTATGGACCCGTGTTCAAAAAAAGTGCCGTTTGTGATTAAGCAACACTTGCTTCACTATAAACTCATGTTCAAAAAAGAGCCGTTAGGGATTTCCTCTGACGTCATTTCCTGTTAAAATCATGACGGTGCATTATTTCTCAAATTCTTTGTTTTTTTCTCAAATTAGTACTAAACAACGTTGAAAATCGAGGAAAAAGGCACCCCCCCATTGGAGAAAAGTGCTCAGTCGACCCTCGAAGAGTCCATTTTTTTTTCCGGTTCTGAGATATTATACGTCCCGGGGCTGGCCGGTTATAATGATGTCAACCGTGTGACTGTTTGTTGGGTCCTCTCGGAGGAGTATCTGGACATACAAACAGACAAACAAACAGACAAACATACAGACAACTGCCCTTTATATAGGAGATACATCTTTTGAAACTCGTTATATACAATCAAGCGCAATTAGTGTCTATTTTAAATTATAAACCTTTTCTGAAGAAATTGAATTAATTTTAATTTTCGAAACTTTGCTCATTTAAGAATCAATAGAATCAACGCCGTAAATATGTGTTTAATTGCAGAACATTTTAAAGAAATGTTTAATGAAGAGAGTATATGAGCTCATCAAAGTTAGCATTATTTGAAGAAGTTAACTTGGATTAAGACATCAAATAACTATGAATCATTTTATATGAGGAACGAACCATTTGTTGAATACGCTGGAGAGTTCGTTCATATAACAGATCAAGCTTTTTCATTTGTAAAATGAAGCGTTTTTTTAATGTTTAGGTGTGTTGCACTTAAAGTTTAATCATTTGTCTTAACTGACTTTTGTTTGAGTGTAGTTCTCAAAAGATTTCACAACACTTAAGAATATGATTTTGCACGTAGTATTTTAAAAGCAATGTCACTGATTGCAGAATGTAAGTGCATACCATTTTTTATTTGCATGCATAATGTGGCTTATAGTTCGAAATAGTAAAGAATCTAACTACTGATCAGGCTCAATGTTGCTCTTTGGCGGTGATACGGCAATAAACACTGTTTCAAAGAGTTTGAGCCGTATAATACTGATCATTTATTTGTCAAGCTGAACTCAACGTGAATCAATTTGCGTGCGAAATGCGTGGATATGAATTAGATAGTGCGTGTTAATACAACAGCAACAACAATTGCGAATTAACGTAAAATGGGAAGAAATAAAAGCCAGATTTATGAAAGTAATTAGCAATTGCTTTTCCAGAGCGAACACAAAATAAGCTTTGTTATTGGTTTATTGTTCTCTACATTTTTCGGCGCTTTCAGTTGTGAATGAGATTAAAATTGAACGTGAGTTGTTTAGCTTTTTTTCTAATCTTTTATAATTGCAGGGAAACTCTTTATCTTTCATTCCTGAGGGGATTCAAAAGAAATTGGAAAATAATTGATTGATGAAATATTTGAAATATTGGGAGAAGTAATGACAAATGTGCACTTCTATATCTATATATGTATGCACATAGTGTGTGTGTGTATGTTTTGTTGCGGCTGTTAGAAAAATATTAACATATATTAAATGTGTGCATTGATACATATGATTCTAAGCGTATATCTTCGCGGGCTTAGAGGTATATGTGTGTGTGTGTGTGTGCGAGAGTGTGGGTGTGTGTAATCACTCTCATATTATATTATGCATGCATATGTGTTCGCAAGCTCGTATAAAGAGTCATTACATCATTTGGTAATTAACATAAAGTCACACAACTTACAATCATATATTTATAGACACATATACGTATGTGTGTGTAAACATTAATATGAATTACTAAGACCACTAATAGTAAGGGATACAGCGAAATGCCTCGTGAAGGGTTCTCTGTTTATTCATGATCCGCATGTTTAGCTTTTTTATAAAAATGAAAACGAAACTGATATACAACGTATATCATACGGGTTTGGAATTCTAGTGACCATTTTGCCAATGGAAAATGGGAAATGTCAACATTACTAAGCAATATAATTATCATCAGTTCGTGCTTAAGTGTATAGCGAGTTCATATACCAGTCTAAAGCATTCGCCCGTCCAGCTGCACTAAATCGACGCCATACGGTGAAATTTATGTCAGTTTCTGACATATATATATATATACATTACCGGTAATCTAGCCATAGTTAAACATTCTAAATTAAGAAAACTCCTAAGTAAAGGCCCAAACTATAGAGAACCTAAATGTTTAAATTATGCGAAATGTGTTAAGGAAACAAATAAAGCGTTAGATAATTTCACTTCATCCATGGCAAAAAAACATAAATTATTACACTCTACATTTGACGCATATAAACATAATGTACTTAGATTCGTAAATAAAAAAAAGTAGAACGTTTAAAAGAATTTAAACCCCCTAAAAAACGAATCCCCTCCTTAGAAATCCACAAATAACTGCGGAGCTTAAAATTCTTTAAAATAGGTTTATAATAGTTCCTATTGATAAGGGGACAAATAATATAGCTTTTATCTGTAAAAAATATTATATACAACGCTGATTGCTAGAAGTAGGAATAATAGGTGAAACTTCAGATACTTATAAATTAAGTAATAGTAAAGGCGAATTTATTATCATAAACAATACTGTTATTTGTGAAAATTAAGGATCACAATTAGAAGAAAAGTACAAAAAACTTCCATGTATGTATTGGATACCTAAAATGGATAAAACACCAGTTGGCGCCCGTTTTATTGTTGCCTCATAAATGTGCATCACTAAACCTTTAAGTAAGGCTGTATCTAAAGTCTTTAAATTAATTATAAACCAAATAAATAATTTCCATAAAAAAGTAAATTCTATAGTAATATAAACCTTTTTTGGGTGGTAAATAATTCAGATCTAGTAAAAGAAAAATTAGATCGTATATATTCTCATAAACAGGCTAAATCAATCTCGACATATGATTTTAGTACATTATATAAAACAATTCCACATAAAGAACTTATTAAAGAATTTGGAAATACTATAGATTAAGCTTTTGCAGGAGGAAAGGGTAAATACATAGACTTTGCAAAATCTAAAGCCTTTTGGTGTAAAACTAAAAATAGTAAGACGAGTGTGTCCAAAACTAGTCTGACAATGCTTATAAGTCACCTTATAAAAGAGAGTTACTTTAAAATAAGAAATACAAATTATAATAGCTGTATGTTTTTCTACATGATAACATCGATAGCTTATATTAGTAATCATAGTGATATCAATTATGTTTATCTAGGAAATAGTTATGAATAACCAATGATAATACAATGGTTACACTACCAACCACAACAACAACAACAACAATAATAATAATAATAATAATAATAATAATAATAATAATAATAATAATAATAATAAAAATAATAATAATAATAATAGTAATTATAATACTAGCAATAATAATGACAATATATAATAATAGTAATCATTATTAATAATTGTAATAACAGTAATACTATAAATTGTCATGAGAATAAAAGTAATTATATTAACATGTAAAATTAATGTTGAAGTGAAAAAATAAATATATTAATAATAATAATAGTAATAACAAAATACTGATGATGATGATTATGAAAGTAATAATAATAATGATAGTTTAAATAGTATATTAAGTATAACATTGTGTATAATAATAATGATACTACTAATAATAATATTAATAGTAATAGTAGTAATAGTAATAATAAGAATACCTGACAGCCAGTTCGCTTTTACCGTCAACTACAGATGGATTAACTCTTCTCTTTATTCGGCCGTCGACCGATTTTCTTCCCTCCAGATACATTTTATTCATACCTTAAAATCCGGAATAAGAAACCACCCTTTCCTTCGCCATCTAAACACATGCTCTGATACCATGAAATATGTAATAAATAGGTTGATGTTTAAATCGTTCAACTCTCAGGCTCAGCTTTACTTTCTTTTTTCACTTGTTTTAAATATGCCCCTGTGAGCTCATGACTCTGGATTTGTCTTTTCTTTTTTTCCTTCTTTTTCATCATTTCTTAATATGAATATCTAAGTTAAATACCAGACGTGTTCTCCCCTAATGAGGTCTTAGTTACTAATGACTATTGATCGATAACATCGAATGTCCAATGCAGTGGCTTTTTCTACATATCTGTATAAATAAATAAATTATATGAATATATATATATATATATATATATATATATAGAGAGAGAGAGAGAGAGAGAGAGAGATAACGAAAGAGAGCAAGAGAGAGATAGAAAGAGAAAGAGACAGAGTCAGAGAGAGGGAAGGAGAGAGAGAGGGGGAGAGAGATGTATAGTGAAATAAATTCTAGAAAAAAATCCGGGGATGAGACCTCAATATAATATACAGAGCAAAAGTGATGTGTGTTATGTGATTCCGTGTTATCTTATATATATATATATATATATATATATATATATATATATATATATATATATATATATAATGTATTTTTATGTAATTATTTGTTGTAATGTGTTGGTATTTTGCTTACTAATTATTTCGATTGTCTCACTTTCTTAAGTGATTAAGATGCAAAAAATTGCATTATTAGTCGCCCCTAACTTCATAGGACGTATTTTTTGTTAATATATATATTTTTATTTATTTTATACGTGTTATTATAAAACTAACATAAAACTACGTTAAATATTTAGGTGATAAAACTCGTACATATTTCTAGACAGAGCCTCTTGGTAGAACATCAATATCGAAGGTTCGATCTCTGTCTAAGTTAGCCATGCTGGTGACGGCTGTGACCCAGAAACACGTGTCCATGGATTACTTTTATGTACGTACAAAATAAATATATAAATAAATATATATATATATGTGTGTGTGGGTGTGGGTGTATATATATATATATATATATATATATATAGCGAGAGAGAGAGAGAGAGAGAGAGAGAAGTTAATATATGCTCTATCTACACGCATATTTTTACTCGATTGGCAGGATCATATTATAATGAACGGGAATATACTACACTGACCCTCAAGAAAGAGGGTGAATAACAGAGGCTGAAATCTTGATGAACGCCGCAAAAGATCAGTAAATGCCTGAGAGGGTGATATGAGAACACAACAAATAGTACACTACCAGAAAGATGACTATATTCTTAGATGTATCGTATCATGTTGAAGAAACATACACTATACTGTCCACAAACAATAGGAAGTATCGGCTGGGAGGGTCTCCTTATAAAAGATAAAAAAAATAATGCCTGCGGAGATTGTATCATGGCAAAACAAAATATACTACAATATCCGCCCGGCCAAAACAGTAGTACCTTGAAAGATTGCCCCATGACAACAAAATAGGGCGTATATTGCTCCTCTAAAAAGATGATGTAATACGGGGGATTAATGCCAACACAGCTTTAAAAAACGGTGTAATTCCCTGAACGAGGGTGGTATGACAAAAGATAATACAATAATACATTAAATTATGTATTCATTTATTTAAAAATACTTACCTATACACCATTATTCTTTTTGTTCATTTCCCTCTAGGCAAATATCAGATCGTAGTATATAGTATCAGCTTTACATAAGACGTTTTACTATCGACAAAAATGTACCGTACACTATGACAATGCAGAATTACAACTGTACATTACATATTTTTTATTTAAATGTAATGTATCACATAATTAAATAAACACAACCTGTGTTGATGTTATTTTACTATATATGTATATATATATATATATATATATATATATATATATACATTTAAATATCAATATTAATTTTAAGTAAATAATACTAAATTGTGAACATCCTTTGTTATCTTAATATGTTATTATTCGATACTATTTCATGAAACAGATTGACAATTAAGTATACCAATGCTCAGAAAATGTTAGAGCTAACTGCATTTTGTAAGTTGTGCCCCAAAAATGCGTAGGACGTGGCTAACTCTAAATTAATATGTTTTCTTTAAGAAATTTCCTCATTGATAATAGAATAAGTAAGTATAAATAGCAGGCGTCGTTTAGGAAAACAGTTTTTTCTAAAAAATTGTTTTTCAACAGAACTCTATGCTTTATTCCCAAAACAATCAGCGGGCAACTGTCATAAAATTGCAAAAAAATCACCAGAGAATAAAGAAAGTGTCCACACATCTGCGTGCATCCAATTTTAAAAGAAACAGGGAATAACAATGTTTTATGAATATCTGTTTCGAAAATATAAAATAAATACACATAAAACTCCTTACAAATAAACAATGTATGTATATATGTATATAAATAAATAGAAATGGAGGCGTGTGGCTGTATATTACGATTCGAATGTGCTATGAATTGATAACAAGTATGAAAAATATAGCATTATCTATTAATTCAAGCTGTAGGAAGTAATGAATACTAAATCATAATTAATTAATAAAAATAAAATAATACACATAAAATATACAACATATGTAGACATATGTATATGTTATATACAATCACGAAAAAGTAAGACTACGAATGTTAAATAATCATGTACTATTTATATTTTAAACGATACATCGCTACAAAGGTACATACTCCCACCCACACGCACACACACACACACACACACATATATATATATATATATATAGAGAGAGAGAGAGAGAGAAAGAGAGAGAGAGAGAGAGCGAGAGCAAGAGACAGAGAGACAGAGTAAGTGTAGTATAAACACCGCATGACATCGCTAGCTATAAACGCATCGTTCATTTCATTAAGTTGAACGCTCTCTTTACGCCAAACCGTCGAATAAAGTGTTAAACTCATAGCTGTTTATCTACTTATTCAGCGACGGCTGTGGATGTCTAGATGTCGGGGTCTGTATTGTAACATACTTGGAGCCCGGGGTTTCGAATCACGGGAACAGTTCTGAATATTTATATCTCTATGCCGAGTCCAGATTAAAGGACGAAACGTATACATGCATAAATAATAAACAAAAAAATTGTATTATACAAAACATTTATATATATATATATATATATATATATATATATATATATATAGTGATGATGAGTAAGTAGTGATTGAAGCATGAAGCGATGTCGTTTTTTTAGGTCGTGCTGTAATTAAATATTTTGAGCTTTCTGCATTGTTCACCCGCACTGATTATTAATAGAATTGTATGAGGTTTAAAAATAAAAAATAATACGCCCACATACTATGCATTTATACGCTAAAAATGAACCATCTTATGTTTTTGTTAAGAGAGTTTTGAAAGTGAAGATGTAATGTATTTTTATTCTTATTGTATTACTTATTTTACTAAATGCAACATTTGAAATGTGATCGTGTCTATTAGTGTTTATTTTCAGTCACTGTTCTGTGTCGGGTTTGTTTAGGCTGTCATTGTTTAGAAAATAATGAAGATAATATGTTGCTATATATATTCTGTAAACTTTTGGCTATTCTATATCGGTGGTCGTTTGTGTGTGTTTATTTGATCTATATTTTGGAAAAATAACACGTTTATTACAAAAATATAAAAAAGAAAAGCGTCGATATCGTAATATAGATGTGTATATTAATATATGAGAAGTCCATTTTCCTTCTGTGGTGTGATTATAGTTTACAATTATCGTACTTCTGTTATCAAAGCTAATCGTGTAATTAGTAAATACATACTAGAATGTGTCGGGTAAAAATATATACTTTTTAAGTCGGTATGCTGAAGCATTTTTCGTGAGTGCAGGTTACCTATGTGTGTGTTTAACCTTCTGATGTGTGTGTGACAATCTAGGAGATATTTGGTCTTTTTCACGTTTTTCAGTCGATGGTAATCAATAGTCTATTCGAATGGGCGATGTAATCAGGTGTTTGTCCTCGTAGACTGTAGTGCTCCGCTAGTTTAAGATTGAGACATTTTCGGGGTGAATGTTTCATGTTTGTTGAGTCTAAATTTTCATAGTTTATTTATTTTATCACTATAACCTCTGTTGTAACCTCTGTTATAGATAGAACTATATAAATATAAACCTCAATTTAACAACAAAAATCTTTTAACGCACAGTCAAACAAAGCAAAGCTTACACTGCCATCAGCAAAACACATATTTTTTGGTTCAACGTTAGCATTTAACACGACACAGTTAGATCGGTTCATTACTACTGTATTTATCAGACTACGATTCCATCAATAATCATTCCCGACAAAACCCCAGCGCGCTTGACATGAAAATATAACAAAGAAATAAAACAAACCCCACCATCATTTTATGCGTCACCCAGCACCAACTAATCATCAAACTATCTTAACGAAGCATATATATATATATATATATATATATATATATTTATATATATATATATATATATATATATATATATATATATATATATATATATATATATATATATATATATGCTTTTAAATCTCCGAAACAGTTTACATGGTAAACAGCTGATGATCCCCGTGTTAATATTAGACGCTTAAGGTCTCCTGTTTTTGTTTCACTCTTAGATAATTAACCCCCTTTTTTTATTTATTTTTTATTTTTTTATTTATTTTACTTATATTTTTTTCACTTATTAATTTTCCAACGAATGTTAAGTCTGCAATATCTTGGATTTAGTTAGTTTGTTATGGAATTTAAACTGCATTTTTCATTTTTTTTTATTTTTTATTTTTTTTATTTTTAATTTTTATTTTGTTTATTTGTATTAATGAATCAAAGCTTCTTTAGACTATATATTGGGTATTTAGATCTGTATGGCTAGGTTTCCTTCCTCTTATCAAATTACTTTTCTGGTACCAAAGGTACTTAAGCTTTATTTATTTTTATTTTTTAATGCAACTTTGATTCCTATATAAATGTATTGCTAGCTACCATATTTCAGAATGGTTCTTGGATATAGTGTTTAGATAGTATTATTATTTTTATTTTTTTATTATTGTTATAATTAATGTTATTTGATATGCAAATTACTAAATCATACGGTAGTCTTAAGTGTAATATATTATTATTATTATTTTATCATTATTATTATTTTATGTATATATTAGTGATATTTTAAGCTGAATTATTTCGACACTTGATTATTGGGGAAATGGTCGTATAATCAGTACCATTGGAGAGCCATAAATATTTAAACTGTCCTGTTTTTAAATCTCCGAAACAGTTTACATGGTAAACAGCTGATGATCCCTGTGTTAATATTAGACGCTTACGGTCTCCTGTTTTTGTTTCACTCTTAGATAATTAACCCCTCCTTTTTTATTTTTATTTTTTATTTATTTTTTTTATTTTACTTATATTTTCTCATTTATTAATTTTCCAACGAATGTTAAGTCTGCAATATCTTGGATTTAGTTAGTTTGTCTGGGAATTTAAACAGCATTTTACATTTTTTTATTTTTTTTAATTTTTATTTTTTTTTTATTAATGACTCAAAGCTTCTTTAGACTATATATATATATATATATTAAACCAGAAACAACCACGACGGTTGAACCGGCGGTTTCGTACACTGAGGGAATGAATATCAGCCACTCATCGGCAGCCGTCGAAATGGTTGCATAATTCGAACGTTTTAATATCACAATTAAAACCATGTGATACTCCTTTGATTCGACTCGCGTGTGTACTATTAATTAATTATTAAAACAAAAAAAATGATATTTTCACATATAATTTAGCACGTTGACATTGAATAATTAAATAAATTAAAAAGTTAGTGATTTACTGGTTTTAATAATTACAAAAGGTTCTTTTTTAATAAAAATATTCATGAGTATATTTAAAGATGGTATACAGGGACATTAAGATGAATTTAAGATTTGAAATTTGTATCGAAGGATTAACACCTTACAGTAAACTATACATAACAGTTTATGGAAATTATACAAATATTAAAAACTAAAAACTTGTATTAAAGAGGGTTATTTGGCGAAATCGTTTTATAAGATTCTCAACCTTTTGTTGCTGAAAAGTAAATTTAATGTTTTTTGTTAGTAGTTCTGTTGAGTTTATAAGTAAACCGCTTTTTCGGTGAATGCAACCTTTAAATAGTTCATCGCGGATGTTTAAGCAATTCGTATGTGGATCATTTATGGCTTTAAAGATGTAACATTTCTCAGAATCGCATACGGCACACCTGTTTAATAGTGGCGCCCAATGCTGTGTGAAAATGTATGTTTTAAATTAAACTTAAGTCGCGCATGGTCGCTGGTAGGTATACATTTGTGAAAGTTCATTTTTTAAGAATCTTCAGAATTTTAATTTGCACTGTCAGTCCACACAACTTCGGGCGCAACTTCTGGAAGACCAGGAAGGATAATTCTGGGAAAAAAAACAGATTAATACCTTTGATCTGTCTAAAGCTTTGTCGAGGCTTGTTATATCAAGTGAAATATTAGATAAAAAATCCAGATGAAAAAAAAAAAATTTATTTGGATTTTAATAAAAATATCTGTATCTAACACATGGTTTTTATGAAGGCATTTTTCCTCTATCTTTATGTTTAAAAGTCTAAAGATGCTTAGATATTAACTTTCCCAAATGTATACCTATCAGCGCCCATGCGCGATTTATGTTCAATTTAAAACATACATTTCCACCGTCAGTTCACACAAGATCGGGCGCCACTTCTAGAAGAGCAGGATGGATTATTACGAAAAAAAAAAGGTGAATACCGTGTATCTGTCTAAAGCTCTGTCGAGGCTTGCTATATCGATCGAACTATTAGATAAAAGAGTCAAGAAAAATTTTTTTTTCGGATTTTTATTTTCATTTTAATAAAAATATATGTCTCTATCTTTATGTTTAAAATTCTAAAGATGCTTTAGAAATGAACTTTCCCAAATGTATATATATATATATATATATATATATATATATATATATATATATATATATATATATATATATATTTTCGCAAGAAACGCAAAAAACGGGGGCACCTGTACATTAACACTCAAATGGACAGACATCAGATTTTTATTGTACGTTACATTTATATAAGAATGTTATGCCAAACTATAAAATAATAATGGAGGCGTAGGAGCGCCGACTGTTAGCATAACGGTTGAGTTTCAATGTTGACTTGGAGCACCAACTGGTCTAGCCGCACTTAGACAGCTGTGTGTGGATGACTATATATATGTTCATATGTATGTAGTTTTTCTAAATGTTGTTACAATCATTTTGTGCACTTGATTAATAAAAAATATATGTTGTTAATAGTATTGCTTTTGGTGCTTTTAAATATAGCGTTTCAGTAGCTGGACGGCAATGGTGAGTAGGCCATTATTATTGATAAGAGAGTGTTTTATGTCAGCAAGTGTTCTAGTAAAAGGAAGGAATTATATTTGAGTCACTAAATGAGATTTTTTATTACGTCCACATATTTCGTACGTTTATATCTAAACACAATTATTTTATTTCGCGATTTGTATTCAAAGGTGTAACTATGTGTATATCTATTAGAAACACATTTTGTGACGACTACTCTGTCAATATGTATTTTATTACTATCTATCTATACGATACAGTGATATTCATGATATGCTTATATATTTTTAACACCGGAAAATATATTTAATTGTGTGTTTTGTGTTGATAGTAAGTATTCCTGTAAACGCATGTCTAATTAAAACTAAGAAAATTTGATCATACATCGGCAATTAGCTACATGCATTTTACCCCAAGAAACTCGCGGAACAAAATGTGACCTTTATTGAAGCGTAGAACAACAACTTCATTTAGTCCAAAGAAAGTACTGAAAATTTGAATCGCATGATATTAATTGGCACAAAACGGTATCAACATATTTTTTTCTTGAACATAACGTGAAACTGTCAAAACAGCTCATTTATTCAAAGGTTTGGATATATAAGCTGAAAATATTGAAATGCGCCTTCAAATAAAAAGAACACGTTTCAATGTTCATTAACAAGAGACGTGGATGCTAATATATATATATATATATATATATATATATATATATATATATATACTTATATGATAAGGCATTTATGTACGTTATTATGTTTCTCACCCATTAAAAAAGATGTCATTTTCTAATGGCGAGTGTACATTAAATTGCCAGAAAAATATTCGGTGTTTTTCATTTGAAATTAATTGTTCCTATATCAAATTCCATTCACCGTCAACTAAAACAGTACAGTTTTAACTAAATGCATTAAACCACCAGACTCATTTTATTGATTAGAAGAATATTTACAGGAAATGTATTCTTATAGTAGCATAGCCAATATATTTATTGTTTAAAAGAATTACATTGGCACAGTTTTAGATAAATAGATAAGATAGTTGTTTCATTCATACAAAGTATATTTATATGACAATGAGAATTAGTCTCACGTAAGAAGTAAGTATCACTTTTCTTAATAGTATTCATCAACAGACAAAAATGTATTATTAAAAAAAATAATTAACAGTAAATTATAAAGAGTTATGTAAACCGCACCGTGGAATGTTAACGGGAATTCGCTGGTTGTATTTAAGATTGCAAAATGATGGGTTTACTGGTGATAACGAGTGACACCTATTAATCATTACGCCGATGATGATGATGATAACGCCGATACTGTCGACTATAATGCTGCTGATGATAAAGACAATGACAATGACAATCATTACATTGAAGATAATAATGGCAACGAGTGAGAGAATGGCGGTGAAGCTGATCATGATGCCGATAATCTTGGCGATGACAACGACGATAATGACAACGACGGACGATGATGTAGATTACGATGACCATATTTGTGATAATGCCGATGACTATGATGATGATCAAGCTTACACTAATACAGAAACCTAACCATGCAGATATATTTTGAAAAGGAAATTTAAAAGTAATGGGGGGGGGGGAAATACTTACACGAGTCAATATGTAATGCTACTTGCCTCGGCTTATAATATACCACATTCTGGTTAAACATCAAGGATGATTTACAAAACTAGGGAAGGTAAGAAGACTACTGGAACGTGTGTGAGTCTACACGACAATGACATCCAAACAAAACTAACGGTGTTTACGCTAAGGCAATGATAAAAGTGTGCTACGATGAAGCGAAATAATTCGCAAAAGTCTGCTGACCACTGAGATGAGACTTGTTGGCACTAGGACTTAAGAGATTACGAATTGTCATTGCAAGTAAAAGCCGCACTGCTACCGTGGCCCCCTAGATGAAATAATAATAATAATAATAATAATAATAATAATAATAATAATAATAATAATAATAATAATAATAATAATAATAATAATAATAATAATTACTCATTGGAAACTTAAATTAAACAGAAGTATTTCATACGTGTTTGAACTGTAGACATGAAACTAGCCAATAAAACGAAGCACGGTGATACCAATAATTATAGCAACACAAGACACCCAACCACTTGCTTATTTGCTGCATTGTTGATTTTGAGCTCATACATACATGGCTTTCAAATCGTGTGGCCGTATTTGTTTGCTGATGTCACTACTAGTGATCATCATTACTATTAGTAGTCGCACTGGCTTTGAAATATAAGAGTGATTTTATCCTTTTAATTTTCTTTGTGAAACAGATTCTCTAACACACACTGAATGCAAATATATCCAGATATCATATTGGTGCCACACTGCATATGTGCATATCCAGCAATCTCCTGCTACTTCCTTCACAATAATCTGCAGGTTATTTACACACAACAGACAAACTTAAAATAATTGAACGAATGATAATCAAATAAAAGATAGCTAACACACATCCCAATAATGAAATAATATGGCATATGAATAGACTATTTGAGAGCAGTAACACACCCAGGTGATACTGATCATTCACAACATTTTAAAATAAAATAGCAATGTTTACAAACACAACTGTGTAACATTGGAATCTAAAAATAGGAAGCACATCTGAAACCTCTTTGGAAAAAGCTGATGGTATACGACCACAATACGTTAACATGGCAACTTCTCTCACCAAAAATGGAAAGTAATAGATTGCCCACTATATGGACGTAAACGAAGCCATAATGCACAACATCGGACGGCTTCTATGAAACACGACTAGAAAATTGCTAATAGAGAATAGCAAACGAGTCAGAATAATAATGAATTAAAGGAAGCGTTCTGCAGTACCTCGGAATGATTGCTGTAACCGAAACTGCAGGACGAATATCGATCTCAATCAGAGTACTCCTAGCGTTTAAAAGTAAAAAAAAAAAATAATTATAAAGATAAAAATTAGGACTACATAAATACTGTAATACACCAATAACATGCTTATCAAACATGTGTAAAAATTAAACTTCACAATAGCAAAAAAACGATTGACCACCCTCGTCGATTTGTTCCCGATAAACAGAAAGAATGCCAAAAAGCACCTAGTAGAGGTATAGCATGGAAAATAACATCGAGACGAATCACATCTCTCTATATGTTATGTCCAAAACAAATGTTTTAACACAGGCCATCGCCCTCGTGCCATCGTTCAGAAGCCCGAGACAAACATAGACGATCCCGAGTGCACACCCACTAAGGTAAGCATAATGCTTCATCTGCGTTTAGGGCGGAGTGACCTTGTGCCTTTCTATAAGGGTATTTGCGAACCGAGATACCACTGGCATTTCAGCTTACTAAGATAAGAGAATAGTTGTGTTTTGTTGTTTTGGCTTGTTTTCTGTTTTCAGTTGTAAAATGAATGTTAGAACCATTGCCAAACGGCATCCAAGAGCATATCAGTACTTACGTCATCAATGAATAGTTTCACAGAACACTTCCGAGACTGAGAAGGTAAACGGACTTTGCTGAACAAACTGAATGCAATATTTTTAGTTTTCGTGGTTTTTTTTGTAGGTGAGAGTTCATAAAGAAATCTAACGAAATTAATCTGTGCTTAGCTTGTATGTTTAAGTGTGTTTTTATATGTTTTGCTTTGTTGTTCAGTTGTGAAACGTTACAATGATTTTGTTGGCGATGAGCAATAAAGGAATATCGGGAGTTGTGTATTTGTGCTTTTACTGTAGCAAAAATAGAGTAAAAGTGGACAAAGAGAAAGCACATATGCATTTGGAAGAAGTTGACGAAAAAGGACGATTGCCTGTCTGTTGTTTTTTGTTTCTTAATTTTTGTTTATTTTTTGGAATCATAAATATGTTTTTTTTATTGTGTGACATTTTTATTCGGTAAGGATGAAAATGTTGTTTGGGGTGAGAGCGATGATTAATCGAAGGAGTGCGAATTATTTGCTTATTGAATATTGGATTATTCTGGTTTGTTAAAACCATCGATATATGAAGTTTGCATATTTTGTGGAGGCACGATAGGAAACATTTTTTGTTAGTTATTGTGTTGCAGTCTTGTTAGTCTTTGCACAAGTGTAAAGTTGATGACTTAGTAAAACTGTTTTAGCTTAGGAAAGAAGGAACTATAGCAAAGGAAAATAATGTTGTGATTGAGGGAATGAGTTGTCTTTTGTTTTTAAGTTTTGTTAAACGTTGGAAACGTCAGGACTGTTTTTTGTTTGTTTCCGGTCTTGCCAAACTTCGAAATTGTTATGATTCTGTAATATTTGTTATGTTGTAAATTCGAGAGGGTCAAGTGTTGCACCGGTGTCTATATGTTGTGTTGATTTGTACGAAGGAGAGCGACTAATTTTATTACTATTATTGTTTATGGCTTAAGCAGAAAATTATGTTTCCCTCTCTGTATAAGAATACTTGTAAAAAAGAAGTAAAAAGTATAAATAAAGTTAAATAAATGTTAAGTTAGTGGTCGATCAATCTATACACATCAGAAAAAATATGGTTGTGAGATCCTATATTTGCTGGCGGTATTTTTTCCGGAATCAAAGTCATAGTGTAAGGTCAAAGCTGGATTTGTGGAGACACGGACGGTGGTGCATATTTTAGAAATCTTGTGATGCTCATTAGTATGAAGCTGCTCGACGAAGCAAATGAGATATATTGTGTCCAGCCAGTATGAGACCTGTGAAAGATAGGGATTTCCTTCACTTACAGAAAGGCGGACTGGGTGAGTTATGACATATGTGTCATTGTTATTCTGTAGACTAGTGGCGCCTATCAAAGTGCAGAGGTTACCGCATTGATCTTGGATGAATGATTGTAGAATAAGCTTGTGATATGGGTACTATTTTCTGTTTCGAATGCTGACAGGCCTGTTTGCTGATGGCGATTTTCTGAGTCTACTGCGTAAATAAATTGTAGGGAAATACACGGTAAAACCACTTGCATCTCCTGCGGCTCCGAGAATGCGGCCCAATTCAACTGAGTTAGAAAGTACTGTGCTGTTGCTTCTCAGGGTACTTCTAGAGGCAAATGGATTTCTTAGATGAAGCAGAGTAGAGGAACATATCGTATTAACGTAACTCTGAATAACATCGCGATCTGATGACTAGCAGTGTGTGTGTGTGTGAAATTACATTTGACATGTTTGCAGCGTTATTAGAACCATGGGATGGGGCAATTATGCAGAGTTAGGAGTTGACATTTGATCGAAGGGTGGGGAAGGAATTCGTTCAGGTGAGCTGAAGTGGTCTGAACCTTGGAGTAAGATGTAATAATGGTGGATAGAAACGGTCGCGTATATAAAACCTGTGGTCGACCAACAAAAGTAAGCTTTTTAAGGAGTATATGTGTTATGTTCCCCTTTTATTGCGGTATTCAGCATGAGTTAGATTAAGTTGCAATCGGTTAATAATCGATGCAGGAAGAGATTGTGGGTAGGTGTACGTTGAATTCCTTGTAAAGCAAATGGTCAGGTCATTACAGGGCAATGGAACATTGGTTGTCTACGATGATGATTTTGACGGCAGAGAAGAACGCCTCATAATTCGATCAATGAAATGGAGTTACTATTAAGCCGACGCTCGTCTTTAGAAGAATTGTCTACATCCAAGTAGACTCCTATGTAATGCCCAACGTGAAATTCTGCCGAAATAGACACTTAGAAAGTGGTGGAAGTACCGCCCCCTGTATTCTTCTCAAGGAATGTTTGCAATAAAGGAAACATAGGAATATAAAATGGGGGTTTCGTGTACGCCGTTTTATTTAAAGTATTGGATAGGACAAGTGCTAAGAGGTAGGCACATGGAACAAATCCTCCATAGTAGGTATTTTATTGGGAATTACACGGAAGTTGTGTGATATAGTGAGGGAAGCAGAAAGCGGGAGGGCACCATAAAATGTGTTAGAAGTAGCATCGGGTACCAGAAGTGACGTAAGGTCCATCAGAGTTTATTCTGTCTTTTGTCCATGGCCTACAAACAAACCCACTCTCGGTCTGTTGTTTATCTTTATCATAACACGTTTTAAACCAGCTAGCGTGTTTACGTCCCGAGACACACCGAACAACCAACACGAACTCGGGTAAACACAACAAAAGTTAACAGATGCAACTTTTATCAAAGTCAAATTACAGAAAACCCAGGATAATATTTAAAATATACACTATTAACAATAAGAAAAAGTTGTAAATCAAATATGAAAATGCAGAAAAATAGCGAAAAAATACAATAACCGTCACTAATGCTTCCAATAGACAGTTCACTAAGAACTATGCAAAGAACCGCACTTAAAAGAATTTGACAAATGATAGTGAGACAGGCCGGCGACAGTGATTGAAATTACTACTATAAGATATTCTGAAACATTGACGTACTCATCGACAAACCCATCCAAGGAAAAAAAAACAGGCGGTTGATAATAAACAGCAAAAAGAAAACAAAACAGCTGTATTGTGGATGTAACAGCGTGAACATCAAGAGAAGTGGAAAAACAAAACTGCTATATTGTGGATGTAACAACGTGAACATCAACGAAGTGGAAAAACAAAACTGCTATATTGTGGATGTAACAGCGTGAATATCAACGAAATGGAAAAACAAAAGTGTTATATTGTGGATGTAACAGCGTGAATATCAACGAAATGGAAAAACAAAAGTGCTATATTGTGGATGTAACAGTGTGAATATCAACGAAATGGAAAAACAAAACTGCTATATTGTGGATGTAACAGCGTGAACGTCAACGAAGTGGAAAACAAAACTGCTATATTGTGGATTTAACAGCGTGAATATCAACGGGTTGGAAAAACAAAACAAATACACTGAATTAGACATACCACTGAAAAGACTATGTAAGATTAGCAAGATGATTAATACAATAGCATGATTGTTGCTATATAAGCAACAATGCTATCAACAGTTAAATAAACACTAAGATAAATTAAAACCAAAAGGTAGATTGAGACCATAAAACGCACAGCAATGATGACATAATCCAAACTATAAGATAAAATGCCCTACTGCATAAACCAATTAACATAACGAACGAACGTTTTACAGTCATATATAAATAGACAAAGAAATAGAACACAACATATACCAACGTCTCTTATCACTTCGATTATATTCCCTTTTTCTCCCAAAAAAAACACGCACACTAAATATGCGTAAAGACAGTAAAAAGAAAATAGTCGTTAAGAGTCAATGAGCCTTGCAAGATCGAGAGGCAGGAAAGAGAGAGAGACAGAGAGAGAGAGAGAGAGAGAGAGAGAGAGAGAGAGAGAGAGAGAGAGAGAGAACAACAAGAAAATATCCGCTGGAATTATGTGGAGAGTACCCATACCTTGTAGAGGTTTATAGCAGAGCAGACGAACGGTCATTGTTAGCGAAAAAAATAATGTAAACCGGATGTTGCAATAATGCAAACTGATTTGGAACTGTTATATAAATTTAGTTTGAGTACTGGCAATCTGAGAAAAATTTCAGTAACTCATACTCGGATGACAGTATTGTTGTTTTCAATGAGAGATCTCCTGATGAGTAAATAATATGATTATATAGAAAACATGCCTTCTGACACGTCTTCCCTCGCAGGAAATATTACGACGTTGTGGGTGCCAACAGGAAAGTTTCGCTATATCTCACAGAGTGGGGAGAAACCTCTTGACTTAATTTGGAAGTGCATCGAGAGAACTGGTCTCTTGTGAGTGTTTTTGTAACTCAAATCTTCATGGATCATCCCTCGCCATAATATTCAAAGAAATGCCGGCTTATAATAAGTGTTGTAATGGATTGAACAAACCTTGCTTCTTTATTGTCTCTCCGCAGTGTGAAAGCACCATGAAAATGAATATAAATTTTCTCTCGAAACTGAAAGGATCTTGTCCAATAAGAGAAAGTAGAAGGTAATACCATCTTGAAATGGAGAAAGTAGGGATAATGAAGCATATGCTATTTGAAAGAGTAAAAGGATAAACACACACTCCTTGAAATATACGTTGAGTTTGAAAACACCTGTAAAGCAAGCTGAAATACCGGAAATCAAGCTGTGCTGAATATACAACGTCCATTATCAAAATAAATGTATTATCTATAAAATGAAGTCACCTCCTTGTATTCCGAATACAAAATATAATTTGTCAGATTCCGATATCCATCACACGTGATTTACAGTTATTATTTACGTCACGTGTTGGTTTCCCATTCTACTCCGTAAATTAAGATAGATGACATGACAGAAATAACATACCTTTGAGCTATGTCTGTTCTATTTAATGTCTCCTTACGAAGTAGAAGTGTGTTCTGCATTTAAAGAGTTGCTTGATAATAACTAATCAGAAGTATGCTTGAAACACTAAGTTGTCTATGTTCTACTTATGCTATGTCGTTAATACTAATATATGCCCCCTGGCTACGTGGGCAGTAATGCGCTGTACTCAAACTCTTTTACGGTAGCAAAAGTATGATAGCAAAAAGACGTTGGATGACAAGGAGCAAATACTCATTTGAGCAAATCTTTGATCATAGATGATGAGTGTGATTACCCAATAAAGTATCGCTGTAAAATATGTTGGTCTGTATAATAACTGTACAGAATATCTAACATAAAAGAATGCCATTAAATAGCTATAATGGTAAATGCTCTATTTGATTAATATTACCACATATTTCTTATTTACGTCGCAATTTTCAGGCACTGCTCTTCTTAGCAGTTAGATTTCAGAAGCGGCACACTTTCCGTTTAACGTCCTTGCGCATACAAAGTGATAAAAGCATTTCACTCACATGATTCATCTTCCCCCAGTTTGTTCGTCATCCTTATTGTTAAGCCCATTTCTAGGTTCGTCATAATCCCAGCTTTTTGTTCGTATATTTCATCTGTAAAGTATGTTTGGATTCATTTTTCTGAAATTTCATAATAATTAGAAGCGCTCGAGAAATTTTTAAATCAACCGAAACCTGCAAGTTACACTCTGCAGAGAATTTCTGAGAAACATTTTTTTAAGCTTTGAAACGATTTAAGTTGTTTACTATGACAAAGAACAGTTGGATACTTTGCCATTAGTCTTCAACTAATGTTGCAATGTTTCTCTCAATGATGTCACAAACTAAGTTAAACGTTCTGATCGAAGACATTTCTATTTTAGACTATTGTTAATTATAAGCTCGCTAATCGGAGCAATCTTTATAAACACAAAGTATTTTCCGGCGAAAATAGGTATTGAATAGTATAATTATTAAGCGCTCTCAATACGATCCATTTTAATGTTCGTATGCAATTATTATATATCAATATTATTTTTTCAATTAGATCTACAGACATTACATTTCAAAGAAATGAAAGTTTACATAATTTGTCATGGGACGATTTTATTAGATCAGCGTATACTTTTTATATCACTATTACAGAGGTAAGAACAAATGTACAAGTGTATTTCAAGTCTGGCACGTAGTCACCTGCTCAGAATAGTATTTTCAATCTGGCAAATTCAAACCGGACTATGGTATGCACTTTATACCAGTATAATAGTAGTCCTGATTAGTACATCCACATATCGGGTGTTGCCGAATAAAATTCTATTTTTTACATAGACAACGTACGAAATCGAATTCAAAACCTTGTAGGAGCTATAACTTATTTTCCATACCACCCTTATTTCACCAACAAGACTTTGCTAGAACCCTATACACTGCTATTCCCGGGGAAAATGTAAACGGAGTTCCAATCGTTGATGATTCTTTGTAAGACATGTACAACAATAACGTATCTTATTACAAGAACCAAGAAATATTTCCTTTCAAACTACAGCTGATATGCGCCAAGCGGAATGTCCTATGCACAACTTGTCACCAGTGAAACATATAACTGCATGATTGAGTCCATGCTGATTTCAACTTGGAGTGCTTAAAATCCAATGTGAATAAATGTATGGCATAAACCGCCTACATACGCACAAAAATACAGTTAATGCAAGTGATCTGTTCGTACTACCGCTGCCTCATGCTCAGCTCCCAATTAACACCATTAGGCGGTTCTAGACTATATAACTGGTGACAACATAATACAACATAGATGTATATATATACACATATATATGTATATATATATATGTATATATATATATATGTATATATATATATATATATATATATATCAGTAAGTGTATATAGATATCTATATATATATATATAGATTATTACTCATTTATATCCATAGATGTATATATATATATATATATATATATATATATATATATATATATATATACATAAAAAATGTTGTAACATTCCAGTAATCATGTGATATTTATTTCAGAAAATATCATTTCTTGACGGACAGTTTCGATAATACGTGTACATCTCAATACCTAAAGTTAAATATATTGTGTTATTGTATGCGCGTTACACACTAAAAGAAGCTTGACACCTCCTGTTAACAAATTAGAAAATAAAACAAAAAATATATAAATCTCGCATCACAATAGTACTTATGCATGTAGATTCAATTAGTATCATAAGTTTACGTTATTTGCTAGCTATATTTAATAGATGTGGAACCTATTAAAAATAGCTAGCTAAAAAGAATACGTATATCAATTTAAAGCTATTCATTTTTTACATATCTTTTTCAACACTATTTTATTTTACTTTTGATCTGATGAGTAATACTCATAAGAACAACAGTATAGATAACTCTGTATTGTTGTTGGCATGCTAATATCGAATTAGTCGGTGCATGATCTTTTAAGGAATAAGTAAATACATGGTTACTGGAATCACACCTTCTATTATTTATTTATGCACGTTTTGGATTAAACAAAATTATTTGTTTTGTTTTAACTATGGTAGTCTAACTATCAATCATAAATATATAGATATGAATATGTATGAGATATATTCCATTCGAGAATTCAAATATAGTAAACAATGTAGTAAGTTAACACTTAACAACAATAAAAATAACAAACAACATACTCCAATGTTCTCCGTTTCAGAATTTTAAAAAGTATATAGTAACATTTATTTCAATATATATATATATATATATATATATATATATATATATATATATATATATATACATATATATATATATATATATATATTCCGAATATATTCATTAATTGATTCATGTGTTTAATTCATAAGGGTATCTTATGTAAATAATTACTCAGTGCTATTATGATAAAGGTTCATCTATCAAAACACAATTACTAACAATTGACCCCAAAATATTATGTGGTTGTCCATTAATTTATTACAACACACATTTAATCTTCAACATAAATACAAGTATAGTCAATAACGTTCTTCCTATTATTGCCAAAGTCTCAACTTTGGTCAAGCTAAAAATCTAACAGCTTTGAAAAAATATTCACGAAATACAATAATAGGCGACTATTAAAAATATGTTGTACTGATAAGAATAGACAGTGGCCAGATGAAACAATACCTTCACACTAGACAGGTTTCGCTGGAACTTCCACACTGTAAAACGTTATAATATCCTTACTGTGTTCACTAGTTCATATAGAAAAAATAGCAAGTGTGTAGCATAAAGAAATCAAACATTTTTTATGGATATGATCGCTAATTTGAGGCGTAAAAAAATAGTAATAAAAAAAGATTACCACTAACTCTTAAGTCGGGGGCTTTACACTCGAACTTGAAGTAACTGGTTATATAAGTAATTTATTTTAAGTTGTTTTAAGAAAAACACGGAAACAACAATGATGGGTTTCCCATATTAAATTCCTACTTCATTCTAAAATCAGGTTCTGATGAAATCTTATATTCAAACTATGAAGGCTGACAGCAAAGACGAATCCAGTAGGTAAGCTAAACGGTGTTTGCTGTATTGTTTTTGCTCGGCTGTTGACTTTAGTGTGTTCTTTCACACGATTCACAAACACTTTCTTCGACATTCCATAACACATGGTGTTATGCATTACTGTAAAACACTTTCTTCGACATTTAATAACATTGTATTGTGCATCCCTGATTAATACTAGAGAACATTGCTCCACATTAAACATGTAGTTTGATTTTGCTTGAAGAGTTGCATGCTATTACTGACACTCCTTGCACAGTGGACTGGCAAGCGGACATATGAATCTTTTTAGCAACTTGCCCAAATCATTATGAAACCTATATATTTGAATAGCTCAGAGTCTGAGGTAGTAAAAACTGGGCTCATTTGTCTTCTAACTCCAATTATTTCTCAATATCTGCCTGTTTTATTTCGAGAATTTCGAATTTTTGTGAAATCGCGACTACACTAATTTTATCAAGGAGTACATTTTGGTGCACCTGAAGAATTGCTCAAAAGGTGTTCCAGAAACCCTGAGCTATCTCCTATAAGCCCCATTAGATAATGCTAGATGCCATAAATTTACTACATTTAAAATATGGGGCATATAAGAAGTTGTTGACCTATTTTCTTTTTGATTTTTCCATAAAATTTACCATAAAAATGAGCATTTTTTCCAGAAAAAAATCAAAATTTGCCCCCGGTCGGCATATTTTAACGAAAGATTGCAAAAAAGACCCGAGATGAAATTTCCCAGGCTTAACAAATAAGAATATTGACATAGAAAACTATCATAATTCAATTGAGTTAAACAAAATCACCCCCGGGAACCCTTTTAATTCTTACATACTGAAAAAGTTTGAACTTGCCCATTTTTCCGGTATTTTGGACAACCTACAATGACCGTTGAAACCATAAATCCAGATAATTCTTGTCATTCTTATTCAAATGTTATCATCCAGACCACTTTAGGAATGTTTTTGGGGTGCAGAATCCAAATCTGGCATCGGAAAACCATGAAACGTAACTGGTAATTGGAAAATTCGGATTTTTACCCTTTTTTAAGCTATTTTCAGTCAAATATTGGCCGTAAACCAGAAGAAAACATTCTTGATTTTTTTCAAGATGTATCCATTATAATTGGCACAGAATGTTCCCGCAAGTTGAAAACAATTCAAACTATCCTTTTTAACCTTACATCTATGCCCATTCTGGTGCTTTTTCACTCTTGGTCCCTACATTGAAAATAAAAATTAAAATTAAAAAATGTAATATTTCCATTTTTCTCATTTTCAATTTTTTAACATCTTACATTATGTCATAATCTTACTTTCTTTTAGATACACAATAATAATGAATGATATGACAAACATTGCTCTTATTGAGATTTTGAAGAACTGCAAGAAATCTCGATTCGACAAAGAGCCAGACTTCGATGAAGTTGTGAAACAGGTCTCACCCAAGCTAGACGTCCCACCTTGTTATACACTTCTATCTGACATCATTGTTGTGTTCGAAGACTTTCAGCAGCTACAACACAAGAATCGTTCAGCGGTCAGTTCATCCAGGTTATTTGATGAGAAGGTAGTGCTCCAACGTCACACCTATGTACCGAAGGCAAAGCGTGGTGTGGAGGAAGTCAGTGCCCGGCAACAACGCCGACGACTGAGCGACTGTTTGGATTTGACCAAAGCTGCTGCTCAAGCACAGAACACTTCCCCAACCAAAATGTTTGTCTTCGGTCTGAAGAACAAATACCTTGAAAACAAAGAGGTTGCAATAGTGGGATACTTTATCCTACGCACTGCGTTTATCCCAGACCGACACGTTTCACTGGAGGTTGCATCTGTCATCTACGAGAGTGGCAAAATGACCAAACGGATTTACACAGACATACGTTTACTCCTGAAAGATGCTGGAGCTGATATTCTTCCATCGTAAGACAAACTGTTAAAATTTAAGAACGAGCGGAGGCCAACAGTACAAACACTTGCAACAGTGGGGTGACGTACCATTACCTCCAGTGCGTGCAACTTACGTCTGCCCAATTGTTTGCATCACTTCAGTTGCCCACATTTCACAACCTCAATGATATCCAGATGACGCTTCACGATGGTTTAGATGGCAGTGGTGGGCATTCCATTTTCAACCAGAAGGGCTTCATCGACACAAACAACACCATCATGTTCATGTTCCGTATCGAGAACTTCATGAATGTGAATGTGGGAGTGCTCTGGGAAAACCCTCACATGTCTCCTCTTCATCTTGTCGTCCAGTGATGTTGTTAATGGAAAAAAGAAACCCGTGAGGACTGTTCAGTTGTAGCATATCTTCAGAAGGAACGACAAGCTGTTAAGTTCTCGGTCGCCCATTTCAACACATCTATCAATGTTGAAGTTCATGACAAAATGTCTATGATAGTTGGCAAAATGCACGCAACCATATCTGGTATGGGTGGCGCATTTTGTTGTCTCTGCACAAAGAGCAAAGAACAGTGTCATGATGTTGATAACATATCATCAGAGTACAAGGTCGATCGGTCACTAGAAGATACCCTCGAGATCTGCGAGAAGGGCATGCACCTGTAAGAAACCCAACAATCGAAAACTCCTCACCCAAGGAATTGATAGCTCTGAATTGGGAGCTAAGATCGAACAACTGGTGCTGAATATGGCAGTGATTGTCATAATCATCAACTCAGATCGAAAGGTTAAGATTGATGAGTTCAGAGAATTCTGCAGAACAACATACCTCCACGTTGCTTCAATTCCATAGATCCACACCACACCTAGTGCACATGTTGTTCTGGGGCACACTGCAGAGTTGACTGCTGAAAACGGCTGTATCTGTTTACTCAATTTCACCGAGTCAGGTATTGAAGCCAACACCAAGTTTATTCGACAATACCGAATCAACAAAGACGGGAAGACCAATCTGTTTGATAATTTATCAGATTGTATCAGTCGATTATGGGACCAGAGTTACCCCAGTTCCATGAAGGGCAGAGAGCGATTAAATTGCAGACATTGTGAAGGCGTAGGGCACAGTATTCGTAGTTGTGAGCAGCTCAAAGCTGCGATACTTGGGTGCAACACCGAGTACGAATATTTGTTGTGCTTTCTGACGGATGATGTATAATGTGAATCACTGTTTGTTGTTTCATTGATGTTTGAGTTATATATTTTGATTTAAACGTGGATATTTGAAGAGTTCTCTTTCTGTAATACTAAAAGGGCTTGTTGGTTTGCTCAACATGTTTACTTTGCAAGTTATGATAATTGTGTATTGGACGACCATGATTGTGATTGGGGCCTCATACCCACAAATTGTATAATTCTGCAAAATATCAGTCTGTTTAACATCACACTGCCTTCCCTTATGTCTGACATGATGACCACCAGGTATAACAGCGTAACAGCTAACATTATGGGCACTCATAGTTTAATGTCCGGATGACACCCCTTCTAAGCCCACTGTGCCTTGTAATGTACATACTAAGCATACACTAATGTATTAACAGTAGAAAGAAAATAAATAAACCTTACAGATAAAAGGTAAAATTAAGGGGTAAAATGCACTTAATTATAGTACTTCTACGGACAATAGTACTAAGCAAAGAAAGTGCCAACAATGACTTTCCGACATTTGTAGAAAATGTAGAATTAACTATTTTATCTAATTCAAGTATCTTATAAATAAACGTTGTTTGTCAATTATTCATAAAACATAACTATCACAATTTTAAAACAGTTATTGGGTCAATAGTGGCACCATATTTTGCACGAATAGCCTGTTTGATGCAAAATGTAATATTTGTTAGCCTACACATAATAGTGTACTTAAAGTCATTATATTTCTCTAAGAGCAGCTTTTACAACGTTATGTAAATAATACAAATATAAAAAGATTTTACTGCTTTAGGGATCATTATCCTTTGCCACAGCGAGAAAGCTTAGTTCAAGATTGGTACATATAGTACAATTTCTCACATAAAACATGTAGATGAGATTAAAGTTGTGGGCAGTACGTTGGTTGAACTGCAGGTTTAAATCAAGCGTGGTGGCTGGCTGCCTCCTTGAGTGCCGATGATAATTTAATCAGCCAGCATCATCTTGACTGTTTATAGTCTTGCAAAAATAAGGTTCTGTAAGGTTTTTTTTTTAATTCTCGCTTAACAAACCGATTAGCTAATAATTTGTGTAATTGTTTCGGTAGTTCATGCCCAATTTTGTGTTGTGTTAGCATTCAGGCCTAATATTCACTCCTAATATACACTGCGAACTCAACAACGATTTGCACTTCACTCGTTTAAGGCGAAGAATAAACATTTCCTGAAATGAGCATTACTGACTCAATTATCGTTGGTCACACTCATAGATATATACATGATCTATTATATGTTGTGTAAACAACACGTAGCCTCACCATCGATCTAAAGAACACTAAGGTTAGGCCTGCCACACGAGTATATCAAATTACATATCAATTGTAATATAAACCAGATCAACTGTAAACCTATCCGTCGAGGCTGACTGTATTTACTCTGCTGATACTTTACTTCTAGAATATTTTAAAACATCGAAATCAGTGTATCCTTTTATTAGCATAGAATGATGCTGTATGTAGACAAAGCTATCAGCATCAGTGCGAAGCTGAATGTGTACGAAAACGTGGTTGTTGTTAACACTCCAGAAGTATATGGAGACGAGCCCCACATAGCGTTAACAATCCAAAACACTGGATAAGTGCAATTACCTGTGCTTTAGAAACGTGGCATACGTTAATTAACCATCATTCGTACAGCATGCTGATCCTCATCAGCCAGCTCGTGTGTTCGACATATCTATTTACATGGGCTGGGCTTGGCTCATAAAAAGGATGGAAGGCAACAACTCTTATATAGAGAATTGTAACATGGTAAATTAGTGATACAATCTTAAGAGACGATTTAAGTTGGTTTTCACACGAAGCTCTTGGGCACTAGTGTATGAATATAAAAGACTTCGAAGCAGTCGGTTTGGCAGAAATATGTCTATGATTCGTTACGAGATTGGTAGCATGCTCGCTAGAATACTCCATCGTGTGGCGCTCTCTGCTAGAGTAGTGCATGCCAAATATGTAAGGCATATGTCAGTCTTATCTTTTCTCACACATCTGTCGCGGCCTGGCGATAGTTGTTGTTATCAAATTCATTCATCTGACAGTACACGAAAAAAAGTGTGTCGTCACTTGTGCTAAATCTGCACCAATACTTGTAAAAGCAGATCTGGTCCGATACGCATTTAACATGGTAATATATCTGATGGTTACTATACAAGTATTGTACTCTGCTAATAAGTGGAATATGCATACACACCCATACACACACACACATATATATATATACACACACCCACACACACACACATATATATATATATATATATATATATATATATATATATATATATATATATATATATATATATATAATGTGTGTGTTCGTCTGTGTGATAGCTAAGGTATGCCTTAAAAAAGGTTTGCAACTAATTCTAATTGCCTACTAGAATGGCAGTGTTATTGCTATTTTAGTTGAAATGCCCTTTTTTACAATCCGTTTTATATGTAGCGAATGAGTTCAATATGCGTATCAGTTACTCTTGGGAACTAAAATTTATTTTTAATATTGATTTAGAAAAGACACATTGTTTAGATATTTAAAGATATCGGTAAAACAGAACATATTCTATTTATTCATATTCTTGAATGTATACCAGCGCGCTTATTTGTAGTCTTAGAAACGTATTATTTGAAATATATATATGTATATATATATATATATATATATATATATATATATATATATATATATATATATATATTAGTACTTCATGTATCCACATAAAATATTATAAGGAGATATAATTTTTTATGTATCAGTTTTCAGTATTTACTTTAACAGTGCTCGATACGTAAGTAGAGCTAGGTAGTAAGCAATGAAAATATATCTGGCAATCAAGCTACACAGAGGGGAATCGTCATCGGGGATGAAACTCCGGAGCCTCTGTGTAGCTTGATTGCCATATATATTTCCATTGCTTACTATATATATATATATATATATATGAATACATAATTATAGTTATAACATTTATAAACACATTACAATAAAAAACGTCGTGAGGAGAAAAGTGTTAGTTTAACAAAAATAGACAAATATTAGTGTGAGTGCAGAAGGGAAATTGAATGCGCCAGATTATTTACATTAGACCAATTTAAAACAATTAGAAATTAATTTAATTTAATTTTTTCTGCCAACACGAGTTAAAGGGCACGGTGCGTAACGTCAACAAAACAATGGGGGAGTGGTTAACGTTCCTCACAGATATTCAACTATTAAAGTAACTCATAGTGCCGTCATAAAGATGTTTTTTAGATTGCAATCGACACAAAATATAACCCTTTTTGTTTTAAAATACACCATGCAATACTGCAGAACACTATATTGTGTAGCTATTTTGCACAGCAAACCAAAGTTTAATCCTTTATAATATTTAATGCTGTCACTATACCATATTTCACTCATTTAATACTAATAGTTTCCTCCTCACGAAACGTTATTTAAAAGGATTAAAGCCCATGCGTATTTGTTACTGTGTTATACAAATCGATATTTTACCAGTGGAACATTAGAAAGTTTCAATAAGGGTTACATTTATAAGGAATCTTTCCCTTCGATTATATTTGGGGTCACAAATAATGTACATTTTTTTTCAGAATTTTACATGAAATGTAACTAAATATATGATATAAGATTTCGTTATCATTACCTTAATGGGTTAAAAAAATAAACAAAAAGTGTTAAGAACAACCACTTTTTTAATGATAGCTGGTACGGTTTTTTACACTATTAACAACAAACTAGATTACTGCATCTTGAATGTTTAAACTTACTGTTTGGCGTCGCAATTCCTCAAATATAAGTTTGTTTCTAAAAGTATATTAACAAATATGACTAAATAATGTAATGTAGTATTTCTTTTTTATCCACATGATGAGTTTAGGAATAGACAAAACGTTAAACAAAGTTCAGTTGAGTCAGATCTGTTTATTGTTTGCGGTGTTACCTATGTTAGTAGTTATCATTGGCATACGATGAATAGGCGGGGAAAACCGAGTATATAGTCCGTCGGCACGAGAGTACAGCACTTGGCGATATGGACTCGTAGATTTTGTCAAATTATTTATCTATCAGAATATATACACAACATATCCTCTATATCACGAATTCATGATCTCGTCACAGAACCATTTGCCAATGAAGACCTCCGCAGTATTGGACGACACTCTTTCTTTGAGCTGGAGACTCTAACAAAATGTCATGTTTGTAACCTACACTTAGTAAAGAGATAAATAGCTTCCGCCTATTGGACTTCTTCTGATCCTGCTTTTTCAATTACATAAGTGCAGATGTACGATGTCTGTGAAACTTACAAAGACACCCACTGAGTGTCTTTGTTTTCTGCCTAAAGCAATATACGTCGTCACAACATCTAGCACCCGTTACTCCCAAACTAGACAACAGTAGGATACTTGTGTGTCACTCAGTGTTGTATGACTAGTCTGGACGCTCTTGTTCTGCCACTTCAGGGTACAGGTTTAGCAGCTGCACTAGCAGCTGCACTGGCAGCTGTTTCCGTCTCATATTAACTTGTAAAATAATTAACCGATTGTTTTGAATTTGGCTACACGTCTGTAAGCCGTAGAGATGAGTAATGGTGGCTATAATTCATCAGTAAATGGGTAAAGAGGATGTTGTAGAAATACCTGAAAATTGATATCTCCGATTTATGTGAGATTTTTCCAATTAATAAATACATCACAAAGTTCAGCTGTATTGGGGTATTTTAAATGATTGTGGGGGCATGAAACGGGCATCAACATCAATTGTATAATTCAAATATTTAAGATTTGCATTAAATTAAATCAATAGTCTTGTTTATGCACGAATTAAGTAAGATTCCCTGAAATTCAATTCATGTTTAACCCCATCATTAGAACTTTTTAATGTTAAATATTTTATGAAAAAACACATTATGTAATTGATATATATATATATGGAGAGAGAGAAAGAGAGAGAATGATAGAGAGACAGAGAAAGAGAGAGAGAGAGAGAGAGACTTTTGGTATCAGTATATGTTTATCTTATTATTCGTAACAGAACATGAAAATAGTGCAACTATATTTGATTCGGTGAATTAATTTTAATATTTAAGTATACAAGAGACAAATAGAAGCAGAGTGAGAATCTCGGAGAAAGTAAGGAAAGGAGACACATGTACATGAAAAAGAAAACGAAGTGTTCAATAGTATTTGAAGTCATTGTTTTATTCTTTATATTGGTGTAATTATTCTATAAGATACAACTCCAACCCAAAAAATAAGAACAAGAGAATTGAAATGAAATGTATTGCTCAGTTTATTTTCTTACGACCATTTATTTTTCAGAAATCCTGTTGGATGTTAATATCTCCAGGAAGAAATCTTTCAAAGTCAGTCCATAGTGGAAGATTGAAAAGTTTAAGGTAAAATGAAGTGTAAAATAAAGAGAACATCTCTCTTGACACGATCAACATAAGAAAAGGAAATAAGACAATTAAGAGAGCGGGAGAGAAGCCAGATGAATTGTGTTATCAGGAAATATCTGAACCCGGCTAAACGCCGTCCAGAAAGGATGAAAAATAATCCGAAAAGAGAGTGATAAAGCAAAAACAAAATAGAGAAAAGTTGAAGCCTAAAATATGACAAATATAAAGATTAAGAATATAAAAGTGAAACCAAGCAATGTTAAAGAAGTATAAGTAAAAAAGGTCGAGTAAAACACAGAATAAAAGCAAAATGATTAAATCAAACACAAGACGAGAAAAGACTAAAAATCGAAGAAACAATTCATGAAAAAAAAAAACGGAGAAAAGAACCTCGTGAGATGCTAGCCAAGAGAAATGTGACGAGAGTTTGACATCAAGCATCCTTGGCAAATTGTAGCCGTAAGAACTAATTCTCGAAAATTGGCCGAACCATTCCATCATAAGGCAGATCACGTCCGTCTTTACTTTTTCGGTTTATTTTTTACTACGTATTTATTGTGTTGCATCTAAATAACGAACGTTATACAGATATTTTTGTGCGACGTATTTATTGCATTTCTGTTTTACTTCGTTTGTCAATAGAAATATATGTGTGAATAAAGAGTCTAGGTAAATACGAAAGGAGAAAGATAGAAAAGTGCGAAGCAAAATGAAGCAGAAAGAGAAAGGTTATTTGACTTACATATAAAATTCGTAGTAAACACAATGATTTATAGTTATAAACTGACAAAGTTAACTCATTTTTCAGATGTAGTATGCCATATATTATCGGCAGAGGGTTAAGAGGTAAAACAAATTTGTAGTCAGTTTCACTCTTAATAAACGGTTATAATCAATTAACTTTAGTAAAACATCGGATACAATAAATTGATGCTTAACAACGGGTATATTAGTATTTCAAATGAATGCAACTGAATCAGGTTAAAGGCTAGAGCAGCCGTAACTTTGTGAGAATAAGATGCGTAATCAGAACAATAGAGCGACTGGTCCAATCATGAAAGAAATACGGAAATATAAAGTGAGCGAGTAAAGATATAAATATATATATATATATATAAATATATATATATAAAACAATATATATATATATATATATATGTGTATATATATGTATATATATATATATATGTATATACATATATATATATTTATATACATATATATGCATATGTATACATACATGTATATATATATGTATGCATATATAATTATATATATATATGTACATATATATATGTGTGTATATGTATGTGTATATATATATATGTGTATATATATATATATATAATTATTTATGAATACATATTTTTAATTAGCTGATATACATATGCATGTCATGCTCCCCTGCAATCATCAGTATGAAAGGAGACAAGCCATTCCGGTCACACGATTCGACTTCTAATAAGAATATCATATTTAACTCGAATCGCGTTCGCATTGCCATGGAAACGGGAGAGGAAATAAACGTGTACATACAAAATTCGGCCCTCATATCAACAGACTGTCTAGAGAACCCAATAGGCGAGATCGAGAAAGATTATTCTCTATCTCCATTTACTGAGGGGTTTGTAGCAAGAAATGTATTAATTACAGGTCAAGTGCTTTTACATTGTTTTTAAAATTCGAAGAATAACGAAGTTTTTCATTCTTTTAGTTCAACTATTACACACAGACTTAAATGACTAATTTTCTAACGCCGGGTTATTCGTCTGCTCCAGTAATTAAACGTATGCATAATATAGACTGTATTTGAATGCAGTTGATATATACGGGCACCATCATTTATAACCATACATGTATTAGTGTTAGTTATCCAATAACAGGAATACGAATTTTAAGTAATGTGAACATTAGTTACGTTAACGTGTTCACAATATTTTATCCTAGTGAAGAACATTAATTAAAATTATCGTTATTTACATGTTTAGAAATATATATATGTATATATATATATATATATATATATATATATATATATATATATATGTAATCATATATATTAATGTTGCTATTTTGTTATATTTTATTAAGTAGAAAATGTATCATGTGGATTATTAAATCCGAGCTGGTGCCGAGTGAAGACCGAGGGTATTTTTTTATAGTAGTCCGTCTGTGTTCTATAGTATGGTTCTGATTGCGGTGGATGCATCCGTTTTATGATGGGATAGAACTTAAGAAGCTTATTCTTTCTTGTAGTTGTGTTGTGTTTATCGTTATTTGATATGTGTATTGTTTTGCAAAAGTTTGTCTAGCTAATGTTCATCCGGCGCTCGATTTGTTCGGAATCGATGTTAGAAAGGGTGTGTAGAGAGTGTCATTACAAATCTGTTAAACTGACAGTGAGTCGTATGTGACACGCGAGATAACGCAAAATTAGTTCATATTATCAGAGTGTATGGAGAGTTGTCTTGTTTTTATTTTTGGTTCGTGATGATCTTGTCAAATTGGGTATAATGTTTGTCCTTTCTTACTATATGATAGCGAACATACCATGTTTTAAACGTGCAAGTTTGAAGTCTAACTAGCAATTGTTGAATGCTAGGTGTAGTGGGTAGTCACGTCGGTATAGAGGAAACTTGGCGGCGTGTTGGTCGTGTGTGATGTTATTGCCCGTTTCTAACCACATGCTATGATAGAAGCCCTGCAGCACAGTGCCTCCATGTTGAGTTTTGTGGTGTCATTGATTCTTTTGCTGGTGAGAAATGTTAGTCTTAAGCTAAGAAGTTATATTTTCATCCTGTGACGTGATGGGGAATTGTGTGATTTTGTTGTTGCAATGTGGCATGGGTATCTTTATGGATTCTTCGATTGTGTGGGGGTTGTTACTGTAAAACACCATAGGAATTTTTGTTTGAGAATTACATTGTCTCCCCAGCTATGTTTGTGTATGCCAACTCAGAATTTAGGTTTTCAGAGTAAACATACATAAACAGAGGCTGGAGAAATATATATCCGACAAATACCTAGAACAACACAGTTTGGCCTCATATTTATTTTATGTCTTCGATTCTACTCTAATTCTTATTAAAAACACTTACATGAGTGCGGTTCTATAACATGTCTTAAATATAATGCTGAAGATTACGAGGTCTTGTAATGATATTAAAGTTCAAGAAATCATGCTAAATCGATGGTTAATGACTACCTGATGCAAATTCGATATTGTTTAATCTTCAAATAGTAAGTGATCTCCATAGTATGCCCCATTAACACTTTTTAAAAAACAGTCCAAGAAACCGGATTTTTTCTAAATATTAACAATCGATTTCGAAGACGTATGTTTGTAATCTCACAACGTCAGAATTTTCATTTGCCTTTTCATGAATGATAATTGAAGGATAGTCTACATTTGTATCACTTACGAGAAACCGCGGTGTCGCAGAATTCATAATTTCTGGTTACGTAGTTTAGTACCGATTTATGTGCATACAAATGTAAACATGTGTAAACACACTTAACTAAAAACATATATAAAAAGTATACGCCACACAGTACGAGAAAAAACTACATTGTACAAACATATCAGTTTGGCACAATAGTAGATTTTCCTTACGCAGATTAAAATCACATAATAATGGTATTAATGTAGATCCCTTTTTATTAAGATATACATTTGGGACATTTCTAGATCAAACTCATGTAAAACAAACATTCTACAAATAAAAATGTGTATACTCTATAATTTATATTTTAATGTCGTAAAGATATGTATTAATATGAAAAAGAGGCTTGAGGTTTAATCAAAACAGGAAGAATTTGGTTTATGCATGTCGAATTACTACACACCAAATTCAATACTCATCTAAATATTTTAATTTTAAAATGGTAAGTAGTGAACATATAATGTCGTCTAAAGCACTTTACTCTACATTAAAAAAACTTAAATATTCGGAATAATTGTTAAACTTCCACAAACATCGAAATTATCAGTTTTTTTACACAATGTTATGTACTCTAGTATGTAATACAACTAATCATCAAAAGATTCGTAATCCTTTCTCATGAACGTTCTGTTAACAAATGCTAAATGATAGATGAATAAGTTTAAAAATGATTGCTCTATATGCAAATGTAAACACATAAAAAACCTACATTCATATAATATATATATATATATATATATATATATATATATATATATATATATATATATATATACATGTATGCATGTATATATATATACACATATATATATATATATATATATTAGGGTAGGTCGATTTTACACTTTTTTTTAAATATTAAAAAAAGGCACGTAGCGAAAGTTGTATATAGCCCTATTAAATACTCATGCAAAAAATTAGATCAAAAACTTCAGCGGTTTTTTGAGCGTTTGGTATCAAAGATCGTAGCCAAGAATATACTGAAAATTCCTCGTTTTTGCAAGATTTGCTTGAATACTGGTGTGAAAACCAAATAAATTGTGCATTTAAAATCAGGGAATGTCCATTTATTTTATAAAATTGATATTAATTAAAGAAATCTTCAAATTGAAAATTTGCCCCCCCCCCTCATTTTCAGTATCTGCTTTTGTAAACTACCTTGTAACGTTATGAATTAAACAGTTATATTTGAATACCTAAAAAAATGATTTTTTTCTGTTATAAGTGAAAATATAACAAGCAAAGAAATAAGGAAAAACCTAACACTATTTTAATGGAGCTTAATATTGAGAGTCAAATTGCTCCATATAAGACCCCTTAGACAAAAATGCTGGTCTCAATTTCTGACTCAAAACTTTGGCTGTAATGTGTTGATGCCTTGCTTCAAAACCATATACAGTTTGTGAAGCTTCTGTTATTAACTTAACTGCCCGTTCCACGCCCTGAGAATGCCAAAAATGCAGTATAATTTTAAATCTATTAATTGTGTCCAATGTGTGGCATTAAAATTAATAGGTGGTATTCTTTTTAATATTTTTCTGGTTGACTCCTCACTCCTGAAAGAACAAATTAATTAATTGAATTATTAAAAAATTCCAATCTGTACTGATTTAATAATTATGGTGAAATTAGATAAAATCTTTAAAAATCATTCTATAAATTGGAATAAATAATTGAGTCAGAGATATATGAATAAATATTACTTACCTAATGGCCAAAATTCTTTTTAAAGCTTCTTCTCTTACTTCAATCTCCTCAGATTTAACCATGGAATATAGAAAGTTTTCAGGCAGTAACCAAAATGTATTACCTTGTATATTTCTAAATGTGATATCTTGGATTTCCTGAGGCTGCTCCTTAATCCTCAGACAGTTAGCAATAAACTTACTCCTCCCCAAAGAGGGAAGGCAAAGCCTGGGAGGGTGCACTTCCTAGAATTGCACAGGACGGACAAGCCACAATAGACGGGCGTAAATCCAGACCCAAAGGCCCGGACGATACCGATTTATTTGGTGGGGTAAAAACCCCTGGCTGAACTAGATTTTATTTATCTACCTCCAACAAGGTAAGATTGACACAAGGTCAGGAAAGTGGGATGAGAAAGCCAGTGCTCGAGAGGTGAGCACTCTGGCAATTTAAAAATTGCCTGGGCAGCTCCGTCGGCATTCCCCGGTAGAGCCACCTCAGACAGTAAGCAATAAACTTACTCCTCCCCAAAGAGGGAAGGCAAAACCTGGGAGGTGCACCTCCTAGAACTGCACAGGACGGACAAGCCCCAATAGACAGGCGTGAAACCAGACCCAAAGACCCGGACGATACCAGTTTATTTGGTGAGGTAAAAAACCCTGGCTGAACTAGTTTTTATTTATCTAACTCCCACAAGGTAAGGTGTGACAAAAGGTCGGGAAAATGGGATTAGATAAGCCAGCGCTCGACAATTCAATATATATTTGTGATAACAGAATCAACACGTGAATTAAAATTCGCTCGTTGAATTTTCAACCGGTGAATACCATAAAAAATATCCAATAAATAAAACGCCTATGTAAATAAATAATTATTTATATATAAAATTAAATATTATAGTGTTTTATTCCTTTTTAATTTGAATATGTACATTTAATTTCTTAAGAAAAGGAATAATAAACTTTAAAATATTTATTATTAAGTAATGTATTATTTTTTTTGTTAAAACCCGGGTTTAATGTAAGGCGACACATCTGCCGGTGAAATCTAGGCTGTGAGAAAAAATCTCGATTTATTTGATCTTAAAGTTGCAATGCTCAAATAAATACAAAGTTTTGAAGAAAAATATTTCTTGTGGTAACTTTTGACATTATATGGAAACTTTCTTCGAGTGCGATAATTTACAGTTTCAAAATCGACCTCCCCTAATATATATATACATATAAATACTTATATCTATATACATATATATATATATATATATATATATATATACACTAATATATATATATATATATATATATATATATATATATATATATATATATATATATACATATACACTGATGTCTATGTATATATATATATATATATATATATATATATATATATATATATATATATGTATATACATATATGGGAAGAGAAGGATGAAGGTAATCCGACGTGATGGGAAAATGAAAAAGGAAAACCAAAAAATGGATGTTTTTTATGTGTACATCAACGTTTCGTCTTTATTTATAAGACTTCATCAGGATGATAAAATAGAGAAAAAATGTCATATATATGTATATATATAGATAGATATAGTAAAAATTAAACTAAATTTTATTTATTTTACACCACCATTGTTGTGGTTTTTTAAAAAAATATTATACTATTACGAAACTAATTGTTTAAAAAATATGTCTAAATACCCTCTCTTATTCAAACCGGCGTCACCTCGCTTACGGACATAACGTCGTTTTCTGACCAAAAAGTCCATTTCCATCGTACGAGGAAAAAAAGAAGAAAAGAAAAACACTTTTGAAAATGAGAAGTATATTCTCGAAAGGTAAGATTAAAATAAATGTTATTTATTTCACACCACCATTGTTATGCTTTTTTCCAAAAAATATGATACTATTACGAAACAATGATTTAAAAAATATGTCTAAATAACCTTTCTTATTCAAACCGGCGTCACCTCGCCTACAGACATAACGTGATTTTCTGACCAAAAAGTCCATTTCCATCGGACGATGAAAATAAAGAAGAAAAAAAACACTCTTTGAAAATGAGAAGTATTTTCTCGAAAGATAAGATTTAAATAAATTTTATTTATTTTACACCACCATTGTTATGTTTTTTCAAAAAAATATAATACTATTACGAAACAATGGTTTGAAAATATGTCTACATACCCTTTCTTATATATATATATATATATATATATATATATATATATATATATATATATATATAGTTGCTGGACCCGTTTCCCGACGTTGCACGGTGGGCAAGTAAAGAATTAATAAATAAATGTACACATGCGAGCGAGCGCAAATAGGTTACATCAGAAAAAATATTCACAATAGTTAAAGTACTACATATTATTTATTTATTTTCAAATGATTCCACAATAACGTTGATTTTAAAATAGTTGGTCCATAGCCATCTTTTCCCCATCCCTCGTATGCAAAAGTTTTACAATGTAAAAACAAAATGAAAAAAAGTTGTGTGAGACGACTGTGATCGAAATATAAAACTCTCGGTCTGGGATCTGCACTGCTAACCTTTCGGACACGAAATCAACTAGTAAATATACGAAAATATAGTTCAAATAAAGGAAGCCAGAGAGTACTTGGCATGCGTGTATTGTATGATTCCCCGTAAGGCGACCGAATGCCGGTTCCACCAGTCATACATTTTCGGTCATTTCTATACTAAGAAATCGATGTCTCTTTTCTTATTTTTTATATTATGCGTATAAAAGGTGTAAAAACCAGAAAATGTAAATATCATGTTTTCGTTCGAGTATCTTGGCGTATAGTGACTTAGTTCAGAAGTCGAGTCGTTGAAGAAATCGTAGGAGCCATGTTGACAGACGAAATACTGCAAAACACTATGCTCGTTAATTGCATTCCCTAACACTTGAAATCACTATTTATGTATACGTGATAAGTAAAACTAACGTAATCCAATATTCTTGAAATGAAGCGACATTCGCTGGAGCATTTATTATACGTGCGTTACATAGTCTAATAAATAGCCGACAAATAGGTAATAAAACGAACATTTTTTTTTTAAGTTACGTTATTTATTATTTCCGGTGCCGATAGGGTGGCAGTACTTAATTGTCCTACTATCTATATGAAGTATGTTTTGAAGAAAGTCAAAAATGTTTGGCAAAAAGTTATATTTGTTGTTAGTTGGAAAAATTATAACACATTTACTAAAACACGTTGTAGTTAACAGGCGTAATATGGTGGTGATGTATGTGGTTATTTTCCTATTCTTTAAGAAGCCAGATGGGAAACCGTATTTATATATATATATATATATATATATATATATATATATGTATATATTTACGAGAATTTTACATTAAAATGGCAAATGTAAATGCGTACTCTTAAGTAATATAAAACGTAAAGTTAAACATGATGCTGGCCAAGTTCTGTCTGTGCCCCCTTACTTACCCATTGATATATATATGGACCTATCACTCTCGACACCGATGATTCAATGTAAAATTGATAAAACACATATGTCTTTGGATAAGAATTTTATAATATTTATCGGAATATTGTTTAAGCATTTTATTACGAGGCGGGCGCTTGAGATATTTATCAAATGTAACTGTAACATGTAAATGTGTAATGCTAATTTTCGGCCAGCAAGGTGTTGAGCCCTGTTGTTGACAATCTTCATAGTGTGACCCCTTCCATAGTCACGAGTAGATTTTATTTACTTCCATCAACGTGGTTAGTTCACTGGCCGCATCGTTCTTAGCGTTCAGACCAAAATTAACATTTCGATTTGCGTCGAAGCTTTTCCAATCGTACAACCAGCAGAGCAACTACCCGCCACACCAGTGAATTCAGGTAAAATAGAATGAAACACATGTGTCTCCTGATAATGATTTAATCACATTCATTGTAACATTTTTACCGCCTTTAATACTACCAAGCGCTTACATAAACTTCTGAAATGATGATGTCTGTCTACTTTATGTGTGCCCTTACTTAAACATAAATAGATCTTGATTTTCTTCCATCAACGTGCTGGGTTGGGTCGCCGTATCTAAGCGGTTAGATGAAAGTTACAATGTTGACCTCGGTTCAAGGGGTTCAACTCGTGTGACCTGCACAACAATCATACTACACACTGATGATTCCCGCTGAAAAAATGAAACACATATGTATGTAGATAATATTCAATCATATTTAGGGTAATACATATATATATATATATATACATATATATATATATATATATATATATATATATATATGCATATATATGTATGCATATATATGTATATTCACATATGAGTGTGTGTGTGTGTGTGTGTGTGTGTGTGTGTGTGTGCGTGTGACTACAACTGATGGGGAGATAAGAGAGCAAGTAGAAATATAAAAGTTATGTATAACATCACAAGAAAGTTTCGTTGTAAAATGTCTGCAAATTCAAAAATGTTTTAATTAATGTATATGTTTCTTTTTTGAAAGTTTACCGTAGATATGTTGTAATATATATACGAACGCATTACTTCACTAGTCATGCTGGTATAGTAAAAAACACATTCCGATTATGTGTAATAGTTATGTTAAGTGCAATATATAAATAGGTGTATATATATATACATATATTTTCAAACTAACTTATTCACGAAACCGCGTGCTACACACAGCGGCATATTAACATTAACTGTCGATAACATCAAGACAGAATTTCAACTTGACTGTGATAGATATGTCTCAGTCAGGGAGGATTATACAAAAAGAGAAGAGAAAACATATGCTTATATTTGTGACAGGGTGTTAATAACCGAAAGTATTCAAGTTTTAAAAAAAAGTTTTTAAAGTAAATAAATTATTTATTAAAAAAAAACATAAATAATTTGCGTTATCCAGGTTTTCAAAAGTTTATTTTTTTAATTCTCATTATTATATATATATATATATTTATATATATTTATATATGTATATTTATATATATATATATATATATATATATATATATATATATATATATATATATATATATATATATATATATTTATATATATATTTTTTTAATCAATAAATAGTTTAATAATTAAACATAGATGTAACTTAAAAACACATGATAGTATCAAAATATGACACAATTTTATTTGTTAAATATTAACATTTCCTGAATATACGCGATAACATCTCTTTTTAGATCGCCGATGCGGACAAAACATCGAACATATATATTGCAATTGCTCATGTAATGGTACAATGGCCGTGAGAAAAACGAGCGTGTCAGAATAACAAATGGCTGCCAAGACAATTGTTTAACGATTCGTAGAAAGCCATAAACATCGTGCGGGTTCGCAAGAGACCAACAGCGACAGTGATACACCTTGGCAACATTTCGCAAGTAAATGATATATGTATATATATATATATATATATATATATATATATATATATATATATATATATATATATATATTTGTATTACTATACATATATGTATATGCATGTATATATATATGACATTGTCTTGATATGTATATATGTGTGTATAATTATATATCTATATATGTATGTCGCTTTAGTTTATAGGCAGTGAGTGATCTTATGAAATACCATATGGTATGAGAGAAAACACATATGGTGTCCTATATGAGGTGTATACGTTCAGTTTGCGTTTGTAAATGGAAAACTGGAATATATTGGGCATGGTGAATTATAACCAGAGATGTATGTTTGACAGTAAATTTGCCCCTGCCATATCTGACAGCACATGGACAACGTTTTCAGATGTGTAAATTTAGAGATAGCTTAAATCCCTATTATGTGTTTCCACATCTCGTATACATTGTCTCTCTGCTTACAGTGACAATTGTTTAAAATTACAACCATATCTATAAACTATTACATACATTTTATTTCGTTGTAATGTGTTTTAAATGAATTGTGAAATGAAGTATATGAAAAGCGAATGTTATATAAGTGTTCACGTCGACGTCATTAAAGTTTAAAATATGAAAATATTTTAAAAATAATTAAAAATCTATTTTAATAGTAGGTTGAATCACGTTTTGGATGTATCATTAATTTAGTAGATGGAATCGGAGACCTTCCAAAGTGATTGCTACAGCAATATCTGTAATCGACTCTCAGTAATAATAGGTATTTTTAAATAGTAGATATTTGTCAAGGTTACTACTATTAATAAAGAACTAACACCTTGTTGTTTCCTGAAGTAAATTGTCATCTTCAGCAAAATATTTTTTTAATAAATAAACGTGTATGTCTAGCCCTTCTTTTTTTATTTCAAATTGTAAACACAAAATTATTTCCGAAACAGAAAATGTGACTTATTTTATCACAGTAAAAACATTGTTGGTTCAATATTCTTAAAATAAATCAGAATAATGTTACTTTTTGAAATGTATTTATTTAGAGTGTTTTTGTGTTTAACAATAGTGCGACTCAATTTGATTTTTGAACAATGCCTTTTCAAATCGATCGAATCTGCGTTTTTACTTTAGCAACACCCTATTAATAACCATCGCCAAACGAGTGTAAAGATGAAAACATAAGTACACATGTGTAATCCTTTAGAGTTGTATAGATTTGTAAATGTTTTAATGCCGTAAATCAGCTAGCAGTATCATTAATAACGACGTGAACTATAGTGGGAACCTGTACGAGTTAAAATAGACAAACGTGGCACGTAGAATATATGCATATGCTGATAAGAAAAACGAACCAGTAATATAATAGTAAATGTCTTTTAAAGAGAGATCTATTTGAACAATATTACGCTTTTGCTTATATCTTCAGTTCGTAAATAATAACAACTATTTTATACTGAATATAATGACCACTAGTTTCTGTTACCACATATGTTTATAAGCGTAATAATAATTGTATAATGATTTTCTAAACTTTCGATTATCTCATTCAGTATTTGCTCCCAGATGACCAATGCGGGCAAAATAATAGAGCAACACATGGGCCAAGATATTCTCTTTAGAAATATATATATTTGATATTTGTTTTTTCATGTTAACCCATCCTTTATTTCTAAGATTTTTGAGTGATACATTCATCAATTCCAACAGTGAAAATTACATAATATTTCCATCCACAACATCTCTTAAACTCTAAAAAAAAACATCTCTTAAACTCTAAAAAAAACATCACAGGCTCTTTTCCGCACAATCTGATCCGGATAACTACCAAACATTTAATTACTCAAAATATTGCCCCCAACTGAACACTGTCATGCTCGTTTAGTATACCAATCGTCAACAATGCTATTTTATTGAAGCGACATCCTAGGTTATATATTTACACAATGACATCTTCTATAAGGAAAAGTGTCTACTTCGTAAAGAAAATACATTGTGTTATACTCAATCATCTAAGCCAGTCGATGAAGAAGCTTATCCAATGACGCAAAGTGATGATTCAAAAAACATGGTATCCCCCATAAACTATCTCGTGTATGCATAGTCAAATGTCGGAATATTATATTTTCATTTTGCAATATTTGTACACTAATATCTAAAGTAAAAAAAACACATGTCATGTCTATATTTACATATGAACAACATGTATATTTCCTCTTTTTAACCGGTTGTTTATTTTCATGAATTGTCAGAAACTTAAAGCAATTGTCAACGAGATTCTGTTTCGAAATTTGTTCTCACTGATCTTATTAACCACAAGCATGAACAGCTGTTCACTTAACGTGAATATTACGTGAGAAAAGTAGTAGAATATTTACTTACATTTGCTAGATCTACCTTATTAAAATGTGTTCAGCTATCGTTTGAGTGACTTAACCGTAAACACTGAGATATAAAGTTTTATATCATAACCTCTAATTCACCAAGATATGATAACATTTTTAAACATCGTTATATTTACCTAACCTTCATAAATGTATAGACATAATACCGAATGGATTGATTAGAATATATATATATATATATATATATATATATATATATATATACATATATATATATATATAAATATATATATATATATAAATATATATATATACATATATATATATATATACATATATATACACACACATATATATATATATATATATACATTATATATATATATATATATATATATATATATATATATATATATATATATATATACAATCACCGATCTATTTCAGGACACTCAGAAGTTATACTTTTGTACACTGTTTTGAATTTTCTTGACATGAAATTGTTGTAGCCATGCATAGTGTGCCGATTTACATTGTAAAGTAGACATAACATTCTGGAATCCAGTAGAAACATTTAAGTACACATTTTAATCGTCTGCACACTTTTTTTTTCAAAAAATATAGGAATACAGTAAATGCCTTGGATCTACGTTTCTCTAGTCGAGGTATCCTGGTCGCCGACGTCGTATTTGTTGTTATTCTTGTAAAATTTAATCAAATGAGACATCCCTAGAAATCGCAATAGGAGAATACACTCCTCAATTGCATGGCTTTCAGCCTATTAGACCTAAAAGTGGTTATAGATACGGGATTTAATTTATTCATTGTAAACCCATCATTTATTTAAACGAATATTTTTTGAGTGAATAATTGCATTCTAATAAGACGATGAAAAATATACGATATGTTTAAAACTGCATGTATCTATTTAATGTTGTAGTAGTTTCCGTGCTAAATAGTACAAGAAATGTCAACGACAATATTATGAATTAAGATAATTTTTTAACCTACCATTTGTATTACACCAATATGTATTTAGTTCATGCATTTCTTTGTTAGCGAGTATAATCTTATTTATGTGGTTTATTGATTCAGATAAATGTACACTGTCGACACAATCTTATTTCAAAATGAAATATAAAAAAAATAACATGGCGAACTGTATCTAACTTCGTAACTTACATATGCCTCAAACTTACTGAAATTAATCAAATTGGTTTGCTTATTTCGAATACATTAATGATTAAAATTATCTTTAAATATGCAAATATCCACTTTTTACTAAAAAATCAGAAGTATGGTGTACTAAAATCTATTTGATATATAGCTTAATTCTTAATTAAGAAGACAACTCTTCCTAGTTACATCAATCTAAAAGTTGAAATTACCTAAACTTCGTAATTCATATTTTGATTTTAATTTTGATCAGAATTAATCACACTCTCTCGATTGTGAGAAAATTAAAACATTTAAGGCTCAAATTAGAGGGGTTTAAGAAAACATTAACATGTTATAGATCTTGCTTCATGCAAATCTGTATTTTTTCGAAAATTTAAATAAGAAGTTGTAATCATGGTATGCCCTTAAGATCATTAAAGATACTCAGAATAAAAGAACATACAAACAAAATATACGTCAATATTACGACCCCTTACACATATCAGCTATGTTTCAAATTTCATATTGATAAGTTAGTTTAAGAATGAAGGCTATACATAAAATATATTACCATATCCACACACTAACCTTTAAATATTGAAGTATTATGAGAGTACTGTGCGTTGGCAAGAGGAGCGTGTTAACAGAACGCCAATTCATTAATAGCTTGAACAATTACTGAAGCGTTTATTTGATTTAAACATCCTATAGTTTGCAAACTGTATAACAAGTATGACTGCATATTCGAATAGGAACACATATATGTGATTAGTTTGATCGACTTTTGATTTTAATATTCGTCAAGATTTTTTTTCGGAATGAGATCAACATTTTACGTTCAAGTTATTTTCGTTTCATCTTAACATTTATAAGAGTATCGCACATTTAAACTCGGTCAGATTTATTGAATTTCGATATGCAATACGATTTCCGTTAATGCAAATGTATGTTTATATAAAACTGGTCATCACTGCATAAATACATATCAAAATCAGAATACAAATGACACTGTTAATTATTCTATATGAACAAATAATTGCGATGGATATTAACGCGTTTTCAGTTCACATATCAAACCGCATACAAACACCTTATATTATCAAGCGCTTAATAGCCATGGCCACCCCTTTCAAATATTCTTAGTTATGTATACTATTACAAGGGTAAGTAGTGATTACATCAACATTTTCTTAACATAATTAGTATTGGTTTTAAAAGCATTTCGTTCAATTCATAATTTGAAGGGCAAACAATATTGCAATAATTACACTCATTTTTCAAAGTTTAAAAGCATTTAGTTCAATTCATAATTTGAAGGGCGAACAATATTGCAATACTTACACTCATTTTTCGAAGTTTTATTAGACAGAATGTGTTTAAAAAAATACAAAATATGTAGTATTTATAATTCTGTGTTTATATTTGATGTTATGTTTACAACGTTTGAGTGGAAGTAAAGACAGATAAGCACAGACAAGAATAATACGATTCAAAACGCAGCACATATGTTCGGAAACAATGACAGTTTAAGTAGACTTAATATTACCTTTCGTACAATATGGGAACCATTAATTAAAAGTAATTGATTAGAACAGCATAGTAATAATTATAAATATGAAGTAACGCAACCCATTTAAAAACAAGAGTAGGTTTATGCTCTTCAAAACAATACATAAATTGTCCGAAGGTTCCGTGGCGAAACGGATACAGGTGTTGAGTTATACTCACTTCGAAGTGACAATCTTCTGGAGGGCTCGCCATAAAGAGTTACAAATGTTGCTAGAACAATTCGAAGAAATCATGTAGTTACCTCGGCTGAAAAGTTGAGAGAAGCACACCCAAGATAAGAACAGATGTCCGAATGAATGAAAGTATATAAATTTACATTCTCAATCTAAAAATAGAAAAATAAGAGTCGACAGAAAAATTAAAATGAAATAGTTGATAGTCAAGCAGTGTTTGCAGCTATTTGTGGCTTTATATAGCTGCTTCTGTTTAAGCACCGTATATAAAACACAGTGTATAATTCTCAAATCTGGACACGAATAATCACAGAATATTTAAAGCAAGTAAAGTTTTTTTTGTGTTGATAGATTGCCGTTTAATGATGTATGAATCATCTAACTTTTTCCATTGGATGTTAAAATTGACAGGAGTCGTCTTACACAAGCCGAGTATATAAGTAATATATCTTCTCAAATAAAATCATGAATAATTAAAATCGACTGAAAACATTGTCTCACGATGTAAACATAGAAATAACAGAGAAAATATACATTCATCACAGTACGTAAGTTATAAACATTCATTAGAGTGAATAATTGACCTAATGAATCAGCTATATCACATTCCCATCTCATCCGATCTATTTGTGTCGCTCATATATTGATAATGTTAAGAAATTATAGAATTAACAAGTACAATTTATTGTCGTTATATAACATCGCCTTCTTTGTTGTCTAGTGGGTGTATGGTTGAAACCACTCTTGTAGCTGAACGCTTACACATGATGATACTTTCTTTCCATCGTGTTTAATGATGCTGAAATAGTTAAACAAAAGAAGGGCTTCTTGGTAAACGAATAAAACAGAACCGTTGAGAATTACAATTAATGGAACTAATCTGAGAGCATTTTCGAATAGAGCGCTTTTACGTGTCCGAATTTGTGAGTCTGCACGGTCGGGTAGAAAGGGAGACGACATCAGTTGCATTTAACTACTCATTTTTAAGACAGCATTCTGACATGATATTCTATCTGGTCTAACTTTCTCTCTAACATTTCATTTTTTGAACGTCACTTTCCATGATAGTTTACAATCTAGTTAACTTCCATCATACACAATATAACATTCTGACTTCGACATATGATCCCTTGATCAGTAGCTACAAACACTTCAAACATAACAATGCATTATTGTTTACATACAATGAAAACTATTTTTCGGCTCTCTTTTATTCCAAAAAATAACCGTGTTACACATAATAATTCAGCTGCCATTGAAAAGATATCGGGAATCAACAATTCGTTGTCTTAGAATTAAAGTGAATTACACAGCTCCGATAAACCCATTCCTCTCGCACGGATAATCTGAAAGGAGGCTGATCTTCCAACATGGAAACATGTCCCTTTGAGTCATGAATGCAAAAATAGAAATGGACATCTGAATGGCGCACGTCATTTCTTTATCTGAAATGAACAGATGCGTGCGTGGATCCATGCTATCATCGTGGGTAATGAAAAGCCCTGCGCTCGCCATCAATATGACATGCAAACAAAACCGGGCTGACATTAAGTGCTGCAACATTGGCTACAAAACAAGGTCGTTCTCCCAATCGGAAAACAAGATTCTCTATCAGAAACAATTTCTTTGTCCTGTTGTGCACCACTTGCCCCTCCTACCGCGCTCATGCAGCGAGATTATGTGGTACGGCTGGACAGAAGTTTGCTAAAAAAAGAGAGAACACGCATGATAAAATACCGGTGATCACATTATATGATACATCTATATGGTAACGATTGGAGAATTCGGTTTCAGTAAATATGAATGTTGTTTCACACCAACAAGTGAACTATATCAATAAAATCAAAGGTAGACGTTTATAGTTGATAGTTATGATTTGTCTGCATATTTTAAAAACAGATTCTGAAACAAGACTGTATGTAGCCTTAATGTTGTGTCTGCCGTCTTAAATTATCACAGTGCTGATACCGTTCACGTCACTAGTAGCCGTCATTTTTCGCGCGTAATAAGAGCCACACAAAATAAAAGAAAAAAATCTGCATGTAAATACTACTTTGTATAGTTTTATAGCATGTCCCGATCTGGTGTTGCCCGGGAGTATTTATTATTGTTATGTTCCGTTTTCTTTCATGTAGAATACGAATATAACTTTTGCATGGGTGCCTTTCAACGGTTGCTGTAATTTTGAAATGGCAATGATGGTAACGACCGCGGTTAATATATATATATATATATATATATATATATATATATATATATATATATATGTGTGTGTGTGTGTGTGTGTGTTTGTATATATAGTACCATGAAATCGATTATTATGTAACCGTTACTTTTTATTTTTGTAAATAACTAAATTAAGTTATACAGTTAATTAATTAAAAGATTTAAACTAAAAATGAATAGAGTTTTATTAGTTATTTTAATAAAATATATTAACATTATTAACAATATTCCCGGATGTTTTTCAATAATTCCTTACTTAAATCGTTGCGTGTAAATGTTATAAATATCAGTTTAATTTGAATAAATATCAGTGTAATGACACATTTGAAAATCAAGCTCTTTGAAAATAAAGATCAACAACCTCTATAAAAAGGTATACTCACCAGTGGTATAATTTCCAAAGCAAAGTGGTGTAAACGTTCCTTGAACTAGCACCGGTTTAATGAATCTACAAATGTACATATGCAAACCAATAATGGAGTTTGTTGTCATTTGTATCTCGTATTTTTATCACGTATCCATTATCGTTTTGAAACTTTAATGTTAAATATATTTTTTATAGAAAAATTATCATAACATAACACTATGAAGATATGTCTGCAATGTGTATAAATGTAAAAGTCTATTTTTGAAATGCCTAACGTTGTATTACATGTTCAGTTTCATATTACGTCATAAGCTAATGGAAACGTTGAAAATACGTTTTACTGACGGTTAATATGCAAAGTTTTTTCTCATTAATATTTCCCGATGACAATGATCAGATAATAGATCCGTGTATTGGTATAAACCTCTTATCCCTCTTTTATATATGGCTAATAGAAACACAATTATTGATCCGGATTACATTTTACATAGATGGCATCGAGTAAATGCATTTTTAAGAATATTGACTAATAATTAAAGTAAATGATTACGTAACATAATTTAGCGTGTGCCTTTAATTTCATGAATTAATCAGTATGACCATTACTATTATTATTAGTCTTTATTATTATTATTATTATTATTATTATTATTATTATTATTATTATTATTATTATTATTATTGATATTATTATTATCGGTATTATTTGTAATTGTGCAAGTAGTAGTAGTATTTTTCGTGCAACAGAACTATTATTTGTAGTATTTGTTTAGTAATATTCAAACTAGTAGTAGTGGGGGTAGTAGTTGTGTTAATGTGACAAGGACGAGCAGTGGTAATTATTTTTTAGTTTTGTTTTCGTTCATACTCATAAAATGTTTTATTTATCAGTAATTTCCATCCTTATTTTTATTTTCTTGTGTGATGGAATCATTTATTGACTAATTGCAAAGTATTATCATCATTATTATCTATATTATTACTAATACTATTGGGCTGTATAGAAGCGTTTTTTTAACAATCTATGAAATTTGTTTTGATTAGTTGGTTTGAGGTTGTAAGCATTTATACGACACAATTTTTCACTTCATTAATTACTTGTATTATTTTCACATCATGTTGTTGTAATGTTTAGCATTAATTCACCGTGCAATATATTCGACGTATAATAAACTAACATTTTTCCGGCGATATTCGGCGATATTCTAAATTAGACGCGTAATTCTTATGATTTTTGAATATGTATTTTATTTCAGTTTCGTTTCTATGAAACACTGAATCTAAGTGACCTTAGTGATCTAAGTGAAAAATAAAAGAAGGTGAATGCTACTATGCTGTAAGGTTATTAGTGAGTATATTACATTTTTCTTAAGTTGCTTAAGCTGTGATATCCGGATTCTTTAACAATAAAAAATATGAAATAGTTATAATCTCCATGTATTTGCTAATTTACTCTCAATAAATTAATGTAATCCTAAGTAATTCGAAAACAATTTTGTATTTGTAAAATATCCTGCAAAAATCAGAAAACCAATTAATATTCGCAAAACCCGAAAAATAAACGAAATTCTGTAAAGATTACACAGCATATAAATAAAGTGGAACATTTTCCTTCATGTGGCAGCTATTGTTCTTAAGTTTACAGCTTTTATGAAACTTGTTTAATTACTCTTTTTGTTACTGTTATTATACTTATTATGATAATTATCATCATCAGTAGTAGTATTATTATAGTGGTAGTATCAGTAGTTGTAGTATTAATGTTACCACTTGACCAGTTATTGGTTAGTAGGAGTAGGTGTTGTAGTTGTAGTAGTACATTCTTGAAGAAATTATTTATTTTCACATCAGTGTGTTTTGAATGTGTTACAATGTAATGGCCTAATGAGTTGAATCTCTTTGTTGTTGCTGTGTTCCTATCTACAAAAGTAGCATGTATTGGTTTATCAGTCTTTCAATTATTCACACTGGGGCGTTTTCTTAAATACCTTCATCGACGAACCTGTATCTATTTGTAAACAGCAAAAACGAAACTAGAGAAGCTGATAAAAACGACCAAAGTCTTGAGTCATGATATCAAAATCCAATTCGAAAAGGTAAAGTGTGCACTACTAGAGATAAAAAGGCGAACACCGGAGAAGGCGGGTGGCATCACCCTGCCCAATACAATTAGAGTAGGGTGTTGGCAAACATAACTATGAATATTTAAGATGTGCTAAAAGAAGAAACCATCACATCAACAGGAATAAAATAGATTGTAACAGAATACCTGAAAAGAATAAGAACACACTTAGAAATAACATAATATAGTAAAACACCAGTAAGAAGATTAACCACATGGGCAGTAGCAATGCTACGATACTCCGGATCATTAATATGCTTAAAAAACTACAACCGACGAGTAATGCTGACTGACTCAGGGAAAATATGACGGTAGGTATAGAAGAATTTGTGAAATAGATTTAATGTGGAAACTGCATAATTCATGAACCCGAAAACCTGTTTTCAGCAGCAAAACTTACTGTAAAAATCAACAGTACAGGGAGAAGCGAATTCAGAAATAAAATAAAGAAAATATACAAGAGGGGAAACATTGCTTCATTGACGTGACTCACGTAATATCTGTGCATGGCTATGAAAAAGAACATTTACAGAGAGATACAGAATTGTGCATGCCAGCTGCACAAACAATGTGAGTCGAACTAACTGCACTAAATGTAATTGATGTAAAACCCAATACAACACTAACTGCAGACTATTTAAAAGAGATGAAACATCAGCTGATTCAGCAAAGTAACCCCTCGAACAAAATAGTGACACGACGCCGTAAAGGTAAAATTCACCAAACACTATGCAAACAACAGACATAAACTGGAAAAAGTACTTGAAAATAGAAAAAAAACAACTCATAACGCATGGAGGTATAAACAAACTTACCCAAGACAGGAGATAGGATGTAATAAACTTTACAAAAAGAAAAAAATCACAAATTGTAGATGTTGCCGTCCCAGTAGACAATCAGGAGACGGAAAAACGAAATAATTTATACTAAAATTGCAAAGGAACTGAAAGGAATATGGAAAATGAAAAAGTCACTATAATAACAAGAATCATAATAGCACTAGGGGCTCCCCCAAAATAAACTAGTAAAGACTAAGAAATTAGAATCAAAGAGAACGCTGAGCCGGCAGTGATAAACAACGTTTATATCTGAAGGGATACGCTCGAGTTCGGAAACCAACCAAGATAAAGTACGAACGCTAATCAGTCACATGGAAGTGCCCACAGAAATAAAACAAAAAATGCAGGAACGCTACGTGTAGCCGAGAGGAAATAAACTGCCTAAATGCCATAAGTGGCCCCTTTCTAAAACACATACAATTCATGTGATGTCACCAGCCTCCATTGATACACCAATACTCATAAAAAGTCAAAGTAAATGAAACGAGTGAATCGATGAGGGGACTAACTATACTTCCACTAGAAAAGGGTGAGCAGACTGAGGAGATATGTTTCTATCAAAATCCGAATGACAAAAAATGCGCTGCCAACGCGAGATAAATGGGAAGAGGTTTTGCGATGACGCAAACGCATTTGCAATAGGTATTGTAAAAGGTGGAGTATAATGGAAATCTGAGAAGACTTAATGTAACTCAGACCCCAGAGAACACCACCAGTTATCATGAGTGAGCAATAACTGATAATTATTTGTGTGAAAACTATTTGTGCGTTGAGTAATAAATAGAAAACACGTGGCAATGTGTCAAATATAAAACGAAAAAAAGAAAAAAAACAATCTTACTTGTCAGTTTAATTCATAAAAAAACGATATAAAGAAGGAAAAAAGGCGTAGCAGCTGACTGGAAACGGCATGTTTCAATAATTGGCATTGCTTAAAGTAACAGTTGATGTTTCTTGTGAATGTTCAGGAAGATCATCTTGAAAACGAAAGAAAAAAAAAGAACACAAAGTAAATGATCCTTGCTATGTTTGAATTGCATTTTTTGTCCTGGAATAGAATTCAGTTATTGGAAGGCAAAATAAATGTATGAACCCAGAATATAAAATTAGAACTCTTAAAAACATCAAGTTTAGGTTGAAGGGAGTGATGAGTACGTGGGTGTTTAAAGTACAGTAGATAAAGACATTAGAAAGACAGGAAAACATGAAATAAAGAAATTAAATCCAACAATAACGTCTATGAAATATATATCACGCTGTAAAGTAGTTGAAGTAGCAGTTTATCAAAGTGTATGAGTGAAATCACTCCGTCTTCGTGTACTTATGAATGGTTTAGAAGGTGTCGAGCAGGAAAAAAGGGTAAATATCATTGTAAGCGAACGGAGAGAAGGCGTACTTTAGGAAAACATGCACATTGTATCGGCCTAAATAATTAACATAGCGGGCGTATGCCTAATGCTTTTTTTACAAGGCTATGATGCTGAATGTAGTAAGGTGATTTCACTTTACTTCATTATTAATAGGTATATATATATTGGAGAGCCATGCATATAACTGTCCTGTTTTTAAATCTCCGAAACAGTTACATGGTAAAAAGCTGAAGATCCCCGTGTTAATATTAGATGCTTACGTTAAGGTCTCCTACTTTTGTTTCACTCTTAGATACTTAATCCTCCTTTTTATTTTATTTACTTACTATTATATATTATTTATTTATGAATTTTCTAACAAATTGTAAGTCTACACTATTTTGGATTTAGTTAGTTTCTCTGGGAATTTAAACTGCATTTTCCTTTTTTTCGTCTTTTTGTTTAAAATAACTCAAAGCTTCTTTAGACTATATATATATATATATATATATATATAAATATGTAACAGACATATATATATATATATATTTTTAGGCAAACATTATTAAATAACACGGAGTGGTTTTGTTTGATGCGACTTTTTTTATTTTTTCAATTTTACCTTTAGTAATTTCTACATGGCCGACCTCGAAAATGAAATATTTAATACAATCACTAAACCTTCCATTTATGCCCGCTACGTTGATGATATTCTTATTTTAGTAAGTAGTATAGATGAAATAAAAAAAACTACAAGATACTTTTCAAAATAGTTCAGTTCTTAAATTCACTCATGAGCTTAATATTTACAATAAAATTCCGTTTTTAGATGTTCTCATTGACTCCAACAGTGATGCATTAATCACCTCTCCCTATAAAAAAACCTACATCTATTAACACCTGTATTTTAAGTTTTAAAAGTGAATGCCCATATAGATATGAAATTGCTATGGTCAAAAATC
>OY744535.1:85519640-85542140 GCA_963556195.1 Sepiola atlantica
TTTTTATTCTTTGAAATAAATAACACAATACTGGGCAACTGTGATGATGGAATATTATTTTGAAATTAAAAAGATTAAAGTAAAAAAAATAATGAATATATTTTGCATTGATAAAGGCTTCTATTTTCAATTTTATAATCCTGCCCCACGAATGATTTTCAATGAACGACCCATATTTTAAAACTCTGATCCTTCTTCGTTATACAATCAGCATTTGAATTGATAACCGCCAACAACATATAAGCGGATAACTCTAATAACAAATACACTATTTCAAAAACAAAAAAATGGGTGTTTATTTTTATTTTTTCAAAAAATGACATTTTACTTGTTAACTCTGATAATAGAATAGTGTTCCAAAATTAATTAAATTAAAGTAAAAATAATATATATATATTAATATTGCATTGATAAAGGCTTCTATTTTAAATTTGATAATACTCACCCACCAATGTCTTTAACTGAACGACTAATCTCTTCAATACCAGGCATGTCAATGCTTTATTCGTTCTACCACAAGATTTTGAATTGATAACAGCCAATGAGATCTTAGCGGATAACACCCATAACAAGGACATTATAACAAAACACACACACAACTTTGTTCATTTTTATTTTTATAAAAATGACACAATACTGGTGAACTCTGATGATGAAATATTATTCCGAAATATATATATATATTTATTTGAATGAGTATTTATTTGAAGATAGTTTTATGCAAGATTAATTTATATTTTTTTACTTTAATCTTAATAAGATTAAAGTAAAAACAATATAAATTAATCTTGAATTAAACTATCTGCAAATGAATATTTATTTGATGAACATACATTTTTTGTAACATGATGCATTTAAAAATTATGGAACAAGGTGAGGGTGTACTATTTATAAGCAAACAATTGTCAATCGAAATAATTATAAATATACAAATTGACAAAAAATAAGTATATATTATATAATATGGCATTAAGTAAAAGTACAATGCGATTACTTATGAAAAAATCAGTAGTTTTAAATTATACGCAAGCTGATGCGTAAAAACGATACATAATAACAGTATACATTATCTAAGAAATGTTAAAATAAGAATAACAATACAAAATTTAAAAAATTATAAAAAATTATAATCATAATAATTACAATACCATTAAAATAAATAGAAAGAGAAAAATGTGTAATACCCATATACTGTACATATTAAGATATATATAGCAACGGAATGTTATAAAATAGTTGATAATAATTTAAAACGCAGTACACATAAGAAGCACACTTAAATGATAATGGAAAAACTACATTCTACGAAAATAAATATAAAAAGTACACTAATTTAATCAAACAATTCTGAATGAAATAATGATATAAATAATTTTCCAAAACGAATATAACAGTACAGAAAAATGTAAACAACCCCCTTAATAGAGAATGCTTGTAAGACAATATAGTATAATACATTAAATGCTATTCAAATAAATGAATTAGTTTCATATATTTTGCGGCAAGAGGTGGATAATTTCAGTGTAGACATACAAACATATAGCCTGTCTTAAAAGGTCTGTAGAGTAACACACATTTTAAGTAAAAAAAGAAGTAATAAAAAAACTATATAAGCACGAGAATTGAAAGTTAAAAAGTCCGTTAACATTAAAGTAGATATAAAAATAACACATATATTGCACCATATTCGTATTAAATATTATTAACTTTTTGTAAGATGATGCAATATGTAACCTGTATGGAAACATCCAATTCCGTAACAGTGTCCAAGTTCGATATTAAACTCCCTATGTGTTTGTAAAGAAGGGCTTTGTTACTAATCTGTCACAAGATATTAAGGCTAAAACTACTCGTGAAATAAGTTTATGAGATGGATACATTTATAATTAAATGAGAATCAATCATATGAGAAGATTCTAAGTATTTACATACTAACGTCTCTAAACAAAGGGCGACTTAAAACAACAGCAACTCCTACCACTTTGTCAGAAAGATAGCTCATGGAATGTGAGCATACAATAAATAGAATCGAGAGTTATGAGGTTGCGGAAAAGACATCATTTATCCACATGCGGCTCTATGAAAAAGTTCATAGGTTACTCTGGCCTAGACATTGTAAAAATAACTACGAAAATAAGAATAGTATTCCGAATATTGTAAATAATTAAAATGTGAAATAATCTTAAAAGACTACACTTATTATTATTATTATTATTATTATTATTATTATTATTATTATTATTATTATTATTATTATTATTATTATTATTATTATTATTATTATTATTATTATTATTATTATTATTATTATTATTATTATTATTATTATTATTATTATTATTATTATTATTATTATTATTATTATTATTATTATTATTATTATTATTATTATTATTATTATTATTATTATTATTATTATTTAATGACAAACCTGAAATATACCGCCCTCAAAATATTCAATTTTAATCTTGAGGTTATGAAAGTGAATTCAATTTATTTAATTCATTCTTGCATTAAGATATATAAATATAAGTGTAACCTAATCTTGCCAAAATGTATGCGACCGAAAAGGACATTGTACTTATATATCTGTAATTGATCATATATTGATCAAAGAAATAATTATTACTACACATATCATTTGAAAGACTAAATCGAATGTATGCCGTAATAAATTACATGGTTAATTTAACCTCATGTAGTAATGATATAATTAAGAAATTGATAGATAATGAACCAAGATTCTACGCGTCATCTACAACTATAATGTCGAGACAATGTAACACATGAAATTATGTATGGTTGCATTGCACGAAATCTGAGGTTTTGAACGCTGACTGTTGGCGCTTAACAGACACGTATTTCGACAGGATGAACCTGCAGGAAAATGTTTTCTGTAATCTTGCGACTTGTTGGGAAGTCGAGCCACGGACAGGAAAGCTTCATGTCACAATACTAGTCTTAGAGAGAACACTGGTAACCAGTGATGTAAGCTTCTAGCAGCAATGAGTAAGTAAACATCGTGATACAAACAATTCGAAGATAGTTGACTATCAATTAATTAAATGGCCAAGAAACAATGAATGACAATTGGAAACAAGATGCAAACCTTATAAAATGTAAAGGCATTAATTAACGAGTGGTATACAAACAATTTTAATATCAGGAAGTCTTATCTAATCACTGTTCACATTTAAAAGGTATCCAACAGAAGAAGCGTATTGGGAAATAAACGCCACTCTTGATGATAATACCATTTAATTGAGGATTGAATTAATTCAGTTGAATATGTATATATATATATATATATATATATATATATATATATATATATATATATACACACACACAGGGTGAGCCAAAAGTAAGTGGGCAACATTTGGAATACGTTCATGTATCAGTTATATTAATGCAATTATTTATTATACCTTTGTTATAACTATGTTATTTGTGGTATTAATATGTTGTAAAATTAAAATTGTATAATTGAGTTATAATTTTAATTTAATCTGTTTTCTTTTTTGTCAGATTGTTAAGAGAACCCAATGTCAAATAATTTAAATACAGAGGCAAGAAGATGGGTGTTAAAAGAGTATTGGAAATCTCAAAAGATTGAAACCGTAAGTAGAAAGTGGGTTGAAACATTTGAGGCTCCAGCCCAAAAAATACAAATCATTTACCGTATCCGTGACAAATTCGATGCCACTGATTCAATCCTTAATGCTCCTAAAACTGGTCGACCCAAAACAGTCTCCACAGAGGATAATAGGCAACGTGTTGCCGATGCATTTGTTCAAAGTCCAAAAAAATCTAATAGAAGAGTTCTATAAAACCTCTATTAGGCGAATAATGAAGCAAATTGGGTTGAAACCCTATCGACCTCGACTAATTCATGGCTTATTGTAGGATGATCCAGATAGGCGACTGCAATTTAGTGAAATTATGCTGAAAAAAATTTAAGAAAATCCAGAAATTGTAGATAACATTGTGTGGAGTGATGAAGCTTCTTTTAAAATATCCGGCTATATCAATAGACATAATTGTGTTTACATGTATTGTGAGATATATTTAACATCAGAACAGCAGATAAATGCGCCTGGTGTCAATATTGTGGGTGGGATTTCAAGTTCTGGTGTTTTAGGGCCATTTGGTTTGAACGGAAAACTCACAGGAGATATACATCTCGAAATTCTAAGGAATCACGCTGTTCCCCAGTTACAGAAACAACCTAATTTACATGACTTTTATTTTCAACAAGATGGGGCTCCTCCACATTTTTCCAAAGGAGTTCGTGAGTATCTTGATGAAACATTTCCATTGAAATGGAGTTGTCGAAGAGGCCCACTCGATTGGTCGGCACGTTCACCAGACCTGACCCCGATGGACTTTTTCTTTTGGGGAGTCTCAAGGCCAACGTTTATAGTAAAAAAAACAAGAAGTGTCGGTGATTTAAGAAATTACATAAGAGATGCATTTAATGCCCAAAGTGATTTGTGCGAAAATGTTTGTCGAAGCGTGAGAGGAAGACTTCGAAGTTGTGTGAATCAAGAAGGAAAACAGTTTGAACACTTGCGTTGATGAATAAAATTTAATTTTCATTAATATAATTGTTTTATTACATGTAATTGTAAGTATAAGTGATCTTTAAATAAATGTGTGTTACTGTCCACCTACTTTTGGTTCACCCTGTCTCTCTCTCTATCTCTCTCTCTCTCTCTCTCTCTCTCTCTCTCTCTCTATATATATATATATATATATATATATATATATATATATATATAGATATATATAGAACCGACCATTAAATTTACTTTCGAAAAAGAAACAGATAACTCCATTCCTTTTCTTGATATTCTACTAATAAATAAAAATAATAATTTATCTTATAAAGTCTACCGTAAACAAACCAATAAGAACGATTATGTTCATTTTTATTCGCACCACAATAATAAAATAAAATCTGGCATCATAATTGGTTTTTACCTAAGAGCACTTAGGATATGCAGCAATGAATATTTAGATGACGAATTTAAATACATTGAACACTCTCTCAATACATTACAGTACCCAAAGTATTTTATACAAAATTCTAAAAGAAAAGCTCTACAGATTTACTCAAATTCCAAACAGAAAATCTTATCCACCAGCCCTATAATAAATAGATATATAGCTTTACCAACCAATTCCAACAATAACCCGATTTACACAGAACTTAATAAACTAGGCATAAACATATCCCAAATAACTTCTGCAAGTATTATAAATTTAATCAAAACACCTAAACTGAACACGACACCCAATGTCAAAGCTGGCATATACTCCATTCCTTGTCTAGACTGTAATAAGGTCTACATTGGAGAGACGCAGCGTAATCTGGACAAGCGGATTTATGAGCATAAAAGAGCGATTAAAACTAACAACACACTTAACGCCTTATGTGCTCATACTATGGAATATGGTCATTACTTTGACTTTGAGAAATCCACTTTAATCAAAATAATACACAACAAGTCAACACGTCGAATAATTGAATCTGCCCTCATAGCCCTTTCCACAAATAAAATTAAACAAAGAATGGGCTTCTACAATATCTCCCCCAACCTATCAAAAGCAATCATTAGTGAAAACAAGATAATTCTAGACACCGGATGATTCCCTGAGCTTTAAATTAAATATCCTTTGGACCCCTTTCTGCTCTTTATTTTCTCCTCTTCTTTTCCAATGCTACTTCTATGTATATTTGATATGTATGTATATGTGTTATATATATGTTTCGATCACATTTATGTGCATATATATATATATTCATTTCTATTTTTTTATTTTTTATTTTTTTTTTTTATTTTATTTTATTTTTTTTTTTTTTTTTTTTTTATTTTTTTTTATTTTATTTCTTTATTTTATTTTTTTTTTTATTTTATTTTATTTTATTTTATTTTTTTTTTTTTTATTTTATTATATTTTTTTTTATTTGCATACCCTTTATCTCAACATGAACCCAACCACTATATATATTCCCCATAATTTACAGACTTTCTCGTCTTTTGTCATTTTTGTATTCTTCGTCCGCTCTTGACAAAGCCCACGTGAAATTTGGGCGAAACGTTGAGCGAAAAGGTCTTCCGCTTTTCCATTTTTAATTTCATACCGTCGGATTATTTTTATCCTTTCATATACTCATACTGTCGGAATGGAAGACTATACTTATCAGAAGAAACTGCGCAGATATACCAACATCTTATTCGCAGCCCACTCCCATAACAACAGGAGTTCTTTTTTGCAAAATTGCATTAACGAGAAGGTCATCCCCAAAAGCACCACAAAATCTTTTCAGCACTCTCATCACATCTTCCCTAAACACATTGAGGAGTACCTACGTTCTTCAGCACTTCTCCTTAAACACACATCCACAAATTTACGTAATTTAGCTAAAACCATTGCACATGACCTACATAAAAACCATTCTCTTTCAAGAAGGACAACTCTAAATATTACACACCGGATCAAATCTTTCAATATTAAACACAACAATAGATTAAACAAAAAACTAGGCATTCTAATTTCTAACAGCAGATGGAGATCCATTGGATGCCCTGAACTTATCCAAAACCTCTCCGACACCATTCTCTCCAATACTGAGATGGAAGTCTTAAGTTTTGGACTCAAATTCGCCACTGGAATTTACCCCAAAATAACAACCAACATGGTCTCCCGAAATTACAAACACGAGGACTCGGACTTTACTAAGGGTTTTATCCAGGGAATCATCTCTACTACAACCACTCAATCCATGGACTCAATTCTCCCCCATAGATATCTAAAATCATTACACAACCTTGCTAACAATGATAACATCATCATCTCACCCGCAGACAAGGGTGGTGGCGTTGTTATCATGGATAAATCTAAATACATCGAAAAGATGTCCGAACTCCTATATAATCAAGACATTTACGAAGAAACTAATTCCACCTTTATATACAAAGAAATAGATAAGTTCAACAAATCCTATAAGCAACTAATAAATAAGAATAACACCTGGTTAACATATATAGATTACCACCCCAAAATTCCAACTTTATATGGCCTACCAAAAACCCACAAGAATAATACCCCAATGCGCCCCATAATCTCAGGTATCGGCAGTGCTACCCATAAAATTGCACGTGCCATTACAAAAATACTAACCCCATTACTAGGTACGATTAGTCCATCTCACCTAAAAAATTCCGGAGATCTACTTAATAAATTAAAAAATCTTAACCTAACTAATAAAACTATGAATAGCCTTGACATAGAATCATTATATACAAATGTCCCCACCAATAAATGCCTTAATTTACTCAAAAAACATCTCGACAAAATAAATATCAACTTACCCTTTCCAGTAAATAACATAATTAATATTATAAATTTATGCACTAATATGACCTATTTTACTTTCAACAATTTCTTTTATAAACAGAAATTTGGCCTACCTATGGGGAATCCCCTCAGTGGTGTCCTATCCTGTTTATTTTTGGAATTTCTTGAGAACGGACCAATAAAATACAGACTACCTAAAAATGTATCTTACTATAGATACATAGATGATATCCTAATTTTCCTCCCGAAAACCACTAAAATAGAAAGCATTACTAACAAATTGAACAAAATAGAACCGACCATTAAATTTACTTTCGAAAAAGAAACAGATAACTCCATTCCTTTTCTTGATATTCTACTAATAAATAAAAATAATAATTTATCTTATAAAGTCTACCGTAAACAAACCAATAAGAACGATTATGTTCATTTTTATTCGCACCACAATAATAAAATAAAATCTGGCATCATAATTGGTTTTTACCTAAGAGCACTTAGGATATGCAGCAATGAATATTTAGATGACGAATTTAAATACATTGAACACTCTCTCAATACATTACAGTACCCAAAGTATTTTATACAAAATTCTAAAAGAAAAGCTCTACAGATTTACTCAAATTCCAAACAGAAAATCTTATCCACCAGCCCTATAATAAATAGATATATAGCTTTACCAACCAATTCCAACAATAACCCGATTTACACAGAACTTAATAAACTAGGCATAAACATATCCCAAATAACTTCTGCAAGTATTATAAATTTAATCAAAACACCTAAACTGAACACGACACCCAATGTCAAAGCTGGCATATACTCCATTCCTTGTCTAGACTGTAATAAGGTCTACATTGGAGAGACGCAGCGTAATCTGGACAAGCGGATTTATGAGCATAAAAGAGCGATTAAAACTAACAACACACTTAACGCCTTATGTGCTCATACTATGGAATATGGTCATTACTTTGACTTTGAGAAATCCACTTTAATCAAAATAATACACAACAAGTCAACACGTCGAATAATTGAATCTGCCCTCATAGCCCTTTCCACAAATAAAATTAAACAAAGAATGGGCTTCTACAATATCTCCCCCAACCTATCAAAAGCAATCATTAGTGAAAACAAGATAATTCTAGACACCGGATGATTCCCTGAGCTTTAAATTAAATATCCTTTGGACCCCTTTCTGCTCTTTATTTTCTCCTCTTCTTTTCCAATGCTACTTCTATGTATATTTGATATGTATGTATATGTGTTATATATATGTTTCGATCACATTTATGTGCATATATATATATATTCATTTCTATTTTTTTATTTTTTTATTTTTTTTATTTTTTTTATTTTTTTTTTTATTTTTTTTTTTTTTTTTTTATTTTTTTTTATTTTTATTTTATTTTTTTTATTTTATTTTATTTCTTTATTTTATTTTTTTTATTTTTTTTTTTTTTATTTTTTTTTTTTTTATTTTATTATATATTTTTTTTATTTGCATACCCTTTATCTCAACATGAACCCAACCACTATATATATTCCCCATAATTTACAGACTTTCTCGTCTTTTGTCATTTTTGTATTCTTCGTCCGCTCTTGACAAAGCCCACGTGAAATTTGGGCGAAACGTTGAGCGAAAAGGTCTTCCGCTTTTCCATTTTTAATTTCATATATATATATGTATGCACATTGTGTGTATTTAGGCAGCATTCTATCATTTATTCAAATATTGTTGAACATAACAGAATATTATGTTTGATTACCATTGTTTATAATTGTTTAAATGCTCTTTTTGTGTATTTTCGATATGTATAATCAACGTTTACGATTCTTCGTCAGATAATCCATGCACATCAAACAGAAAGCTGTAGAAAAGAAGATGGAGTTTGAAAACAGTGCGTTTCCTAGACACTACACTAAACCTGGCAGCCGATACCATTTCTGATCTCTCATCCAACCGAGAAATTTTTGAACAGGCGGCGCCATACTATAATGAGGCACTCCTTAAGAGCGGATTCAAAGATAAGATTTCATATATGCCCACCCAACACTGTGACACTAGGTATCGCAACAGAAATCGGAACATTATCTGGTTCTCCCCCCCCCCTTTTCTCTAAACTGCAAAACTAAGGTAGGCCAACCCTTCCTCAAATTATTAGATAGACACTTCCTACCATCGCACAAATTCCACAATTTTTTAACAGGAACTCTATAAAAACGAGTTACTCATGCTTCCCATCTATGAAGAAAACTATAACAGCCGAACCTAAACCTATAGAGGATACAGCCTGCTCCTGTACAGCCAGAAATCAATGCCCTTTGGATGGGAACTGAAAAGTAACATCAATAGTATATGAGGCGAGCATTTCCAGACAACCAACGGACAAGAAGGGGATATACATTGGTATGACAAAGGGCATGTTTAAGCAAAGACTATATGCCCACAGGAATACCTTCAAATATAGAGATAAAGTAAATACAGCTTCAGGGGCTCGTATATGGGAACTAAAGGTGAGGGAACACATTCTACCATAAGGTGGAAATTAATTGAAAGGGGAAAACCATATTCCCCAATATCCGGCCGCTGTGCACATTGCGATGCTGAAAAATATAACATTTTGCGAATCATCAATGACCCAAACATTATATGCCTTAACAAAAAAGGGGAGATATATAAGGACTGTATTCACAGGAGAAATGCACTTCTGATAAATTGGGCAGAACAAAATACATAGGTCATAACCGCAGAGTACCCAGAATACGGACTTTTAGGATTTTGGATTTCACGCCGATGGATTCGGCTTCCGAATTTCAGATTGAACTGTATGGTATCCCGACTGTGGCCCTAAACTAGATTTCTATTATTGCATGTTTTAATTATGGATTGTATTTTTATATTTATGTATATAATTGTTTTAAAATTTTTAATTCTAATTTAAAATATCATATGTGGAGTACTCCATATCCCCATTTGTCCTTCTCTTGCCTTTTATCTTTTATTTCAATTTTTACACAATTTTATGTTATCCTTTATTTTATCTAACAGTGTATTTATTTCATCTTTATTTTTCTTCATTTTTCTTAATATTTCTTGATCATTCTTTTTCATCTTTCTTTATTCCCCCCACCTTTTATTATTAGTACCTTTATTTTTTATGATTAGTACCCTTAGCACTTTATAGATTTATATATGGTGTGATTACAATTCCTTTAATTATAAGTTTAATTTTAATGATTTATTATTTAATATTTTTTAGTAATATACTATTACATTAGCATATTATTTCAATATAATTTTAAACTTAATATTAATTTTATTTTTATTTTTAACGTTAACTCCATTTATTTTCGATAACATATATAGCGTCTCTATTAGTTAAATTTGAATCCTTTCCATAACGGGCTACGTAATTCCACGCACGTGACAATTCAAACCTGCTAGTTTCCCATCTGCCCAACTGTTTACGTTATTCCCATTGAATTTCTTGCTTTTTCTATGTACAGCGTCGCTGTTGTTTTGATCTGAAACCTTTCCATAACTGACTACGTATATTCCACGCACGTGACAATTTTAAATCTAAAAGTGTTCCATCTTTCACACAGACAATATTTTGAAATGCCTGCCGGTTGTTCTCACTCATTAAGCTATACGACTCCGCTGATGAAGGTCCGATTTTCTCGGATCTGAAACCTTGGTCCGGATGTTGTTGTAACACTTTGTTTAATATTAATAAATATCATGCTCTTATTAATTATCTAGTTAATTTTATTTTGCATTAATAATTGAGCACTCTGCTGGGAAACTCTCCCAATTAAGAAATACGGTATATATATATATATATATATATATATATATATATATATATATATATATATATATATATATATATATATTGTAGAGGAAACATTTTCTTTTCTAACCAATAGAACGGGCGGGTAGAAAAAAACGAAAATCGCATTAATTTTCATTAAGGCCTTATCGTCTGATCCTCTAAGAGGACACGTCAGAATGATAAATTAATAACTAAAACATCGAATGAGATATCAGAGTAACATGTTTCAGTTGTAGAAAACGATTCAGAGAGAAAAAAAAAAGAGAAAAAAAAGTTAATCTCTCAACGTTATGGTGGCTTTGAATCATTAAAGATCTCCAACTGATGCTCTAAAATCTTTTGTCTACACAGGCTAGGTCGAAAATTGTAAATTACTAACGCCTAAATAATATTGAGATGGTAGTTCGGCCTGGCACTGTGTAAAACAGAAAACCACCCATCGGAATAGTTGTCAGAACAACTATTTGTACTAACGAGGTGATTACCGATGGCTGATTCTTGTGCCTGAAAGTGCCCGGATGATCTCGAAACGTTGTGTAAGCGAATATCACGAGGTATGTGTTGGGATATTCTAAATTATGATATTTGGGATGTCTTGCCAACTTAGCTCCACACTGACACATTAATTTATAAACAACATAATTAGTTTGAATGGCTGGCAAAACATCCTTACGAAAAGAAGAGACAAAGGTTCGAGTCGTGTAAACTACTCTCAGCATGGTTACTGAAAAACAACGTTGAGTAGAAGAAGAAATCCTTTTGACAATGTCAAGGCCGTCAGAACCTAACCATGGGAGTTTCAAATAATAGGGCAACGTGACAGGCCAATAAATTTACCACCATTAAATATAGCATCTTTGCATGCAATAGTGCTTTTTATGATATTGATGGGATATCCATTAGAAAGAAAGTCGTGTTGGTGACCCAATCATAAGTGCTAGATGAGTGGGAGTACCAATAAGAGTTATTGTTCTTACTCTTGGGGCGAAGGAAAACCAATTCAGATGAAGGCCAGTAAATGTTGGTTTTTTATACACAGAGGTTTCAAACGATAAACCAGATTTAGACACTAAAACATCGAGGAATGGCAAGGAACCACAATCCTCGACCTCCATAGTGAATTGCAACGATGAATGCAAGTCACAAAGAAGACGAACAAACTGTTCAGCATCACTCAGAAAACAGGCAAAAGTGTCATCATCGTAACGTGTGTAAAAAGCCGGCTTGGTCACTTTGGAAAATAATTGGTTTTCCAAAAATCCGACGGAAATGTTTTCTAACGATGGCCCAAGAGGGCTGCCCATTGATATACTATCAATTTCCGATGCTATCGAAACTTAAGGAAACTGATTTAGTAGTAAGTCTCATCAGTTCAACAAAAATTCGTTCAGGAAATTGTGGAGACTTTAAGGGGCCACGGTAAAGATAATCTGCACATATACCAATGGTTTCATCCAAAGGTACATTGGTAAAAATACAACTAATGTCAAAGGAAGCCAAGAATTCGTAATCATTTGAGAGAGATAATTTGTGTATATAAGACATAAATTGAAAGGAATCAGAAATTCAATAGTCCGAATAAAAAGTAAGTACGGGCTTAAAAATATAAACTAAACATTTACCAAGTGCATGTTGTGCGAAACCAAACATTGACAGAATAGGCCGTAAAAGAATGGTGGGGTTGTGAACATTGGGGAAGCCGTATATTCTAGGCCTTTGAGAGCCGATAGATCGTATTCTCTCATATATCTTTTTAGAAATAAATTTGCTTTTATAAAGTTGAAAAAGCCTTTTCTCAAACCCAACATTCCTATATATATATATATATATATATATATATATATATATATATATATATATATATGTATATATAAAAACACAAACGGACAAAAATGTGAACAAACCAAAAAAATGTGAACAAACCAAAAAAATAATATCCAAAGAAATGAAACGAATAGGCCTAAAGGCTGAAATAACATCAAATGTTAAACAGGTCAATTTCCCCGATATTACCTTCAACCTCAATAGAGATACTTATGAGCCCTATGCTAAAGATAATTCCTACCCCCTTTATGTCAACCCACTATCTAACCACCCTAGATCTGTAAGTAAACACATCCCAGAATCAATTAGTAGAAGGATTAGCAACAACTCCTCCAATATAGATATCTTCAATAAACATAAGAACTTTTATAATAAAGCACTAAAGGAGAGTGGATACAAAAATACCAAAATAGAGTATATTCCAACTACACAAAATAACCCTAATAGGAACAAAAATAGAAATAGGAAAATTATCTGGTATACACCTCCATTTAACAACTCAACTAAAACCAAAATAGGAAATAAATTCCTGAACTTAATAAACCCTCATTTCCCCAATAACAGCATACTCCATAACATTTTCAATAAGAATACACTAAAACTCAGCTATTGTTGTGGTGACAATTTAGAAAAAATCATAAAAAAGCACAACATGAAAATACTAAACACCCCAGTAACATCAAATTCTAAAAGAACATGCAACTGTAATAACAAATCAAACTGCCCCCTAAATCAAAAGTGCCTATCAACCCAAGTGGTCTATGAGGCATCTATCTCCTCAACTGAAAACCCATCCCAGACTAACTATTATATTGGTCTGGCAGGCAACAACTTCAAGGAAAGATTCTACAACCATAAACTCTCCTTCAACAACCCAGACCATCCTGGGCAAACCGGACTTTCACTACACTACCACAAACTAAAAACCAAAAAAGAAACTCCCATAATAAAGTGGAAAATCTTGAAAAAATCCAGCACCTGCAAATCAATAAACTCTCCATGTAGATTATGCTTAAATGAAAAACTGGAAATTATCCGCTTTAAGGACAAAAACAAACTCTTAAATAGAAAACAAGAGACATCTATCAACTGTAAACATAGTAGACTCTACCTCCTTAGCAACCCACATACCCCACTTTTACCCCACACCAACCCTACTTAACTTCAACATAAAATTAACAGTTTTTTGTTTTTGTTTTTTACAAAAATGAATGATAACATTTAACCCCCACTATACACTACCCCAAAACACACTATAACCCCCTACCCACCCACCCAAATTTACAACCCAATCCCACCCCAACAAGTCTTGATGAATCTATAAATATATAACCACCCCTCTAAACTACCAATAATATCAAATCTCTACGTACTACCTATAGTCACAGCCTCAATAACCTCTCAGCCATACTACCAATTCTAACATAAACCCATAACTGGGACAGCTATCAACACTGATATCACTTAGACTAATCTCAATTACTTAACCCCTCGATCACTACCTTGAACACGTAATTATTAACTGGTACTTAGTCCTTGTCATTGGCAGTGGAATTAAAAAAGCCTACCATCACTTGTCGACTTATTTCGCCCACTGACTTCACAAGTAGCAAAATGGTAATGATGGGGATATTTATCAGTATTACTATTATTATTATTATTAGTATTATTATTATTATTATTATTATTATTATTATTATTATTATTATTATTATTATTATTATTATTATTATTATTATTATTATTATTATCATTAATATTCTTACAAACTTGTTATTTCTATTTCTATTTTTATTCTAATTTTATTTTATTTATATTTATCTTTATTTTTATTTTATCTTATTTTTATTTTAATTTTAATTTTTATTTTTATTTTTATTAAGGCTTTTACATAAGGCTGTTGTCGCTGCGACTGTCATGGGTATGGTTGGCGGGCATTGCCATTGTCATAATCGGTTTTGTTGGTGATATGACTAGTAACACCAGAAAAATTCTTTTATAAAAGATTCCACTAGTATTTATCTCGGTATAATATAATCACAATTTAAAAAAATATAATCACAACAAAATTCACTACAAATAATAAACAAAACATTAAAATAAAATAAATAAAATGTAAAAGTAGCAATTAATACCCTAAATTAAAATTATCAAACATTTTTATCCACATGATAATTACTTATTAGAATTAAAATAAAATAAGAATGACGGTTATAATCATGGTTTTATTCTCATTTTGAATTTGACTCACTCTGGCCGTGGCCCCATCTCCCCCCTCCCGCCCCGGCCGAGATTGAGATTGTCGCAGCACTGACACGTGCAAAACCTCCCACGTAATAATTTGAAACACGACTTGTTGGGTTCCTCCCCCCTCCCCTCTCATGTCCCATGTCGCCGTTATAGACAAAGCCCCAACTCTATCCCCCTCCCCCTCCAATGTATTTTCAATTTTCAATCTCCCGTTAAAGTGAACTTAAAATTTTATGCCATTTGAATTCCTTTCGCCGGCCTGATGAATTGGTAGCTATCCGCACCAATGAAACAAAACCTGTTTTGTCGCAACTAATGGAATAAAATCAAAAAAAAAATATATATATATATATATATGGGGTAAAGTACACGATAATCATGGAAATGAAATACCGTGGTAGACAAAATGTATGAAAAATGACAAACGGAAAACAGGTTAAAGTGTAGGAGAACAACTAAAACAAGAGATTTAACCGGGTTCGAGAAAAAAAAAACACGAACGAAACTGGTCAAATCTCTTGTTTTTGTTTTTCTCCTACACTTTAACCTGTTTTCCGTTGTCATTTTTCACACACACACACACACACACACAGACACACACACACACATATATATATATATATATATATATATATATTGTTTTTAAATTTCCGAAACAGTTTTTCATGGTAAACAACTGATAATCCCTTAAAATAGTGTTAGAAACAAACTAATATAATAACTGTAAAAAATAAATTGACTTACATGAGTGATTTTCCACTAAAAGACTTGGGACTAAAAGTGTTTTTGTTTTGTTTTTGTTTATTTTATATTCTAGTAATCACTTTTTTTTAATTTTATATTTTTACAATAAAAAGAAACATTTCTCTGAAATGTATATTTATGGTCCGTTTCTCTTGATAGGAGCAACACAATATTAGTATATAAATATCATTTTTGCAACATCTTCACTAACATAAGCACACAGTTTTACTAAATTTTCGAGAAGCAATTATCTAGGGAAATCAGACTAGGTAAGATTATAAATTAAAATACAGTAAAACTACTATTTTCGACATCGATAATCTTTACATCAAATAAAGTAAGATAAAAGAATAAAAAACTAAAAAGAATCGGAGCGTAGAAAGTGATACAGTCCAGAACCAAAGTGCAATTTTTTAGGGGAGATGTTTAACATAATAGATAGTATATACATGTAATGCCATATACTGAAACTGAACTAGAACATACATTAGGTCGACGAAATGTACGGTCAAAAACTGGTTCAGAAACCAAATACAGTTAAAAAAAACGTTGTGTGACTTCAAAGAAGATGCTTACAACTTTAGCTAAACATATAAAAGAAGTAAATAGTAAATAACACCGGTACAACCTGAGATAGTGTATATTATATACAACAGGGAAATGAACAGTTAACCAATTCAAGGGATGTAACCTCAGTATATGTGAATATTATAATATAGGTGTGTCTAAAGAAAAATTAATTTACTAAAAATCTTGTATCCGGTTACCGACCTAGCTATACACCTGGACCATTAACACTTTCATTAATGTAAATAGTAAACTATCTACTGTATAGGTGTATTCACATATAATGTAGCTGTCAGACAGCCAGATCATAAGAACAGTTGAAATGTACTAATTAGTTAAATAAGGTTAAGTCAAACACAAAGATCTTTTAAGAAAAGGAAATAAGAACTAGTTAACAGTTAACATTAACAATATAATGTCAAGTAGATGCTAAACATTGATCGAAAAAAGGATTAAAAAATGGGGGTTCCAAAAACATTTTTTTTTTCTTTTAACTAAAAATATTTCTATTCATAGGTGAGGGTAAAACAATGGGGTGGGGTCGACATTTTTGTTTCTTTATTTTTAACTAAAATTACTCCTGGATGGAAACAAAGAAAATCAATGTCTAACCACCCGAGAAATATGACTGGGGCGTCATCGGTTTACGGGTCAGAATCATCTCGGACGCGCAGCCTAGCAAAAATATGTGACCGGAGGGAGCATATATTCGCTAGTGCAATTAATGAAAGGAGGTAATATACGTTTTGTGTTTGGCGTGATTTCCCTTGTATTATCTTCTCTTCAACACTTCTTGTATCACTACACGACATATAACTTCTTCACGATAGTAAGGACAAATACATAAGAACTATATTGTACATATTGAATTTCGTAGAAGTTATGACCCCTCTCCGTGTGACACTTAGCTTCTAGTTGTGAGAGTAACCAGCCCATATTGTGTTAAGAATATATACACCTACAACAGAAAGCGAAATGATACATAGACCAACCCAATAGAATCCATGAATGCATAATAATAGGGTTAGGCGCTCATAATAACTTAAGAAGGCAAATAGAAAGAATCTTCGACGTTTCGAGTAACCCTACAATACATATTCTTGATTGAAAAGGGTACACTCGTTAAAACCGTACCAATAATTAATGGATAAGTAATCGATATTCAAAATAACTTAGAAACTTGACACCCTAAAATCATACCCATTTGCTTGGAACGTAAATTGACAATGTTTCTTTATTTTAGATGTGCAACTTTATAGAATTGTATTAATATTGAACGTTATAAAATAAGAAAACAAATCCTTGAACAAAAAGATAATCCGTACTCGGTGTCCGTAATCAGATCTTCAAAAAAATCAGTTAAATATAGAATGTAATCACAATTAACTTCACGTATGCATTTTCTAATATATATTTTTTTTAAATTTCAATAATTTATAAATAGGTAATTAGCACCATCTATTAAAACATAACGAATCTATAATTTCTTTTTTATATGTTTGATCTTGCCTGGATAGCTCTAAGCCTTTGCGTTTGAAAGTGATTACTATCACTTTCGCATTCACATAGTAAGTATCAACTTAAGTGTATTAATCTAGGCTTTTCATCTTGCCTCAATGTTTATTTAAACAGTTTATACATAACTACTAAAACACCACCCACCAAAACGCCAAAGTATAACAATTTTGGCATTGCCTGAAATGGTAGCTTAATATATCTAAGTAACTCCTAGCTCGTGAATTTAAAAGAAATTAGCACTGCATTTAGTTTCGTATTCCAATGATTTAAATAGGCATTTGTAAGCTACATGAAGTAATCTCATGCATGTAAATGTGTCCATCAAGTGTATTACATACAAATCAATGAATTACAGAATTAAGAAGAGATATTAAGGTATACACTAAATTAAAATTCAGGAATGAGCGCGAATTGTTTCATATGCTAACGCTAAGCAAAACTATTGAAAATAGCATCTTAACGAGATGTTTTCCCACATGTGAGTTTTTTATTTATCTTTTTCTTTGTTTTCGCCAACAACAGACACTGTGTTGTGTAGTTTATTTTAAAGACAAGTTTATTTAAGAACGTTTCTTGTTTGTAGATATTCTGATGACCCTGAAGTTTTGCAGAGACGATATTGACATAAACAGATTTTTGACTGACTTCAAGAGAAACATAACAGTAAATATAGATCTCATAAAAATCTTATTTTTTTTGAAAAAGTGAAAAATAAAAAGTCATGGAAAATAAATGAAACATGATTACTGGAATATAAATAAACCTGATATATATATATATATATATATATATATATATATATATATATATATATATATATATATATATATATATATATATATATATCCATATATATATATATATATCCATATATATATATATATATATACATATATATATATATATATGTATATATATATATATCTATATCTATACACATATATATAAAGGTGTTATGCGTACGGTGTATTTCATTCGTTGATGTTATTGTTTGCGCATATTATTCACCAAACAGGTGTTAAAGGTAATCATATAAAATAAATAAAAACTCCGTCACAATGAAACATGATATTTAATATTTCATCTTACTGACATAAATGGACAGCTGGGCCGTTGGTATTGTTGGAGTAAACAATAGTATACACGTGAACGTATCTCTCTTACAAAAAATGCCTAATGTTCAAAATATGAGCTACGTTAAGTTAATAGTTACTTTGACAAGACCAATTATCAGCAGAATAATAATGGCCAATATGGGATCACTAACATGTCGCAATGATATGCATTGCATTTTAATTGAGTTGGCCGACCTACATAACATAATTTGTGCACATTATATTCGAAGACGACCGATTAATAATCAACATGAAGCAATGGTCCACAGGTTGGAAGTTCTTTTAATAAAGCTTTATGTTGCGGACCCGTTTAGGGGTGCCAACAATGAAATACAAGAACAACAGGTTTAGAGATAATAATAATGAATTGTATTGAACAGAGAAATAATACACAAGTCAGTGTTGGCAGTGCTAGTGCCTAAATGTGCCTCCCAATGTTCTCCCGGCAAAACCGTTATTTATGGTAGCCGGTTGCTACCATTTAGTTATTATTAAAGGGTAGGTAGGTCACCGACAGCACTTTATGAATTGAAATCTCGCCTGAAGCAAGACATGTGGAGAGATATTGACAGTTGGTTGTTCCTTCTGGTGAGATGACATGTTCTTGATGTGAATATCTAAGAGATAGAGACCGTAGTATGTAGCTTGTTCGAGCATTGTTTAATAATTTCCCACTCAGGACATTTCGAAGTCAATTTTGTACTGTTCTGAAGCAGGAAAGAATGAAACAACTCTTCACACAGTATTTTATATGTTGTTGTATATGCCACTTGCGTAGGTAGATGATTGATGGAGCCGTAACATGATACATCTATCAATGACATACACAACTGATCAGATAAATGTTTCTCATTTCCGACCCGTGCGTACCTAAGTCACTTTGGCTTAATCAAACTAATGGCTTCTTCAAGAATGAAGCCATTATATATTCTCGTACACAATCATCCGACGGTGATGGTTATTGTGCTGAGGTTTGATTGTAAGGAAGTCAAGAATCACTTGCTACCTTTTCCGTCACATGCTCCAAATCCGAAGAGATTAAATCAACGAGATGCTGATTAGCCGTGGTGTTAAATCGGATGACACCGACAGTGGGGGTGTCTGCGTAGATGCCACAAAATTGTGTTCGGATATGATTTAACAGTTATTAATAAAGATAATAGGGGTGGGCTGACGCCGGAATTGCGTAAATTCTATGAGCTTTCGACCACAAGCAACTATTTTTGAAAACGTGTCCGAGAGAAACATCTCGATTGTTTGCTACATCTAACATAGTTGCCTTATATAGCATAGTTTCCAAGTGTGCGAAAATAAAATGTATGCAATACCTGATAGAACGCATTTGATATAGTAACGGATATTGCTCAAGACCACCATTCCAAGCGATTCACTGATGCAATAGGGGATTACAGTACGCACATCAGCAATCGAATTTGCGAGATGGCATAACTATTGCTTGTCAGAAATAGTTTTTGTTCATAGATGATTGACAGTTTTTTTAAAATTTAACAAGTGTGCAAGCAGCTTACTCAGAGGCGCTGGTATAATCAGTTGCTAACAATTAGGCAACCTTTTTTGATAATTAGGCAACCTTTTAACAATATTTCAGTATAATTATATGCAATGCCATTTCTATATACTTATGAATATATATATATATATATATATATATATATATATATATACATATATATATATAGTAATCTACATAGAGACTGTTTCGCTGTTTCACAGCTCATCAGTGCGGCTAGACCAGTTAGTGCCTCAAGCCGGGATCGAAACGCAACCGTCGAGCTGACAGTCGCTGCTGTTAACCTCTACGCCATCATACGACACTGACTGAATGTAAGAAGTATCTCAATGTAAACATTGCAAATGCCGGGAGATCGAATTAGTTTTACCTAATGAGCTATGTCTTAAAGCTAAATGACAGTCGTCGATACCCTTACAAATAAGCTCTACCCGGGGGGGAGCTTCATATAGTCATCCACATACATACTGACAATCCTGTATTTCTTCTGCACCTCGATTTCAACTCGCATGTTCGTAAAATCATATTCAACTATGTAGCCACCTGCCATGTGAAATCACCCATAAAACCTGTTTATTTATGTAACCGATATAAAAACTAACTCATAGCAATTATGAGTAAGTGATTTCTTTACATAATAGATGGTGGCGGGCATTGGCGGGCATTGGCGGGCATTGGCGGAAAGTTGCGGATATTAGCAGGTGGTTGTTGGCATCGTCTACTAACATGTGAAAGTATATAAATAAAGATTGATTTCTTTTTATTAATTTTGAGTTGTCGATGTCTTTACATAGCGGGCACTGGCGAACACAAGTTGGTAGGTGCAGGAATTGTCTACTGATATGTAACATCTAACATGCGGACTCATTTTCTGTTTTGAATTATAAGTTGTCTATTTCTTAATAGAATTGACTATAGGTGGCAATGGCGGGAACGGTCATACACTGACGGACAGTTGTGTACAAAACACCTAAGTGTAAATTGTCAAATACAATACACAATTGAAACTATAATATAATGTATACATATCTATGTATGTATATATATATATATATATATATGTGTATATATACATATATGTATACACACACACACACATATATATATATATATATATATATATATATATATATATATATAAGCGAACGTTGTTAAATATTCGCATAAGTCTACTGGTTAAACATACATTGTACACAATGTTTCTAATGAAGATGGGTGTGTAAATGAAAAAAACACGATATTAATGTTACTCAGTATCACGAGTATTTCTATATCGTCTCTTTGAACATGTTCAGATGACAAAATAAAATGTATAAAAAGTTAGAGAAAAAAGAGAATTAAAATGTCTAAGCTCAAAAAGCACTATATTTATATACATACACATATATACACACACATACAGATATATATATGCATATACGTATATCAATGCATATATATATATATATATATATATATATATATATATATATATATATATATATATATATATATATAAATATATATATAGATAGATACTATATTTGCATTTTATAAGCAATAAGGAGTGTATCAAAATTAAGAATTTACATTGGTTCAAAAAAGTATTTTATCTGTAATTTAATGAGTTTTTACATCAATTGTTTTACACACAAACGTAATGTATCCAAATCTAATAGTCATTATTATTAATTTCGCGCGTTTCATCGCCATAATCACAAAAGTACTTTTTAAAAAAATTTGACCAAATTTGTATATCGTCATACTGTTACAG
>OY744535.1:85547140-85574640 GCA_963556195.1 Sepiola atlantica
TGAATGTTTTAACTCCTAACTATTTGTGAATTTGTTCTATTAGTTTCGTATTATTTTTTAGCGGTGATGAAGCAATACTATTCCCTATGAAATTTAAACTCTGGACAGTTCATATACGTTATTTATGGAAAACTAAAAACATATATAGAATTATTGTGCCTCATGTAAATACTTACGTCACGCGCGAATATGTGTGTGTTTTTTTTTTAATTTAGGACAATGCGTGCTACACTACGTCATTAAATATTTAAGTTTGAAAAAAATCAATTTTTTGAATAAGTACAAAATAATCACGTTGACTCATCAATTTGTACTCAGCAGCGTAAAAGTTCATGTTTTAATCTTGAAATCAAATTGCAAAACTTTTGAAAGAGGAACACTCCAACCATGATTTCAAATGTATGGTACGGCAAGTATTATAAACAATTCAACACACGGGAGGTCCCCCCCCCACAAAGAATCTACGATGCGACGTCATCGAACTTTTACTTACAGACAGTCATTTAGTTTCCAGTTTCACTTTGGAAAAATAAAATGTCATTTTCACAATTAAAGTTTCTATTTTTTTATTAAAACAAAATAGAAAAGGTTAAAACTAAAACATATTCGTCGATATTTAAATGCATTAAATATTATTTCAGAATCAGATAGGGAAATACAAATTTTATTAAGAGCAATTAAAAGTGGAAAAGTAACTTTTTAATAAACAAATGAATTAATTGTCTATATTTATTGTAAAAAATATAAATATATTAGTGAAATATTATTAGAAAACCATTTTACATATGGTTTTCTAATTGTGTGGTTTACCAATCAATACATCTTACGTATATAACATTTAAAACACTAGATAAAATGATTATAAGGAAATATAATAGCGATTATGATCTTCCATACATAGATTTTTGTCAGCAAACAAACTGTTGCTATTCTGATCGCTCAGACATGCTTTTGATCGCACGGACATTTTTTGAAAAATAATTTAATTTTAACTAAAATGTAAATATATATATATATATTTTTAATTGAGTGTATTAAGATCTTTTAAATGGTTCCGGAAAACTGATATTTATATTTCAAATCAGTGAACAAAAGATTTCCTTAAATGTCAAAATGTACTCAATTTCTGTGGTTTTTAACCATATTTAAAACATTTTTCATTCTGAAAGTAATGTTGGCACGTACACATATTTTGTTGATAAAAGTTAGGCTCTTTCCTTCAAACTTAATCTATTTTTATCTTTAACAAATAAAATTAATATAGTAAAAATTAGTTTAAAATGACACTGAGTATAAACAACGCCCAGTTTTGCACGTATCTACATTCTACATCATACATATTATTTATTAAATCGTAATGGACGACTTTAAATATTTTTTTTGAAAATGTTATAATTAGATAATTCCTGATAAATGGGTAGATTAGTACCCTTAGAACCCCCGTAAAAACATGAGATTATCCATTTTTTAGATTACATTTTGGGAAAGAAACACAATTATTTCAGAATTAAGATTTTTGCATTAAGAGTTTAATGTAACATGATAACTAATGTCTGACCGATCGCTATCTGGATATCGTTTTAGATCATATATATTTTTGCAAACGGAGCTAAATTTTCCGTGTTCATTAATCGTACCTCTAACGCAAAGTGACGGTTGTAAAAACAACTCGCTTAACTCTATGAATTACCTTAAATCCAAGTGGCAACCCCAAAAAATCAACATACTTTCTTGACTATGTGGCTAGGAGTAAAATGTTTGTATAATTTGTTTTATTTTGGGTGCAAAAAAATATTGCAACGTGTAGTGTATGTTCTGATACTGCATTCCATCTTTTCTGTCCTCGGTTAGTGAAGGGGAATTCCTTCAGACTGAGGCAATTTACACCTTTGTTAAAATCCAGAGTTCTTCTTTTTAGAAATCTAAATTTTCCACACATTAAACCCAAACGTAGTGTGTAATTTTAAACTCCTGTAAAAGCAAGTATATAGGAAATATAACGTTTATATGTAATTCCAATGTTATCTGGTCGGAACGTGGATAATAATTTTACGTGAAATGTATATGTGAATCTGATACACCAATTTAAATTCTAAAATAATTTTGTTTTTACGCATGTTTTTCAGAGTGTTCATATATAATTGCCTCACAAAAGTATAATACCATGTAGTGTAGGTAAGGGGGATTATTTTGCTTATGGTCCTCATCAACAATAATACCAAAAAGTTGATCATCTTCAAATTTGAAATCGCATTTGATATTAGATTTTATTTTTCGCAAATTTGATTATTGTTAAAATGTTTAAAAATCCGTAAATATTAAAAATTAAAATGTAGAATTTTCTTATTTTCGCATATTTTGTTAATTATAAAAGTGTCTAACTTTTTTAAATCAATAAAACCCAACAATATTGATTTTTTAATAAGTGTCAAATTTAATTATTCGAAAATAATGTCCCACATAAACTGAATGTTTTACTTATATCGGAATGGTGTTTAATGCTACAAAACGCAATGGAATATGTAAATATATTTTTCACACCATTTTGGAAGGTTAAACTGCTTCAAAAAGGATTCGCAATAATTGACCTTACAAAAGCCAATCTTGCAAACTCGTTTTATTTTTGACAACACGCCCACTTTGCACAAATAGCTAATGTCCACATCAATTAAACTATAGTAAATTCCTAAATTTGACACAACAATTCGGAACAAAAACTTGTCCCATTAAATTCAGAACAACAATCAGTAAGATTTAGTCGAAACTACAATTGGCACCCCAAATTCAGAACTACTATTAGTCTCCCATATTCGAAACAACAATTAGCAACCCGAATTTGATGTAACAATAAGAATCAATTTCACTCCGGTGTGTCTGCTATATTTCGAGTCTAAATTCTTTAAAAATATAATTGTCATTTCAAATAATAATAAAACTATAAATATGAAAATCAGTGAATTATATGAAGAAAAAGTGCAGAAAAATAGACATTCCGAATCCTAAGATACATATAAGAAACACAATATTAATTTGCAAATACTTATCGGCAATATCAAACACAATATATGTTAAAAAAAAAAAATATGGAGAATAAAAATCCAAGTGAACTTAAAGTTAAGAACTATAGCAGAAGAAATCACAGGAAAGGACTTAACACAGTTTCTCAGCCTCGAAACAATAACCAATACGGCAAAAAGCGCTAATGACATTGTCAAAAATATTGAACAGAATGGAATGTTGGCAGTTCATTGGAGTAGAATGTGTGCCATACCTTCACTAATGAGCACTGAAATACAGTAGACTATGTCGCATTGTATATTTTGAGATGTCACGATTTCGAAACTACTGAATATACAACAGATGATTGTGAATGCTAATATGCTGGTGAATCATATGAAAATAATGATTAAAAAAACATATAAGATGAAATTGATCAATACATTGATGATGACTTTGTAATGGATGGATTCTTGGCCTGTCTTTGTGACACTAATGAAAATGGTCTTGTTAAAGGAACACAACTTTTAGAAACAAGAAAAATACATGAAACACATCAATACAATGTTCGTGATTTGACTGTGAAATAAATTCGTAAACATTTGAAAAATATTGAAGAATGCAATGACATTCATAGTGATTGCATATATTGTTAGAGACAATCTGATTGCACCAATAAACTCAAACTCATTACAAGAATCGCCCCCCACAACCAAGATTTCGAACATTGGTGAATCATGTTTACAAATAAAAGTGGGTATGAATGTGCTTGTATTTGTATGATATTGCAATTTGGAAGAATTCTAACCTATGTTGAAATAATTGTGTAGACTAAGACACAATAAATAACACCAGTACTGAAATTATTAGAAATGTGCTTAAGAGAAAAAATGAAGTTGACCATTCTGAACCACACATTGTCACAAATGTGTCCTCCTCTTAAAAATGTTAATAAAATATAGAAAATTAAAACCTTATTGTTTTTGAATTTGCAAAATAATAGTGTTACAGTGATTTATAAAACGATAAATGCGGGCAATAAGTTCCTGAACTCAGTAAAGTAAAGCATAAATTGCAATCGAATGTATGTATCAATTGCCAATCTTATCTGCTAGAATCGAAACTTTGCTAAAAGTTGGAATATAGACTACAGTGATGCTGAAATGAAATAGTGATGTACAGCAACTATTATGCAATCGTGTTATTGGAACATTTGTTAAAATGTTTTGAAATTGAAACAATGTATACACATTTTTGTGTCTTTTTATACCAATAAATACCACTTTATTTCAATTGAAAGGGTTCAAGCAGACTCTGAAATTTCTCATCGCGTGATGGAGATTAAAACACATTTGCTATTATCACTAGATCACTATATAACAATTCAGAAATCACAAGGATTTTCTGTAGATGCAATATTTACTGATTTAGGCAATCATATATTTTATGATGGCCAAGCTGTGTTGCTTTTTACAAGAGGCAGGAAACTTTGCAATGTGTATATTTGTGACTTTGATCTTAAATCATGATCAATGGTGTATTAATCTGCATTAGATAAGTACCCCAAATTACAAATAGCAGATTCGCCTGCTTTTGCCACCTTGAGAGAAAAAACCTACTTGCACGAGAAATGCTTATAACACACCCCTCAAAATAATAGACTTAATTCAAAATAAAATACAAACCAACCTTCCAAAAAGAAGACAAGAAATTCAATTAGCTAAACTGTAGTTTATTTGCATTCTTGGAGTAATCAAAGGAATGCCTTGTATGTAACATTAATAACAACTCAAATGTTATTTCCTTGAAATTAATGCAATGAACTGATGTTGGGTACTTATACAGATTAGGACCCACCCGTAACCTAACTGACGCAAAGTCGATTTTAGCTTGGGTCCTAATCTGCATAACTATGTAATGTCGTTTATCTTTGAAGAGACTTAATATTTTGAAAATTTTATATATCTTGATCTTGGGCGTAAGATTATTTTTTAGTATTTTGTAAAAGTAATTCTGAAAATCGTTTTTTTTGTTTGTTTTAAAAAAAAATGTTATTGTCTCTGGTGTATCTTTTACATATTAGGATATTTTGTCTGTAACAACCAATAAAATAAAATATGATGAACAAATGATTTTATTTTCCTTAGCCGTTAATCCAAACTTGGTCGTCATGGTGAATGGCTAGTTTCGTAATCGTTGTACCACAGAATCAGCTTTGAACTTTTTTTTAATTAATCTGTTCATGAGAATTCATATTTCAAATATTTTTCTTTTAAGAAAACTTACTATTTAAAATTATATTAGTATCTATCTACTTAAATCGGCAAATTATTTTATTTTATTTAAATAATCATTGATAACAAAAAATGTTAATGAATAAAAGAATCCGGCATCCATGTTTTGGATCTTGGGGTCGACGCACTCGCTTTATCTAGCCACACTAATGAATCATGAAATGATGAAACGGCTGTTTGTAGATGCGCCACACACACACACACATATATATATATATATTACTTATATTTAACATATGTATATAACCTATATTCTGAAAACCAAACACGAATTGACATAAGAGAAAAATGCAAAAACCCTAACAGGATTCGAATCTGCACTACAAAGGGACTCCTCTACTAACGAGAATGTAGACTAACAAACTATGAAACAAGTAGTTTGAACGAGGACAAAATAATGCCGAAGATGTGCGGATGTATTAATTATTATTTAAATGAGAAAGGAGGGGGTAAGCAAACTATAGATCAACAAGGAAATCCTAGATTAGAGAATTGAACACCATCCATCACCAAGGATTGAGATTGGCGCTGGTAAAATTTGCCACCTCTCCAAGCAAGAACTTGTATACTTAGGCGCACGAGCCACCACTGTCAATAAGAGAAAATTTGGTCTTACAGTACTACATTGGATTGGCTTCATGCCCCACGCATTTTTCATACAGATGCCCCCCCACACACACAAAAAAAAATTAATTAAAATACTCCAAGGAAACTGAAATTTGGGGATTATTTATTAATGGATGTCTGATATATATTGTTGAAATTTCACAAAAATGGGAGGTGTTTGAATTTTATTACAAAGGGCTTCCACTCCAACTTTGTCCCTTTTGCATTAAACTAAATAAAACTAAATATAGCCCGCATTACCCAACCTTATGCCGAGCAGCTGTGTTGCAAAATGCCTAATGATCGGTTAATTAGTTTAGGAGTGAATACTATACATAGAAATATATAAACATATACATTTACTTAACTTTATAGAAATATATAAACATATACATTTACTTAACTTTATAGAAATATATAAACGTATACATTTACTTAACTTTATAATTCTGTTTGACTTAAATGTGTTAAATTATTGATATATACTGCTATTTGCATTGTCTACTGATTTTCCCAACTGTAGGAGTTATTGAAATACAATGCCGGCCGACTAATTATTAAATTAATCTAGTTCTTTCTAATGTATCAATATTAATAGATGAGGCAGCCGGTCTTAATGATTTATTTCGCTATCTTTAAACATACACCCGGTCAATGATAAGTGAACAAATAAATAAAAAAAGAGAAATGACATTCTTACTTCGATAGTGGAAAAAAAAGGAAAAAAGAAAAACGTCTTCCCAACTGCTTGAAAAAGAAGATACCTCTCCTCTCCTCCCTCCCACGCCCCCCTCTGACACTAAATTCTCTCCAAATAAAGGACTTACCTGTTTTTGGTAGTCATTCGAGACAAAACGACCAACTGAAAAGGTCACCACAAATCCGATGGAGTGATAAGCACCTTTTTCTATTTTAATTTATTCCTTATTCTCTATTATATTTTCTCTCCATTACTTTTATTTCAATGTGTCTTATTAGAATGTACTTAATTCTGTTTGACTTAAATGTGTTAAATTATTGATATATACTTCCATTTGCCTTGTCTATTGATTTTTTCCCACTGTAGAAGTTCTTGAAAGGTAGTATTTTTTTCTCTTCATTTCTCTTGATACTTACTTGCGAGAGGGAAACCTATCTTCAACTTTATGGTTCCTCTTTAGTATACAAAGAACTTACATAAGTACATATATTTATATATATATATATATATATATATATATATATATATATATATATGTGTATGTGCATTATGTGTGGAAGCTTTTTTTTTGTAACCTGCGGGGGGATAGGAAATACCCGACTAGTACACGGGCGCAGGCTATCTTTACCCTTCTCGGAGTGTTGGACCCGTAAGACCTTGTAAGGCTATCCATCTAAGAGAAGAACATCTCTGACACAAAAACCTTGCCACCAGCTATTATGCTGTTGCAGTAAACCGTTGGGGAGGGAGGCCTCTATAGTCCTGACCGACAACCTCCCTAGAGTTAGAATATCGAACAAAATATCCGGTTTGCAAACCTACAATTGCTTAAGGAGTAGATAGGTCCTGCCTATCGCCAGCCCTTGCACTCCTTCTTTGTTTATTAGCCAGGTGCAAAGGTAACAGCACTCGGACACCTCTAAACACTCAGTGCCTAGCCTTGTTTCATTACTAGGAAAATAAACGCCGTTGTCTTTCTCTCTATTTGGGCAACTTTGGGAAAGTGTTTTCGTTACTAAGTCTTACATGACCAGTCTGAGTCTCTCTTGTTCCGACAGGTTCAGGGTACAGGTTAGACAGCTTGTCTGGCTGCTGTTTCCGACTGATAAGAAGGAGCCCAAACTCTTGGGTAGCGCCAAGAACGGCTGCTCCATCATCAGTTGCATAATACCGTGGGTAGTTGTATGTGCAATGTCGCGCATTGAAAGGGGCCCTGCAATTATCTCCGGTGGGCTTTCCCGAGGCCACACTCCCCATGGACCAGGTCGTGATTAATGCACTGATTGTGTGAGCTTATTGGCACCAAACAAATACCCGCCTTGGCCAACCCACTCTATAATCAAATCAAACATGTCATTACAAAGAAATAAAAGCAAACATAAACCAGACACCCCAAAAACACTTTCGCCTCCGCCCTTGAGGCTCTCATTCTCAAATAGTCGGGGACTTAGAACCAACATCAACGGAGTAAAAACCTTTCTCCTGACAAACTCCCCGGATATTCTAGCTCTTAGTGAGACTAACCTTCAATCCTCAATCTCCTCTCACCACTTTGACATGACTGACTACCTCCCACTTTACCGTAAAGACTCTGACAAACACATGCACGGGCTAGAAGTTTATGTTCGGAACACCCTCCCCCTGACTTGAGAACATAGGTTAGAATCAGATGTCTACGACTACATGTGCTTTAGATTGACTTTACATCACAACGGTATTTCCTATACCGCTCCCCGTCGACACAGGACTGTACTCTGCTAAACTCTGTCTCTGAAAGCATAGATAGGTCACTCTTAATTGACTCGAATGCCCAAATACATGTATTTGGGGATTTTAATGCCCAACACCGCGACTGGTTGGGATTATCCAGCCTTACTGACGCGGCCGGCAACTCTACGTATAATTTCTCCTTAGCTCACTCCCTCTCTCAGACCGTCGATTTTCCGATCCGCATTCTCGATCGAGTAGACCAACAAGCCTCACTTCTAGACCTTTTCCTGACCTCAATGCCCGAGGCTTGTGTGACGAAAGCTCATAACCCACTCGGGAATGCTGATCACATTGTGCTAATGATAGATATCACCCTAAAAAGTCGTCCAAAGGCTGATGAACCGTTGTTCAAAACAACAAGATACTGCAAGCAGGCTGATTTCGAGTCAATCAGAGATCACATCAGTTACGCCCCATGGAGGTAAACCTTAGCACTGCCTGCCGACCAGTGTTCAAACGAATTAACTGAATGGGTCAAAGCAGGCATCGAAGCATATGTCCCTATGCGAAAATTCTTTAGCAAGCCCTACTCTCCCCAATGGTTCACCTCGGAATGTGCAGCTGCCATTTCTAAGAGGCAACAAGCATTCCGTAAATGTTGCCGCCATAAGTCAGCTATTAATAGACATACATTTATAGAGTCAAGAAATAAATGCAAGGCCGTGATAGGTGAAGCGAACAGAAGGTATAATGAGTTAACAAAAAAAGTCCAGTCACAGAAACTAGGTACTCGTGATTTCTGGAAAATCTACAATAGTGTAGTGAATAATGGTCAATCAACGATTCCTCCACTATCAAACCACAATGATGTTGTATGCACGGCCACTGATAAGGGTGAACTACTTGCCCAGCGCTTCGCTTCTAACTCTACTTTAGACTCAGATAACCACCCCTCCCCAAATTCCCTTTGCGGACCGAAGCTACACTTGTTAACCTGGTCGTCACCCCATCCCAGGTCAGAGACATCATGAAAAACCTTGACACCTCTAAAGCTTGTGGGCCTGATCTTATACCAGTAATAGTAATAAAGAAATGATCTGCTGAACTGGCCCTTGTCCTCTCCAAACTCTTCAATAAATGCCTACCTGAATCTTGCTTCCTCGACAGCTGGAAAATTGCCTCTGTGGTACCAGTCTACAAGAGTTCTGGGGATAGAACCGATCCTCACAACCATCGCCCAATCAGCCTGCTGCCGATCTTTGCTAAAATCTTCGAATCTTTAATCCACCTAGCGATAGTAAGGCACTTAGATAATGCTAAACCTCTATCTGACCGCCAGTATAGATTTAGACAAGCACGATCTACTGCGGGCATCCTAACGGTCATCTCTGAACGCATGTATCATACACTTGACAAGGCAGGGGAAGCTAGGGCAGTAGCGCTTGATATATCCGAGGCCTTTGACAAGGTATGGCATAAAGGGCTTCTCCTGAAAATACGCTCATACGGTATTACTGGACAATTACTTTATATAATCAGATGCTTCCTAGACAAAAGAAACATCTAGGTTGTCCTCGATGGCCGTTCATCTAAGCAACATGACATAAATGCTGCTGCACCCCAAGGATCTATCCTTGGACCTCTGTTGTTCCTGATCTATATAAACGATCTCCCTGATCACATAGTGTCTGAGATTGGTTTATTTGCTGACGACACCACACTTTACTCTCGCCATGTAGGCAAAACCGACGCGATCATATCCGAGGCATTGGCTGAATCTTTAGAAAATTACCTCCAGGCTGTAGTGGATTAGGATCACAAATGGTCGGTAACTTTTAATGCCGCTAAGACAAAGCTCCTTTCCTTCAATAACTACAAAGAACCTCTCCAACCACCGATTGCTATGGCAAATAACACCCTACCTGAAAGTTCATCATTCAAACTCCTCGGCCTAACCTTCACAGGTAACATGAATTGGAACAAATACATCGAGGACATTGCCAAGACTGATGCAAAGAAGGTTGGCTCCCTCTACCGTGCTAGTAAACTCCTCTCACCTGACTTTATCCTGTATCTCTACAAAGCCACCATCCGCCTATGCATGGAGTATTGTTTTAACATCTGGACTGGTGCATCATCTACTAGTTTCTCCCTCCTTGACAGGGTCCAAAACAGAATCGCCAACCTAATAGGTCCCTTACTGTCAACTAAGCTCCAGTCCCTGTCCCATCGCCGCAATGTAGCATCCTTGTGCTTGTTTTACAAATACTTCAATGGATTATGCTCTGATGAACTGGCTACTCCGGTGCCCCCTCGACGTAAATTCACTGAACTAACTCGACAATCAACTAAATCTCATTCATTCACTGTGGCGGTCCCCAGATGTCGGAGAGCTTTCTACTCAAATAGCTTCTTTCCTCGTGTTGCTGGCCTCTGGAACTCCCTCCTCGCCCCCTGTTTCTTCGACACTACAGACATGCAGAAGTTTAAAACTAATGTAAACAAACATCTCGCTGCGCAGACCCCAATCTAGGTTTACTGCCCCCTACCTTCTCCCCTCTTTTTTATCAGTAGCCCCTTACATCTACAGTGGCGTCCTGCCTTGTTTGCGGTGAACTATATTAAAAAAAATCAGTTGTGCAATGTCTGATTACATTGCCCTAATTTCATAGTATTTGCATAATTTAAACAACATGACTGATGCACATTAATGATTAGGTAATAACATTTTTTTAAAGTTTTGTAAAATAATTTACATTTTTTTTAACTTACTTATAACTCATGAATTGTAATGTATTCCTATTATCTGAAACTTATTCTGAACTTATTCAAAATTTATTCTGAAAATCAAAGTTTCTCTGAATTCAATAATATCTTAATTTGAAATATTCAACAAAATGTCTATCATATTTTATTTCAATCTTAAAATTACAATTCCAAAAAAATTATATTGAGAAGATAATTAAATGAATTATAATATTTTAATTTATTCTGAATTAATTAAAAAATTGAACGTTTTTAACTAAAAAAATTAAATGTATTCCTATTATTCTGAAACGTATTCGTACCTTGCATTATAACATCGATTCTTTACTATTGAAAATTAAAATATTAAATACATGTTTGTCTTATTAAACTTTATTCTGTAAATTACAATTCTTAATATAGAATGTATAGTTAATTAAATAATAATTGAATTATAATATTTTTAATATATTCTGAAATAATTATTTACACTTATTTTAAAATAATATAAAACGTGTATCTTTATTATTCTGATAAGTATTCTGAAAATAAGTTTTCCAGAATTTATTAATATTTAAATGTAGACTATTCCACATAGTCTTATATTTTGTACTGTAATAAGAAAAATTACAATTCGGAAAATTGTGACAATTTTTAAAATCATTTCATTAGTATACGGATATGGAATTAGCATTTAAAAAAATAATGACATTTTGAAATATTACACATAAGTAAAATTGTGTGTTGCTATTTAGAATATGTATATATATATATATATATATACATATATATATACAGTTGTATATATATATATATAAATATATATATATATATATAGTTGTATATATATATAAATATATATATATAGTTGTATATATATATATAAATATATATATATATAGTTGTATATATATATATATAAATATATATATATATATATAGTTGTATATATATATATAAGTATATATATATATATATATATATATATAGTTGTATATATATATAAGTATATATATATATATATATATATATATATATATATATATATATATATTGGTAGTTATGTGTATAACATATACTTAATATATTTCTCCTTAAACGGGGTGTATTCTCACCTGATGGGCTGACATTGTGTGTGGGCTGAAATGAAGTATTCCACTAGTAAAACAGGCAATCATATATATATATATATATATATATATATATATATATATATATATATATATATATATATATATATACTGTGAAACTAAAAGTAAACTTTTAGAGGAGATAACATATAGTTAAATATTTTAAGCTCAATATACGAGATAGTTATAAAAGTAAATGAAAGAAGAGAAAAATATGTACGAATGACAAATCTATTGTTCGATGTAAGGTGTACTTGGTTAAATCATGTTTATTTTTCCTTAATCCAAGACTTTTCAAAGTTGAAATCTTATCATCAGAAGAATGGCATGGATAGATAAGTTGGCAGTGGAAAAGCCAACATTCAAAATTTGAGAAAAAATAAATTAATAGAGAGTAAGAGTGTGCGTGTAAAAATATGGAGTCTGCCCAGTTGGTGAATGTCCGTAGAGAAAGTGTCTGGTGAAAAGAGATTTAAAGATGAGAAAAAGCGTTTCGTGAAGGCAACGTTGAAAATGTGTTCCATTGCCAACTGGTGATTAGATTGTAATCTTTGAGAACCCTTGGCTTAAGGAAAGAACAATAAACATTTTTTTACCGAGTACACCCTGCATTGAACAATCGAAGTTGAAACAGACTTGCCATTCGTACATATTTATCTCTCTTAATTTTATTCATCTTCATATATATATATATATATATATATATATATATATATATATATATATATATATATATATATATATATATATATAAATATGTATATATATATATATATATATATATATATATTTATATATATATATAGCAGCCCACAATGTAAGCTGTATCTTCCAAACAACACTATCTAGTGTTGTCAGGTAGCTTCATAGCGAGTGTGTTTCTACTGCCCTGGTAGCTACTTTCATTCGGTAGAGGCATGGCTTCTTCGTTGACTTTTATGAACACACTGAATAGTGACTAAGAATAGACCAGCGACACCTGGAAAGACAGGGGACGTTAGAAAACACCTTATGCACTTATAGGGCCATCAATTCATAGTTTATCTAATATATACCACATAAGAAAATACAGGAAAATGCCCTGAAGATCGATCGAAAGGGAGGGAGAATGATGGATCAAAACGATGAATCAAAACTTAACTATTGAACAACGATTCAGATTGACCAACGGATAACGAGTAAAGCACACTACACGGACTTCCCGTGCGTGTGTGGACGGAAATATAACTCCCAAAACGAATAAAGATTCATCGAAGCAAGATAAAGTGTGCTTATCACAGATAATACGTCGGAAAACCAAGGCCAGGACGCAACCCACATTGCCGAGTATGTCCATGCAGTTGCGCCTGAGAGTGAGATGAAACTTCCCAGAATAAAAGTCCTACCAGCCAGCATTTCGGAAGAACGGTGCATGCTTGACCATCCACTATGCAATGCACTATATAAAGAATTAGATAGAAATATAATCAACGGTTGGGAAAAATGGTCATGTTATATACCGGATTTGTATAACATTGTATGATTGAAAATGGGGATCTACTAAACTGTCAGCCAAGAAAAAATTAACGACAGATAAAGATGGACAACTTAAGACAAAAGGCGCATGTGGGTGAAAAGGAATATCGCATGGTGATATAATAAAAAGGGTCTACTGTATAACTATCTCTGTGAGAGGAAAGTATTTTATATATTCTTACTAAAATTATTTTTGAATTATCTCCCTTGAACCATTTGGATAATTAAGGAATGTTACTTATTTAGGTGTTTATTTATATTTCTTTCATTTATTTAGTTAGCTATTTACTTTATTTTTATTTAGTTTTATTTATTTATTTCATTTTTCTCTTCGATATGAGATAACGTTTTTATACAACAAAGACGTCAGACGCTAAACCTTTAAAAACAAAACCAAAACAGACGATACGCTGAATCATCAAACGAAATGTGAGACGCTAAGCCGCTGAAAAGTTAGTTATTTTGATTCAATTGAACAGTTAGATTGAACTGTGATTCAGGTAATGGACCCTCGCGTCAGTCGATACGCTAAGAAAACTTCGTGAGAAAGGCCCTTAAACGGTGCGTATTTTTTTCCTGATGACTCGACATTGTCTGGAGGCTGAAATGGAGTATCATACCAGTAAAACAGCCGAGAAAAAATATATATACAAGGCTTCTTCCAAACAACAATATCTTCTGTTGTAAACTCGCTTCATAACGAGTTTCTGCTACTGTTTCGATAGCTACTTTTATTATATATGAGTATGTGTTTATTTACACAGACATGCACTAAATCTGCGACACTAGCATGCCGATGTTATCGATCAACAGCTGGTATGAACTGATATATCATCAGGCAGAGTAACACTCTGATATTAACCTTGTATCAAATTGTGATAGAATGAAATGGTGATAAAATAAAATAAATTTTACCTGTAAAGTTGGAAAGTCATGTGATTCGAATTGAACCCCTCTAACAATAAACACATATATAATAATATGAAGTCAAAAATACAAAATATAAAATGGAATAAAAAGAAAGAGAGATGAATTAATAGAAAGAGAGAGAAAGAGAAATAGAGATAAATTAATAAATAGATACATAAATATATAAAAATAAAATGAAATAATATCATATGAGATAAAATAGGAAACATATTCATTGAAGGTAGATAACAGATAGGGGAGAAAAGAATGGGTGGAAACGCGACTGACGAGAGGGGAGAATGTAAAGAACGGGCGGTGAAAGGTAAGAGACAAAAAACACATACAGCTTATATCTGAATGTTGTCAATTTTTGTTTAGAGAACCTGCGCAACGAGACGCAACTTACAGTTTAGTGTTTAGTTCACGTCGGCAATGATTGTGGCGGTAGGGTGTAGGGGGCACATTAGGCCTTATTTTTGTTGTATTTTATCTAATTGTCATTAATGAATTTATTTTATGAATGTATTTAGCTAAGACAGTTAGTAGTAGTAATAATAATAATAAAAATAATAATAATGACAACGATACTAATGGTAACACTACCACTGCAACTAATAATAATATTAATAGTAGTAAAACATCAATAATAATAACAATGATCGTAGTAATAATATTGTTAATATATATATATATATATATATATATATATATATATATATATATATATATATACCGGCTCAGTTCTTGAAGTAATGAACGGATAGCCATACATTTTAAATTACATGTTCGAATAATTACAGTAAGCACATTGTATTTTAAGAAATATTAACATTTAAAGCCGTGCACACACACACACAAAACACACACACGCACACACATATATTTATATTTTTATATATAAATATATATATATATATATATATATATATATATATATATATATATATATATGATAATTTTATTTACACAGGCATGTACAAAATCTTCGACACTGGCATGTCGATGTTATCGATCAACAGTTACTATAAACTGAGATCTCATCAGGCAGAGTTAAAATCCGATCTTAACCTCAGATCATATTTGGAGAGAGGTTCTCTCCAAATAAGATCTGAGGTTAAGATCGGATTTTAACTCTGCCTGATGAGATCTCAGTTTATAGTAACTGTTGATCGATGACATCGACATGCCAGTGTCGCAGATTTTGTACATGCCTGTGTAAATTAAATTATCATATATAAAGCTCTATTTTGATATTGAGAACTTTTTATAAACCCGGTTAAAATTCTCTGGATTACCACTCTGTGGATATTTTTCACCTGCATTATTACCATTATTATAATTATATATATATATATATATATATATATATATATATATAGAGAGAGAGAGAGAGAGAGAGAGAGAGAGAGAGAGAGAGAGAGAGAGGGAGAGAGAGAGAGAGAGGGAGAGACAGAGAGAGAGACAGAGAGAGAGACAGAGAGAGAGAGAGGAGGAGAAAGAGACGGGGAGAGAGAAGGAGTGATGGATTTTATTGATTGATTTAATTAATGTTGGAATATATTTTCTCGGTAACCCGATGAGTAACATTATTTTTTTAATAAAATTTACAATTTACGTGTGCGCTCACTAAACATCGCAACCTCCTTACAAAGACTGTTACTGTCCTAAACTAATAAACTAATGATTTAACGAAATACGATTAATAACATTTAAGGCTGCTTAAACATGGCCACATTATTTTTTAGTAAATGTTTACATTTAAAGCTGCTTAAACATGGCCACATTATTTTTTAGTAAATGTTTACATTTAAGGCTGCTTAAATATAGCCCGTTTTTGTATGTTTAATTTTTATTTCTGAACCGCACCATTGTGAAGTGTGTAATATATATGTTTGGCAACACGTCGAGTAACATGGGCGGATTATCTTGTTTGTAAATGTAACCATGTAGAAGGTGGGTCTACCTAAACTCGAACGGGCCTTTCCAAAACTTTGAAATAATTTTGATACAAAATATTGCCAATACATCATTTATTTACATTAAATTGTCAGTAATGTGTTATTTAATAATATTAATGTGCGCGCATGTCCTTCAAAACTATAGATGTTTGCTTGTAAAAATCGAAACTACTTGACTTGCCATTATAAATAATAAAATATGTATTCGAGAAAACATTGTAAACGATGTAGGCACTTTTTTTGGTAAAATCTACAATTCACGGAAAGGGCGCCGAAACCGTACGAAGAAATAATAAGAAATAAAATTTAATAAAGAATGCTATGTTTACATTCTTTAGCTTTACTGAGGCGGGTATTTTTCTAGTATATGTATGTCGTTTGCCTGAGGAATGAAGACGTCAAGAGATAAGTTTCGAAATTGATAACTCTTTTAACTTTATTTTTATAAGACGAAACTTATAAAACCAATATATATATATATATATATATATATATATATATATATATATATATATATATATATATATATATATATGTATATATATATACATATACATATATATACATATATATATATATATAATTATCTATTTGTCTATCAATATATCTATATATCTAAATGTATATATATATATATATATATATATATATATATATATATATATATATATATATATACAGAGGGAGAGAGAGAGATGAAGAAGACATATTCATACATTGATGCATAGCGCTAGATGGAGGTAATAAGGTGGAACTGTCTTAAAGCTATGGACTAAAACATATGCACGTTTCTACGTCTTATAGGAAGCTTATATCCGAATCATGTTTAAGTGCATATCTCTTTTTTAACAATTTTTCTAACTAATCTAATTTGAAGCAATGCTGTTTTTTTTATATATATTTAACTTTTTTTCTTTTGCAATTGATCAGTTTTTCAACAAAGAGCTGTACCATATTGAGTGCATTCTTAGTGGTTTAATCTCCATACATATTTGACTGACACACGAGAAAAGAATGTATAAACTAAGCCGCACAAAAGTATAATTATAAAACATTCATGGGCATTTCCTCTGGATGCTCTTGAATGCACATTCTGTGTTTGACGCATATTTTGGATTAGCATTCGAAATGCGTGAGTCACTCAAATGTATCTTCTGCCAGCACGAGTATTAATTAATTCAAGTGATGAATAAGAGTTCTACACTAGTGAAGTGATTAAATATAGATAACTGGTAACTTGCTGCGTTCTTTAAATGCCCGAATAAAGGAGAAATTAATTAAGGAATTATTATGTTTATGTGCACATGAATTGATTCAACAATACATAGATGGCAATTAAGACGGAAACGATGGATCTTTCTATTGAACACGAAAACATGTATATTTTATCTACGAATTACAATTGTATATCGCATAAAATGAGAATGAGACATCTGTATTAGTATATACACCAACATTATACAGATATGTATTCCATTTAAAAAAAATGTTATCCGTCTCTTCCTCTTCAAGCGATTGTCTGTTGAAATAACAAAATAATTATTCAATTATACTCATGTGCGTTTTACTTGAATCGTACTTTATTTTGAATAAATTCATAGTTTTAGCAATTGCTGTGATTAAGATGGGATTTCTCTCGTTTAAGGATCAACAAAAACAATGATACATTTTACAAATCTTTCAAAACATTAAAACAATTCAAGTAATGGACTTCACTTAAATCATACCACCTACCATACTATCATTCTAAGTTCTCCCCAAAACTCGAAAATAAAACATCCCCCATCGTCCAATTATATACAGTATCGCTAGTGCTTCACACAAAATCGCAAAAGCATCAGCAAAAATTATCACACCTTCATTCGGTACAATTAGCCCAACACACACAAAACAATTCAGGCGTCCTCTTAAAAGCGCTACACCATATACGATAAGCTTTTACATTATCGCTCTAGACACTAAGACACACGTACAAATCATTAAGCCTCCATGCTAAACCCCTAAACAAAATAAGTTTCATAAATGCTCTGAAAATAAATAGTTACATAACATTATAAGTAGCATTGCTCTCCACACCTTCTTTAAATATAATAACATTTTTGATAGACATAAATTCGACCTACATATGGAACACCTCTTCATCTTCGTACTAGCATGCCTATTTCCTAACATCCTTGACATGGACAATTTAATCCACCATATTCTCAAAAAAAAAACATTTACGTTTGATATACTGTATATATTCTTAATTTCCACCTCAACGAGCATAAAATATATACTCAAAGTTGAAGCATCTATTAATTTCGTGTTCGACACTGAACATAATAACTCTTTAGTATTTCCCGACATGTTGATCCACAAAAATAACAACATCATAGAATATCAAGTCTACCTAAAATCTATAAACAAAAACGATTACATTAATTACAAAATATACCCCAATCACTGCATGAAAATAGCATGACCATAGGTATATACATCTCAAACCTCAACGTGTTTGCAACCAAATATATCTCATTACTGATTACAACTCAATAGAATTCGCTCTCAAAACACTAAAATATACAAACATTTTATCCTATCCTCAAAGTAAATACACTATCCCGACACAATTGAACACCAAAAACAAACTCTCTTAGCACAATACTATCGACAATAAAACCCATTATCCTTGCCACTAATACACACTACAAACATACATTCTCCACTTTTTCCCCGAAACGGTTTATACACACTCACAGCTCACACACGATGGAAACCGTATTAAAAATACCAAACACAAAGAACACACATCCCACACCTGTATAAATACATACTATATCCTGTTATGAATGTGAAAACATTTATGTTGGTAAGATTATACGTATGTTAACAATGATAAATGTACATGATAGGGCAGTCAAGCTTAGGGATATTTTAAACTCGTTCATTACCCATCTATTTTCCAATAAGCATCATATTGACACGCCAAAGGTAAACACACAAAATAGTTTCAGAAAGCAAAATTACGACGCCTGATCGAATCCAGCCTGATTCTACAATGCAATAACAACATGCTAAAAATGGCAGGAGTTTACATATTTCTTGACGTCATAGCCAAAATTAAACTTTGTGAATATAATACATTAATATGATAATGTATAACCTCATTCGCACAACAAAATGGTTTCCTCCTTCTGCGTGTATATTTACTTTCATTGAGTTATGTTCTCTCCTTGTTCTATCTTTATTCATTTGTATTTATTGGTTTTATTTTTTTAGTTATTTTATTAACTATTTGTTTTGTTATTTTAATTATTTGTTGTTATTTGTTTGTTTTTTGCTTTTGTTGCCATCACGTGCTCAAAACTTATTCTGGACATCACTTGTTTTTTATTACATATATTTCTAAACGTGCTTTCATTTATGTTAATCCTGTCGACCTCCTTGCCTTTAATCATGACCCTTTACTTATTAAGCTTTCAACGCCATATTTTCTCTCAAGACAATGCAACACAACTTTCTCTAGGTCGTCTTATGATCGACTAAGGTACAAAACCACTGATCATGCCCCATTAAAATTCCGGCATCTCATTAAAATGTTATATGCTGTTGTTTTTTTTTGTATATTATATAAATGTGTGCTGCTATAATTGATATTATTGCTGGTGGTAAACATCGCTGCTGCTAAGTGTAAATGATTATCATGACAATGATGATACGGACATAATCGCTAACTGCTGCTTGACGGAAGTGAATGATCGCTGCTTCTAATTGTAGATGAACACTGATATATGACGACAGTGTGGTTGTCCGTAATGGAAAGAGTACCAACTAATAGAAGTAGATTGGATTCTCGGACGATTATCAATAATCAGTGAAGACTCTTAGAAAAAATCAATCGATGGTATCCCCACCTATATAGCTTGTCTTTCTAGCATGAAATGTGTGATACAACGAAATAGTATTAATATTGCGACCATACCCAACCCCGTGATGAATGATAACATGAATAATTGAATTTATATATATAAGCAAAAAATAAAAAGAAGCTATATATATATACAAATATATATATATATATATATATATATATAAATATACTTTACATATATATACGCATATATATATATATGGAATATTAATATATATATATATATATATATATATATATATATATATATATATATATATATATATATATATATGAATAACGTTTAAAGAGGGGAGAACTTTACACACATTATAACTTATTTCGACCAAGATCGGTTCTATCAGATGTAAAACCAACCGCATTCAGAACATGAATGATAAAAAAATGCTACCACCGTTCTTATAGCAAAGAAAAACAGAGAAAAAATGTTGATAATTGGTCGTTATGATGACTAATTATAATGTACTTTGATGCCAATCATAATAGAAGAAAGAGTTGGCAAATGCAAAAAAATATCAATTCCTTTACTATTTCAGAATATTATTCCATTTTAAATTTCGAGAATTAAAAATGTTCCAGATTAATAAAAATATTTAAAAAAATGTTTGAGGTTTGATACAATCCGGATTGTCGGATTTTATTTACGAAAAGTTACACTTAAAACTGTTACTGATTACGAATCGAGAAATGCGGGGTATGTTTCAGTGCGGAAATTGCGAGTGATGACAGTTAAAATTAGAATGCAAACTCAATTGATTATAAAGCGGAAAATGCGGTGGATGTTGCAGTATTGAGATTTAAAGTGCAACGAAATTGACACACAGTTTATTTACAAATTTAAAACAAATAATTTTGCCGGGTGTTTCTTGTGTATACGTAGACAATTTAGAATTTATGAATAATATTATTATTTTTTAAATCATTTTTATGATCGTAACTTCTACGATTTATTTTTATATTTACAACAAATTAAAGTAATACACTTTTTTAATAATAGGCTAGTAATTTTAAAAATCTATTTCGGGGCCTGCACTTTGTCATCACCTCGTCTCTTTTGTTGTAAATTGTATTATCTACGTGTTTTAACATTCTGATTATTAATTCAAAACATACATTGCATCTATGTCTTAATCCTCTAGGAGTTGTTGAATTATATAAAAACATATTGGGCACACCGATCAACGTGATTAAATATAAATAGACAAATGTAATTGCCAAATTTAAAGTAATTGCCCACTCAAGAGAACATTGTAATGTAGAAAATGTCGTATACAAAGCTACAATTTATACACAAGAGAACATTAGCAATAAGAAAAATAACTTATATAGGAATATCCCCTGGTAAGTGGACGCCACGTGTTTACGTCCACACCCATACCATCTCTAACCCGGACATTATTTAAAAAAAGTGAATCGACTAAACATTACTGGTCTTTAAAGAACAACTACTTAACACAAATTATTTTGTGGTCAATTTTGTGTAACTAAAGTACTCTTAAAGGACTCAGACAGATATGTAATCTATGCCTTGAAGAAAAAATCAGAATCTTAAAACAGGTAAAAACATTTTTTAACAAAAAAAGTGAAATTGATGGCCAAGTGCAGGGACCAACATAGATTTAAAATTACTAGCCCGTTATACAAATGCCTAGTTAAAAAAAAAAATGTTATAAATATAAATATAAATGGTAGGAGTTAGAATTATGCAGATAATAATATTATTCGTACACTCTAAATTGTCTATGTATACACAAGAAACCTCCGGGAAAAAATCTCTTCTTCTAAAATTTCCAAATACACTTTCTGTAAATGTTATCGAACTTTTAATCTTAGTACTGCAACATACCCCGTATCTTCCGCTTTTTTAATAAATGCAGTGTTGATTGTATATTTTAATCGTGATCACTCGCAATTTTAATCGTACTTTCGCACTCTAACATACCCCGCATTTTTAGATTTGTTAGCAATCAAACTTTTTAGCGTAAATACTCGTAATTTTAAACAGAATATCCGCATTGTAGCATACTCCACAAATGTTTATAATTATTTCCGCTAATTTCGTTTTTGTTTAGTCGTGAACATTTTTAGTTCCCTTTCTGCATTTATGATTATTTTTTTTGAGAAAATAGGGAAGTTGAGCTTCTGTCACTAATTCATTACTGCTCAATTTTATGTAATTCAACAACTGCTAGAGGGTTCAGACGCAGATGTAATCTATGAATTGAAGAATAAATCAGAATCTTAAACTGTAGATAATAACATTTTAAAAAAAGAGACGAATTGATGGTCACGTGCAGGCACCGACATAGATTGTATATTACTTGCCTGTTATGAACACGCCTATTTCTTAGATTTGTTGTGAACATCTTAATGGTAGCAGTAACAAGTATAACAAATAATTATGAAAATAATAATATATTCGTATATTCTAAATTGTCTACGTATACACAGGAAACCGCCGGCAAAATTCTCTTTTTTAAATTTGTAAAAACCCATTGCATGAATTTTGTCGCACTTTTAATCTCAGTACTGATATATACACCGCATTTTCCGCTTTACAATCAATTATGTGTTAGTCCTAATTTTAATCGAGGCCACTCGTAGATTTTATCGTAATATTCGCACTGGAACTTATTTTGCATTTTTCGATTTTAAACGTAAATACTCGTACATTTAACTCGAATATAACCATTGAACCTTTTTTATAATTATTGTTTTACTCGTGCATTTAATCCGAATATCACCATTGAACCTTTTTTATAATAATTTTTTTACTCGTGAACATTTTTACTTCTCTGAATTTGAAATGGAATTCATTTTCTGAAGAAGTAGGGGAACTGATCTTTTTGCATTTGCCACCCCAGTTTTCTATTGTGATTGGGCTCATAGTGAATTATTATTAGTCATTATAACGACTAATCAGAACGGTGGTAGCATTATCTTTATTATTCAAGTACTGCATGCGGTTAGGTTATACATCTAATGAGACCGATCTAGGTAGAAATAAGTTATAATGTGCACAACTGCAATGTGTGCCTAATATTGTTCCTCTTTAATACATATATATATATATATATATATATATATATATATATATATATATATGTATATATATATATATATATATATATATATATATATATATATATATATATATATAAATAACGCAGTGTATGTATGTGTGTGCCCTATAATAAAAAAATTAGAGAATATACTTTAAATCTAAAAGTGTATTATTATGTAAGATTAACCGGGGTCGATAATGTACGCATTGGATACTCTCTGAGTGCATCTCTAATGGAGCTATTGAGCATATTTAATCAGGAGGGGGGGGAGCGAGTATTTGGAGATAATTTGGAGAGAAAACACTGCAATTTCAAAGTATTCCTACCGCTCGTTATTTCTTTCAAAATTGTGTATATATTTCTGAATCTACTTTATGGACTAAGGATGAGTAGGGCTGTCCGGAGATTCGGAAAGAGTTGTTTTATTTAATTTTATTGGTTTCAGTGGCGCTCTAAACGGGAGAAATAAATGAAAGATTACCGGGTTATATTTGTATGTGCTATACAATAATCAAAACGAACACAACATCATAGATGAAGCAGGTTGTAGTAAAGGCAGCGTTGCCCAAGAATAAACACTCCTATATCTTATTTAACTCGGTGTTGCCCGGGATCTAATTAAGTTATTATACACTATGATATTCATAAGTGGTATTAATTTATGCCAACTGATCAATCTAATAGATAGCGCAGGTGTGTTTATTCGGCGTTGCCTGGGAATCATCAATATCTGACATAGACAAATTCTTCATAGAACAGGTATTTTCAAATGCCGCGTGGCCTGGGAGAAATAGTTTCACTGTATTTTGTTATAATATTGTATACCAGAAAAGAGAGTTTGCCTTCCTCAATAGTAAGTTTTCTATAGTGTATATATATACAGCAGATGTGTTCGATAATACATAAGTACATTTTCAAAATAACATATGTTCGATATAGAAATGGAAGAAAATATACACAGAGTTACCTGAGAAAACACTAAATTAAATATAATTTACATTATATTATTTACGTAGAAGAAGAGATAAAACAACTCGCCATTGGCGATCTGAATTAAAACAAATGTACGTTTCAGTATATTTTTGAGGAAGTGAGTAAGGAATAAACTCGGGTTGTCCGAGAGCAATAACATTAGAAGTGAAATCCATGGTGAATTACTGAAATAATCATTATTTTTTACTACATTGAAACAAGTGAGATCCTTGTGGAAGGCATAGGTGAAATATGGTTCAACGGATATTTGTGGATAAAGCGAAAAAGGAGGGGAATATAGAGAGACGGATTTAGACAGATATGGAGATAAGACTTTTAATATAAATGTGTTACACATGCTTTTTAATTGTTTCTACTTTGCTTTGTTTATGGTCACGGGGAACGGCGGGTTAACTTGCAATTATATTTAAATTTATATATATATATATATATATATATATATATATATATATATATATATATATAGAGAGAGAGAGAGAGAGAGATAGAGAGAGAGAGAGATAGATTTAAAACGTTCAAAATATTTACAAAATCAACATAATAAAATGTTGTCAAGAGTGATGAATACAAAGTTAAGCATCTTTCAATTTGCATAAACAATATTATAGTCTTACGTGAATCAAACAATGATTCGATGCTGTGGTATATCATCAAATACCGAATAAAAACATAATGAAAAATGACAATAAAAAATCTCGCATTGGAAATATCACCAGCACAAGAAATATTTAAGAGAGAAAGAAAAGTGAGAAATAAGTTATAAGAAATGTAAGGTCTTAAAACGAACAAAATTCGTGCTGGTCAAATATAGATCACTATACGCTGACCAATCAGAAGTGCACTCATGAACCGTAGCTTCGTCGCGTATCCCTAGTCGGGCGGCTATTAAGTCAAGGCCTGCTAAACCGAGCACGCATGGGAGGGGTAGAAAATAAACAAATTAACAGATTAATAAAATGAGATATAAATATATAGATGTCTATGAAAAGAAGTCAATGAATGTCTTAAGAAATCAATTAATTATCCAAGTAGGACAACACCAACAATGTTTAAAAGTGTCGTCATATATTCTGATCATACGGATTAAATATATACTGAACAGTATTATACATATATTGAAAACATAAAAGTGTTGTACATATATTGAAAACATAAAAGTGTTATTTATACCGTGCGAGTACGTTATGGATCAGTAATTTGCTGTTTAGCATTGTAATATTTGGATAAGGGGGTTCGTTCATATGAATACATGTAGTGTATATTATTATTATTATTATTATTATTATTATTATTATTATTATTATTATTATTATTATTACTACTACTACTACTACTATTGTTGTTGTTGTTCTTGTTCTTGTTGTTGTTCTTGTTGCTGCTGCTGCTGTTGTTGGTGTTGTTGTTGTCGTCGTCGTCGTCGTCGTCATCATCATCATCATCATCATCATTATTATTATTATTATTATTATTATTATTATTATTATTATTATTATTATTATTACTATGTACCGCAAACTTATTATTACTTCCACAACTACCACACATGTTACTATGAGAAATATTAGTATTAACCTTATTTGTATTCATATTATTAATGCAAATCTTACTGTTACTATTCTAAATATTACTCTCGTTTTTCTTATTATTACTACAATTATAAACATCACTTCCACTAGTGGTATTACTATAGATATTCCTATAATTATTATTACTACCAGTATATACTGTTATTACTATTGCGATTATTGCGATTTTTGCCCTTTAATTTCTGTTATAATCATGTTTATCCCTGCTATATTTCCTATTCCTATAATTTTTAGTGGTAATTGAATAATTATAATTATCATAATCATTATTGTTTCTATTATTGCTTTAAATGGACGACCAACCAATATTACTTTACCTACATGAGCAAGCCAGGCTCTTCGTTCGACATCGGATTTAAAATCATGGACGCCAACACCACCAGTGCGGAGAGACGTTTTATCAAGTAACAAATAAATAAGTTTGGTTATTCTTGTTTTTGATAAAAATAAAATAATAACTGGTCAACTCTGAAGATTGAATTTATTCCGAAATATAAGATTAATGTAAAAAAAAAATATAACTTAATCTCGCATTGTTAATGCCTTACATTTAAAATTTTATTAACATATCCAACAATGTTTTAAATGGACGACCAACCAATATTACCATATATATATATATATATATATATATATATATATATATATATATCAAGCATCACAATGGTGATAAGAACATTGATTCTAGCAAGCAATTAGGAAGAATGCATTTTTGATAAAACATACTTGAATTCATTCAATAATCATAAATAAAATACACAAATAAGTGACGTTTATAAATACGATAAACTATTTTCCCTTTCCAAGGGCTTCTTCAGTGGTAGAGCGCCAGGCTTCAATGTTGTTTTGCCACCGTTTCGAATCTAGCTTGGTTCAATATGTCTGACGTCGTAAGACAACGATATATTTATGCGTAAATAATTATATTTTTAAAATAGTGAGTGGAAAACTTGTTTGAGGATGGGAATGAATTTTTAAATAATATTGTTTTAATTGTTTGTGCTTTTGTTTGTTATTCGGAGGTAGTTTTTCTGCCCCCTCTCTAAATAATTCAGTTGTAAAATAATGTGCCAACGTTACATAACCTTTTTTCTAAAATATAAATTCAATAATTCCTAATGATAAGTTCAATAGTTTTGGATTTTACCAAGTTTATACATATTATTGACGCTGACGTTTTGGCATCTATTGTCTTATTACATAACTAGTAATCTTATGTTGAGCAATTCTTTCCTGTGTGTGTTTTTAGCTAAATTATTTCGAACATGTTACTCACCGGGTTGCAGATAACCTATATTGCGAACTGAATAATAATCGGTTCATTAAAGTATCATGGATAAATTAAACAAATAATGTATATATATATATATATATATATA
>OY744535.1:85579640-85587140 GCA_963556195.1 Sepiola atlantica
TGTTGCAACATCTGGGCTGGTGCATCATCTAATTGTCTCTCCCTCCTTGACAAGCTCAAAAAAAAAGTCGCCAACCTAATAGGTCGTTTACTGTCAACTTAACTCCAGTCCCTGTCCCATCACCACAATGTAGCACCCTTATGGTTGTTTTATAAATACTTCAATGGATCATGCTCCGATTAAATGGCTACTGTGGTGCCCTCTCGACGCACTAGACTAACTCGACATCAACTAAATCTCATTCATTCACTGTGGAGGTCCCTTCTTTCCTCGTGTTGCTGGCCTCTGGAACTCCCTCCTTTCCACCTGTTTCCCCGACACTACAGACATGCAGAAATTTAAAACTAATGTGAACAGACATCTCGCTGCGCAGATCCCAAGTATGACTGACCCCCCAACCTTCTCCCCTTTTATTATTTCTCATTAGCTCCTTACGTCTACAGTGGCGGTCTGCCTATGTGGGGTGAACCATATTAAAAGAAAATTTAAAAACATCCCGCATCTTTCAAATTTACAAAATGAATTAGTTTTAAAAGTTGTAATAAATTAATATTCGCAAATATACACTCATGATGGTTTTGTTTTATCAGATTTACAGATGAGTTTTAAAATGTTCCTCGATGATAATAATCCTAATGAAAATTATAAATAGAATACATTTAAAGCATTGTTTTTATCTATATAATTATGTTGCATACTTAAATTAGATAGCAATAGCATATGATCGAACAGCCGGCGTCCACTCCAGCATTTTGTTTACCGCCCTCCGATTATTAAGTATAACGTTCTATTTCGAATGCACAAAATGCTTTTTTTTTAAAGAGAGAGATAGAGAGAAAGAGAGAGATAAAAAGAAACAAATAAAAAGGGAGAGACAAACAAGATAGAGATAGATGGGCACAAGGCAAGATTTGTTATTTGGTTAATAATATGTAAACAATACATTCTCGGAGATTTATCGAACGTGTCGCTCAACAATTATATATTTACTTTGATGTTTTTATTAATACGTTTTGGGTTTGATTTTATTTTTTTAATATTATCAGAAAGTATGTTTAAAGCAACAATTTACTGAGTCAAATTGTTTTATCTAATAAATAATTGATTTCAAAATTACTATTTTTTGTAAAAAACTAACAAACACATTTTACTGAGCAATCAAATAACTGAATTCAGAATCGTGTTCACTGTATTTTATTTTTGTAATTGTTGATTTTATTTAAGGCACATATTTTTTTCCGATTTGAAAACCTTCAAGTATTATATGTTTACCACCTTAAGTTTATGAATGTTGTTTTAGATTTTATCCCGTAATATGGTACATTTTGTTCAGAAACAAAGTTTTATTATGTTAAGACTTAAGATATGCCAAATAAAATGAACAAAATAATACATATCAAAATATTAGAAAAGAAATAACATAATGGAAGCAATTACCGTGTTATAAATTCGTGAGCATAAAAGGTTTTCAGATTGACGATTACTCTCGATGGCCTATGCTCTTCCGGCGGAAATAAAGTTGAATGAATCAATGCTTGTTAAGTTCGGAAAGTTAAGACAATAGTAAGTTTCATTATATAGCCATACTGTTAACCTTTTTTCAAGATAATTTATCACATTAAAGCTAATATTCGCAAAATAAATACACAAATATAGTTCGATGTATAAGGAGATGTATGTATTATATGTGAAGGTAAACATTCTATCTGGCGATTTTTGTTCGAACCTTCCCCTCATTTTCTATTTTAATATCGTGGAACAGAAAAGTATTGCTGCTTACACATTATAAACTTGCGAATTATCTTTTAGATTAGCATAAATGAAATAACACTTGATAAAAACAATTAAGTAGGAACAACTCATGCTTTAATTATTTTTTAACATATCCTTCGGCGACCTTTTTTCTGTTATATTAACTTTGCTGTCAGATAATTTAAATTATTAAACCATTACATCAAAAAAGAATAAGCATTATTCCAAACTTAACATCAAAAAAAGATTTCCATTATTCTAAAAATAACAACAAATAAGAATTAAAATTATTCTAAACATAACATCAACTAAGAATATGTAAAAATGTTTTATAAAATGTAAATATTTGTTAATTTCGATCGGAAAATTTAAAATAACTGACTTATAGCATGTCTAAATATATTAACATGAACTCGATCATACAAATATGTCATTGTTTTACAGATATGAATTAAAATATATTATCGTAATGTACTCATAATTCCTGAAATTAATGAAAAGCGATAATTATAATAGCCACATACCTATAATACACACACACACACATATATATATATATATATATATATATATATATATATATACACATATATACATATACATATATATATATATATATATGTATATATACATATATATGTATATATACATATACACACGCATATATATATATATATATATATATATATATATATATATTAACTAATATTTTTTCATACAAAAATGACCGTCAGAAAAATTTAAAAAACGGTATAATTTAACAAGCGAATTCTGTTATTTTTATAATGTTTGCATATATATATATATATAAATATATATATACATATATATATATATATATATATATATATACTATGAATATGTTTATTAAATATTAGTGTCGATTATCTACAGATGATATAGGTTGCGTCTTGCGCCCGAATCAGTGCAGGAGGTGGTAGTTTCAAGCGGTCACACTGGTTTAAAGGCAATCCTTAAACTAAACCTAACATTGCAAAATACACCTGTACCCACACACAATTATGGAATTCAGCGCCATTTTAACCAAGAAGCTGGATTACACGTAATGTAAGTAGAGAGGGTTTGATGCGAAGGCGGAACTTTACCCTGTTGCAGTATGACCAAAATTATTTTGATTACAAACAGAACGCCACTGTTAAGACTATATATCTTAAAAGGGGTGTTATACTATGAATATGTTAATTACATATTAAAGTGCCAATAACCCATATACGCTATCGTTTCCGACTCAAACTCAAACAGTGCAAAAGGCTGGTGGTTCTAGGCGGTCACATGAGATCAACACTTTATCCATGCGGTCGCCGAGATCACCAAAGACAATTCAGTTACATTTTAAGTAAGAAGCGGGATTGAACGTTATTGAATTCGAAGGGGTATACCTTTATAGTGTTGCAGTATTAGCTCACTTACATTAATTTCAAACAGCGCTACACTGTTCAGACTATATATCTGAAAGAGGCCTTAAACAATGAATATTTTCATTCAATATTAAAGTGTGAATTACATACAGACAATATCGTTTCGGACTAAAGGTGCCTATCAGTGCAAAAGGTCACACGAGTTCAACAACAGTTTTAACTCAAGCAATGATCTCGAGACTACACCTGTATCTAGGCATCCACCAGTAATCACCACACACACTCATGAAATCAAGTTACATTCAAACCAGGAAGCGGAATGTTACCTCATTAGAGTCGAGAGGGTTTGACGCGAGCGCGGAACTATGATGTATTGCAATACGACCCCGATTATTTTAATTTAAAAAAAAACACTCAAGTGTAAACCCTATATATCTTAAAGGGGCGTTATACTATACATATTTTTATTAACTATTAATGTGTTAATTTCCTAAAGATAATATCGTTTCCGAATTACGCCTTCATCAGATTAGAAATGGATGGTTTCATGCGGTCCCACAAGTTCGACCGCAGTTCTTAGATCCTGAAATATAGAAAATGTTTAGGGTGGCAATATAAATAATATGAGATTCGATTTACATATAATATATCATTCTGATGTTAAAGTCATTCGCGGGTAAATGTATCTCATCTCTCTCCATCTCTCATCCTCAATCCTCTCTCTTTCTTTCTCTGTATTTCTTTCTCTCGCTCTCTTTCGATCCTCCTTCTCTCTTTCTTTCTCTCGATCTTCTCTCTCTTTCTTTCTCTCTCTCTCTCTTGATACGACATACCAGGAAGTTATGGTGTGCAACACTCCTACTATCACTTCCTAAGAACCTTTAATTGGCCATTATAATATTTAACACTTTATGAGTCTTCTGAACGTTTTGTATGATTTTGCTTTTTCGATGGTTTTATTATTAATTAGCAAACACCTTGATTACACACTTTATTGCCATCTACTGCATCGATAGCAAGCAATTTTCCCGCCTGGCGAAATTTTTCGTTTTTTGGACAAACATTCACCACCTGGATTGTCTTTTACCGACTTCTTTGATATTTTTCTTGAAATTGTTTTAAACTTTCTGACTTGGGTTAACTGTATACGTTTAACAAAACAGTGTGTTTTTGCCCAATATATTTCATGTTTTACATATATAATATATATTGTATATATATAAATATTTTAAAAGCTTACTTTTTATTACCTGCAGTAATGTCATTGCGGTAATGATCCTATGCGGAGTATATTTTATTTGAAAACTCATAGGTTAAGGAGGCAGTATCACTCTTTGTTTTTGAACTTTAACGAAATCTTATTAATTTCTCATTTTATTATTCCATTCAATGCATTACTATTATAGCTACATACCCTATATTAAGCTTTGTTTTTATCGACTGGTGAAATACATAATTTATATATTTAAAATATCATCTCTCTCGCTCTCTCTATACATATATATATATATATATATATATATATATATATATATATATATATATTGTGTATCTGCTTGTATGTTGGTATAAATAAAGCATATTTTATTTGATAGAATAATACCTCAAGTCACACATTTTGCTAATTAAGTTGCGAAACACTAAGCAAAGCTAAATATTTGAATAGAAACTATTTACAATTCTTAAATGTATACAAATTTAGTAATACGTTTAATACATTATAAACACTTCCATGTATACCTTACTTAAATGTATTTCTTTTTCATGCAAAAGACGGCGAAGGCGTAACATTTCAATTTGGAATAACAGCAATATGTCATGCGTGCATAGATAATGTCTCACATGATATGAATACAGTACAAAGACTTGAACGAGGAAAGTTTTCCTGAGGAATAAATATTTTAATGCGATTTATTGTCTCGGCAAAAGCACGTGAATAAATTCCTACTCACTATTGTCCACAAGATCACGAATAGTTCTAAGAAAGCAAACAATTATTTCAAACTTGTTGATAAGTGTCACGATTTCGAACAAAGATCAATACCTTTAGTTGATAATATAACCAAGCCTCAATTAGGCAGTTACAATACAGATCCAGTGTGGGGAAAACACATTTTAGGTCTAATATATATGATATCATACACACTTATATAGATACGTATATATATATATATATATATATATATATATATATATATATATATATATATATATATATATATATATATATATATGTATATATATATATATACATACATATATATATATATATATATATATATATATAAATACATATATATATATATAGATAGATGATTATATATATATATATATATATATATATATATATATATATATATAAATATCAATAAAGATATATATATAGATACCTATATATATATATATATATATATATATAAATATAAATAAAGATATGTACATAGATAATTATATATATACATAGATATATATATATAAATATATATATATATATATAAATACATAGATATATAGATAGAGGATTATATATATATATATAAATATCAATAAAGATATATATATATATATAGATAACTATATATATATATATATATATATATAAATATATATATACATATATATATACATAGATATATATATATAAATATAGATACATAGATAGATATAGAGATTCATATATATATATATATATATATATATATACGTATATGAATACGTATATATATATGATATATATATATATATATATGATAGATATACATATTATATATATACATATATATATATGGTATATATATGATAGATATATATTATATATATATATATGCCATATATATATATGATATATATATATATGATAGATATATTTATTATATATATACATATGATATATATATATATATATATATATGATATATATATGATAGATATATATATTATATACATATATATATATATATATATCGTATATATATATATATATGATATATATATATATATGATATATATATGATATATATACATGATATTTATATATGATATATATGGTATATATATATATGATATATATATATGATATATATATGATATATATATGATATATATGGTATATATATATCTATGTATGATATATATATAAGATATATAGGGTATATATATATATATATATGATATATATATACATATATATGTATATATATGATATATATATATATGATATATATATATATATATATATGATATATATATATATGATATATATATATATATATGATATATATATATATATGATATATATATGATATATATATATGATATATATATATGATATATATATATATATGATATATATATATGATATATATATGATATATATATATGATATATATATATATATATATATGATATATATATATATATATATATATATATATATGATATATATATATATATATATATATATATATATATATATATATATATATTTATATCATGGACTCTCCCGTCGATTTCGACGCATGAGGTCTTGACAACTCAAAATTTGTTTAGTCTACGATAGATGTAGCATGCTTACATTTACTCAATCGTAAATGGCATTTGAGTCCTGCGAGAGATTTGCAAACCAGCCTACAATGGATGCAAGAAAGAAAATCTTGAGAGAAATCGGCTTGGATACTTGTAGATGTTTTTGTTCTTTCGCGTCTTTCGCGCTGTTGATCAATGGCAGTTACAGAGAACCGCCTTATGCCCCTCTGGCAGTCAGATCGCCTTTCATTCAGTCGAGAAGCAAGCTGTTCAAAATCACGATAAGCAATGTTGATAGATGTCAAATTCATCTTCAACTTGTCCTTAAAGCGAAGCAGCGGTCGACCCACATTTCGCCTTCCACTGTTGAGCTCGCCGTACATCAGTTGCTTTGGTATACTATCATCTTCCATACGTTAGACATGTCCTGCCCAACGCAGTTGTGATTGCATCAAAAAGCTTTCAATTCCGCCAATACCGCTACATGTAAATAGTTCCGCATTAGACATCCGATTTCTCAGGGTGACACCACAAATCCTTCTAAGGCATTTTTTGTGAAAGACATCAAGCTTCTGAATGTGGCTGCGATTGACTGTCCATAATCCCGATCCATAAAGCAGTGATGTTAGCACAACTGCTCTATACACAAGTACCTTTGTTCTCAAACTTATCCCCCTGTCCTTCCATAACCGATGACGCAGTTTTCCAAAGGCAGTTCTTGCTTTTGCAATTCGGTTTAAGATTTCGTAATCAAGGGAGGCACTCCAATTTATCTTACTCCCACTTCTCATGGGTACTCTATACAAGAGAGCATACGAGAAACCGCCGGGAATATCTCATTGAC
>OY744535.1:85592140-85619640 GCA_963556195.1 Sepiola atlantica
TAAGAAGTTGCTAGTTTTGTTAACTATTCTGCCCGTTTACCTAACTATTTAATAAACAAGAGATACAATAAAATTGAATTTTACTTGAAAACATTATCTAAAACATAGCATAGCCCGAAGCTGTATAAATACCAAAGTGTCTATGAGTTTTATAAAATTAATATTTTTCCAATGGCTTATCCGACTATTCTATATGAATTCTAACGTGAAAGCATTTTACGGCAATTTGTTTTTGTTTACTGTTCAAGAAACAATTTCATAACATGCTCAATTTTCTGTCGCTACGGACTTTTAAGAAACTATTTTTCTGAAAAATCCGAGTTTCAACTAAACTAGTGTAACTTTAAACATAATGAAACATATGCATATATTTGATAGAATGAGTGGGTTGACTCAACGTAAATAGCGGAAGGAAACTTATATTATTTAGTGTTAACATATTATTTAAGTAAATGGAAATTTAAATATCGTAGAATATTAATAAGTAAAGAAATTAATTAAAAAAATAATCTACTTAACACTTTAGATCCACTATAATTTATTGACTTTTTTCGTAAACAAGTAATCTATTTGATTGTTGTAATACTAGTAACCAAAAAAGTGAATAATACTATAACCATTGTATATAAAAAACCAACCGCGAATGGGGAGCAGAATTTACACCAAACCTTCTTAGTATTTTTTTTTAAAAAAGCTTAGTTCTTAGTCTTTTTATTTTTTTAACTGTCTCTGTCTTAAATAATACATTATAAACGTTGCGATGACTATTTAGAAAAACATTTTCTTCAAATGTTCTGCTTCTCTAGCTTGTTGCACAAATATGTATGTGTATGTATTCTGTTCCTTACATATATTCTGCGAGGTTTTAGAGGGGTAAACGCATTCGAGGTTCAAATAGAACAGAACAAGGGAGAAATAATCCACTCACAAATAAACGTGCATTTCCAACCAAACGCACTCGAAGTTCCACGAGTTGAGACATTTATATCTGCACCCCACCGGAAATCGAGACCAGTATTTCAACTAAAGCTAAGTTTTTATTTATTTTATACCTGCACTATCTATGTCAAAATAACCCCTGTATTGACGTTGCGATGACTACTTAGTTAACCATTTTCTTCCAGGGGGTGTGCTTCCTTTGTATGTTGCTCGAACCTTGATTTGTCTGCCTTTTTTCTTGCTAATAGCATGCTATGTTTTAGAGGGGTCAACGCGTTCGACGTTGGAAGAGAGAAAAAGGATGCGGAGAAAACCCACTATCAAATAATAATAAAAAAGGAAGGTGTAGCCCCGAGCAAACACAATAACCTGCCGTAGTTTTACAGCCACGAGTAAAGACATATATCTCTGCCACTGACCGCGAATGGAAACCAAAATTTCAACTAAACCTCATTGGTTGAATTAAAAATAGTTCATATTTCTTATTAATTTCTGAATTGTCTCCGTCTTAAATAATCCAGCTATTAACGTTGCTATGATTACTTAAGCAAACCATTTATTTCTATATTTTTGCTATGTTTGCCTGTTACGCAACTCTTTTTTTGTCTGTTTTTGTTGCTAATATTCTGCGAGGATTTAGAAGGGTTAACACATTAAAGGTTGATAGAAAAAATTGGTCGTGGAAAAAATCTACTATCAAATGCACTTTAAAAAGCAAAGTGGACTGTCAACCTAACGCACAAAGCTGACGTATTTCAAGAGCCACGAGTTAAGACAGTAATATATTCGACCGATCGCGAATGAAAACCAGAATGTCAACTACATTTATAGGTGATATTTAAAAAAAAAGCTAAGTTCTTATTTTTTTCTGAACTGTCTCTGTCTAAAATAATTCATGTAATAACGTTGCGATGACTACTTAGTTAAAACAAACCTGTAGGGCTTTGTGTATATTGCCTGTTGAACAAACCTTCATTTCTCCGTCTTTTTTTCTTTGCATATATTCTGCAAGGTCTCAAAGGGAGGTCAACGCGTTCGACGTCGAAAGAGAACATATAGGCGAGTAAACGAATCCAGTATCAACTGTTAGTTTCAAAACAGAAATTATAGTCCTAAGAAAACGCAGTAACCTGTTTTTCTTTTTTGTTAATATTCTGTGAGGTTTTAGATTGGTTAACGCGTTCAAGGTTGAACACACATAGGAGGGGAAAGAAAACCTACTATCAAATGTAGTTTAAAAAGCAATATATGCATTCACACGGCGATGACTACTTAGTTCAAAAATTGTGTCCCATGTTTTTCCTTCTCTTGGGTGTTACTCACACTTTTATTTGTCTGTCTATTATATTGCTGATATTCTGCAAGATTTTAGAGGGGTCAACGCTTTCGAGGTTTAAAGAGAAAAACAAGTGAGAACTCTACTAACAAATGTAGTTTAAAAATGAATATGTACTCCCAAACAAACGCACTTATATGACGCAGTTAAAAAGCTAGGAGTAAAGACATTTATATCTGCCACTGACCGCGAATATAGACCGACATTCAAACTAAAGTTTATGGTGATATTTAAAAAAAAGCTAAGTTCTTATTTTTTTATTTCTGAACGGCATATGTCTTAAAAAATCCATGTATTAACGTTGCGATAGCTACTTAATTACACATTTTCTCCAGATGTTTGCCTTGTTTGCCTCTTGCACACATTTTTATTTGTTAGTCTTATTTCTCTTGCTTATATACTGCAAGGTTGAAAGAGAAGAAAATCAGAAAATGTAGTAAAAAAGGAAAGTGTACTCCAACCAAACGGACTAACCTGACGTAGTTATAGAGCCACGAGTTAAGACATTGATATATGTCACCAACCGTGAATGGCGACTAGAGTGTAACTAAAAGCTTATGAGTGAAAATAAATAAAGAAGCTAAGTTCTTAATTTATTTGATTGTTGAACTGCCTCTGTCTTAAATAATCCATGCATTAACGTTGCGATGCCTGTTTAGTTAAATATTTCTGACTAGGTTTTTGATTCATGTCCTGTTGCACACATCTTTATTTGTCTGTCTTTTCTTTTGCTAATAAGCTTCGAGGTGTTAGAGGAGTTAATGCGTTAGAGGTTGAAAGGGAAGAAAAGAGAAAGGGAATCAATTCACTATAAAATCTAGTTTAAAAAAGGTGTAGTCCTAAGCAAACGCACTAGCCTTCCGTAGTTAAAGAACCACGAGTTAAGACATTTATATCTGCTACCGACCGCGAATGGAGACCAATATTGATACTGAAGCGTATGGGTAACATTTAAAAAAAGCTAAGTTCTTATTTTTTTTATATCTGAACTGTCTCTGTCTTAAATGATCCATGTATTAACGTGGCGATGACTTCGTAGTTAAGCATTATTTTCTAGATTTTTGCTTACTTTGCTTCTTGCACAAATCTTTATTGGCCGTTTTTTCTTGCTAATGTTCTGCGAGGTTTTAGAGGAATCAGCGCGTTCGAGGTTCAAAGAGAAAAAAGGATAGGTAAGGAATTCACTATTAAATGCAGTAAAAATTGATAGTGTTGTATTAACAAAACGTACTAACCTGACGTTGTTAAAGAGTCACGAGTTAAGACATGTACACCTGCCACCGACCGCTATAAATCAACTGCGAACAGACGTAAAGTTATACTGGATGGACATGATTGCAAGGAAACATAAATGAAGCAAAGAAGGTGTGTATACACAGATAACCAAACATCGCATTCAGTCGCAGAAACTATATACTCGTGACTTCTGAAAAATCTACAATAGTGTGATTAACAATAGGCAATAGACCTTTCCCACGCTATCAAATGACAGAGATGTTGTTTGCACGACAGCTGATGAAGCTGAACTACTAGCCCAAGGAAAACACCTCCTTCCTAAATTCTCATTGCGGACTGAAGCCACACTTGAGAACCTGGTCATCACCCTTATCTCAGGTCAGAAACATCGTAAAACACATTGACACCTCCAAATGTTGTTGGCCTGATCTTATACCAGAAACAATAATAAATAAATGGTCTGCTGAGCTGGCCTCTGTTCTTCTCCAAACTATACAACAAATTCATTGCTGAATCTAGTTTTCCTGTTCGAAACTTGCCTCTGTGCTACCAGTTTTCAACAATTCTGAAGGTAGAACTGATCACCTGAACTACCGCCCAATTAGTCTACTATCGACTTTTGCTAAAATCTTTGAATCACTAATACATCTAGCGATATTCGGGCACCTAATTAATGCTAAACTTATTTATACTCATCAATACGGGTTTAGACAAGCACGGGCTACCGCATATATCCTAACGGTCATCTCTTAATGCATATATCATACACGGAAGAAAGGTAGCTGAAGCTAGGGCGGTAGCGATTGATATATTCAAGGCTTTTGACAAGGCCTGGCATAGAGGGCTTACTGGATAAATATTTAACATAATTTAATCCTTCCTAACCAAAAGAAGGATCCACGTTGTCCTCGATGGCTGTTTATCTAAGCAACATCACATAAATGCTGGTGTATCCCAGGAATCCATCCGTAGAGCTCTACTGTTCCTGATTTTCATAAATGCCCTCCCTGATGTTATTGAGACGTAGATATGAATATAACTGACGACCCCACGCTCTACTCTCGTCACGTGGGAAATACTGACGCGAACACATATCTGAGGCAATGGCTGACTCCTGAGAAAATGACTTCCAGTTTGTAGTAGATTGGGGTAAAACATTGATGGTCACTTTTAATGCCGCAAAGGCCAAGCTACTTTTCTTTCAATAAGTACAAGAAACCTATTAAACCGCCGATTGCCATAGCAAATAACACCCTACCTAAGAGCTCCTCATTCAAAATCGTCAGCCTTACTTTCACAGATGATATAAATTGGAATACATACATTGAAGACATTGCCAGGGCTTTGGCAAAGAAGGTGGGCTCTCTCTACCGTGCTAGTAAACTTCTCACCCCTGACATTATCTTATTTCTCTACAAAGCCACCACCCGCCCATGCATGGAGTAGTGTTGCCACATCACGGTTAGTACATGATCCACTAGTCTCTCCCTCTTAGACAAGGTTAAAAAAGAGTTGCCAACTTAATAAGTCCCTCATTATCCACCAAGCTCCAGCCACTGGTCCATTGCCGCACTATCGCGTCCTGTGTCTGTTTATCAAGTACTTCAATGGAGTGTGCTCTGAACTTGCTAGTCTGGTGCACCCACGACGTAAATTCCCTAGACCAACCCGACAATCTGTTAAATCCCATCCATTCACTGTGGAGGTCCCCAGATGCCGAAAAACTTTCTACTGAAAAAGCTTCTTTCCTCGTGCTTCAGAATATCGAACTCGCTCCTTGCTCACGTTTTTCCTGACGGTACTGACAAGCAGAAATGTTAAACTCATGTAAACCGACATCTCGCTGCGCAGCTTCCAATTTAGGTGTACCCCCCCCCCTACACGTTCGCCTTTTTTCTCAGTAGCCACTTACGTGTACAATGGCGGTCTGCATTGTTTGGGGTTAACTATGTTAACAAATTAATGATCTAATGACTAATTAATTGAGACAAATTACGACTAAGAAACTATTTTTTAATTATCAAATCAGGGGAGCGTGTACTATTGTAGTTATCCTGTTGTCGTGAAACAATCCTTCAAGGTATTTTCTTTTCTTTTAAAAGATTAGAAGTGTAGTATATGTTAATTAATAATGATACCATCCTCGATCACAGTGTATTATATGTCTAATAATATTCGGGGTGATTGCTGTTTATTGAGGGGGTAGTTCTATACTCGTAAATAATTCTAACTCTAGTCGTATGATGTTACTAGTATTCATAATATCAGTTTAAAAACCTCTAGCAGAGAAAGTGACATTCATGTGGGCATTCCGATTGTTGTCGGACGGAAATGTAAATCGATGATCACACTCCTCAATGGATGCGTGACCAACGATTGATTGACCGAGCTGATTCTGCGTGGACGCTGCCACTTTGATTATAAACGGGACATTTCATATTAAATGGTTGGTTGGATTTGCCTGAAAATTAGGTTTGCAAGAATTATTACACAAATGACACCTTCAAAATATTGAGTAATCATCGGTTGATGTTAAATTAAAATATAGTAGAAACAATTAATATTTTCTGTCAACAATATTCGTTGAAATAGTTCATTTAATCACTCCGATTTAACCGTTTGGCTCAGAATATAGATACACTTTAATGTATTATTTAGTTATCTATATTATTTAGTTATAAATAACTATGTATGCAATTCTCACACAAATAAAATATGTTAATATAATTTAATGAGAATGTATATAAATAATTAAATGGATGTTTTTATTATTATGATAATCTTTTGATTTACCATTTCTACTGAATTATTATTGGCAATAATAATAACTTATTATTCTCGGAAATTATCAAATGACCATAGTTTGTTGAGAGTTAGTGTATTTACTGATCTATTTATTAGTCGCATGGATTCGTCGAACGCAAACACTAATAACTGCTATCTTGGGATCACGTGAGCCAATTCTACAAACACAAACAGTTGCGGCCCCCGCCTGGTCAATTTAACACATACGGGCGATGGCATTACAACACTTTTGGACGTCGTTCGTACGCAACTTATTTATTCTAGAACAGAAACACCCAGCAAACGTTTGGGCCGAACTGTACGGAATTATTTACAAAAAAAACAACTTCACATGAGATTAATAACGCAAATCCAGCTACTTACTTGCTTCTGACTAGTTTTGGCTATACTATATAATGTAATATAATGTGTGGGAGTATAGTATCATAATAAATATATACTACATTACGCTCCTAACGTATAAAGTAATGTATGGGGGATGGGTTCGTGACAATAGTCGATATATTATTCGCTACAATACAACCGTTCATTTACTATACACATTTATATTCGTTTTCTTAAAACAGCTTTCTGCTCTTAATGCAATTTTCAGCGTATATTTTCGAATATAATCTATATTATTTAGGAGAACACAGTATCGATTATTTATGACCATCACTTAATTAATTCATTTAGTTTATGCTACTTCATATTTACATTCTCTTATCTTCAAGCGTGGTTTAAACTAAACATATATATATATATACTTTAATAAGGACCCGTCACCCAACATGTCGTCTATGTTTAAACTTAAACAAACAGTGTGTTATTATGTATCAAACAGCCACATTTTATATCCACAATGGCCAATATACGTACAATAACCTATGTATTGTTTACGGAAATACTATCGGACACTATTTTGAATGTGTGTTAATAGCTTCCCGATGACGATTTGCATTATTTTTATTCAAGATGTAAAAGAATACAATACACCATTGAAAAAATACATCAAAGACAGAAAAAAGCATAATGTGCATATAAGAAAATGTCTCATGCATCTAACGGGTTAGAGCAATAGAACACAACCTATGAACTGCTAGGGACATTTTCAATTTTACACATTCTTTTTGTAGACTAGCAAATGTATTGATCTAATGCTTGGCATCTGTCAGAGAAAGCATTAACTTGTCACACACGTGTTAGATTTAACTAAAAAATATGCAACGTGTTGAGAGAATACTATATTTATACAAATTTATTTTACCGAGCGACGTGTTATCAAAATGTTTTTTTGCATCTTCAAATATCAACCGATACATGATTATTGTTTTAAAAATGTTCGTAAAAAATATAGTTTTATTTCAAAGTTGACAAAATCTAGATATGATCATAAATATAAATTATAATATACTCCTCGAATGTGATTATCCATGTGTTAGCGAAAACGTGGAACCATTTGAATATATCGTACGTTTTCATGAGGCAACACCATACTTTCAATCTGTATTCGGGTCGTATTTGTTTTATTTTCATATATTCAATTTATTCTTGTTAATTATTATTTTTCAGTTTTTAGTTTCGAAGTAGTTTACGTACACACACATGAAATAAACACATCTATAACGTCTATTTTATGTAGAAACATCACATTGTGATATTCCTGACATGGTCGTCGTTTTACACCAGAATACATAATTGTTCTTGAAGGTGAGTGTAGAAAGTTTAAAAAGAGTCGAAAGAGAAAGAAAAAAATCCGATGTTATTAACTAAACAATTTTACTTAAACATCGAATAAAATATGATAAAAAGAGTAAAAATTTGACAATTTATCATTTTGGAACCGTGAATGCGCGGTACAAATCTTATATGTAGAATCTTTTGTTAGGAACTGTGCACGCTTCGTTGCATTGCAGTTGTGTCATTGTTCAATTGTAGGGGAGAAGGCTGTCTTTCGAAAATTGTGCGGGATGTGCCTCCTAGAGCTGTCAACTAGTAGCCAAGAGTAATACTGAAATTGACAAATTAGCTTGGTCCCTAAGTTGTTCAGTTCATGTAGGTTGCTGCACTTGACATTAAGAAAGCAGTGCCTGGTTATTCTTTGGCCAAGCTATTAGTGTATACTATATTCAACTCAATCAAAATATCAGATAGAACGTTATGTATTGGTAGTTAAAATATTCATGAAATATTAAGCAAACGTGAAAGATAAACACGGGAACTTCATTAACTAATCTAATTAAATCACTATCATAGTGATGTTTTAGTTTTTGTATATGTAGTTTATATACGACGCTTCTGTTTATAACTTCAGTTTACAGTCAGATTCCATCATGACGTTTCACACATTATAAATAATAGATACGCTTTTGTGTATTGTACTGGTGCGATATTTGATGATATTATCATAAAACACGCCTAGAATATGATATGAGAAAAGTGTCAAAATATTAATAGGTGTCGATGCTAGTAGACATTGTAGCTATTTACTCAGTTGGAGTTGAAATATTTATTTAAAAAGTTAAATGTTTTATTTATTCCATTTAAAAATATGTTTGTTGTGTTATATTTTTCCACAAAAATAAAAATTGTCTAACGTTTTCAGCAGTAGACACATACGGGTATGCTATAAATACACATCGCTTAAATCTACATATACTTTCCTTGTGATATATATATATATATATATATATATATATATATATATATATATATAAAACATATAATATGAACATTAAAGTATACTTTTAGAGGATAGAACCTATAGTGAAATGGTTTAAGCTCAATATACGGGATAGAGCAATTATAAAGATGAACGAAAGAAGAGAAATAAAGATGTACGAATGACAAATCGATTTCAACTTCGAGTGTTCAATTCAAGGTGTACTCGTCAAAACATGTTTATTTTTCTTTTCTTAATCTAAGGCTTTTCCAAAATTACCATCTCATCATCAGACGAATTACATAGATGGATAAGTTAGCAGTGGAAAAAAATTCAAAATTTCAAAAACATATTAAGTAATTGAATGTAAGAGTATGCATGTAAAACATGGAATCTGTCCAGTTGGTGAGTGTGTGTTGATTAGGTGTCCGGTGAATAGAGATTTCGAAAAAAGGGGTTCCTGGTGACAGCGTTGAAAATTACACATCAAGTAAATCCAATAGAAAGATGTTTAGTTCAATCGTAGATGGAAGGCAGATATTCGAGTGTAATTTTGAGAATTAGGGCCATTTTAAAATACTTCCGTGGACCGAGAATGAAAGTAGTTTTTTTTCTAAAATTGGAGTTTGAAATGTGTATATTAAACGAATGTAGTCGGAAATTAAAGTAGTGACTTCGATCATGTCTAACGCAAGCGAGTGGGGGAGGAGATAAATATTAAACATAAATGAGGTGGGTGATAGTGTTAGTTAAATACACTATGACTGATGCTGGAAGAAGAGACGTGGAAGGTTTTGATTGGCTACTGCCCATTGCTAGTAAGCAATAAACCGGTGTGAGGTGGAGGCGGGGTTATCATATATAATTCAGAAAGTGTTAAAGTGTTCCGAATGGGGAATTAAGGTTTAGACTATTTGAAATCTGCAATTTACGTGTTTAATATGTAATAATTCGAACAAATACTAGTATTTCAGAGTTTGATGGTAAAAGACTTTAACGAATTCCCAGTTAGTTAAATATTAAGTACGTGACTACATGAAATACTTTAATGTATGACTGAATATAGGATTGGGAACAGTGTTCGTCTGCTTGCAACAATTGAGTTCTAGTATTAAGATTATAAGGTAAGTATTAGGTTAAAGTTTGTAAGTGATGCACTAGTGTGTTTAAATTATAAACATATTTTAAAGAGGGAGACAATGGACCATGATAGGAGAAACACGGGAGCATAGTTTAAAGGTGAGAGTAATGCAATCTATGAGAAAAATATTGTCGGTAGAGCGAAGCGTATACAGAGTCGATGGATCGAATACAAGTGAGATAAATAAGCAATAAATTAATTTCTACGAGGGTTGGCCAATAATTGAAAAAAAAGAGAATCGGAATGTGAGTATTGAAGTAGAATCGGTTAAGGGTTAGTGGAGGGGAGGAGAATAATATTAGTTCTCAATTTACATTAAGTGTTATTGGTTAATAGAGTTATTAAGTGTACAGGGGAGGATACCCTATGTAATTGGGATGGTTATTTGTAAAGTTGGAAAAGTAAGGAGTTAAAAAATGAACAAATTATATAATTTAAGAATTAGAGGGATTAATTAGAGGGAGTTGTTGGCTGGGAGGGCTGGGAGGGGGGTCAGATAGAGTAATGACATGTATGTATAAAAATGTTCGCATGTGCCTGCAATATATATATATATATATATATATATATATATATATATATATTTATTTATTTATAAAATACAGAAATTCAATGTAACATCAGTACCGTCGGTTTCAAAGCGGGATGTTGATCCCGATTATCGTCAGCTGATATACATATTCAGGAATCTCAGGTTTATCAGCTGACGATAATCACGATAAACCCCCCGCTTTGAAACCGGCGGTACTGATGTTAGATTGAATTTCTGTATTTAATAAATAAATATTTATCCTCTTAATCCTTCGAATAATCGGATTTCTTAATTAATCGAGCACTCTGCTGGATTTTTCCTGCCCTACCACAGAGTACTTATATATATATATATATATATATATATATATATATATATATATATATATATATATATATATGTATATATATATATATGTATATGTAAAAATATAAGTAAAATTATAAATATATATATATACATAATTTTACTTATATTTTTAATTGTTACGTAATTACTTTCAGTTTTAATACCATAGGTTCTCTCAATTTAGAGAATAGTGTGGATTATATGCGAAAGCTAAGTTTATTTCTTTGTGGGCATTACGTATTCACGAAGTCTTCTCCATTAAATAAAAAGAGTAACTATGGCTTAAACACACACACACACACACACACACACACATATATATATATACATATATATGATGTATATATATATATATATATATATGTATATATATATATATATATAATGTATATATATATATATATAATGTATATATATATAATGTATATATATATATATAATATATATATATATATATATATATATAACTAACAGGACCCGTGTCCCGGCGTTGCCCCGGGAAATATAACAGCCTGATTTTAATTTTTAAGTTAAATAAATAGATTCAGAAAATAAATCATTTCACTGAACCACTGCCAATGATTATCCTTGGGACTTGTTAATTGTCATGGCAAAACACAATTTAACTGGGAACTGAAGCCTTTTAAATTCTATTGCAGAATCCGACGGAATAATGGGTATTCTGGGAAGGATTGTCAGTTTGCACCTTGCCACACCAGTTAGTATTACAGCTTCTATCACATGAGGTTTCATGCGTTTAACACACAGTCTCGTTCCATTACATAGCCTTGGAACATCAGGATTCCGGAGTAACATAATTGGGCATCAGCTTTCAGCTTTAATTTGTGTGTTGGCATACCAAGCAATTCTAATGAATTTAAAAATTCTGTAGGGTATTGTACAGCCTGGTCGTCATCGAGAGTAGAATCCACAGAAGTGAAAGTTTGTTTATCACCTGTAATTTCATCAAGCAGTTGTTGATTGATGACATGTACCATGTCATTTTTAGTAGCTAGAATTGCTCTCTCCTTTAGCCATTCAGGATGCACATAGTTTTCGGCTATATTTGGATAAACTTTGCTACTAAGTTTTGTGAGTGATGAAACAATTGAGCCAATACCTGGAGTAATAACAATCGTGCCATTGTTGGTTGTTGCAAGCTTGCCATCACTTATTTTAGGAGTAGGGAGGCAAACTCACCAGCCATTGGGTCACTATTGAGATGTACACGCATGTTTGTAAATAACGTTACAGTCTTAATGTACTTCCACAAATATGACAATTTAATGCAAGCATTAAGCTCGTCACCGAGACTTCCACGTGGAACAATAGGAAGTGTTTGTCGGAAGTCACCTGATAATAAAAGTGTTTTAACGCTTGTTTATGTGCCATTGTACATTCATCCCATACGATCAAGGAACACTTCTGTAAAACTTTAGCTGGATCTGATCCTCTTTCTATTTGACAAATTGGATCAGCATCTTTTGTTAAGGATAATGGCAACTTAAATGTGGAGTGAGCTGTTATACCACCAGGAAGAAGAGTGGTTGCAATGCCCGATGATGCCACTGCCACAGCTATTTTGCCTTCTGACCTAACTTTAGCAAGAATTAACTTGGTAACAAATGTCTACCCTGTACCTCTGGGTGCATCAAGGAATATCAGGCCACCTTGCTGATCTTCTACAGTATTAACTATAGTACGAAAAATATGAATTTGCTCATTATTTAGTTCGATTTAGATCGATTAGGTTAGGTAAGACCCAATTTTGTCAGTGTTTTACCATTCATCCTATAAGTCATAGCTTCTATATGTACTAAATCCATATTGAAGATGTCGTCTGAAAGTGTTATATCAACTTCAGGCTGTTGATTGCATTTCCTAAGAAGAAAATCTTCAGTAAAAGCTTCTTCAAGTAGTCCATGTGCACTACATGCATCCCTGAATGTAGTCATAACTTGACCATTGATCGTGTTTAGGTCATTAAAGCTCTGTGTACCTCTAACATTGTGTAGAAGCAGTCTCAAACAGAAGCAGTGAAATTGATTTCGATGCACGATGCATACCCTGCCCAAAACTTCTGTGTTCTTAACGCACGGATAGCCTGGAACTGGCTTACCCTGTAATCGTTGCTTGAAGACCTTAGTGTTTGTGTCCCAGGTATAATAAAGTGGAACTTCTGAGTACAAAAGTGTACAGTCAAAAAAATCTGTTTGACACAATTTGAAGAAAGCTGTTAGAGTGGTTGAAGTTGGATTTGCAACTGTATCTGCCGCAGTACTTTCAGTAAAGTATATCCGCTGCCCATTTTCTAGATGAACTGATAGGTGAATAACTGGGGGATGATATACATGTATGTGAAAGTTAAGTATTCTCCAAATGGTTTCATTGGTTCATATGTAACGTTCTGTTTCGTACATGGTCCATGAATCATATGGTGCCTAATGATATTATGTAAAAGATGCCACTGGATCCGGAATTTCCACACTGATAACTGAATCTATGTCAGATTTCTGTTGCACCTCCATTATGCTCCATCGCCATCTGAAATTGTTGGATATATACATTTTCTCTGTGAAGCATGCTTTGCAATGCAAGAACAATATCTAATTTAGTGTTTGAGAAAGAGTTATATCTAATCGGCCCATACATTTGCTCGCCAGAAGGTGAATCGTAACATAAAACGGGCAGCACTTTTCACGGCCACCATCGTCCGCCACCAGGCATTTAGCTCATGTGACTCAATCGCAGTCATTTAAAAATAGAAAATAGTCTTTATTATTATAAATAATCATATAATAAGCAATCCCCCCCCTCCCAATACATGTTTTTTTATTTCGGTTTAGTTTTATTTGTTTTACTTTTCGAAATAGTATAATTAACGTTGATGGATTTTCCGCACATTCCTGAGTCTTCTGTCGATTTAAATATATTGTACAATTCGGTGTTTTATGCCCCCCTCTCTCGGATACAATATTTTTCTTTTCGGTTTATTTATATTTTGTTACTTTTCAAAACAGATCCACCACATCAACCTATCAACCCCGCCACACCCCACTGCTAGGCATTTGACTCATGTCACTCAATCGCAGTCAATTAAAAAAGTAGCGAATAGTCTTCCTTATTGAAAATAATCATATAATCGTCATTTTATTTCTCCCCGACCATCCGAATACAATTTGTAATGCTCTGCAGGTTACATTAATTATGTGTGTGTTTCAGTGGTGCTCATTTTCCATTTGTCTTTTCAGCCAAAGAAAATGGAATTTCTATACAAAGATAATGTGGGGTGGGGTGATTTTAATGGGGCTCTGTAGGCCTCTGTAATAAATCGCTGAGATTTCAATCCCCCCCCCAAACATTGGATTACAATGAAATGTATCTATTCTGTTTGTGTAAGTTTTGGTAATTTTCTCAAAGTATTTAACGTTGAGGGAACTTTTCACAAGGAAGCAATTGTTAGTGTAATTTATTTATTAATAATTTATAAAAATAATAATATTTATTTTTATTGTATAAAATAAACTGTATCAAAATAGTGAACAGTTATTTTGAAAATATAAAGTAATCATTTAAATGAATAGCCATTAAAAGAATGGGAAAAATACGTGCGAAGGAAGAAGTAGGTAATGTCATTTGGCTAATCTATAACCTTTTTTTTCCGAACGTATTACGTTGGGCCAAATTCTGTAGAAGTAAAGTTTTTTGTTTTTCTTTCAGTAAGTAAAAACGTAATTGGTTTATCTTATTTTTTATAGTTGAAATATTTCATGTTTGTTATTATGTAGTCGCTGTGCTTTAAGTGTAATAATGAGAAAAACGTAAAGGAAAAATGTATCTTTTCGGTTTGTTTATGTTTTGTTTATTTTATCAAAGTATTTAACGGTTAGGGAAGTTTTCCCAAAGAAGCAATTGTTATTGTATTTTAGTTAGTAATAATTTATAAAAAATAATATTTGTTTTTTTTATAGTACGAATTAAAAGTTTCTCAAAATAGTAAACAGTTATTTTTGGAAATGAACAGTTATCATTTAAATGAATAGACATTAAAAGAATGTGAAGAATCCGTGCGAAGCAAGAATTAGGGAATGTAATTCGACTATTCTGTAACCGTGTTTATTTTCTGAATGTAATCCGTTGTTTTTTTTTTTTTTCCTAAAGTATTACGGTGGGTCAAAATCTGTAGAAGTAAATTAATCTGTTTTGTTTTAGTAAGGAAAACGTAATTGTTTTATATTATTTTTTAGAGATGAAATGTAATATATTTGTTATTATGTAATTGGTGTCGTTTATGTAAAATAATGTGAAAAACGTAAAGAATAAATGTATGTAATCGGTTTGTTTATGTTTTGTTTATTTAACGGTGAGGGAAGATATCCCTAAAAAGCAATTGTTATTGTATTTTATTAAATAATAATTTATAAAAGTAATAATTGTTTATTTATTGTAGGAATTACAAATTTCTCAGAATAGTGAACAGTTATTTTTTAAATGTTAAGATATAATTTAAATGAATAGCCATTAAAAGAATGGGGAAAATCCGTGTGAAGTAAGAACTAGGGAATGTTAATCGGTTAATCTGTAACAGTTTTTTTTTCTTAACGTATTCCGTTGGTTCAAATTGTGTAGAAGTTTTTTTTTTTTAAGTAAGTAAAACGTAATGTTATTTATGGTAGATGTATAATGTAAATAACACAACAGGAACGGCGTATTACCTGAAGTAGTCGTAGGTCGGTAAGGGAAATCGGCATAACTGTTTAAGCGTAGTGAATGGGGCAGGCGTTTCGTGAACTGTATACGCTGTTCGAGGCTGAGAGTATGAGATTGCGTAATAGTATTTAACGGAAGTGACGTAGGCACATGTATTGAAGGGAGCGTCTGTTATATTTTCTGTGCAACGTATGCTACGGTGTTGTAATGTGAAGACGGATCTGACATAAATAATAAGGGGTAAAATGTGTAAATTATCCGTTGTGTAGTTGTACCCGGTGTAGACTGGTAGCGTGGGAGGAGTAAAATGTTAGAGAGAAATGTTCTTGCTACTACCTGTATGGTGTCTGTTTTGGGGAGAGTGACTGATGGAGGAACGAAAGTAACAATTTGCCCGTGGTGGATGTAAGACAGTACAGTTTGCTAAGAACACACTCGAGCGAATAAGCTTGATGTTGTAGCGATTGTAGAAGAAAAGAGTTCTCGAAAATTAAAAAAAAATATTATATCATACGGAATTTCCACCAGACCATCTTGATACAGGTATTACATAACGTTGTAACATTGTGTAGATAGACAGATATATATGTGTTGTGAAAGGGAAAGAAAACAACAACAAAAATAATAAATAAATATATATATATATATATATATATGTGTGTGTGTATGTACACATTGTATTAAGGTCGAAACTAATTCATTTGTTCCACCATTACATGTCTTATTTGCTCCAACTTGTTTCTATACGTCACACCTCTGCATTGTATTGCCTTCTAAATATCACATTTATATATATATATATATATAAATGTATATATATATCCTGGATTAACGGTGTATTATTAAGAGTAGTGTATTATCCTGAATAGAGAACATGTTTCCCTTTGCTGCAATGCGCATATGTCCGGTTTTTTGCAGTTTATCTTCCGGAAGAATTATCAATATACGTCATACAATGGTATTCTCTTTTTTATTTTGTTTGTGTACAGGCATGACATATAAAGATTAGCAGGAAAGTAAACATTCTTTCCTTATATTCATCTACACATTACTTTAATCCGAATGGTCGAGCACCCATTTAGAAAGGGCAGGCTGCGCATGCGTAAATCACATTGACTTTTTATCTACTGTGTTCCCCAGCCTCAGGTAGAGCTGCCTTTTCCTTATTAAATCATTTCGGCTCATAATACATGTTTTAAAATACAGGTAATGCTCATGATACATTTTCAACGTTCGCTTATACTGTAGGTTTTTTTTAGTAAGTCATTGCAAGCACGCGATATTGACTAAACTAATATAAGAAAGTCGGGAGACTGCATACCCCCGCCGACAATGTAAGATTGAGTAAAATGTGAGTTGAGTCTTGTCTCTCTTAATATTGTATGTTGTATACCTGAATTTATGTTATGTAATCTATTTGTTTGAAGATTTTGAAAGAGTGTTAGGTAGTTACGGTTATCAAACGCATCAGATACATTTGCAACAATTGAAATTGAGTCACAACAGTTTACCCCATTCAAACGTTTTAATATCACGTTCAAAAGTCAAATCATATAAACAGCGCTACAAGATAGGGCAAGTAGCGTTATTAAGATAAACAGAACCGAAGTCATCACCAAAGTGTAACTACCATGTTTTTGTGACCCTTCCATTTACTGTTGAACTACATATCGGAAAATGTAATCAGTTCTTACGTAGACAATGACCGATCTGTTGACCATGTTTGGTGATGATTGATTAAGCGATGGTGATCCTAGGCTTTATATAAACAGTGACAAATCAACAAACTCGACCGAAAAAATAGACTCTTTGGCGGAGGTAATGACACGAGTAACATTGCAAGTACAGGATTATCTTTTACATATTAGGATTGTCAGTCGGTATAGCTGATTGGACACAATGGGGAGAGTGTTCGTTTATCGAAAGGGAAACATCGGTTGAATTCTTCGTCAAATTGTAGCAAAAAACCCAAAACATGGTAGGTCATAACACTTTTAAATACACATGACATCATGAAGTGATTATCAATCATTACTGAAGTTATCCAGCTATTGCCTATGGTAAAATAATGTACTTGCATAACCTTCAAGAGAGCGGAAACGGTGTTAGTTAATGGGAAAATATTGATGTGTGTATGCAATTGCGGAGAATTAATTTGGGGTAGGTCCATGCCACCACTTGATTTACATTTAGTTTGACGATAACGAAGTTGTAATCACCAGGGAAACAGTTATGATTTAACGAGTTTCACAGGTCGAAAGCTTTTTTCAGAAAAGCTCTTCCCATAGAAATTCAGAATGACGCTTCGTGGTGGTAATTAGAAGATTATTTGTTGGGAATGTTTAAGAAAGAGAAACAAACAATTGGAACTCAGCCGAGCGTCTTCCATGTGACACTTCTATGCGCCATTACAATAATAGTCATCTAGCTAAGTGTATTCCTTCACCAGAAAAAAATGTGTTATGTTTTGTGTGCGTAATTTATTCAATAAATATTAAACACGAGTAATAGTCGTCATCTCTGGTATTAATTCTATTATTATAATAATTTGCAGCAATGTTATAATAAAATCCATTGCTAATATGTCTAGGAGAGTATTTTTCAAAACGCAAATAAACACACCCTCACATAGACCTACAAATAGACTGCTAGATTTATAGACTTTTCGATTGATATCCAGGATGCATTAAAACGAACAAATTGTCAATTATCGGTGTCGGGCTATTGACTCGCACAAAATAGTGTCAGACCCCGAGGAACTCACGAAGCAATCATTCTTATCAATATGGATCTAAATTAATACAACCATGCGAACCCCTTTCCATTAACGTAGACACGCTAAAGCTTCTTAAACAATGGAAACAAGTTCGTTATTGGCTTAATAGATGCGATCTTTTAATTTGTGTTCAAATCCTTTGAAATCATGTGATTACGCAACGATGAATATTAATCAGAACTGTAATATGAATTTGCTAACACACATTTTACTCCAATAACTTTGTAAAACATAGATGTGTATTATGTTCTCGCCTTGAATGTGATCTTTAAAACCTTTTGGTCATATGTTTATTGTCGAAGTCGGAAATAGTTTTTCCGAACTCGGGAATCTGTACGGAATAGCACTTAGGTTTATCCACAGAGTTACTTCTGCTCGTTCTGTCGCCCATGATATCGTAGAAGTCTGAAATAATTCAGAATTGTCTTCTTAATATCGCAGCACTAGATGTTTTGTCAATGGATACCGACATGAGGGTACTTTCCCCTACAAGTAAACACTGACCAACTATCCAAAATAACATAGGATTCGAAACACAAACAAAATCAGTTCGAAGTAGCTATACACTCGCTCATACGGGGAATGGACCTTTTGACACCGGTCTTTTTTGCAATCGGACCTTTGCTTGCATTCGGACAGAGTTTTGCCTTGTGTTTTTTCCCTACAATTTTTATTTTTCATTTTACTTTTTCAAATTTTAAATCTTGGCCTTTGCCAACTTATCTATCCCGGCGACTTCCTCTGATGATAAGATTTTGATCTTTGAAAAAGCCTGGCTTAAGGATAAATTTAACTTGAATAAATTGCCTTTTTGCAGAATATACCTTGCTCTGAGCAACTGCATAGAAATACGATTTGACTTTTGCTTTTCTAATTCCTTTTCATTCTTCTACATATATATATATATATATATATATATATATATATATATACATTCATATATATATATATATATATACATTCATATATATATATATACATTCATATATATATATATATATATATACATTCATATATATATATATACATTCATATATATATATATATATATATATACATTCATATATATATATATATACATTCATATATATATATATATATATATACATTCATATATATATATATATATACATTCATATATATATATATATACATTCATATATATATATATACATTCATATATATATATATATATATACATTCATATATATATATATATATATATATATATATATGTGACAATTTTATTTACACAGACATGTACAAAATCTGCGACACTGGCATGTCGATGTTATCGATCAACAGTTACTATAAACTGAGATCTCATCAGGCAGAGTTAGAATCCGATCTTAACCTCAGATCATATTCGGAGAGAATGAAGTGGAGGGATAGAGAAAGAGAAGAAGAAGGAAAGAAATTTAACATTTCAAAAATTAAAGCCGTTAAAAAATTAAAATTAAAAATTAAAAAATCTAAGAAACAAAAAACAGAAAACAAAAATCTAAAATCTAGAATCTGAAACAAACAGGGCAAATAAATAAATAAATAAATAAAAATATAAGGTGGAAAGAGGAACAAATAATGATGAGGGGAATGTGGTGGGAAGGTAGACACATAGAGGAAAAAGAAGGAGAGAGAGAGAGGGCGTCTGTTGATTCAGATCAGATCGAGAGGGAAGGAGGGGTTAGGGTAGACATGCACGAATCAAGTGTCAAAAAAACAGTCGAGTTTATAAATGTATTTTTCCAAGTGAACTGTAATATTGTGTATATGTGTGTATGCGTGCGGGCAAACTGGTCTGATTGTTGTGGTGGTGGGGCGGTGATCAAATGTGTTGCGATTCTGGGTTTATATTGTCTTTATAATTTGTCTGGAGTTAATTTGCTTACTATGAATAAATAAGTATATTCGTTAAATGTAACAGGAAAAATAATAATAATAATAATAATAATAATAATAATAATAATAATAATAATAATAATAATAATAGATACCCCTAATAATTGAGGTAAAACCTGTGGTTCCCTAAACTCACCTTGCTACCTTTGCCTAACAGAAAAACTTGAAATAATTAAATTTAGTGATCGGGGCAAACTTCTAAACAAAAAACAAGAAACATAAGGTGTAATCTATTATAGATTACACCTTCTTAGTAATCCACTCATAACCCCTTAAGCTGTTACTATATAAAAAAAAACACCTCCCCATCAACTGAAAATTTTGTCAACACAACTATCATCTTATACCTTTTATTAATTATTATTATTTTTATTAGTAGTAGCATTTTTGTTTGTAGTATTATTTATAGTAGTACTGTAAGCGGTAGTATTGGTTGGTATTATTATTATTGTTGTTGTTGTTATTATCATTATTATTATTATTATTATTATTATTATTATTATTATTATTATTATTATTATCATACCCACAACGATTAACACTAATTGTCATCTTCTGTATTTTTCTTTACTCTTAAATACCCGCCTTTTATGCTTATCCATTTATTGATTAATATTTCTATATTTCTTAGATTATTTTTTAGATTATATTTTTTAGATTATTTTTAGATTATCATTATCAATTTTTTATTACTACTATTATTTATATCTTAAACTTAACTATTTGACATTGAATTATTTTTTTCATTTTTTCATTTCTGTACTTTTTATCCAGATAATTATTGTTATCAGTGGTGACATCATGTCTGACGTTACTATCATAGTTATTGTTATTTGCAGCAATGAAATTAACAGTATCACTATTATTATTAATAATATTGATATTGCCATGTTTTACCGTTACCTTACTTTTGCTTCCACTGCCATTTTTATTATTATTATTATTATTATTATTATTATTATTATTATTATTATTATTATTATTATTATTATTATTATTATTATTATTATTACTATTGCCACCATTATGACTACTTCTATAATTTTTCACTATCATCATTACTATTGTTAAGATTACTGGGATTACCACTCTGATTAATGTTGTCTGTTAAACCCCTATTTTTATATGATCAGCATTATTGCAACCATTAACCCATATCATAATATCGGCAAACATTATCTTATCCTTATTTAATATTATTATGATAATCACTACGTCCTAGGATTCCTAATATTTCTTAATTATTCTATTTCTTTCCTAAACTATTATTTTTATAAATTCTTAAATATTATTGACCACTATTATTATTACTATTTTTATTATTATTATTACCATGATTATTATTATTATTATTATTATTATTATTATTATTATTATTATTATTATTATTATTATTATTATTATTATTATTATTATTAATAATAATTAATAACGCCGGCATTTTCCAGTTATTCTTTTAGTTATATATTTTTTAGTATTTTTTAGTATTTTTATTATACTTCATTTATTATTATTTTCATTATTTCACCTCAATTATTAGGGGTATCTATTATTATTATTATTATTATTATTATTATTATTATTATTATTATTATTATTATTATTAATAATTAATAACGCCGGCATTTTCTAGTTATTCTTTAGTTATATTTTTTTAGTATGTTTTTAGTATTTTTATTATTATTTTTTATTATCATTCATTTATTATTTCAATTATTTTACCTCAATTATTAGGGGTATCTATTATTATTATTATTATTATTATTATTATTATTATTATTATTATAATTATTATTATTATTATTATTATTACTATTCCTGTTACATTTAACGAATATACTTATTTATTCATAGTAAGAAAATTAACTCCAGACAAATTATAAAGACAATATAAACCCAGAATCGGAACACATTTGATCACCCCCCCACCACCACAACAATCAGACCAGTTTGCCCGCACGCATACACACATATACACAATATTACAGTTCACTTGGAAAAATACATTTATAAACTCGACTGTTTTTTTGACACTTGATTCGTGCATGTCTCCCCCCCTCCTTCCCTCTCTCTCCTTCTTTTTCCTCTATGTGTCTACCTTCCCACCACCTCTCCCCTCATCATTATTTGTTCCTCTTTCCACCTCATATTTTTATTTATTTATTTATTTATTTATTTATTTATTTGCCATGTTTGTTTCAGATTCTAGATTTTAGATTTTTGTTTTCTGCTTTTTGTTTCTTAGATTTTTTAATTTTTAATTTTAATTTTTTAACGGCTTTAATTTTTGAAATGTTAAATTTCTTTCCTTCTTCTTCTCTTTCTCTATCCCTCCACTTCATTCTCTCCAAATATGATCTGAGGTTTAGATCGGATTCTAACTCTGCCTGATGAGATCTCAGTTTATAGTAACTGTCGATCGATAACATCGACATGCCAGTGTCGCAGATTTTGTACATGTCTGTGTAAATAAAATTATCATATATTAAGCTCTATTTTGATATTAAGCACTTTTTATAAACCCGGATAAAATTCTCTGGATTACCACCCTGTGGATATTTTTCACATGGATTATTACCATTATTATTATATATATATATATATATATATATATATATATATATATATATATATATATATATATACATTCATATATATATATATATATATATATACATTCATATATATATATATATATATACATTCATATATATATATATATATATATATATATACATTCATATATATATATATATATACATTCATATATATATATATATATATATATACATTCATATATATATATATATATATATACATTCATATATATATATATATATATATATATATATACATTCATATATATATATATATATATACATTCATATATATATATATATATATATATACATTCATATATATATATATATATATATATACATTCATATATATATATATATATATATATACATTCATATATATATATATATATATATATACATTCATATATATATATATACATTCATATATATATATATATATATATATACATTCATATATATATATATATATACATTCATATATATATATACATTCATATATATATATATACATTCATATATATATATATACATTCATATATATATATATATACATTCATATATATATATACATTCATATATATATATATATATACATTCATATATATATATATACATTCATATATATATATATATATATATATATATACATTCATATATATATATATATATATACATTCATATATATATATATATATATATATATACATTCATATATATATATATATATATATATATATACATTCATATATATATATATACATTCATATATATATATATATATATATATATATATATATACATTCATATATATATATATATATATACATTCATATATATATATATATATACATTCATATATATATATATATATATACATTCATATATATATATATATATATAAACATTCATATATATATATATATACATTCATATATATATATATATAAACATTCATATATATATATATATACATTCATATATATATATATATACATTCATATATATATATATATATACATTCATATATATATATATATACATTCATATATATATATATATATATATATACATTCATATATATATATACATTCATATATATATATATATATACATTCATATATATATATATATATATATATACACTCATATATATATATATATACACATTCATATATATATATATATATACATTCATATATATATATATTCATGAGAAATATATGAGTAGTCTGTAACTGCTAAGAACGTCATCTGTTTATATTTACCTGTTGACTATCATTGACACTTGATTCGTGCATGTCTCCCCCCCTCCTTCCCTCTCTCTCTCCTTCTTTTTCCTCTATGTGTCTACCTTCCCACCACCTCTCCCCTCATCATTATTTGTTCCTCTTTCCACCTCATATTTTTATTTATTTATTTATTTATTTATTTATTTATTTGCCATGTTTGTTTCAGATTCTAGATTTTAGATTTTTGTTTTCTGCTTTTTGTTTCTTAGATTTTTTAATTTTTAATTTTAATTTTTTAACGGCTTTAATTTTTGAAATGTTAAATTTCTTTCCTTCTTCTTCTCTTTCTCTATCCCTCCACTTCATTCTCTCCAAATATGATCTGAGGTTTAGATCGGATTCTAACTCTGCCTGATGAGATCTCAGTTTATAGTAACTGTCGATCGATAACATCGACATGCCAGTGTCGCAGATTTTGTACATGTCTGTGTAAATAAAATTATCATATATTAAGCTCTATTTTGATATTAAGCACTTTTTATAAACCCGGATAAAATTCTCTGGATTACCACCCTGTGGATATTTTTCACATGGATTATTACCATTATTATTATATATATATATATATATATATATATATATATATATATATATATATATATATATATATACATTCATATATATATATATATATATATATACATTCATATATATATATATATATATATATACATTCATATATATATATATATATATACATTCATATATATATATATATATATATATATACATTCATATATATATATATATATATACATTCATATATATATATATATATATATATATACATTCATATATATATATATATATATATATATATATACATTCATATATATATATATATATATATATATACATTCATATATATATATATATATATACATTCATATATATATATATATATATATATACATTCATATATATATATATATATATATACATCCATATATATATATATATATATATATATACATTCATATATATATATATACATTCATATATATATATATATATATATATACATTCATATATATATATATATATACATTCATATATATATATACATTCATATATATATATATATACATTCATATATATATATACATTCATATATATATATATACATTCATATATATATATATACATTCATATATATATATATATACATTCATATATATATATACATTCATATATATATATATATATACATTCATATATATATATATACATTCATATATATATATATATATATATACATTCATATATATATATATATATATATACATTCATATATATATATATATATATATATATACATTCATATATATATATATATATATATATATACATTCATATATATATATATATATATATATATACATTCATATATATATATATATACATTCATATATATATATATATATATATACATTCATATATATATATATATATACATTCATATATATATATATATATACATTCATATATATATATATATATATACATTCATATATATATATATATATATAAACATTCATATATATATATATATACATTCATATATATATATATATAAACATTCATATATATATATATACATTCATATATATATATATATACATTCATATATATATATATATACATTCATATATATATATATATACATTCATATATATATATATATATATATATACATTCATATATATATATACATTCATATATATATATATATATACATTCATATATATATATATATATATATATACACTCATATATATATATATATACACATTCATATATATATATATATATACATTCATATATATATATATTCATGAGAAATATATGAGTAGTCTGTAACTGCTAAGAACGTCATCTGTTTATATTTACCTGTTGACTATCATTGACAGGTCTGTCTCTTTGAATATTTCTGAATATTTATAAAGTGACCTATTAGTTCGACTCGAGAAAAATATGTGTATGTTACTGTCAAATATTATACAATATGTGTATTTACTTTATAAGTATCAAATAAATGTTTGCAAACTAATTAAATGACTAGACATATGGGCAGACTGCACACGTAGTCTCAAATTACGATCAGTCCGATTACCGGTTTCGAATGCATTAGCTAAAAAGAAACACATTATTTTTCTGCTCTGCAAATATGTTATTTACGACGCATTGGTCGCTTTTAATTACATCGCTTCAAATAATGTCGGCAAAGTGGCGAGCCAGGCCGACGAGGACGACGAGGACACAATGAAGGAAAGCACAGAAATATGATTAGGTCTCACCAACAAAACCGTTGCTTGCACCTATTAGCGTCAAGTAATGGACACTGTCGGCCTAATCTACTTTAAAGGGGACACATCGATCCGAATCAATATTATTTTAACAAGGACATGTGCTTTCTGTTGGTGGGCACGCAGTCCATTATATCATTTGGTTCACGTACCACTTCAAGACTGGCCAACCATCTCGTCCATCAGAAGTAAAATAAAGTGAATGCTCACTTGTTATATGTTGGAAGCATTGATGAGTATTATGCTCTACGTATGTAGAAACGGTTTCACTAGTTGAACATAACAATTAGAAGTTATAAGATATGTAAATATGATTGGGTCCAAAACGAAAGTTTACTTTATTTCAATTAGCAACGTTATCTAAGTTATGTAATGTTTCCAATGTGTTTCTTTTATTTATTTAAATTTTCTTTACATAATAGAAAATATGATATATATCTATAGCATACTTTAGGCATATAGATGATATACTATAGCAATATAGATGATATACTATAGCCATATGGAGTATCGTATAGCTGTATACAACTATGAGATAATTTTTCTCATGATCGTATGTGTGTGCGACATTTCTCCTGATTTCGCAATGTTTGTTTATATGTTCGCAATGTTTGTTTATATGTAAATGTTTTTAATCTTTCGCTTACAGCTGAAAACAATGAATATATTGGTTTACATTCGGACATTTAGGAACATTTCATTTGTTGACGAAAAAGTCAGGTTCAAGAGAAAATATCTACTTTGTGACGGATTTCAGTTTTGAAATCAGAAATAAACAAGCAGTGTTTATCTGAAAAACAGTTCCTTCAGAATTGTTACCGCTTTTATTTAAACGGAGTTTTTAATTTCACAAGTGTGTAAACATTTCGTTATAAGAGTTAGTCACATTTCTTTTACCACTACACCTTAGTGCAAGTGGCAAGGTCGTAAAACCACACG
>OY744535.1:85629640-85634640 GCA_963556195.1 Sepiola atlantica
TCAGAGGGTCAATTAAGTATATATTTGTTCACCACAATACAAGCCTCTTATGCTAGTCGGAATAGTTTTTCAAATTGCATTTTTATTTATTCAAAACATTTTCACTTTTTAATAAAGGCTGTTATCTACATTTCGCGGCCGGTCCAATAAATAATAATATAAAAGCCAGCCATGTTGTACTGATACTTTAGCCTAATTTACGTGACTGAAAAAATAGGGTTTCTTTAGATTATTATAATAGTCTAGTAGCTATATCAGGTGTTTCATTATTAATTGTCTTATATGTATCCGTCTCGGCTAACTGATATTTATCAGTAATGGCGCTAATGCTTATATCTGTTTTTTTTTCCTTTTTTTGTAATTTTATAAATGTTTTTTGGTTTTGTCGGAGAATACTAGTGCACCATTTTTTCTTTTATTTTATTTTCATATCGACAGCTACTGTCTTCTGAAACTGATTTTGCTTGCTCGTACATTCTAGGTTGTGGGCAATGCGAAGTCGGTTATTTTCAAAATGGTCTAAGGCCTCTACTTTCGGCGCATATTTACTGGATTTTAGACCGTACTGTTTTTTTCTGTCTGCCCCTGTTCTGTATTCAAACCTTTCCAGCTCATTCTTCCTATGATGTCCACTATTGTAGTCAGGAACATCCTGGTGTATGGTTGGTTGTTTATGGTTGGGATATTTTTGGTTGGGCATCCGAGTTTGTATATTTCCATTTCCCAGGGGTTTGGTGGTAAACCCCTTTTTAACTGTTTTTTTTCTGTGGCGTTGGTACGTTTTCCGAGAATGCTCGACTACAAAGCTAACAGAGTGTAACTGTACTTCCCAGTACGGGCTTACAACAGAAGTATATATATATATATATATATATATATATATATATGAGTTCCTGCTAATTACCTCGAAAACTTTTCTAGAAATATTTTTAACATATTCTGTTTATTTGTTTCCTTAACTTTCCGACGTTAGACATAGCTTTCTGATATGAATGTGTACGTTAAGCGATCGTTTCATACAACTTTTATTTCAATTCACCAATCGTACTTCATTGCAAAATAACTAGAAGTTTCAGATGATAGTACTCTTACTGCAGGTTGGAGAAACAGAATACACTTTTGATGTACGAGTAATTTATTTCGTTGTTTTTATTTACATAGTAAATGCTCTTCTCAATCTATATTTCTAATAATAATTACACGTAATGATGTTTTCAGGATACTCTGTTATTCAGTACTAATGCTCATCGCAATAATTCTAAAGTTAAACTTTGTCTATTTTCCGCCGCATATCTGGCAGATACAACTCCGCGCATTAACGAAGTTTCAACAATCTGGCGATACATCATTCCATAAATACTTCGTTTCAAATGTACAATTATATACGCGTTTTTCTATTTTCTACGAACACACATAAGCGCATATCTTTCAATAATTGCCTTGTTCTTGTCAATATATGTAAAAGTGATTCCCCAGTCGCCGGAGAGCAAACGCTATGCTTAATTACCAATTCCAGGCCAAAGCGGATCCAATTATTGCAGCCTTAACCCATTTTATTTAGAAAGAGAAATGCCTGCTTGAACTTAGAAATATTTTTTGTTTAAATCGAAATTATTAAAATACTAGGAAAACGATTATATGTTGACGGCGCACAGGAAGCATACGAATTCACCGCCTCTCGCCATTTTTATTTCCCCTCCGAAAATAGTCGCTTGCATATGTCGACGCACGTGCCTCATATTAATTAAGATGCTTATTAAAATTTTAGGCGATGGATGTTTCAGATGCACTTGAAAGTTTTCAATTAGTTCAGGTAAGATTAAATTGAAATATACCGAGACGAAGAACTGATCGCATCAGGAAAGCCTCATTACCAGCAACTAGCAAGGTTATTCTGACTCCCATTATAACATTTACAGTTATCTTTCCATATATATCATCGTTTCAATTAAATAGTTATAATTGTATATGTGGCGTGTCTACATATGAATGTTTGTCGGTTGAAATCGAGGTAATGATTTAAGTTTTTATCTCTTAATATGACCCTAAAAAAGAGGGAGATGACAATTAGTTATGTTAGATAAAAAGGCAGAGACTCGGAAGAGTAAACGTGTTGGCAGAGCAATGGGCGTATAAGTATGATGTGATGAATACTTGTAAATAGACCTGGATCAAAAACAATTACCCATAAAAATAATCTCCCTAAGTATCATCTATATTCTCATTTTTTTTGGTATATATATATTTTTTAAAATAAACCTCAGTCCAATCCTAAAGGTTTTCGGTCACCTCTGTTTTACAAGCAATCGGTTCGATGGTTGTCTTCGGCTTGTGTAATGGAAAGTGGTACACAGAGAAAAAAGCCGGTCACATATGCAGTCCACCAGTGCGGAAACATTATTTCTGCTCGTTGCTCATTTGTGTATGAACAAAATCATGTTAAATGTAAGGATTATAAGGAGCTGGGATTACAGTTATATACTGAAATAGTATAATGTTTGATGATACAAATTCAATGTCTCTATCTCCATCCCATAGCTATCACAGCATACGTTAACTCGTACATGAAACATCTAAGTAGAATGCGGGAATTATTTTGCAATTTGGTTTCTGAGTTTTACTTTCTAAGATTATTTATGTTTCACTAATATATCATAAGGTAAATAACCTCGTGAAATTCAATCGTTCTTATTACATTGATTTGTATAATTTTCTGTTCATGAATTATTTATTTTGAAACGGATACTGTATGTCAGTGTAAATATTATTAAGTAAGAAAAGTACGTTTCCTTATTTCATAAAAAATATTGTCATTGTCATCAAACTATTCTTAAATTGATTAAACGAATATGTGTGTTCTATAGTTATTTATCCATTCAAAGTTGTAGAAATTTATATTTATATTTGTAACAATAAATATCATGTCTGCTAAGGATACAAATAGTTGTAAACATAATACTCTTCAAATCTATAAAAAAATGCACTTGTTGAATTGTATATGGTTAAAGCTTTAGCGCTTCACACGACAAGATGAAACAAATTGATCTTTGAACAATTTATTTTAAAATGAATGATGTCGGAATTGTTTACATTGATGACATTATAATATTCAAAAAGCACACCTTATGCTGATCAAACGATCTCATGTTTTGTATCGTGTGTGAAAGGTGATAACGTAAGAACGAACGTCACATTCCCAGTCGATACTATTTCCTTAATATTTCACCTTGTTATTATTATTATTATTATTATTATTATTATTATTATTATTATTATCATTATTATTGTTATCATGATTAGTAGTAGTAGTAGTAGTAGTAGTAGTAGTAGTAGTAGTAGTAATATTCGTACTATTACTATTATTAACATTACTGTTTCGAAATGTTAATTTGAGTATACCTCTGTTCAAATATGCAAATTTCTTATTATTATAGTTTTAACTATGTCTGCGCAACTCAACAATTTTTCAATATAACATTTTACACATCATAGGGAAATGTACACTACTTATTAATAAAAGCAAACAGTATTAATAAAATATCCATATGCAGCTCGGATTCTGTTATGTAATTCTTCCGATCATTCCGAAAGATACTGGAATAACGTAGTAGGTATATATGTCAAACAGGTGTATCACTTTTGCGAATACAGTTGTTGATTGATCTGTCAGCATTCCGCTTTTTTCTGCACTGTGAGTCTAACTTGAAAAATGGTACAAACGATAGTTCTTCATAATTTAAACTTAAAGGCATTGCTCTTTCTGTTTATGCTCTTCCAGTATAATTAATGTGGGTCTTCCCTATACAGTAACAAGTACTATTAATACATTGTAAAGTCCTTCCTTCTCCATGTATGTTCATATGTAAACATCCAGATGAAATAGATATTTAACACATACACATATACCTATACTAGAATATTCATGCATTGATTTAAAATTACATTAAAAAGAGATTTAAATAACGTTATATACTCAAATATGCAATTATATTTTGCTCATATGTAAGAGTGAGGACGCTGAACACGATACTACCAGGTTTATAAATATTGTCTGAGCATACATATGCTTTTTATCACCGACCAATTCTGGCTATTTCCAAACATCACAGTGAAATGATCAATAATTTCCCGGCATTTTATTGCCCTTTCCATTATATCGGACTATTAATATTTGAAGGAATTAATTTTTTTTTATTGCTATTTTTATGTGTATTGTCAGATCAGATTAATCGTTGCTGTCTCAAGGAATTAAATAAAAGTTAATGTGTTCAAATAAACCGACCTGTAATCTGATGCCAAAATAACCGCAGCCAATTGAAATCTGACTCGAGCTTCCAATTTTCTTTATTCATTAATAAAATCTGCTTCCATAATTTGTTTCACGTTGAAGACTTATTTTTAAATTGCCGTTCTATTGGCAACATTCTAGTTTTACTTACGTTACTGATATCCTTTATGTTGAAGAATTTTAAAGTTGAGATAGATAATTTTGATGTTTTGGATGACTCGACCTACTGTTTTCATTTAGGAGTTTATTACAAGCTCAACGGGTTAGGAGTTGCTTACTATCAATACATAGCTTTCATTTTGTTCATCATAAAAAACTAACGAGCGGATTATTTTGCAATTTTTTTAGTCTCAAGTCGATAAAATCTCTGAAAGAAATTCTATTTTAATTGAAATATCACATATAATGGTGTTATAATCAGTAGGTTATAATTGCTGTTTACAATAATGTATAAAATGCAACACTAAAGTTAATAGCAAGGCGTTGTCATCAACCTGTGTGGAACATATATATACAAATATATATATATATATATATATATATATATATATATATATATATATATATATATATATATATATATATTGTGTGTATTTAGGCAGCATATTTTCATTTAGGCAAACATTATTAAAATACACGGAGTGGTTTTGTTTGATGCGACTTTTTTTTTTTTTTTTTTTTCAATTTTTCGAATTGTCCATCCAATGTTTCG
>OY744535.1:85639640-85644640 GCA_963556195.1 Sepiola atlantica
ACTCCCAGTAAGTCATTCAGATCGCATGATGACCCTAAGACTTTCACTAAAAAACAACACATTCGCAACTGATCCGCTGTGATGCACTTACTATGAATAGTTCAGATCAATGCAAAGCTGATCTTTACAATGATTTGCGTAGTTTAATCTCTAAAATTCAGCATAAGGATCAGGTTTCTTTGATGGGAGACTTCAATGTTCTAGTGGGGTTTGACTTCCAAACATGGGCTGGTGTTCTGGGTCACCATGGTGTTGGAAAAATGAATTCAAATGGATTACGACTCCTGACGTTATGCAAAGAATTTAACTTCAGTGTGACAAACACGTACTTCCAACAAAAGCATTGTCGAAAAACATCATGGATGCACCCCCGATCAAAAGATTGGCATCTCATTGACTACATAATTACCAGAAAGCGCGACCTCAAAGATGTTATGATGACACGTTCTTTCCATAGAAGCTGTTGTTTATCAGATCATGCGCTTATAGTCGGCAAGACCATCTTCCATTTAGACAAGAGGAAAGTGAAATAGTCTTCTGTTCCAAAACGCCGAAATGCTCTGCCTCTAAAACAGGCAGATACACAAAATTAGCTGAAGGAAAAAGTTACGACCGCTATAGCTACTGTAGAAGTAAATAGTGACGTTTCAGGTTCTTGGGATTCATTGCGCAATGCTGTTTATGACTCGTCTGCTGGGGTTTGGGGCTTCCGTTTGCGGAAACATTAAGACTGGTTTGATGAAAACAACACTGAAGTGGAGAAGCTTATCGACCAAATGCATGTTTGCCACACAACATGGCTCGAGGACAAAAATTCCACAGTGAAAAAGAAGGCATATAGAGTTCACAAAGCACAAGTTCAGAAGGCACTTAGGAAATTGAAAGAAGCTTGGTTGTCGTCCAAGGCTGCGGAACTTCAGGATGCCGCCGACAGGAAGGGTTCTAAGTCATTTTACTCTGGCCAGAAAGAGGTGTTTGGTTTTCAAATCAATTGTTCGGCCCCAGTTTTTGCTGAGGACGGAGAAAGACTGCTAACTGACAAATCTGCTATCCTTGAGCGCTGGAAGTAGCACTTTGAAACTGTCTTTTACTCTGCATCGGTGACTGACGAAAAAATCATTTCCTCTCTTCCGCAGCATCCCAAAATTCCGGAGCTGTCTTTTCCACCTACAGTTCAGGAAGTATCTCAAGCTAAAAAACAGCCATCGACAGGGGCACCGGACAAAGATTGCATCCTCATTGAGGTGTCCAAACATGGCGGAAGAGCACTTGAGGAAAAACTGACCATCTTGTTTGTGGAGATATGGAGAGTTGGCGGAGTACCATAGGACTTTAAGGATAGTAATGTCAAGCATCTTTATAAGAGCAAGGGAAGCAGGAAGTCCTGCGATAATCATCGCATGATATCTATATATATATATATATATATATATATATATATATATATATATATATATATATATATATATATATATATATATATATATTTGTTGCAGGTAACATTCTTGCAAGGTTGATTCTGAAAAGGATCATCAGACATCTTATTGATGAGATTTACCCAGAGTACCAGTGTTGTTTTCGCTCTGGTCGAGGTACAATCGACATGGTATTTGCCCTTCGTCAAGTTGTTGAAAAAGTCCGTGAAAAAAAATCGGGAACTGTACATGGTTTTTATTGATTTGACAAAAGCATTCGATACTGTCAGCCGCGTAGCACTTTGGAAAGTTCTTCATAAGCTTGGAATCCCCAACAACATGCTTGATGTCATAATCTCCTTTCATGAAGGAATCAAAGCACAGGTCGTTTCCAATGGGAAAACCTCAGTGCCTTTTGAAGTGACCAACGGTACGAAGCAGGGTTGTGTGATGGCACCTGTGCTGTTTGCATTGTTCTTCTCGGTGATGCTTCGGCGCGCATTCTCTGATGGAAGCACAGTTTCAATTCCGAACCACAGGTGGGCTCTTTAACCATCAGCGTTTTAAAGCCAACACTTTGGTTTCCGAGGCCATCATTCGGGACCTTCTCTTTGCAAATGATGCTGCCCTGATTGCGACTTCTTTTGAAGAAGCTCAGAATCTTTTGAAAAAATGTTCAGGTGCATGTAAGGCTTTTGGTTTAACAATAAGGTTAAAGAAAACTGAGGTGGTCCATCAACCATGCCCTGCCCCTAAACAAGTTCAAGGAGTGAAACAAAATCAGCCTGTCCATGAATTTCCAATAGAAAAACTCAAAGTGGATGGCAGACCACTGAACTATATAAAAAAATTTACTTACATAAGTAGCAAAGTTAATTCTGCTGCTTCACTTGATGATGAAATCGTAAATCGAAGTGCAAATGCGGCAAATGCCTTCGACAAGCTAAAACATCGTCTTTGGAGTAAAAGAGGCATTAAGTTGGAGATAAAAATAAATGTGTATAGGGCTGGAATATTAACAGGTCTTCTCTATGGATGTTGGGCGTGGACACCTTACCGGCATCACATCTGCCAATTGAATGTGTTCGATAGGAGCTGCCTTAGGACCATATGCGGACTTAGTTTGAAGGACAAAGTCGCTAACACCGATCTTTACAACAGATGCAATATTGGTGGAATTGAAAGTTTCCTGTTCCAGTCTCCATTCCGATGGGCTGGTCATGTAGCAAAAATGGACGAAGGGAGAATACCTAAAGCACTGATGTACAGTCAGTAAGCTTGTAGTAACAGAAATGTAGGTCAGACCTTGCTGAGGTACAAAGATAAATTGAAAAATGCGCTGACGGCAATTGGAGTACCTCACAAAAACTTTGCCGACTGTTCAAAAGACAGGAAGACATGGCGAGCAGCTTGTTGCATTCGATTGGAAAAGTTACACGAAACCTGTGTGGATTATATGAGCACTGCAAGAGTAAGGTGAAAAGCATCAGATTATTCACACTCTTGCACTGTATGAGGCTTTCCTTGCAGGTCTCTTGCCAGACTTAGGTGTCATGAACGATCTAAGCACAAATGAAAGTTGTTGGAAGCTCATACGTCGCAATCGACGGGAGACTCCATCAATTATATATATATTTATATATATATATATATATATATATATATATATATATATATATATATATATATACACATAAATATATATAAATATATAAATATATATATATAAATATGTATATAAATATATATATATAAATTTTTAGATATATATATATATATTTACATATATATATATATATTTACATTTACATATATATATATATAGATGTATATATATGTATATATATATATATATATATATTTACATATATATATATATATATATATATATATATATATTTATATATATACATATATATATATATATTTATATATATATATATATTAACATATACATATTTATATATATATATATATATATATTTATATATATACATATATATATATATATATTTATATATATATATATAGGGTGGGCCAGAATAAGGGTCCTATCTTTAAATTTAAATAACTTGAATTTGAATAACTTCCACAAAATAAAAGTTAAACTCACCTAACTTTATGTGTGTGTAGACTGACCCTTCCGAGATTTTTTGAAATAAACAAAACAAATTTTAGCCGAAAAACACTTCTTTAAACTTACAAAAACTAAAGTATTGTTTTTTACACTGTTTTGAGTTTTTTAAGCAAAAATAATGTTTTCTAAATGAGGGTACGTTCCTTAGGGCTAATACGGCTCATGCTTGCTTCGGAAGGGGTCCTTTACTTATTCTAAAAAAAATCAAAAAAAAATCAATAAATAAAAAAGTTATGAATTTTTAAAAATAGGACCCTTATTTTTGCCCACCCTGTATATTTACATATACATATTTATATATATATATATATATATATATATATATATATATTTATATATATATATTTATATATATATATACATATGAATATATATTTTTATATATATGTATATACATATATATATATTAATATATATGTATATTTATATATATATATATATATATATTTACATATATATATTTATATATATATACATATGAATATATTTATATATATATATGTATATAGATATATATATATATATATGTACATTTATATATATATTTATATATATGTATATTATATATATTTATATATATATATATAGATATTTTAATATATATATATATTTATATATATATATTTATATATATATATATATTTATATATATAGATATTATATATATATATATATTTATACATACATATATATATATTTATATATATATATTTTTATATATATATTTATATATATATATATATATACATTTATTTATATATATATATATTTATATATATATAAATACATTTATGTATGTATATATACATTTATGTATATGCATATATATATATATTTATGTTTATATATATATATACATTTATGTGTATATATATATATTTATATATATATATATGTTTAAATATATATATTCATGTATATATATTTATATATGTATATATATATCCATGTATATATAGTTTTATATATATATATATTTATGTATAAATATTCATGTATATAAATTTATATATATATATATTTATCTATATATATATATGTATATATATATATTTATCTATATATATGTGTATATATATATATATATTTATTTATATATATGTGTATATATATTTATGTATAAATATATGTATATATATATATATGTATATATATGTATACATATGTATTTATGTATATATATATGTATATATATTTTCATGTATATACAGGGTGGGCCAAAATAAGAGCCATATCTTTAAATTTGAATAACTTGAATTTGAATAACTTCCACAAAATAAAAGTTAAACTCACCAAACTTTATGTGTGTGTAGACTGACCCTTCCGAGATTTTTTGAAATAAACAAAACAAATTTAAGCCGAAAAACACTTTTTAAAACTTACAAAAACAAAAGTATTGTTTTTTACACTGTTTTGAGTTTTTTCAGCAAAAATAATGTTTTCTAAAT
>OY744535.1:85647140-85652140 GCA_963556195.1 Sepiola atlantica
TATATATGTATATATATATTCATGTATAAATATGTATATATATATTTATGTATATACATATATATTTATCTATATATATATATATATATATATTTATGTATATATATATATTAATGTATATATATATATATATATATTTATATACAGTGACATCGTGTTCGTTTTTAGAACACTGATAATTCGGAATAGATTCACAAAATATACGAAAAAAAGTTATTAGTAAAAAGCGAACTAAGAATTTCGGTGTTAATGTATGCTCAGTAAGCGAGCGATTGTTGTTAGGTTATGGAATCACATATGATATGCAAATTAAACGGAAATAAGTTGGGTGTTGTGGGGGTAAAATATATATCTTTATATTAAAAAAAAATTAGTTCGTGTGAAAAATATACGTTAGAGTCGAAAATGAATAACAAGTGAAAGTGGTTGCAACGTTCTCTGTAGACAATGTATTTGTGAGACGCAGATAAGATTTATTAAATGTAATAACATTTTGATGTGGATTGAATCTAGGCATACGTTTGTGAAATACGCATTAAAAATGTAGTTTGTTTAAATGTCAATCATATTAAGTTTTAGTAGTGAAGTCTATAATTGCCAAAGATGAAAACGACTTCACTTTATGTATAGGTCTTTTAATTGATAGTACCTCTGAGTTATTTTTTTTATTTCTGAGCGGATGAATATGCTTATTTATATGACATGATATGACGTGAAATATTAATGTAGATTAAGACCTATAACTTATCAACTTGGGTCATTATTGTTTTTTTAGATTTTCAGAACGTGTTCACAGTGTCTGATCGGGTTTAATAAAGAGTTGGTCATATTCATAATTATAATTCGATTATACAATGTCATAATTGTGTATGCTAGTTCCATATTTATCCAGGATAATTTGTTTGAAATGCCAATAACACATTCTGTATAGTTCTTTTTGGTTTAATACGTTATCTTTGGCAAACGGATGATCGCTAAATCTCCATTAACATTGAGATAACATGTAGTGTTGTATACCGAAGGTCATCGTTAAATTTTTTATTCAAGGATGGCTACTGTATCATTTGTGATTAGTACACACATGTATTGAGATAGTAAAGTCCAATCTTTGTTTTAGGATTGTATGTTAAGAGTAGCTATTTTGAAAATATCTACTGTTTTGAACTATCTTCTGAGTAAACACTTCTGATGCAGAAATAACGTTATGAAAATCTCCTGTAGTTTGGCTTATTTTTTATTAAACCAGAGATACCATGTATTGTAGGTATTAAAAATAGTTACCTACAACATAGGCTGATTATATTAATCAGATTTATTGGAATAGTAAAGCGTTGCTTTTCTTGTCTGGAGTATTATTATCCCGGGGGAATTATATGCCCTAGTTGCTTTACTAGAGAATAATATTTGATTAGGGTTATCTACTGGGTATAGTGGTCTCACGTTCCATTAGTAAGACATTTGCCTGTGTGGGGCATTTACTTTTGTTTCTGAGATTACGCTGACACTGTGGTATATGTATTTTCCTTGTTTCAAATGTATATATTATGACGTTTAAGTATTTTATCAGTTTTATTTGTTCAAATATCGCTTCATTTTATGCTAGTCTTATTAAAAAATGAATGCAGTAGATTATTGGTAGAGAAATGTAGATTACAAATGTCGTAGCAAGTATATATATATATATATATATATATATATATATATATATATATGTGTGTGTGTGGGGGTGTTATATCAGTATTTACGTTAACAGTTCTCAGAACGTGTATAAATAATACTCATAAAAAGAAATAAAATATTCCTAATCTCAAATAAATTATATTTCAATATTTGTGAAAATTTCACTACATATGTAAATTATGTAGTGGGACTTTTACCGAGATTTTATGATGAATTAAACTAATATTATTAATATTATACACTATTTTACATGTTTCAAGTGTCCAAAATTAAGGAACATTAAAGAAAAAAAATTTTTTAAAGTTTAAAACACTAGGGTTTTTGGTATAAGAGGACGAAAATAAATATTATAAACTTTAATTATCATCACCGCTGCAAGTTACGCAATAGCAATCATGTCACAAAGAAATAAAACTGATTTAAGCGACAAAGCAAAAATCGTCAAATTAAGAAAGGAAAGGTTGACGATAGAAGTAATCGAAAAATGTGCGAAACGTTCAAAAAGTGTGTTAAGCCGATTTCTCAAACTCTATAAAGAAACTGGAAGGTTCAGTAACACAAAAACACCTGGTAGACCAAGTAAGACAACGGCAAAAGATGACATAGTTATACAACGCCTAGTGTAATGGAAGGTGTCACGAATGTTACACGACAAACTGTGTCCAGAAAGTTGCAAAAAATAGGTCTTTTTGCAAGATCTAATCGAAAATGCCGCTAATAAGTAAAAAAAATACAACGCAGCTAGATTGGCGTTCGCAAAAAAAGCATGTTATATTGTCAGAAGAAAATTGGAGAAAAGTTTATTTAAGTGACGAATTGAAATTTAATGTATTTAGCAGTGATGGAAAACAATTTGTAAGAAGAAGAAATTCCGAAAGTTTGGTCCAAGCTGCATAAAAAAATCTGTTAAATTTTATGATGGTGATGGTTTTCGGCATGATATCATGGCAGGGTACATCACCACTTGTACGCTTAAATACTAGACTAAATAGCACTGCATACAAGAATGTTTTATAACAGTATGTTTTGCCAGTGTTGCACAATTCTGGTATTGAAAAGCCTGTTTTTTATGTAGGATAATGCTCCTTGCCATAAGTCAAAGCTGGTCATTAATCATCTGGCTGATCTAGAATTAAGAGTAATGGACTGGCCTGCTCAGAGTTCTGACATGAACACTCTAGAAAACTTACGGAAACTCAAGGACAGAATGTTATGGCAAAAAATCCGGAAAAAATCGAAGACTTATGCTGACACTGAAAGGTAAATAGGTCAAGATAACTGTGACCCAATGTACAGATTTAGTGAACTCCTACATTCGTAAATTCTCAGCAGTTATAAAACAAAGGTGGGAGTACCAAATATTAAATCTATTTTGCCTTTTTAATGTGATTTAGTTAAAATTATATTGTGTTCTTTAATTTTGGATACTTGAAATCTGTAAAATGGTGGATAAATTTAAAAATATTATTTTAATTGATCTAAAAATCTCGGGAAAAGTCCAACTACATAATGTGTATATTCAGTAAAATTTTCACAGAAATTAATATATAATTGTGTTTACATTCAATAGATTTAATGTGTGTTCCTTAATTTGGGATGGTACTGTATATATATATATATATATATATATATATATATATATATATATATATATATATATATATATATATATTTATATATATATAATGTATTTGAAAAGAAAATTAAATATGTGGGTGAGACTGTTTAAAAATTTGACACAACAATTTAAATCGTCTAGTTAACGCATCCAGATCGGTTATAGGCAAACTTCATAAATATTATCGGAGGTGCGTTGGCTTATACCAGTTAGAGTGTATCTGTTATATATTACATTCTTTGTTTTATCTTAACGTGATGGAAACAATTTGTATTAAGTTAAAAATTCCTGACTTATTTTCCTTAATGTTATTCACTGTTGATCACAACTTTTTTGTCTTCCTCAACGTGTCATTAATCTTCATTACAGTACGCTATTTACTTTTTAACTGCAATATATAGATTTATGACGAATGTAGACGAAATAATCTCAGTTAATAAATATAAATATAGCATTTCCCCTCTTTTTGACCATTGTTTTAATTTCTAATTTTAAAACAAATAAAAAGTACATCTTTTTGTAACTCTAATAAAGGTAAACCTCGAGTTTTTCCTTCAAATATGTTATATGGTGAGTGTCTAAGTATTGCGATATTATGCCCGAACTTACTATTTTCCATTCAACCTGCAGGCGACCATACACTTTGTATGCTAAGTATTCGCTCATTTTTGTTATTGTAGGTGAGTTAGTGTTGCTAATGTCTCATTTTGTAAGAGTATGCTTTTGGAAATGTAATTCGATTCTGAACATTTTACACCATTATAACACCATTATAACTTTGTTTTGTTCTATTTATTTTACGATGAATGATATTAGTTTTACTCATTATATTAGTATTACTATAAACATCAGTTCTATTGATATAGTTTTTCTCGTTTCTTTTACAAACGAGTCACCATTTCATAAGGTGCAGTATAACTCGACGATGAGGATTAATGAGATAGAATGGTATGCCAGTAAACAGATGAAGAATATTATTAGAAGATTGAACAGTGTGCATGGAATAAAAACAATGGGTATCTCTACGGGCGACTGAGTTTACATTTGAAATGAAGACAAGTATGTCATATACAAGGGAAAACAGTTACCTGGTAATGCTTTCCACAGATATGGAATTCCTGTAAATAAATTCTGCTCGTGTACACTGCGCTTCATTTTATATATACGGAGGCAATAAAGTGTTTTCAGTAATAGTGCACACCCAAGATGTTGCTCTGACTGTGTACCAGTAAGTAAATTAAGATTAGAGCTCAATCGAGCAAACTCTATGGAAACAACTCTAGATTATAAATAGACGAGCAAAATAACATCTGCAGAAACGGCTATTAAAAACAGGAGAGATCATAGCTTACTCAAAGAACGAACATATCTTTCAGCTTTTCCTTCCAAGATCAGGCAACGATACTCCATATTTGGTCGTAAATCTACATTGTATGGATGTAGTGGATTGCATCAAGTCATGTCTGGTGCAGTAAAACGATCAAACCGCTATTTAAGTAACTAAAGCAGAAAATTGATTATGACTGCAATTTCAGATATGCAGGGAAAGTAAGACGTAATATCTACTTGAAACAAAACAGATGGGAGTAAAAACCAATATTTGAGCAGGGGTTGAGTCTTGAAGGAAAACTTTATTTTAGAGGTGTTTTAAGTAAGTATTTCTTATGCATTAGTCTACACGTTTAAGATATGTAAAGATGTA
>OY744535.1:85657948-85677948 GCA_963556195.1 Sepiola atlantica
ACATATAGTACAACCTTTCAAAATAGCCTATTATACTATATGGATATAGTTTTAGTGGGTTTTTCTTTTGTCTGGCAAATGCTCGCTGTTACTATCCTCGTATTATTTAAAATATGGCAGGGCTAATTTTTGCCATAATTGAATCTTGTTTCGACGATGTTAATTCTAATGCTACACATTGCCAACGCAGCTGTGGAAAAAAGTGCTTTAAGACAACCATACGCGAACTGCATTGTCCAATTATCTGCTTCCTGGTCGGTCATGACAGACCAATTATATATTTGTCTCGCGTTTATCGACTGGGTGAGTTTATTTGTGTCTGTATTCCTATCTAATGTAAGCTTTATTTAACTTTCTCAAAATAAGTTTTTTCTGATGCTGATGAATAACAGTTGATGATAGTATGATGACCAAGCTTGAATCATTAGACTTGACTGTTTAATCCCTGAAAAATATGCAGAGCAATTCTACTAGAAAACTGTAAATCAGGAATTGAATGCACTGTGAACATAATGGCATACCATTTGCAGTCTTTATATCAGGTACGTTTACATAAAATTTACATGAGAAATGATCTCGAAAATATATATTACTTTGATGTAAAAAATTGATATTCGTTATTACTCTAATTTTTATATCTATCTATATATATACATATATATATACACAATTATGTATATTCGTTTACCTACATACCTTTCATCCTTTCCAAAATCATCAATGTAGACGATTATTAAATTGTCAGAATTAAAAACCCTAGAACATGAGTGGAGTTGTTAACTTAAATACCGACATCCACGGGGTCACAGTGAACAACTACAATAATTTGTGAGAGTTTTAAAACCTAAAACGCCGAGCTCGCACGGTCAGCAGTCGACATACATAGTGTTCAACTAATGAAACATCACGCATTAAAGCTATTATTTTGGTGGCTGTGTTAATACTAACTAACTTGAGTGCCCAGCCTTTAATTCGGGGCGAAACAATGTTATAAATATGTGTTGTTCTTTTTATTTTAATCCGGGCGAAGGATTGGAAACCCAGAACGTGAGTCAAATTTTTTAACTGAAATTTCGGACGCCTTCGCTCACGCGGACACAGTGAGCAGCTACATAAATCAGTGAGATAGGCAGCTGACACAAACGGTGTTCAAGCTCCTTCATTAGTTGAACACCGTTTGTGTCAGCTGCCTATCTCACTGATTATCTAGCTGTTACTGACTAAAGTGGTCAGCTGCAAATAATTATACATATTTGTGAATGAACATACGTATACGTGTTACCCTTCCGAAATCATAAGTGTAGAGATAATTATTCAACCCGGTCGCATGATTCGAAACCCCAGAACATGAGTCAATTTGTTAACTCAAATTCTGACGGCTTTGCCCAGGTGGCCACAAAGCAAATAGTGAGATATTTGAATTCATACGCCGAGCTGTCACGCTAGGCAGTCGACCTACACAGTGTTCAACCAATGAAAGAACATGCATGCAAGCTATAATGTCGATGGTTATGTTAATACTACAATCTTACGTGCCTATCCTGAAATTAGAGGCGACAAAGAATTATAAATATTGTTTATCTACATAGATATACGTGTAACTCTTGCGGAATCATCAGTGTAGATATAATTATTTTTCTTCTCTACCGGTAGTCTGGTATGTGACAATGGGCTTCATATACGAGGGCACTGATTTTGCAATTCCACTCTAACGAACAGTTGATTTTGTCCTAGCATGAGCAGCCCGCGTTTGCAGTTTTCTGTTAAAAGTGTGTAAAGGTTGTGTGTGTTGGGGAGGAAGTGTTTGTCGAGTAAGTTGAGGAAAGGTAGCTTACTCTTGTCTGGTATTCGTGGATAGAGCGCCAGTGAAACAACGACTTTATATAGCACAAACTTGACACTTTGGAGATGGTTGCTACATAAGTTTGACCTAATGTGACTTAATTTGTGTGTATATCTAAATACATTTCCGGAAAGATTCGATTTTTGCTGATAAGCGTTTTCTTATGTCACCCGGTATTTTATAATAATTAACTTGAACAATACAATGTACAAGGTTGGTTTTTAAGTTTGTAACTGTACTAGTGTTAGATGTCAGAGTTTTTACAAAAATCATATTTATAATGGTGTGTTACGTTAGGAGATTATAATATTATTCAGTCAAAATAACATACCCTAAACACATTCCGCGAAAATATTAATTAAATTATCATAAATCAAGCCACGCCCCAAAAGTGTATCTAAAACAATGCTTCAAAAAAAGAAACGGCAACATGTCAAGTCACGTGGGTATGTCTACAATTACGTCCGCGGTCAAAGAGTTATTCATCCCACAACACAAACAAAATGTCATCTGTGAGCCGATCGTAAACTCTTAAAGAATGCCACAGATGCAGCAAAAATATGTTACACTAGGTAGTCGAACATCCCTATAAAAGAGCGACGAGCAAAACACGGTAAGCTCATTGCATATTTGTTTTGTATTTCCAAACTACAATAAAATAATACACACAAATATATACCGTTGCCTTTTCACACCCATCAATTAAATAATGCTCACTGTATAACAATATTATTTAAACAGTGAATGCGACATATCATTTAAAGAGTTAACACACATTTGATGTAATTATTTAAGAGATATGTATATATATATATATATATATATATATATATAGAGAGAGAGAGAGAGAGAGAGAGAGAGAGAGATATCGATATAAGATAAAATAAAATGGGCGTATATAAATGTGGCAGTGAGTTGTTCATGGCTGCTTGCTAAGCAAGAAAAAATTATGGTCACATTGCACAGAATAACTGGTGTATTGGTACCGTCTTGTACAACATTTATGTAAATATTGTGTATCTATTAATATCTACGTTGTATTGATCACTTTTGAAAAAAACTATACTGGTTAAAGTTCATATTATAAACATATTTGAAAAATATTTATGTACATATATAAATATATATATAAATATAAATATATATATATATATATATATATAATTACTTTTAGACATAGCATCATAGTTATACTTTAGTATTCTAGCTTTAATTTTTTCTAGTAATCATTTTTCTGTCACAATCAAAAATGAAATGCATATTGTTTATGTATCACTAGCCTATTAAATTCTTCGCTGAATTATTTGCAGCTGACAAAAACTAATTAAAAAAAGCAGTCGAAAACGCGCACTTGAACTCAAGTAGATGTAACAACAATCAGTGTAGTTCCATGAGAAACGTTAATCATTTAAGTGCCGGGACATCAGAATTAGCCTCACATAATTAATTGCATGACATTAGCATTTTAAACTGTTGTTACTGATTTTATACGTGATGGTATTTATTGTAGATTATGAAGTGTTATAAAGATAGTTGCGAGTATTTCAATTGTCTTTCAAATGTGTGTTAGAATATATTGATTTTGTGTTATGAACTAAAAGTGGTTGTAAATAAGTACAGGGGCAGTTATGGTTTGTATTTACAAGGCTGTTAAATTAAGCTAGAGTTTAAAAAGTGCATACTACCGACGTGATATAGTAGCGTTAGTAAGCTAATGTAACCAGATTATTTATTATTATTATTATTTGTATTATTATTAATGTTATTATTTTTTATAATTTTATTACAAATATTATTATTTTAATAGCATTTTCTCAATAGCTATTTTTACGGTATCACAAAATCTCATATCGTATTGATTATTAGTAAATATTAATAACCCGTTATGATGTTGAAATAGTTAGGATTAGTAGAAAAATACTTTTGCATATCCTTATGCAAATATATATATATATATATATATATATATATATATATATATATATATATATATATGAGAGAGTGAGGAGGAGGGAATGGGAGAGGGGAAGAGAGATAAATAGAGATATTAATGAGGGTACATTAAATCCTACAATTACTACTTATTTGAGCATATTTATGATATATTTAACACCACCTAATAACTGATACTCTCGTAAAAAACAGTTGCACTATTAAAACAAACATTCAGTGCGTAAACTCTGTGTGTACATAATATAAGTTAGCGTGCATATGCTTTTAAATATATCGGAATTAAAATACTTACCCTGATTAAACATTCAAATAAGACACTTCTCAATATTATAAGGACAGGAAATATAATACGCTATATATTATAAACAACATATTTAAAATCTTTGTTTTATAAAATCTACGTAAATAACTCTAAGCAAGACAGGTTTATATATAATTATCGTGATAGTAACTTAGTCGGCAGATACAGGTGCTTCAGTTAACTGTAGAGGAATATTCAGAGTTTCAGCCCGGAGATAAAACCTATTAAATCATTGAATACGTTTTTATATATGTTCATCGAATGAAGACACTATCGGAAATAGTAAAATAAAAAGAGGTGTGTATATCTCATTATCTTTTTATTGGAAACCTTTTTAAATTATTATTTTTTCCAATTGTGATAAATATTGCATACAATTTTAGTGTAGAACGCGACTTTCAACTAATAATCAGAGTTTTGCGTTATGTTTTGATATAAGCATATGCATTATGTTGGAATTATATGTCAGTTTATATTTCTGCCAGATCACAATTTTATTGAACTTTGTTGCAAGTTTTGCCAACTACATACCTGTAAGAGATTGCAATGTGCAAATGTGATATGCCTGGGGAATTGAAGCTAGCTAATTGCATTGCCATTCTCGTAGGTGTGTGCAGATACTATTTTGTGGCAGTCTATATTTTCTCAGTCTCCCGACCTGAAAGTTGTACCTGGGATAACAGAAAATCAGGAAGTATATGGTATATTGTTTAACAATTTAAGAGGTAATTATTTGTAATTACCGATTATCTTGTATTAAACATGCCCATATAAAGAATGGTTAACGCGGGGTTGTGTCACTAGAACAATTAACAAGCAATATCAAGAATAATCGGCTCAACAAACGTTTCTATCTGTTCGTTTTTCCCAGTAGATCTTCACACCAACACGCGAAAGAAATGAGCCGATTTACACTATTTTTGTTTTAAACATGACTAACCACGAGCTACAAAACCATTACATGTGACATTTGTTTTTTTATCTAATAGGCTAAGTTGTTTAATTAAATGTAAATCTCCAACATTTACATTTTCTTTTGTTTCCAGGGTGGGAAATTAATCTATGTTTTAAACTCTGTAAACGGGGACAATTGTTGAAAAACAGATATCCAAGATGGCGTCATTCGAAAGAATGTAGTTTCTATATGAGATTTTTATAGATATTATTGAAAATCAGTCGGTCTTAGGTTGTGTAAAACAGAAGTGGCTTACCTGCATGAAATAATCAACTATTTAACATATAAATACTGCTTAATTAAAGCTAAAAGTATTTCAATCAAGTCTCCATGAATTCCTAGAATTTAATTAGTACTCATTGAATGAACTTAATAGAAAACTCATGAGTTAATATAAACCGGCGTTTGAATTGTATTGCCAGTGTATGTGTGTATAGCTAGAATGGTCATACAGTTAAGCAGTGTGGGTTACATTCAGTATATCGCCATGAAAAGAATGTATAAACTCTGAACATTGGAAACATAACGTTTTCAAGGCAGGGAGCTCTGCATAATAATCTAAAACATATGCTCCCACATTTTCACGTGAGAAAGAAACAAAAGAGAACCTACATATTTGAGTGAGGCAATATCACTATGCGAAGTCGCATATACCTCAGAATACTTTAAACATCTCCAATCCCAGTCCTCATTCACATCACTGTGTGTTAACCCCCTAACCCTTACACTTAATACTCCATACACCTGATACACGAATGTCCCAAACATTAGACAGCGTAACAACATTGTCAATGCACTAAACATTACGAACCACCGCTAAACCAATACAACACAACATCCTCCTGTTCATTGTCCTGTTTACTCACTTACAATCAACCAGACCAGAAGGAACTCATTATTCCGCAGATACCATACCGCTCGCGTATAGTGGCGCGATTATATAGAATCGAATTCACTTACCTGTATAAAATGCGCCAAGATTTAATATACAAACATTGCTTACTAAATGCAATAAGGTCTCCAAAATAAATACTCTATTCATGAAATTGAAGCAAATCAGAACTCAGAGAATTGGCTTACCAATCTAAGCCTGATGAAACATTGCAACTTAAATATAAACAAGTGTTTATTGTCATTGGCAGTTTATGTTATAGCTCAACTTCAAAGTTGAGAGACTAAATTCCTATTTATTGTAAGAGATTCGTTATGGTTGTTCTTGTCATCATTATTAGTGGTGTTTCCGCTGTTATTGGTGTTGCTAAACATTTGTTTGAGTTGGACTTTTTACCCATTTGATTTCGTTATTAGTTCTAGTTCTGTTCACTTTTTGATAACATTTGTTCTGCATCCGCGATGGCTGCCACTTGCCATACACCAAGTAACCCCATATACACTCACAAGGGGTCGGAGAAGCCGCTCCCATACCTAGATTTTCTGGATATAGAAATTGTTTAAAATTTATAATAGAAATAAGTAAATATCTTAAAAAGGGTGAAAATATGCATGAACGTAGTAATAGATAACAGCCTTTTAGTTGACATTCGAAAACTGGAAGAAATGCAATAAGAAGTGTCCAAAAGATTGATGTCGGTGAGAAAGCATAAAAGGCATTAGACAATCCATATATATTGCAATAAAATTACTCCTAAATTGCCAAAATTGACCACACACCTGGTACACGCTATTTTTCACGTAAGACAAATGTATAAAATTTTCCCAACTACATATAATCACGTAGGATTGCGTACTTACGATGGAATGCCTGGGAAAAAACACCCCGACTTCATCGTTCACTTCTATTTTATGTGAACAGTGAACATTTGTAAGCATTGTTTATAAATGACATAGTAACATAGAGAAATATAGACATTTTAAATTGTTCTAGATGGGCAAAGTTTCGTTGACATCCCGTACTACATGGAGATTATGGAAGTAAAACTCCAAATTATTGTTGTAGGTAGGAGATTTTTTTAGTTGAAGCTGTGGTACATTTGGCAGCTTGCGTTTGAATATTCAAAGATTGATAACAAAATTCACAGAGTAAACTCTAAAACCAATAGGTGAACACCAAATCCTAGGGTGAGGGTGTCCTTGTAAGAAACAAATGACATATTAATAAAATCACCCGTAATAAAACCAAACAAAGGGCAACTACCTTGTTCTTCTCGACCTAGGTAGATAATAGGAAAAATAATTAGTGAAAAATATCCGGATGCTTAGCAATTGCCATATTGAAAGATGAGGAAATAAAGATATCGACGGATCCTAGAAAGGAATATACATAGAAGTGGTCACGTTAAAACATCCCTCGACAAACAGAGGTAACCGTCAATCTATCAATCTATCCCAAAAGTTCCCACTATTTAGGGAATTCCTAAGTTCCTTCCGAAAACAATGATACTTTCTTCTTCCCAGAGAAAACCACGTACACCCTTGGAAGCGAATGGTGTCCCGACAATGCTAGAGGAAGTCAATGCTTAATTTAATCTATCTCCTCCCACATTTATATTTAAAGACAATGAATTTTAAAACACATGTAAATCTACCAGTAAAATAGCACCACACCCCTCTATAGAATAGCAATGCTAACGTTTATCTTGAATGTTGGCGGTATCTTCCAGGTGGGGAGTATCAACATGACCCAACATTATTTGGGGCATTTCGCCCACATCGATGCTCGTTTCGGAATCCGATGTTCAAGGCACTACAACAGAACTCATACGAGCAAGCTTAAATATCCGGGGCATAAAGATCGGTTCTCGTAGAATTCTGGTTTAGCAAGACATTCAGCGCCTCATAGGGTATATAGGAAAAATATTTACTGAATTCAGATACAAGATTATGAGATGTGCTACATAGATTCCTTGATAGGTACATCGACATACTTATATGTTAACTCAAATGAAATAGTCTATCTATCTTACTATATCGTCAATCCGTACTTCCACTCTCGTCGTATACATAGACTGAATTCAGCAGGCTCTTTTCGTTTTTTAAATTGCTTTAGAAGAATCTGATTGTTCGTCGTGAAATGTGTTACGTACATCTTTGTAGGGTCTTGCTATGTCAAGCATTGTTATTAAACAACGTATACTGTTTCTTTTCCGCGAAGAAGATGCCTCTTTTATCGTGAGTGTCACGAGCACAAAATTCCTTTTTACTGGGAATATGATTTGTTTCTCAGGTAACGCTTTCCATTGTTGTTCGGTTGATTGAAAGCCTTACGACGCGTCTACTTCACGTAGTTTTTTTTGTTTTAACTGAAACATATTAGTGCCTTCCGTCGTAATTGGGATCCGACAACAAATAAGGAACCACGTTATGTTATTGAGGTGCATCAGCAGTTATAGTATTAGTAGTATGGTCGACACGTATACATGGGGTTTACAGATGAAGTCAGCATTAAAGCTGAGAAAGTATAAACTTTCTTCCTTGACTTTTGATGCAACGTGTGTGACAACTATGCTATTGTATTGGGCGAGGGGGCTAGTCTTGAGTGGTAGTTGGGCGATCCTAAGACAAATGAATATTGTGTGGGCGAAACATCATGCATCGTGACGGTTAATTTAGAAGGAGGTTTAATAATTGTTGTTATTTCAAGTTCCTAACTTAGCTACTGTATATATCGTTCAATTACGTACCCCCGCACTTTAGTTGTCACCTCGCTTTTATATCTCTATTTTATTTAGATAGCTGCCCAATATTGTCCTCAATTAAGTAAAAGATTTGTTGAGTTTCCAGTGATACATGGCACCCTTGGAAATGTGTGGAGGAAGTTTTATTTTGAAATAAAACGATGGGATATGCATCATGATTTACAAATGTGCGCATCTGCAACATTTCTTGAATAGGTGTTTTTTACTAACACATTTTTTCATTGTATAAATATATACTCGATTTTTCTTAATATAACATTAGTAGTACTCTAACCTCCCATTGACATTAGGTTTATGTGAATTTAATATAGAGCAATCGTAGTAATTATGCGTTAGGTTTCATCAAGTTGTCATGATTAATGACGATCATAAATGAAAGTAGCTAAGTTAGATTAATCAACAACATTATTATGCATCGCCTTACGCGTTTTGTTGGCGTGTGCGACATTTACTGTTGTATTTGGGTTTTTTTTTTTTTAAATAAATATGTGTAGCTGAACTGATTATACAGTTTTGTACCAACTGCTAATAACAATAAGTTGCGAATTACATTTAATAAAATATATACTTATTTTTGTAAAATAATAATTTTTTTATATATCGTACACCACTTCAGTTAAACAGCTGGTTGTTTGATTGCAGTGTTTGTGCATTTCTTTAAAAAACTAAAAAACGAAGCCATTAAGAATGCCTTTACACATTTGATAAATATTAAAGAAAATAATACGACATTCCGACGTGAAGCCTAGACATCATTTAAAGTTTCAAGTGTCTTATATCCGAGACACAACTTTAATTGGAAACCGATGACCATCGACAAACACTACATACAGTATTAGACTTGAAAACTATCATTTCAGCTATCATCATTTAGTGAACGTTTACAACGTGAAGAATATGACAAAGCGTGAATTAAGTTTCGTTTACGAGGCCTGTTCTTGAAGGAAACGAGTGTTATCGCAATAACATCGATAGACCGATGTCATTTCGAAGTATTTCTAAGATATAACGAATGAAATATGAGTTCGTTGGTATCTAACCACCACATACCAACTTAATGCAGTTCATACGTCTGCAAGTGTCAAATGCGCTTGCACTTCCAGAAACCGGTATCATTATTATGCACTGCTTGATGGAATTGATCATTCAGAGTAGATCTGTCCGAGGTCATCCGGGTCAGAATATAGAAACTGATATAATTAAGATGTATTCATAAATGCACACATTTTACGATGATATTACTAGTTAAAAATGTGACGTTGCACGGAAGTCATTTTACTTTCAGTTTTGCGTCGCATTTTCCTTTTTTTAATCGAATAAATGCAGATCGGAAATATTTGTCATTTCGAAATGTCAACTTGTACTTTATTTTTAAAACACTTCGAATATTCCAAATTAAGTAGAAATGTAAGAAATGTTTACTAATTTTAGTCTTATTTATATAGTGAAATGCTCTCTAAAATCGGAGGAACCTGAATTTTCATGAAACGCTTCCAGCTACATTGGACACGTTTACATGCAGATAAAAACAAATAAAGGTATTAAATACATTAGTACCAACATTAAAAACCATGCGGCCTAGCAGTTGTATTTAGAAAAGCATAACAATACGTCAGTTAGATTCGGAGTGTACACACATGTGCTATATATATACATGAAATGTTATAGCAATATAAATTAAATTATATATATATATATGTATATATATATATATATATATTTATATATATATATATATATATATATATATAATGTATATATATCAATATGATACTGAAACGATCGAATTTCAATTACCCTAAAAATAAAATTAATACTTAGCATTACACAGAGTTAAATATAATACACTTGTTTAAAAATGTATAATTATATCATTTTACAATGATCTATTACAATTATTTAGGAATATTATATTTTACAGCTTACAATGACAAATAGTTTTACGGTAGAAGGAATATAATTCTTAATAAAAAGATATCATACATTTCAATAAAAATACTTGTCATTGCTAGCTCCATCTTTTCTAAATAAATACACCAAGTATTATTTTATTTATTTATTTAAATTTATAGCCATTTATTAAAAAAAAATATACAATATATATTCTCTGTCATTTTACAATAAAATATTTGCCATTTGAATACATCATTCAACCAATAAAACGGATGCCATGCCTTAAAATGTATGTATTTACAATTGTTATTGTTTAAGTCGGATAGACGGAACACATTTATTTTTGAACAATTAATTTAAAAGTGGGGAAAGTAGGAATTGCATACTTTTACTACATTTTGGGAGGTGACGGTGGTTAAGTGGATAACGACTAGGACTAAAGACCTGGGTGTTCCAAGTTCGAATTCAGTCAGTTCCACAGTACTACTTTCACTTAGGGCTGTTGGCAACCTGCTCGTGGTGCTTCCCGTAAGAACCCGATGTATTTCCAGAAATATTTCTGACTAGAAAAACATCGGGGAAACAAATGCCAACACTAGAATCATCTGATTCACACGAAAGACGAGACTACATCTTATTAATCATTTAAAACGTTGACTGATAGAACGATCTATGTGTTTTAATATATATATATATATATATATATATATATATATATATATAGATATATATATATGCAATGTGATAGCGCGCATACACACATAAAATGCCTTAACGTTTTATTATATAGATAATAATAGAGAATATAATATTCTATTAAACTCATAAACAGGGTTAGCCTTTTCTGGCAGATACAATGCAATTTCTCTCGGCGCACCAATTATATTTCGAACCTGATTTATTTTCACGGAGCATTTAGCGTCTATGTCGACTCACGTTGTATGATAGATATTTAGACGCGAGGTAAATGCGTGCTATTCTTCATTGGCGCATTGTATTTATCGGTGCCATTGTTGTTCTCGGAAACCTCCTCATTATCTTCACGTATCCATGCTTAATATTTATGCCATCGTAATGCATTGCTAAATCTGTTTCCCGAATTCAGTCAATATTCATTGAGACAACGTCTCATTTAAGTTTTGCTCATATATTTAAGTGTATACTCGATATAATCAGGTGTTTCTCTCTTCTAATGTGCTTAAAGTATTTTCTAATGTTGTACATCGTAGAACAAAACAAGAAAATAGACACAGATACACCCATATATGTATTTTACCCTGTTCTGATAATAATCAGCAAGAATATATAGAAAGAGAGAGGCTAAGTGATAGCGACTGAGGATGAACTGTGATGTGATGATAGTAATAAACAGCGTGACAAAAAGAGAAAGGCGACTACTTCATTTAAATAGAAAACGGAAAGATGACAGTGTAATATTGCGACATAGACTGTTTAGTAAATAAAAATAAGTACAGTGAGCGATATACACAGCCAAATGAAGATATAGAAGCGATATATGTACCACGTTAATTATAGAGTCCAAACCACGTGTGAAGATCAATATCAATTTCCAAATCGGATAATGCATATAGAAAGCAAAGTGATAGAGACAACTAAATATATAGGGAGAGGGATACCGTATGCACATATATATATATATATATATATATATATATATATATATATATATATATATATATATATATATATATATTCTAAATCTAGGCTGCTTCATTTAAGTTTTCTAACAGCATATTCTTGTATAGCGGGGGAGGGCATAAGATGGGGACACTATTTTATACGTAAAAATTAGGAGATTGGCCTAGAGACGGTGGAGAGCAAAGAGCAGAAGTGAAAACAAAGTCAGTTCCATTGAAGAGTCCATGTCCCATTTTCGCTGAAACTCAAACGAGTGAGACACAAATTGCGCGCTCCCTCTAGCCAGCAGGGGGCGTGGGCTAATAGTTCGAAGTTTACCTAATGAACCCTATCTACCCCTCACACACAAACATGGGTTCTGTCTAAGTATATGCGTTTCCGAAATAACGAGATTGTGAAACCAAATACAGAGCCCACGTATATCTTAAGCTTCGTGTCTCAATAAACAGCTGAACACGACCCAACGGTACAGCATAGACGATGAACGACCGAATAATTAACACATCACGGCGAAACCAACCATCATAGCCGTCCTGATTATTATTCGAAACAGATGAATAGGTACGTAACATACACTTATTTTGTTGCCAGTGTTCCAGCCTTTTTCAGCAAGAAGAGAGTGAGATTGAACCGAGTTTCCGCGAACACAACACGAGGGTCTGATTGAAAAGAAGACAATCGGGGTGATAGTGATGAAGATTGTAAGTACGTTAAAGTTTGTTTACAGTTTATTAGGAACTTTTGTCAAGATTGGTGGAAAAGAAAAAAGTGTACGATAGACGTGAAAGGTTAAAGGAAATGAACTATTCTGAAAGTTATGTACACAGGCGATTAGAAATAACTCAAATAATTTACTTCAGAAAAAAAAAGAAAGAAATAGACTAAGCGAAAAGGAAGTTAAACCTGTCCTGACTGAAAGAAAAGATAAAGATACGAAATTAATTTAGACTGAAAGATAGAAAGAAAAAAAAAAAGAAAGAAACACACAAACACAATCACATATGCATACAGTTCGTGGCACCGTTTTCATGTTTTTACGTAAAGCGAGACATTTACATTATACTACTGTTTTTTGTTTTGTTGTGGTATCGCTGGCCGCACTTGGGGAGAGTATTGAGTGTAATACGAGGTGACGTTTTGGGGCGGTGTAAGGCGGATTTGGCAAACTGAAAAGGGAAATGAAAGAGAATTTTAATAATCACACCTTTTGTTTCGGTTATTGCTCGTGAGCAATCAAGCAATGCCGGGTTTCGTGTCCTCATTGTTCTCCTGCGAGGAGAGAGGCAGTGATGTGTTACGTTGGTTGTTTTAGTTTTCCACAAATAATGTTGCTTGGATGAATTGGTTGGTGTTGGGGTTTGTATCTTGTTTTGTGAAAGAAAAAGGAAGAGGAATTGATGAAAAAAAGAAATGTGCTTTAGTAAATGTCGAACCATGAAGAAAGGAAAATGTTGTATTAATTGGGGATTTTAGAAGAAAGAGAGATTACGCGTGGATATTTCAACTATTTGTTTCGGTTATTGCTAGTAAGCAATAAAGATGCGTGTTTCATTGAAATGCAGGATTATTAGTTTTCGAGTGGTTGGTGTTTATTTACCAGAAAATGATTATTTTTGATGCATTGATTGTTGTTTTGTTAGTTGTTAAAAAATAAAAATATGTTTTTTCCGCTTTGGGGATTTGTCATCGCTGGTGTGGGGTGGGAAAGAGACACACACACAGTTAACCTTATTATTATTTTTATTTTTTTTGTGTGGGGGGGGTCTTAGCAGAGGTCCGTATTCCCTTCTTGTATAGAATAACGCTTTAAAGAAAACAACAACAGTAATAAAGGTTGAAGATGTTTTTATATGTCGATCAGTGTTGGGTGAGATCCTATGTACGCTAGCGCTACTTAATTTTCTCTCCATTCCAAGGGGATTTTGTATAATCAAAGATTGATGCAGGAAACCCTGGAAGTAGGTTATATTGGATAATTCTCGTGATGGTCTATAATAGTAGTGAACGGCTCGACGGAGCTAACGAGGTATATTATGTCCAGCGGTATGAAACGATGCTTGTTGCGGTTTACTGACTTGAACAATTTGATGGAGATGTCCTTTACACACGGAAAGGCTGATGGGAGGAATGATGCGAGAAGGGTTATTGTTGGTTTGTGAGGCAGTCGGGCCTACGAGTGCACCGCAGCTGCGTAACGGATCTGAACTTCGGTTGGTGAGAATTGAACGTGTCGGTCCGGGGTTGATGAACATGTGCGCTAAAACGGCCGGCATGTCAACAATGATTAGGAGAGTCAAGTGTTCAATGTAGAAGAATATGGGGAAAGGCCAGTCGTCGGCCCAGACACGAATATGACGCACCGTCGGGGATATGAAGATAGGGGGTTGTTTCTGGAGTCCGTGTTGAAAAGAGGACGAAGTCAAATTGTATGATAGATGTATCTTACCAGAAATTATATGGCTGACCAGAAAGGAGAAATATGAATTTTAAATAAGAGTTCATGGTTTTGCCCGGTATTGTTTGAGAGATCGCATAGAAAAAGTGTCAAGATGGAAACGTTGTAAAAATTACGCTGATTAGGTATTTTGAAAATAATAGGGTAGAAGAGGTGTTGTATAGCCGGTGAGGGAGAAAGACACAGAGCAAGAGATCGCCCAATTAAGTGGGGGAGCTAAGAGCGGAAGTTTAAAAAAAGTTCACTACCGTTAAAGAGTCTCTTGCCCCTTTTTGTTGCTGAACTTCAAACGAGTGATACGCAAATTGCGCGTTCCTTGGTGAAAGCAGGGGTCGCAGGGCGAATAGTCTGAAAATTGCCCAATGAACTGTATCTTCACCTCACACTCGCCATGAGTCCTGTCGAGTATATATGTTTCTGAAATAATAAGATGTAAAAGCCAAATACTGAGTCCAGTTATCTATTGTGGCACGTGTGTGAATTAACAGCTGAACACGGCCCAACGTTACAGCTAACCCGAGAGACTGCTGAATAATCAACATAGCGAAGCGAAAATAATCGTCACAGCCGCCGTGAGTATTGACGGGAACAGACGAATAGATTTGTAATAATACGATGCTAACAATAATCATTTCAGATTAATACCGAAGGGTGTTCAAAATGTTTACTATATTAAATAACAAACGATGACATCCTTTGATTATTTAACCCCCACACATTCATCATCTAAATATATGTCTGGTGATACCAGATCAGGCTGCCCTGTGGCTCCCTGAGACGAAATTCACCTACATTGACGTTTTGTTTTTTTTTGTTGTTTTTTTTTGTTTTTTTTTGTAAAACTTAATTATGTTCTACAAAACCAAAAACAAAAACAACAGCCCCTCTCCCTTTCTCCCTCCCCTTTTTTATTTTATTTTTAGAACTTGAAGCATAAATCTTTTACTATAATGACCAGATTCGGCATTAAATAACCCAAAAAGGGTTGATATGCCGTAAAACAAAACTACCAAACCAAAAACGATGATTAAACATTTGAAGATATAAAGAACTTGAAGCATAAAAACTTTTACTATAATGACCAGATTCGGCATTAAATAACCCAAAAAGGGTTGATATGCCGTAAAACAAAACTACCAAACCTAAATATATGTATATGTATATATATTCTTTTCTTTGTGATAGAAAACTTCATTATTGCTATATACAGACAATATTTATTTCACATGATGAAATTCAAAGATAAGAGAATGAAAGGGCAAGCTGACCGGTTTCGAACCTCTCTCAACAGAGCAAGATCGAGTTTAAGATTAAGAGAAAAAATGCTATGGGTATTTTAGCGAGGGAAAGGGTGAAAGAGAAACTTGAATCAAACAGGAACTACATTAAGTTCGAGAAAATGTTATGTTTGTTTACAAAGGGAAGGTCTCAAATACTTAATGTAAATTGTTTCTAGATTCTTCAGATGAAAGGGAGGGTGTAACTTACTGAGGATGGAGAATAAGTCAACACCTAATTTTGAGGCACAATAACGCTTATTTATGAGATGGTCGGCGACATGAGAACACTACGTGTCATGCAAAAAATCCGTTGGTAAGTAATTTGCCTGATAATATTTTGTGGGCACGTGTTGTTTAACCCGGATGTCCAATCTTTGCGATGTACGCCCAACGTAGTGCGAACTGCCACTACATTTAAATAAATAAATAATTTAATTATTATGGTGTGGGGGTGGGGGAGAACATAGTTTCGAATCGACGACAAAATGGGTCTGGTGGAAAAAAACAACACGTGTATTCGCGGCAAAATAACATTTTTGTACAGACAAAGAGAGTTGCTGGCGAATGCATTACTTATATTACCTAGCCTAGGTAGGCGAAGGTAAATAGAACAGCTATCAACACCCCCCCCACACACACACATATATATATATATATATATATATATATATATATATATATATATGGGTTGGGTGGGGTTGTGTATGATTAGTTTTATTAATACACACATTATTTGGCTACATATTTGCCCACGTTTAGGTTACAGCTATAGGACAGGCGGACTACATCATCGCCAACGTATTTTCTTCATAATTTTCTTTGGAATAATCAAAGGAAACTGTAAAGAACGAAGGTTGGAGTTGAAAACCGGCTATAACGGGTAAACGTTATTCCCTGAGAAGAACTGTTTCACACATTGTATGTGTCCCCTTACGAAACTTTAAATAAATATGCATGCAACTACATCTGATGTCTAGAATCTTCATTAACGTGTATACACATCTATCGCTTGATTCTCATTCTAAAAAAAGTAAACGCTAATTTTAAAGGGATTAAGACGAAAAAAAAATGTAATCTTGTTTTATAAGTTATTAATTGCCAGAGATACAAAAAAATGCTAATCTGAAATATTTCATTTTTTTAATCAGATATAGTTGCTACATTGCCATTTTAAATATCTATAAGATATTGCAATCTGAGGGGCGGTATTATTCAACTGATTATTATTTAAATCACAGAAATCGAAAGGGATGGTTCAAAAGGTTTGTTTGTTTTAATTAGACTTGAAGTGAACCATATTGTAGTCGACTGGGAAGCAGTTTCGTGGTATTTTCTTCTCCAGATCGAGAGATCTAGGAAATAAACCCTGGCTATGGAACTTCCGGCTGCTCTTTTGTACAGAGATTGAGAAGGAAATGTTATTATATGTAACTGTAACCAGCAGAGTTCTTGCTGTGAATGTGTTACACATAAGGAGCATGAGGAATGGAGCTCAATCGCGCACCTACGATGAATATAACGATAGAGTAGATATAGAATAGAATATGTTTTCTGTGTGAACAATAAACGAATAATGAGATAGACGTCGCAAACTATAAAGAAAATAAACAATTATGCGAGTGAAAATACCTCATTATATATATTTTAAAGAATAAACGTTATGGATTTCTGTACTTTTTGTAAATATTCAAGGATGTCGTTTCCGAGCAGAACTTTTTTCATAATGATTCCATTATCTTTTTATTTGCCCTCTAGTCATCGAAATAGTTGGCAGTTAAAGTCTTCCGTATGAAAGAACATATCCTTAATATGAATATAATTACATCTGAATGTATAAAAGCGAAAGGAAGTGTTATTTATAACACCTATATATCAAGCAAATCGTCTCAGTGGTATAAAATAAATAATAAACCATACCTTTTTTTTTAAATACCCTATATATGGACCATATAGCTCGTATATATAGAGCAACAGCCGAATAACACTCATGTGACTGTGTGAAACAGTTTAAAATGAATTAATGGTTGGTATTATTTATTTGTAATTATATTATCCTATATATATATATATATATATATATATATATATATATATATATATATATATATATATATAATTTATTTTTGTTGATATGAACAGTAATTAATTATAGTGATAATATAGAAAAGGAAGAAAGTTAATCGTAAAGAAAATGTTCGCTAAATACAACCTTTTCCATTTAGAGACGCCTCAACACCCATTTAATCTTTGCAAACCTCTCGACGTTGTTGCTTAAAGAGAACAATTGATTTCTTACCCACGTGCGTCTCGCACATAACAGTCGATCTGTCGAAAATAGGCGAGTGTAGACTGGCTGTAAATTCTAAAGTTTTCATATAACGACTTCCCGATTCTCCGGGATACGATCCCCTTTTCGGCTTGAAGGTATATTCGCTGAAAACACTCACAAAACAACAGCAGTGCTGGAGAACTAGTCATGATCATACACAAGCTTTCCTGTAGCTTTTAGAGATGTTGTTCTGCGCGTTTTGAAATTTGTTCGGAGAAGAATCAAATACTCCCCGACTACGTTTGGATTTGTATAGGAGATTTGGCTTTAAGTTAAAATATTCCCTAATATATTGCCGCTGAGTAGTTGGCTATTTGGGCTCTTTCATGAAAAGTAGTTAGAATTATCGTTGATAACTCTTCTATAGTCCGATGTCAAATGTTTAGTTTAGAAATAGGCATATGACTGTAGAACGGTCAGTGAAAGAATGCGTCTTTGAAAGGTTCGCTGATTAATATTAAAGTTAAAACGATATTAACACGTAGACGCGTTTATATCTCTTTCAAACGTATGTCCTTCGTGTCAAGATTTAATTGGATACTCTTTGTTACGTGAGAATTTTAAAAAAATGTCAACAACTGGAGACGAAAATGAAAACATATTGATTCGGTTGAATGTTTAATTGAAAACATCCAGATCTGTGTTATTTCTGTGAACAAGTATTTTATTATTAAGGGAAATATTCATCAATCTGAAATACTATGTTCCTTTCAACTGTAGAGTAGTTTAATATTGTCAAGAGTATATGAAATATAATCGACATGTTGTGTGTACAATATAAATGTGCAATATAAATGCCTTGCCCAATGAGGCAATTTGAGTTGTGTTGTATTTGCGTTTTGATTATATATTATAGGTTATTTTTTGTACTTTGGAAAATAACAAATATATTATAGAGAAAACATTACGTGCGATTATTATTGTAAAAGTCATATTAGGAATAATCACCAAATATTAATTAATATTTTACGAGGAACACGATGTTGTTCTGTTTAGATTGTACTCCAAAAATAACAAAAAGTAAAAACAAATAGCAGTTACTATTGTTTATTTAGTTAATATGATATATTATGTTAACAAATAATGTATTGACGTTAGTAATTATGTACTGCAAAAGAGTTAATTAAGTAAACTTTCATCAACTATTTAAATGTGAACAACGCTAGAATGTATGTGTTGATAGTTTAGAAAATAAGTAATATACATACATTTAAAGTATTAATTTTAATAAAGTTAAAACTTAATTATTGAGAAGTAAAAATATATCAATAATATTTACTTGACAAATTTATGAAATGTATAACTTAGTGCAGATGACACACGATTAGTTAATATGAGGAAACAAATATCGTCTGAATTTGAACGCATTTTATCGTCCGCTAACAGAAGCATTACTTGAATAAATTTAAAATATAGAAAATATAAATTTGAAGAATCTGAAAATAATATTGTAAAAATGTGAACTGTTACATTGTAAACGTTAATTCTGTTATTTATATATTAACAAATATGCAGGTAGACCTTTTTCATTTAAAAGTTAATTCTATATTTAAAGCTTACATTTACATTTCATTTACATTTTACATTGTACACATTTTACATTGTACACATTTTACATTGTACACATAATAAAAAGCTTTGTTTTTGCGTCATTTTATACTGCATATTTAATACAT
>OY744535.1:85682948-85697948 GCA_963556195.1 Sepiola atlantica
CTCAGCAAACAACCCCCTACTTCAATTCCTTATGGCGGATTGAAGCCACCGTTGAGAACCTAAGCATCAACTCATCTCAGGCCAGAGATCATAAAAACACATTGACACCTCCAAAGCCCGTGTGCCTGATCTTATACCAGTAATAGTAATATTACTTGTTGCTGAATCTTTTTTCCCATATGGATGGAACATTGCCTCTGTAGTACCAGTCGACAAGAATTCTGGAGATAGAACTGATACTCTAAACTATCGCCCAATCAGTCTACTCCTGATCTTTTCAAAAATATTTGAATCATTAATCAATCAAGCGATAGTCCGGAACCTAGTTAATGATACAATTTTTCTGATCATTAACATGGATTTAGACAAGCACGGTCTACTGCAGATATCCTAACGTTCATCTCTGAATGCATATATCATACATTGAACAAGGCAGGTGAAGCTAGGTCGCTAGCGCCTGATATATCCAAGGCCTTTTACAAGGTCATGCATGAAGGGCTTCTCCTAAAACAGCACTTATATGGTATTACTGGACACATATTAAATATAATTAAATCATTTTTAACAAAAAGAAAGATCAAGGTTGTCCTCGATGGCCGTTCATCTAAGCAACATGGCATGTTGGCAATACCGATACGAACACATATCTGAGGCAATGGCTGACTCCTTAGAAAATGACCTCCAGTCTGGAGAATTGATTTACTCTTCTTCAGGAGTTAGGCACAATTGGAGTCAATAATTAATGGTAACTTTTAATTCCTACGAAGACAAATCTACTTTATTTACATATCGACAAAAAACTTCTTTAAACACCGATTGTCATGGCCAATAACACCCTACCTGAAAGTTCATCATTCACACTCTTCAGCCTAACTTTCACAGATCACATGAATTGGAATAAATACATTGAAGACAGTGCTAGTGTTGCTGCAAAGAAGGTGTGCTCCCTCTAGCGTGCTAGTAAACTTATCACACCTGACATTATCCTATATCTCTACAAAGCCACCATCTGCCCATGCATAGAGTATTGTTGTTCAAAGGATTGTTCTGTGATGAACTTGCTACTCTGGTACGCTCCACGACGTAAATCCACAAGGCCAACCCAGCATTCTGTCAAATCCCATCCATTTACTGATGCTTAAGAGCATGTAACATACAACACGCTTATTTCCTCGTGATGTTTGACTCTGAAACTCCATTCCTGCTCCCTATTTTCCTTGCGGTACTGAGATGGATGAATTTCAAACTAATGTAAACAGAGTTCTCGCTGCACAGCTCCCAATTTAGGTTGACCCCCCCTAAACTTTCACCATATTTTTCTCAGTAGTAGCCTACGTATGCAGCGGAGTCCAGCTTTGTGAAGGGTAAACTCTGTTAAAAATATGTATGAATGTGTATATGGATGTGTTTATATCTATACACACACACACACATATATATATATATATATATATATATATATATATATATATATATATATATATATATATTTTCTGCCAATATTGTTTTACACAATATCAGTGTTTTGCTTAATTACACTTTCGTTAAATTTAAGAAAATACTTCCTATAATTTATTTTATTTTTAAATCCTTTCAAAGGTCCCCATATATTTCACGTTAGTGTTATTATTCTGTAGGATCATAATGAAGAGCAAGTTGGATAAAAATAGCATTTCAAAACAGCTACTATGAACAGGCAGGTTTATTGTAAGATAACAACATTTAATGTATGTTCATAGAAGCAAGAAACCCAAATAATCGAGTAAAATTATGTTTAATGGGATATTATTAAGTTTGTTGCTATTTTAAAATACTCGAAGGTATATATATATATATATATATATATATATATATATATATATATATATATATATATATATATATATATAACAGATACCCCACTCTGTTCCGTGTCACGGAACTACTCATAACATCGGACTTCACCTGTGTCTCTGTCTCGCTGCTCACGCTTCTGGATCTTTACACGGATATATTTTACCAGACCGTGAACACTCTTATGCCGATCGTCGTAGTGGCAATGCAAAAAATATGAGGTCGAAATTCTTCTGGGGCGGGATGACAGCGATGATAGTGATGCCTTTGCCGATCTCCTCTCTGTGAAGGTAAAGGTTATTGAAGCGGCACAAATCAATAATAAAAAAATGCAACAACATCGGCGAGGTCTTTTTGTATGAAATAATTATTAAACCAGGTAACAGAAAGAATTGATTTAACGCTGGATTAAAGTCTATCTTTTTGTAATGTCTTTTGGCGCTAAGTTATTTCGTCGTCTCTCTGTGCGTGTGGGCGGATGCATTTACGATTATTTTCACAAGTTGAACTAACTTATCTAAAGGAAACGATGGGGGGTTTATATTGCCACGTTTGCGCATCTCATGGCCGAACCAACACGCACCGCGAAGATTTAGCGACCGTTCGTGTCGGCGTCTAGCTCGTTCTAACTCAAATTATTATCTCTTACTGAGAATGTCCATCGCTACACTCTCTTATTCTCACACCCCTTCTCTGGGTCCCTTTTCCTCTCTCACGAGTTGGGAGGGGCGCGCCTCTCTAAACGATGCGGATAAATGGGATTTCTCTTTTAGATTTTATCGCCATTATAAAAAATAATTCCTCTATCTCTCTCTCTCTCTCTCTCTCTCTCTCTCTCTCTCTCTCTCTCTCGCAGTCGAGCAGGCCTCTGCCCTAATTTATTACGACAGCTTAGATGGATATCTCTGACCGTCAGCTTAGCCCGCCTGGCTCGTATAGCACTGAGAAACCTGATCGTATGTTTTTTGTTGATGTTTATTTAGTATTTTAGTGATTAAAAGATTTTGCCCACATTCCAATTTCACATCTGTTAACCGTAGGCTTTGTGTGAGTTTTAAACAGAATTGACAATTACACGATTTTTTCCAGCCAGCCCGACGCCCCTTGTCCGTTGTCTGAATTAGCCTGTTTTCACGTCAATTTATACTAGCCGGATATCTCCACTTCGTTCTATGTAGGGTCTAGTATAATCACTAAGATGCATACTTGCGCGCCACTAGGGTGCCCGATCCCCGTCGGTCCTGATTACTCTGTCATATATATATATATATATATATATATATATATATATATATATATATATATATATATATATATATATATATATATATATATAAGCAAATATTTTAAATTATTTTAAATTAGATTCGAATTGTAATATGTTCGTCTTTTTAAAATGCTAGATAATTGAAATTGAATTTTCTAAGTGCATCCGGAGTCTACAGGAAAGCGTTTTGGTAAAAAATAAAAAAATTGCTTTTATTATTATGGTTATAATATTCGGAGTTACATATTCTGAAAGGGCATTCGAACTAATTGATAACATGGTTGTTATGTTTAATATGTTTTCATTATAATATGTTGGGTGTTCAATTTCTTGTAGTAAAGAATCAGCATTACTTTAAGATTGTAATCGCTAGAAGATATATATCGATGTATCATGTTTTTAACTATTGATTTCATTTAATGTAACATTTCATTGCATTTGATTAAAATATTACTAATTAATGGAGTAAAGTTAGTATGCTGAATGTTATCATCATAATTAGTACTGGTAGTTTTTTTAAATTTAATTTTAAACCACTAATCTTATTAGTTCCTATCTGATATTTTTTAGTTTAAATATTATCAATAAAGATAGTTTAATTTTTTAATTAAATTAATACTGTTATGGGGGCAAGAACGTTAGTTTTGCACGGATTCGTACGTTATTAAAAAATGACTATTTTGTATTGATGTCAGCATTCCTGATTTAAGAGGCCACAGTTTACGCGTATATGGTTTCATAATGAGTGGTGGTAAACAGGGATAAATGTTGATTAATTATGAATCTTTAGTCTAACCTTGAATTTAAGAACAGTGTTTGCTTTGTAAAATGTCCTTAAGTTTTAATGTTAGGTCATCAATTTTGGCGTAAATAAGCATATCATTTAGAGAGTGAACGCAAATAGAAGTCATTATGATCTTATTTTCTATGTTGGTTTCTCGGTAATCCATGTAGACGTTCATACCAATAATAACAACTAATGTGCCCATACAACATTAGTGTTTAATTAAACAGATTTAATCTATGATATATACTTGAAAGATAAAATGTATTTATACCAAGAGTTGTATCCCTTGCTGCAAAGAGTTTTGAGCATATTTCGGGACCTTTACATATAAGACACACTAACATATTTTATTTGCCGTGCCACACAGCGATCTTCAGTTAATGCATTCTAATAAATAGGCAATTCCTCTTCAGTTGTAAATGTATTATAAATATTATTTGTTGATCTATGGAGACGCAATTTGATGCAATGTATTATTTATATTACTCCCAGTCTCACAAATACAACCAAAAGGTGGCGACAGGTGATTGGGATAAATAAAAGTAGTTTCACTGAGCCAATATAATCAAATATTGACGAAAATCACAAACAACACGATTTATTTTAAGAAACAAACGTAAAAAACAATTTACTCAGCAGCTAACAACGCAAATTGTCCACATTGTAGTTTAAGAATTTGCGAATGACAAATCCCGAGGAATTTCTGCACAGTATTCACGGTGGAAATACACTTTTTCTTCTAATTTTTCTCGGGAGTGAAATGATTCGAAAACATGTATATTTATAAGAAAATTAGGGAGCATACTCGTGGCATAAATGTTATTCTTTCGAAAAAAGCAAACGATATAAACATCTCTGAAATACTTTTTGCATACATTTTAACGTTAAACAATTGCTTTTTAACGATCTATATAATTGCTTAAAACTGATAAAGAGATAAGATAGTATATTTTAAATTAAATTCGTCACAAATATATTGTTTAAATGTCTGATTTTGATTGAAAAGTCACATGTTTAGGGCATTCGTTTGCGTTTACTTTCAGGACTGTAATAGAATAACATATGTTTACAGACACATTTTTCACTACGTAGTGCCAAAGTGTGCTAAGCCTTAACACGAGACAATTCTGTTACCACCATCCTGTAATGAACTATATAGAAAGTGTCGTAACACAGGCTAATGAACCCCCGACAAAGAAGGACGCCTCAAGTGTTTGTGAGAAATGCGGTGAGATGCGTTTTGCTCTTTTATTTACTCAATGAATCATAAGTGTTTAAAATGCTTTAATCACGGACATGAATAAAACAATTGTCATATCCAGAAAGCCAAATCATAAAATACACACTGTTGATTCAAATCTTACACACGAAATTTCAAGAGAAAAACATCTGGAAGAAACCAAATTATAATCATGTGTTTGCCACATTGAAAATTGTTTTAAATATTGCCAAAAATGGATTGCTGTAATTGCAAATAGCAGTCAAGTCTATTTTTTATTCGCCACGGCTTCTGACATTACATTCACTTCACGCTATACGTGTGAACATATTGCGTCAGAAAACACTATTCAACTGACAAATGAGATACATCATGGTATGTTGTCTAAAGAAAACATATTTTTTGAACAAGCTGCTTCTCAGATTTAAATTCGCTTAGTTTTAATTGAATAGAGGAACCCCATATTTTCAATATTTTTCTGAAGCGGCTTTTTAACACTTGATATCTTTCTTTGATTTCTGATAATGTAAAATAATTCACAGAATATTCAATACGTAATTTAGCATTTTTTAAAAGTGTATTAAAAATAATTATACACAAACTAAAAGATGACTGCTAAAAAGTGTTATTATATACTAATTTCGAGACCCATATATCTTGTACGATGGGATGCACGTGACATAGTGAACAAATAGTCGAAACGTCTGCAACAAGAAGGAGTACTACAACAAACCAATTACTCCGTATGAGTAGGTCTCATTTTTTTAACAGTGTGAATTGAACATTTATAATGTGAGCTTATTATTCTATAAAGTTGAAGAATTTCTTAAGATGCACATCAGTGTTCGTTGTTTTTGTAAGATGATATTTTCTCTAAACTTAATTGTGAAAATTGTTTGGCACACATTGATTTACTCAGATGCTTTGCTGCAGTAGGCGTTGATGAATAGTAAAAAGAGCTTCAGACAATCAACAGACACAAGTGACTGTTTTAATTACCGAGTCAAACTAGCTCCAGCTTAATTCAAGGAAACAATAGCTGCGGTGGACATCGAAATGACAGGAGTTGCAGCATTAATTTATGCTACCATCGTTACATGCGCTACACCAATATTACGTGTACAGTTTTTTATTTGGAAATTTGAGCGAATCCACTAATATGGATTTTACGGAAAAGCTGAAAGATGTGAACGTTCATTACAAATTAAAAAAATTGTTGTGATGTATGTAGCCGATAGAAAAAGAGGTCGGCATATAGAGAATTAAAAACACTGCATAGCAATGGACGTTGTGGTAGATATAGTTCGATTACAAACGTGGCCAAATAAATATAGCTTTAAGAACGATGTAGGTTTATAGGGTGTAAAGACGCAAACAGTTATATGGTGAACTAGGAACGCATCTAGATAGATGGAGGATAGATCAGAGCGAGTATGAAGTGTATTAAAATATGATGGTAGATTGAATATAAGGACGCGGCGAATTCGATAACGTTCAGGAACGCGATTAGGTAGAGTCATGTAATTTGTTAGTTAGAGGTATATCAATCCGCAGAAGTATACAGACAAGAACTCAGCCAGTCTACCTATGGTTTCTAATGCAGAAAATGAGAAGCAAATAAACAGGAGTGTACACGAGATATATCGGGTACGACGCACCGAGAGCGATAGAGTTTTAGTGTATGCGGCGAAATAGATTGTTCGATCAATCATTCGACTAAGCGAGCTAGATTAACGGTCGGAACGCGGAGGTGTGGATATAGTTTTAGGAAAGGGAATTGTTAGATGTTTAAAAAACGATGAAAGTATATATAATAAATGCGGTGATGTACATATAGGGTAAAGATCACGGTTATGGTATATATGGTTAGTAATTCAGTCGGTTAGATATATGTTTATTTATCCGTCAATAGATTGTTTTGTATACGAAAGAATAAATAGATAATGTGCCAGTCGGCCTTGATAAGAGACAGAGAAGGCAGCGATGTGTATATAGGCTTACGAACACAGCGACTGAGATAGCACGTTCGGAAACCGGCGAGATATATGGGTGTTTCGAAGCAAGGCGAGATTCATAGCTGCTTAATAACCCTGCATAATAGATAGCATTTAAATAACGCAACACAGTAGATAGGAGCTTACTAACGCCTTAACATAAGTAGACGGTTTGGAAAGCTGGAAATAAGATATGGTGGAATTAGGCGGGGTCGATAGACGGTTAGCACCGCGCCATGGTTGACAGTGAGTCAATAATGCAGTGAGTTAGCCACAGTAATATGTATATATATATAACGAGGTTGGAGTGAAACGATATTAAAAGACGATAATAACGCGACCAGGTAGATAGAAGGTGTACGGGCGAGGCAGATAGAGAGGACGAATTAAATAGACGGTTCGGATGATTAACACCGGTGTAATTTATATAGAGTGTTATAAACGTGTTGAGGACATGAGTTAGGAACGCCAACGTATATAACGGCAGTATTCATCAATTATTTAAAAAAGAAGTCAATGTAGATAGAGTATTTTTTTAAGATGCACCCAGTGTGAGTATAAAGAACCTGACTATATTTACACGTGCCTTCATAGATAGAGAATTTAACATAAATAGAAATTTAGAAGGCGTCGAGATACATAGACCTTAACAATGCAGCGGGATTAATAAGCGGGTAGATATAAGATTAAGTGAAATATGGCGCCCGTAGAGTGATGAGTTACTAGATAATTAGAAAAGCGGTGGTGTAGATTGAGGATTAAGACCGGGGAAGAAGTTGATAACAGAACAAAGATGCGTTGTTACAATAGATAGTTGGGTGTTGGAGGACCAACGACGAGATATATAGATCGTTTAGAATGGGTACAGGAAAATGAATAGATAAGAAGAATGCGTGTTTGATAAAATATTAATAATGCGTTGATATAAATACATGGTAAGAAATGCGATTAAGTTAATAGATATATAAGAACTTGGGGAAGTAGATAAACTGGTAAGAATGATACGAGGTAGATGAAGATTAGGATGCGTACATGTAAACAAAGGTGTTGCAACGCGGCACTATAGATAGTCAGTTTAGAAGGGCACAAGGTACTGGGACGATTAGAAACACAGCTATGCAAATCAAGTAATATGTACAGGTAAAAAAGTAAACAACGGTTCATATGTGCGACGAGGGATATAGAGTGTGAAAATCGCAAGTAGGTAACAATAGAAAAATGTGACGAAGTAGACAGGAATTGAGACACATAGATATATAGTTAAATAAGGGTGGCAACGAGACAGTACAAATAAATGCTAAGGAGTTTCCAATCATATGTAGATAGCGAGAAACGCGGAGGTGTGAATATAAATGTATTTACAAATAAGTACAGAGAAAAAAACGTTGGCCGGTGGGGAGAGTGAAGTTTAAGTAGACAGTATCAACGCGTTGACGGATCCAACATATTAGAAGCAACAAGGTAAACAGATTCTTAACCACGATGGCCAGATATATAAAGCGATATAAATACGTCGAGGTAGATACACGCTTAAGATCGCGGCGAGGCAGATACATAATCATAAAAAGAAGCAAGGTGGATAGAGTGACGGGAACGCATCGTGATAGACCGAAAGTAAGAAATGCGACGAGGTAGATAGTTTTAGGAAAAAGCGAGGTGGATAGAGAAATATATATTTATATATATATTTATATATATATATATATATATATATATATATATATATATATATATATATATATATATATATTTCCAGTTTGATAGTGAAGAGGATAGCAATGTCGATAGTTTGTTGGAAATTATACGAAAGCAATAGACGGTTAGAAACGCAACTATATTGAAAGAGGTATAGGAACGCGATGAGAAAGATAGACAGTTAGCGGGTCTTAAGAGATAGTTGTTTCATAAGGAATTAGATAGGCAGTTAAAAAGTGATATATAGACAGTAAGGAACGCGTCAAAGTAGATATAGGGTAAGTAATTTTGCGAAATAAATACATGGTAGGAGATACACCGAAGAACTTAGTCGACAAAAAGAATGCAGCGCGTTGATAGAATATTATTGGTCCCCCGATTTATAAAATCGGGGGACTTATGTTTTGAAGCATGTCCGTCGGTCCGTCCGTCCGTCCGTCCGTCCGTCCGTCCGGATTTTTCTCCGCAACCATTCATTGACTTTCTCTGAAATTTTGCATGAAGTTGTAACTTTGGTCAAGTTAGAAAGTAACATTCTCCGATTTTTAAAAAAAAATCTGGTTAGCCCTCAGGGGGTCAAAAGGCCCGAAATTGCAAAAAATGGCATTTTTGGCCCCATAACTTTTAATCCATCGATTCAATTTATCTGATACTTGGCCAAAATGTGGATGCAATTGTTCCCAATAGTAAATAAGTATCGCTGACCTTGGAACAAATCTGGTTCACGCTCACAGGGGGTCAAAAGTCCCCAAAATGGCAAAAAATTAGATGTTTCTCCCATAACGTTTTATCCATCCAGTCAATTTTTCTGAAACTCGGCTAAAATGTAGAGGCAATTTTTCTAGATATAAAATGAGCATCCTTGACTTTAGAAAAATTCTGGTTCATGCCCCAGGGGGTCTAAGATGGGACAAAAATACCCCATAAATTGCCCAAATTTATTGCATTTTACAGACGCCATATCGAGTCACATACAGAGAGGGGACCACACACGCGCGGCTTGTTTAAATATGTAAATGCACGTTTATTACGCAGCAAAGTAGAGATATATTTAGAATCGCAACAACGGAGAAAATGTCTAAGATAGCTACACAGTAGATAGGAGTGTGTAAGTATTCTGAGGTAGAGAAAGTGGTCTCAACCCAGCATGGGAAATTGCGTGTAAGTTGCTCGGCAAAGTTGATTAACTGTTCGGAAATCAGCATGGTAGATATACGTGTTAGAAGGCAGCGATGGCAATGAACAGCTAGACACGTGTCAGTTAGATATAGGTAGTAATACGGCGAGGTGGATAAACGTTAACGAACTGTAAGAAAGTAACGCACAAACAATATCAGGAACAACCTTCTACCAATATACCATAAGCTTCAATGCACGGCATAGACTATTATTTGCCGTCAATGTCGAGTGGGGGCTCTGTCTATGACCCCCAATTGTTTACATCATAACACACATCAACTGAAAGTCGGCTATTTTGTATGAAGCTCCTTCGGAGTCCTAACACAGTAGAGTCAGTATCTTGTCATACCGAAAAATGTTAGTCTTCGGTATTTCGCTGCCTTCATTCTAGCTGTCGTTATAGCCGCTACAAACTGAGACCATCATCGACCTTACTACCGGTCTCCTTATTCACCACATAATACATCGCTTAACGCTGCACTCCTATATAATTGCTCACCATCCAAGGACACAGACGGAGATATACTACATGCCAAGCGCTCCGTCCCCTCACATCGTTTGGGGACTCACCACTTCCGTCAGTAATTGCCATCCATTCACTCCTGCACTTGTTTGGCCGTCACCCACGTTTCCTTGTTTATATATTTCATGGATGTGTTCTGGTAACAATGGTATAGAATGGTTTAATCGATGCCTTTCACCCGGACTTCATACTTGTACAGTGCATTCGCACAATGGCCATCGTCTTTTGACGTGATATTGTACCAATACGTCACCTCTTCAGCAATGCATCCTTTCCTACTGGTAATCCGTTTTATCGATTTTTTGGATCTCTCGACAATACTATTTCCTGACGGTGTGTATGCACATCAGAAAAGCAATGTTAAACTACATCTTTTGGAAAACATTCGAAACGTATTGCTGGTAAAAGCTGTACCGTTGTCAGTCAAGATTTCCCCGTGTCTACCCCTCTCAAAGAAAACAATGCTGAGCCACTGTATCACAGTGGCAGAATCCTCCCGCTACAAGAGTCAGTATATTTTCAACCCGGAAGGCTCGCAATCTATGAAGGTCAGGTAGTGAACACCCCTATAGTGGGCGACATCACCACCTTAACTTTACTATACGCTTTATTATTTAAGATTTCCATGGTGTCATTGTATCGCTGAAGAACAAATAGATAGACATTCGTGATAGGATGCACTTACAGATTACGCACCCCCTTTTGTCGTACCAGAGGCAGTCCTCTTGACGAAGTAGGTTCTGCTGTTCAAATGGATATGTCGTATTAGGCTCTACTGCATTCTGTTATTATTCGCGGCACATATATGCGACACAGGTTCTGCTTCCTTTAGCCATCTCTGCGGAACTCTAGTAATTGTATGGCCTTGATTTTAACTGTACATGATGACGTCAACGTCTACCAGCAGTGATTGCTCTTTGACCAGTTCTCAAACGGTTTGCAACCGTCTTCCGATAAGTATTTCACAAGCAGGCTTAGTGCTCACTCTTGATTTGTTAGTCACAGTGCTAGTAAGCTATCAGTGAACACTAAGGAGTCGGTATTAAAATGTAGATATCTGGCTTTCCAGTGTATAGCCAGATAAACCTGTTTAAGATTAGCATCGAACTCTACGAGGTTGATGTGTTATACGTCTGATTGTGGCTGCATCCAACGCGTATCATTCAATCGCGGGCACATGTGATTCGGGCAAGAGGCCTGTGGCCAATGAACGTGCGTCAACCCACACGTCAAACACCTCGCCATTGGCGCACCGTTTCCATTTACATAAGTCGGACTTACTCACTCTATTTACAGTCATTGTTAGCATACATCTTGATTAGACACCCTCGATTTGATCGTAGTATCCTTCTCTCTCCGAACATTTACGTCGGTACTAGTCGTCACTTGCAGCCAGCCGCACACTGGGAGATGCCCATAAATCTTTCAGGAGAAACATACACTGTTCTTCTGGTGGAAAGTCCGGCATTTTCTCCAACGTTACGAAAAAAGGACATTGTATAGCCACTAAATACTTAACTTAGAAACTCTGGCCCATATATTTCGATCGTTCCTGAGTTTTGCTAGCCATACCAAACGCAACAAAGGTTCGGCAACACTGTATGTGGATGCGACACCTTCATCCATATACACATCATCGATATAAGGCGCAGGCGCCTTTTAAGTGTGATTGCCTTGTGAATAGCCTGTGTTCATAATATACCTTATTATGTGCAGAGCCACATTCAGGGCAGATTCCAACCGCGTTAAACAGTACATTCTATATTGGTAAATAGCAATCTAGTAAAGCCAAAGTTACCCACCGATGTACACTTGAAGATACGAAGATTGAATATCAAACAATGCTACATTTGATCTTCGCCGTCTACATTCTCTCAGTTTGCTAACGCACACATCAGTGTCTGCAGTATATGCACCCACATAGATGTTTGGTCACCTGGAGTCTATTACAAATGGTCACTTTTGATTTATTCTGCTGTACGACAATCATCAACACAAACAGTTGGAAAGTCACATCGTTTACTCATCGTAGAAAGCAAGAAAACGATTCTCTATCTGTGGCTCTACTTCTACCTAGAATAGTTTTCTGATTTTTGCTAACATCGAATACTCTGTGACACGTGTTTCAGAGTGTAAGGAGCCTTGCTTTCCGCTATGTTCATGTCGCAGTCCATTCATGTCGATGTCGGTAGAATACGCTCGAGAAAACAGTACTTCAATGATGAGAGCTGGCGCAGCCGCACAAACGGAAACTTGCTGGTGAATACATTGTACCTCTCCTGGCTCTCAAGATGGATACTCAGCTTAAGTTTTATCGCGTATATTCTTCAGAAGAGGTCGAATTCAATGTGTACCCAATCATTACCAGGAACTTAATTAAAATAGCACGTATTTATCCCACTCTGAGGCTGAGGGAACTAACTCTACATGAGTGTGTTCTCCCGCCAATATTAATCAACTAGAGGGTCTGCTTTCGCCACACTCGGCACACTTTTGTGCTCACTAGGGGGATTCACACTTTCCTGTTCGTAGCTATTCTTACCGTTCGCAGCACCGATTTCACATCGTGTATGTGAAAGAAGCCGACACATGGTTGTCGTCCCCTAGATCTTGTAACTGACTATCTACAGACGTGTGGCGTAGTCATTAACATCGGTAACCACATGGACAACTTCTTAGCAGTTAGAAGTCCCGAGCTCTCCGTTTGTCGCGCCAAGCGATGCAATCACAAGCTAAGTTGTTTATTCCATCTCATTCGAAACACTTTATTCTGGTGTGGTTCGTCTGACTTTATTTGATTTGCGTTGGCCCAACAACTACCGCAATTAATGCGTGTACATGTAGGGCATCTTTGAATATAGCGCTCGCTCTAGCCACAAGCTGAGAAATGTTCATTTTCTCCATTCCAGAATAATCTCTAAGGAGGTGTCGGGCATGGTCGGGCAAGTTATAGACAAAGGTCGCTTTGAGTACTCGATCCGTCATACCATCGACTTGTACAGAATCTTTCTGCAAGTTCCTCAGAGAAAAGTCTTCGGTTTTTATCCGAGTGAATGCGGTGTGCCACAAAATTCGCATACGCCGAACGTTGTAAATAAAGCTTCCTTAATGGAGGCATACTCCTACTTTTTCTTCACTCAATTGTTGGCACACCGCAAACGCGCCACCTGTAAAACATATATGGGGTGTGCATTCAAACTGGTTTACAGAGCACAGCTCAGTCTTCACAATCCATTCAATATTGGAGTGGCTGGGTCCGAACTACTAAACTCCGGTATACGTTTCAAATCGGTTTTATCTGCGATTATGACGCTGAGATAGCTTGGAAGAAAGCAACACACTGACCAAAAAACATTTTACAAATAAAGCGTCGTACCTCCCACTTTTCAGTTTTTTTCTGTATTCATTCTTATCTCCCTGCTCGTTTAATCAATTCACTTGGAGATTATGCAAATTACTCTTCCTAACTTCCATGCAAGGCACAGGCTATTTCTGTCGGGGGATCCGCTCTGCCCATTACAAGTACGCAGCGTCCTGAATAGTTAGGAAGGTTTTAAATTACATAAAAGTTTACGATCGTAGCGAGCTTGATAGATGGGGTCGAACATAGCGATGTAGATAGTCCTAACAAATAGATAGTTGTTACATATCAAGGGCGTTTAGATAAAAATGTGATTAGGATTGAACACAAATATAAATAGCTGGAACGTTGATTGATAGACACAACGCAAAAGTAGTTTATGAAATAAACTAGACATGTCCGCTGTAAATGCATTACTAATTCTTTCTTCTATTCATTAAACGTTACTTTTCCATTGTTCATGAGTTAGACGTTTTGTGACATTACGCAAGCTCTCTCTCTCTCTCTCTCTCTCTCTCTCTCTCTTTATATATATATATATATCTTATCTGGTGTTCGCCGCCCTTCTGCAGCAGAACAAAATCAAGAGTAGGTCATATTTTTCTCTCATTATTAAACAAACATTTCCCTCCAACAAACAGTTTACATAAGTTTTTCAATAAAAACACCATCAAGGTCAGCTACTCAACCATGCGGCCTATAAGGAGTTACATCACCAGAGAACAAATCACGACAGTCGACACCGGATGCTCATGCCAAAATAAAAATTCTTGCACCCTCGAGGGAAATTGTAAAGTTGACTCAGTTGTATACAAAGCTGTGGTTACGAGTCAAACTGATAACAGTACAGATGTATACTACGGCATGACACAAGGTTCCTTTAAACAAAGGTATTATTCACACATATATTCCTTTAGATACAAAGATCGCGCAAACACATCTTTGGCTAAACGAATTTGGGAACTAAAAGAAGAAGGAACTCCCTTTTCTATAAATTGGAAAATCATAGAGAGAAACCCCATTTATTCACCTATATCTAATGTTTGCCATATGTGTAATGCTGAGAAGTTCCATATTTGTAAGGCCATCATGAACCCAAACACCAGATTTTTAAATGTACGCGATGAGGTTTTTAAGGGATG
>OY744535.1:85702948-85720448 GCA_963556195.1 Sepiola atlantica
TTAATCATTGACGTATGAAAATCAGTACCCCGAGGAAAAACTGATCAGTCGTTATATAAACGTTGTGGTCAAAGGCCGTTGTGGTGTCGCAAACATTGTGAATATGACCGAAGGGAAAAAGCATGAGACATTGTTTGTTGATACTACAATTAACTTCTGGCAGACAATGAGGAAGCTCGAACACGAGCAATTCTCAAAGCCGCAGCGACACTTATAAAGGCATCCTTTTACTTCAACATATCTACTTTAACCCCATGACAAGGCATGATGCCCCTGATGCATTAGGAATACGAATATATATAGAGTCAAGGAGATCATAGAGACAGTATATTGTGAAAATGCCGTCAAACACATGATTAGCGGAAAGGCAGAGCAACAAGCATTTTGTGGCTACCTGTTAGGGGAGCAGTGTATTGGAGGAGGAACCTAGTGTTCAGATGGATTTGAGCGTCTGTATATGCTGATGAAGGCTGGTGAATGTGACTTGAAGTAATTGTTGGAATCAGATTGCATTCGTAATATTTAAAACAATCTAACTTTGATCAGGGATGCACTGGTAAGGGCCTCCAAACTCAGAAATATATGGATAACCTATCAGCACGTGCTAAGAATTGCTAAGACACTTGTTGCAGCTGGTCGAATTGTGTCTTAAGACATGCATCTCAGTGCCGTCTCTACTTGCCTGCTAATATTTGCAGCCACTGGTCATCAAAATTATCTGAAGTCGGCTCATCAATATATCCAGATGTATGCCTTGAAAAATTACAACCTTTCAGTACATTAAAAGTTCCAGTTTGGGGTTCATGTAATCAGTCGTAGTAGCTAATACTGGGCTTGTATTGGCTCTTCTCTGGTCATCGAGCAAAAACTAATGTGCTCACGAAGGGAAGTGGATTGTCCGAGCACAATGGAACAGTGTGGGTCATGTTGCCTACCGTGTCATCCGCTTACAGCATTGAAAGGCAATAACTTACCGCACAAAGTTACACAACAGGCGAACACTATAAGGAATGACTGCCTCTCAGGTGAGAAGAAATAAGACATACCTCAGGGAAATTGCAGAGTAACTAAACAGCTTCATGCCGTTTACACACGATGAATCGTTACACACTATTACCATAGGGATCACTGCTATTGGGTATTCCAATGTTCAGGACTTTTTCGAAATCGGAAAAGACATTGTACAGAGCTTAATAGCAAAAAGTTGAGCATAGAGCAATAAAACAATGTTTCTGCCGATCGTACCATTGAGCGCGTTTTTAGTCCAAATATGTGGGTGGTATCACAGATGAGTTATCTAGAACTTGATGACCTAATGCCCTATAAACTCTGTCTCTACACGATGTATTTATTTTAAGGAAAGGCCATCTTACGTCAAGCAGACAACCCGCAGCTAGCAGCAGCTCCCAGAAATCACATATAATCACAATTGGGCAGTGCTGTGACACAGACCGTTCCAGTAACAGAGCACAGCGTATTAGACGTAGGCTCTCTACGCCGGTTTAAATGGAATGGGGGAGTACCTACAGCTAGATTTCAAATGAGTATGCCTCATATACTGTCGAAAACTATGAGAGAGAACATGTTGTGTTTGATGGTTATGAAGTTTGACCAAGTATAAAGGAATGTACTTAGATGCGTCGAAGTTGAAAGCTAAATGCAGGAAAGGTGAACATTACCGAGGTAACAAAATTTTCTGAGAAAAGGCAAACTTCTTGTCAAATGTGGTAGACAAGCAGGCGCAGACTCAAGAACGGGAAAATTACCAATCGGTACACACGAAACCTAAAAACGAGTAACAGATGACTCTTTTTAATCTACCATCTCATCAAAAAACACAAAACAAACCCCCATCACACAAATCAGACTCATGGTCTTAAGAACGGTGTAACCACTCGACAAACAATGTGGTTACTCTTCAAACTACTGAAGCCCTTACTTTCTATCTGATTATGACAGAGCAGCACACCTCCTTACCGACACCCACACTGTCTTGGAATCACTCCGACTAAAATATACTGATTATTAGAGATAGTTATAGACAGCCCACTCTTTACAAATAAACAAACAGGCTGGGAACACATGAGACCAAGCTCTCTTACACTAAAAAAAAACAGACTGTTCGCCATAACTTCAGGTACAAACTGGAACGCCGCGCATCAGATGACTGATATTCTAACATCTTGAACGACCATGTGTTATCGTACGTGTAAGTACACATGTATAGAAAACTAAGTAAATACACTTCTAAACTACTGCATGAGTATATACATAAATACCCACGTTGACACAAATAATTACATATTGATTAAATAACAATAAAAATATTATTATTTATATATTAATAACAATGATTAATGCATGCATCAATATATGTGTGTACATGTGTACACATATGTTTGCATGTATCTATATATACATAATGTAGGCATATGTCATAGACACATCTAAGTACATGAATAACATAACATATCTCGTATCTAAACGCAGTATGCCTATGTGCGTATTTACGGGTATCGACGTGTATGTGTATAGGAATGGGTATTTTCCTGCACATACATGTGCTTATTTATATACGTGGGCATGCGCATGTGGGTGTTTAGGTGTGCTTACGTGTATATGTGTGCAACTATATATACATGCCAAAGCGAAGACATTCTTCCGACTATTACAAATGTTGCTAATCACTTTGAAAATACACGAAACACGATACTGAATGATATGTCTGATACAAACACCGACATATATGAAGTATAACGATCTTAGAATCATTTATGCCGGACAAAACAAGGAACATGAGTCACCGCTTATCACGACCAAATGATAACGGGTAATGAGAGTCTTAGTTGGCGATGAAAAGCACAATGCGATATTAACATCAACAACAAACAAAGTATAGCATCAATCCCGTCGAATCCTGCAACACCCACGCATATTTGTTTCAGAATTTAAGTATTGCAGAATATATAAGTACTAAGTGGCTGCGTGTCCCGGCCTTGTCAGGTTGAAATATAAATGAAAAAAAAAATAACTTAAAAAAATAACTATTAACGTATCACTTCTGAAAAGAAATATACGAAAAAAAATCAACTGTAAGTAAGTTAAGTATTTCCAATATGATATACATTTATGTAAAAGAATTTACGGTAGATCTTGACTATCACTTTCAGCGTAGATTACGCCCTCGAAAATTTCAAATTATGCTTTCTTTGCAATTACGTTATTTTATTCCCCTACGGCATATCGACAATCGAAGTGGTCAAATGACATCTCTAGGTAAGATAAATATTTCATTTTTTTTTTGGAAAAATATGAACTCAAAATATTTAAAGATGATTTTTAGAACAGTCCAACATAAGATTTTGGTCAGATGTGGGTATTTAAACAGGCTCTTATATTATTCGTGTTGTATTTTCAAACGGCTTAGTTCGGCATACTTACAGTCTATTAATATATGGTTTACTGTATAATAGTTATTGGCATGATATACACATTGGAGACTCTTCACCTTATTAATGATGTATGTGTATCGTGTCTAGAGTATAGCTACTACAACCTCTTCTCTTCCTGCATCTCTGTAGTTGTGCAAATCTCGTGTAATTTACTACTTCGCCATTCATCCCAAGATGTTTGCCATCTTTATTGATTATATTGCTTATAAAGGGTCGAAGATCAGCGTATGGACTCCTAGTATTGGTAGATTGCATGGCCGTCGCTTTTTTAGCTTCCTGGTCTGCTTTTTCATTTCCACTAAGGCCGATACGGCATTATTAGTTAACTTACACGGCCTTATCTTATAGATAGATGCTATCTTGTTTAAGATGTGTTTTTATGAAAGGGGTATCCATAGTTTTGTTATTCAGTTCTGTGAGCTCTGATAGGAAGTCGGAGAAGATGATAAATGTATCAGTGTTACTATCTTCTATTATTTTAGTGATAAGCTTCTGCACTGAAAATTGACTGCATTTTTTTCTGCTTTAAGATAGCCATTCTGTCTGATTCTTTAGATTCATCTGTTTAGATGTGCTTAGTGTTGGGATGATGTTTTTTTATTATTTAACATTCAGTGTGAAATGTAGTTGGATTGATTTTGTTCTTTGAATTCATTGAAATCAAGGATACACGATTGCTGTTTGATTCCCATGGTGGAATTTTGACAACTATTGATTAGTGTAGTGGACGAGTGTCCAATTCCAGTTTCTGTCTATGCACCTCATTACTTTAATTATAAGACCTAATAGGGGTGATATTTCTCTCAAACATTGTTTTATATTGTGTATTTAACACGCAGTGATAGGCATGATTTTACAGACATAATGACCACTTTTCACATATTAAAGTGTCAATTTGTATTTCTTTAGATGTAAATGGACCTTCATTTGCTTCGATATGTAAGCTTTCCACTGGAGACGCGCTGGAACTCTTCTAATGTGAGTTTTTGTCACTGGTGATGACCACTGTCAACTTCATTTGCTTTATTTAGCGATTACATGTACACAATCATGAAAACATTCTCAAATAAGAAATTTGAAAAGTATATATTTTATATTCGTAGTTCGAGGATCACTTGCCTATAAACAATTCATGTAAAATGAGCAACTGAATTATTTCCCAGTTAGCGGTAAATCGAGATGTATAACCGAATGAGTTCGCCATTTGGAGACGTGAAAATTGGGTTAGTTGCATTTTTTTTAATTCACTATTTGTTATTCTCTTTTAAATATAAATGGTGAGGGGAAATTCATTTTTTTAAAAAAATCATCAATTTTAATTTGGGGGGCGGATTCAATTCCGAAATTAGCGACCACTTGAAAAACATTCGACCATGATAGAATATACCCGTGTTTGACTACGTAAACCAAACGATAACGAACGTTAAGGAAATTCACCGATCAATCGACACAATACGAACCGAACTAATTTTAATTTAATTTTTACCCTAACATAACCCTAACCTAAGCTTAAGCTCACTCTAACCTAGCACTATACTAACTCTAACATAACCATAACTTTACCCTGAAGTAAGTTTTAGTTTTACTTTGCAAAGTCGGTTTGGCTCTTTTCGTATTGGGTAGAAACGTCAAAACTTCATTCGGTGTTCCCCGAAATTCGGGACTACTTACTTCCTTCTGCGAATTCCTGTATTCAGGTGTCTACCCCCTAAAAGTACCCTCCGTCTATCTACACACTACAATTCTGGAGTATGAACAGAGACAATGTATCCTAAAACATGAAATAATGTTTCCGCACTCATTTCATTGTAAACACACTCTACCTACAAAATTACATTTAAAAAATATCAGCTTAGTAAACACATACTTTCTTTAATCTAGATTTAATTTTTATTTACATGAAATATTGAAAATAAATTGCTTTCATATCTATATATCACCGTTATATCGCCCGGAAGTGGATGCTTAATTTACGTTAAATTTATATAGGAAAATGATCACCTACCTTAAAAGTTAATATATTATTGGATTCTTTTTTAGTAAATATTTTAGTATGAGTACATTTTTGTTTTAATATTCCCAACGCCAAGCCGGACTACGGGCCCTGCTAGTATTAATATTAAATGGTATGTGAATGTTAAAGTACAAAAAAACAAACGAAATGGTCTGACTGCAAAGTCTAAAAATCAGAAGAAAACGTATATATCCGTGCAGAAAACAAATAAGTAAAAAGGGATAGAAAACATCTCATTATGGGAATTGAGTAAAGGCGGTTAGTGATGAACTTTCTATATGCTTTATCAATTGACTTTAACACTGAAAATGCTCTCGGCTGGCATTTTGATACACTTATCTCGTGACGGCATGGCTATATAGATAATGTAAACAAGTTCAGCTCAGCATCGCACCATAGGTCTGAAGCTGGGGAGAATTTTCTTGAGCTTAAATAATGAACCTCTCACTGGGTAGTTATAGTATATATATATATATATAAATATATATATATATATATATATATATATATATATATATATATATATGCTAACATTGTTAATATAAAATAATTCGCCTGTTTGATTATACCTTGTTTTATTTTTTCAATTTGTATTCATCGCCCTGTTTGTATAAAGAATAAATACATTTCTAATAGGTATCACGAACGTGCTTGATTCTCCGTCGAATTATCCTCAGGGGTTAATAGCACATGAACAGAAATGTAAGAGAATAACATATTTTTTTAACGAAACGCGGATAACGTGCAGATAACGTATTCGCATTGTTCAATGAAAGACGAAACAATGCCCAAATTGATAATTATCAACTCCCCAAAAAATGAGCGATTACTAACCTGGATATTCATACGTGACAGTTAAGATGCATTCACCTTATTCCCATCTCCGACCCATCATATCCTTAATTAATTCCCCTTTATATTCCTTTACAAAAACCTTAAATGAACTTATCATCCGTATTTACCAAGTAAATATAGTCTTAATCTTACACTAGAATTGTTACAAATCTTACAAAGCAAACAGCCGGGCAATAAGATACTTTTCTTGATGTAGAAAGTTTATTAACGCATGATACACCCGTTAATAATATATGCAATATACCGTCTCCCGCTCCACTTTAAATTAATTAAAAATACTATAAAAGTTAATGTTAATTTGCACTGCGGCAGTACCTATTTATGACTTCTATGCAACACATGTACACTCAAATTGATGGCGTTTCAATGGATTTGGTTATCGACACGATCCTTAACGAATTCTATATGGCAAACCGTAAAAACAAAATATTTAATAACATTAAAAAACAGCGTTACGCTCAATATGTCGGCGATATTCCTACGCTAGCTGATAATCATTAACAAATACACAGACTTCAAGAGCTTTTCAAAAGAAATGGTGTTCTTAAATTCACCATAAAACTGGACGGAAACAAATAAATCTTATTCCTAGATGTTCGTATTAACTCTTTTAATAATACATTTAACAGTTATACTTATTCAAAAATAGGTACAATTCTAATCTGTTTAGTTACAAGAGCGAGTATCCCTATCGGTACAAACTACTTATTCTTAGAGATCTATAAGACCGGGCCAAATAAACCACCTCTTCCAAAAAATACCATTTATTGAATAACAAATATAACAAATACTTATAAACAACTAATTCCCTAATTATATCGTCGATGAGCAAATACAATTAATGATTGACAACTTAAAAAACACAACTACAAATGATAATAATATAATATATCACAACAAAAGGCATAGGTAATATTGTGCACAATTGACAACAATGATAAAATTAGATACATTATTTACTATACGAAATGTAAAATCTAAAATCTTGTAGTAAAAAATAACACCTCTCCATCACTAAAACCATTAGTAAAGAACCAATGGTATTAATAAGTTTAAATGCATTTGGAGGAACATAACTCCCATAATAATAATAAGAAAGCTAATACCAACATGAGTTTTACAACCACTGTTATATCCCGCCGACTCACCATGCATCTTGTTAACTGTAACTTAATTCATCAAAATCTACAAATCCATACAATACGCCTCTCGGATTTAAGACAAATTCAATTTAATAACACTAAAATAATACATTCCGAAACTAATTTTTTAACATTTGAAATAATAAAGGTGTCTACATAATAACACAATAGTATACTATCAATACCATGACGTATGCCACCAGTGGTAACATGTTAAAATGCTTAACATAATACGATTTTATTCTGTAATGCCACACTGGCGTCACTAAATTTAAAATGTCAACGTCTTTCCTAAAACAATAAGAACACGCTCGCTGCACGTTTCTCCGCTCTCTATTTAAAATCTCTTTTTTCTCCAGCGTTTTTGTTTATTTGCTTTTGACATATTAGGATGATACGACGAAGAGTCGTAAATGTTCGGGATATCTATTGGATATTTATTTATTTTATTTTATTTTAATACAAAAAAAACATTAGAATAATTGAAAAAATAAAAAATATATATATATAATTAAATAGACGAATTATTTAATTTTAAACTGGTTGGGATCCTCCAGCCTAACTGACTCAGCCGGCAACTCTACGTATACTTTCTCCTTAGCTCACTCTGTTGCTTGGCCACTCCTGATGGCAGCAGTACGCGTAATGTACACTACCACCCGTACGGGCCGTGGCTTTACTCATTTCGTATACACGTCCCTTAAAGGGCCGTGACAGTTAACATTTAATACTCGTTATTTTTTAAAACATCATAAATCACATAGTTCATATATTGTTTGCATACCTTTTGTTTTCGCCGTGTAGATCGTCGTGTTGTTTAGTGGATGAATTCCGTTGTCTGCAACAAAAGCCCCATGACGCACTCCGAAGACAAACCATCCTCTTAACTTCCAATATTTTTGTTACAAGCGTCGCTATTTATCAGCCTGGGTCATTCACTACGCCGTGAATGAGAGAGAGAGAGAGCAAATCACTACGTTATCGTTGTTAGTTAACAATTATTTTCCAATAACTGGTGGAGGGGGAAAGATATATCTAGCTTGTATTTTCTTAGGGAAATATTTCTCTTATATGTTGTGAATTACATTTTAACAATCACGTCTCATCAGGTTACTTCCAAACCTCAGACTGACGACACTCGCTTCTCACGAAGAACGAGTGACGTCATGGATTCCTCTGTTTCTCACGTAAGGCCTGTGTCGTCACAGAGCCTCTCGCAGGTGCACACCGACCCTTTATCCGGGGGCTCGTCACACGGAGACCACGTCACGTCTATGATCTCTGAATGAGAACAGGCCCCATTCCGCACTCGACTGCCGGTTCATCCCGCGTTAATTCGCGCAAGTCAGACCAACGATTTCCAACAGATACGTCCATTCCCATAGGACCATTATCCTACATTACTCCCCTCCCTATACAAAAACAATCTTAGGATTTTAATTTTTACACACCCCTCCGCAAGGTCTGGTCAGAACCATGCATTAGCACAGCTGGACATCTCAGGTCCACCCTCTTGACCCGGCTGTCATAAATCGGCCTTATGGTTTTTCCTAGGAAGTAAGGAAATTCCCCTTACGATCGGTACTGGCTCTATGGGCATCCCTGTCACAAGCGATAATAAGACACGCTGGGTGTTCCCTTGTCTCAAGAGTGCTTGACCACTTGACCCCACGGACATCTGCACACGATACCTAGTCATACAATTCACCACACCCATCCATTTAATTCTAACACACAGGGTGAAACAGAAGAAAACATTTTAAAATTCTCATAATTCCGTACTGGTCAGCCATCTAATTTCTCTGTAAAATATGTATAATATAATATTCGATCCTATGCTTTTCAACACGGGCCAGAGCGATCCTCAACTCCCAACCCAATGTGATCCGTCAATTCCTGCGAGCCTGCTCGCTGCACTTTGTATATCTCTTCCAGGGGGGGGGGGGCAATACTTCAGGGCTAGCGACTCGCATTTTCAATATACTATCTACGGGGCCCAACATTCCCCGTTGACCCCACACACTCTCCCTAATTCGGACATGACATCGCTCTGGCGCCATATCAAACCGTTCCGGGTCGGATCAAATTCCCCAGACGAACCTAATTTCACAATCACCCAGACCCGCCACACTGTCGCGGCGCCGTAATGGGCCCCACCGACCCACTAAACAATAAGGGCCCATACCGCTGCTATAACTCCGAGGTTACCCCCTCCCCCCCAAAAAAAATATATAATTTCACTCCTTTCATGGCTACAAAATCGCGCCACCTTCGCGCGTTTGCACGGAATCAACTCTTTGTCCGTATAATCGCAAGCTCACTGACTACCTCAACGGGTCATGCGTAGCAAATATAACTCTATACCAACCCGTCAGTTGGAAAAGATACGGCCTTACAGCCTGCACATTGGACCTTCTCAACACCTTACCGCACCGCCAAAAGCTCAACTTTCTCATTCCAACTTCCTTTAATTGGCTGAGTTCAACTTAGTCTTAATAGTTACTGTTTATTTTTTATTTTATATACTAATATGTTAATATGAGGAGGTGCAAAAAAAAACATAACAATGCTCATGGCTAAACAAAAAAACAAGGAAACTTATTCAATGAGTCTCTCTCGACGATACATTTAAATCAAACAAAACACATTCAAAACAATACAATTTGAGTGAAAAATGTCCACTCGACAAAAACAAATAAGAAATCAATTCCCCCACCCACCAATTGCATGTTTTAACATGGACAGAATATGTTCTGATTGTGTCGGTGTGTGTCAGTTCGTCACTGTATCTTTGTGGTCTCTCTACAAAGTTACAACTGCGTGTGTACAATAGTACATTGTTTTTTATTCTAATTTCATGTGTGCGTGTGTTCACTTTGTGTATGTGTTCTAACATGCTTATTATTACTTTTTTATATTTGATTTTGAGTGTGCGTGTGTTTGCATGTTTTCTATTCAGGTGTGTTTCTATTTTGTCTTTACGGCACATCGCGCCTTTTTTCTCTCAAACAAAACAACGACTTTTTCCTAACTGTTTTGTAGTTGTCTCTTTATCGGCAGTATTTGAACCTAAGATCCAAAATTTTCTTTCTTTTATTTTTCTTCTTTTAAGAATGTCCCGGACACAGCAACCAAAAAGGTGTTAATTGCATGGACCACTCCTCCTGGACCGCGGAAGTACGCATTTTGTACACTCGCACCCGCTACGGACCGTAGCTTTACTTATTTCGTATACTCGTTCCTGAAAGGGCCGTAGCAGTTCAACTTTTATTCTCGTCATTTTTAAAAACATCATAAATCACATAGTTCATATATTGTTTGCATACCTTTAGTTTTCTCCCTCGCCGTGTAAATGGTCGTGTTGTCTAGTGGATGAATTCTTTTTTTTTTCTTCCTTCCTCCCTTCGTTTCTGCAACAAAAGCCCCATGAGGCACTCCGAGACAAACACTCCTCTAAAAGTCCAATATTTGTGCGAAAAACGTCGCTATTTATCGGCCTGGGCCATTCACTATGTCGAGAGTGAGAGCGAGAGAGCAAATCACTACTTCATCCTAGTTAGTTAACAATTATTTTTTAATCACTCGTTAAGGGGTGAAAAGATATCTCTCGCTTGTATTTTCTTAGGGAAATATTTCCCTTATCTGTTGTAATTTACATTTTAACATTCACGTCCAATCGGTTTGCTTCCAAAACCCAGACTGACAAAACTCCCTTCACACGAAGAACGGGTGACGTCACGGATTCCTCTGTTTCCCTCGCAAATCTGTGTCGTCACAGAGCCTCTCGCAGGTGCACACCGACCCTTGATCCGGGGTCTCATCACATCTGTGACCTCTGACTGTGATAACAGGCCCACTTCTGCAGTCGACTACCGGCCACACCGCGTTAATTCGCGCAAGTCAAACCAACGATTTCCAACAGATACGTCCATTCCCATAGGGGCATTATCCAACAACTCCATCTTTAAGACTGTCGATTTTCCCATCCGCATCCCCGATCGAGTAGACCAATAAGCCTCACGTCTAGACTTTATCTTGACCTCAATGCGCGTGGCTTGTGTGACGAAAGCGCACAGCCCACTCGGGAATGCTAATTACATTGTGCTAATGATAAATATCACCCTAAAAAGTCGTCCAACAGCTGATATACCGTTGCTCAAAATAACGAGATACTATGAGCAGGCTGATTTTGAATAAATCAGAGATAACACCAGCGACGCCCCATGGAGGGAAACCTTCTGACTCCCTGCTGACCAGAGTGCAAATGAATTAACTGAATGGGTCAAAGCAGCCATTGAAGCCTATGCCCCCATGCGCAAATTATTTAGCAAGTCCCACTCTCCCCAATGGTTCACCTCGGAATGTGCAGCTGCCATTGCTTAGAGGCATCAAGCGTTCCGTAAATTCGGCCGCCATAAGTCAGCTACTAATAGACATCAATTTATAAAGTCAAGAAATAATTTTAAAGGCCGTGATGGCGAAGCAAAGAGAAGGTATAATAAGTTAACAAAAAGCGCATTCAGTCACTGAAACTAGGTATTTGTAATTTCTGGAAAATCGACAATAGTGCAGTGAACAATAGTCAATCAACGATTCCCCCACTATCAATCCACAATGATGTCGTTTCCACAGCCACTGATAAGGCTTAACTACTTGCCCAGCGTTTCGCTTCTAACTCCACTTTGAACTCAGATAACCACCCCCTCACCAAATTCCCCTTGCGGACCGAAGCTACACTGGATTACCTTGGCATCATCCCATCCCAGGTCACAGACATCATAAAAAAAACTTGACACATCCAAAGCTTATGGGTCTGTCTTATACCTGTAATAGTAATAAAGAAATGCTCTGCTGAACTGGCCCCGTCCTCTCAAAACTTTACAATAAATACCTAGCTGAATACTGCTTTCCCGATAGCTAGAAAAGTGCCTCTGTGGTACCAGTGTACAAGAATTCTTGGAATAGAACCGACCCTCAGAACTACCGCCCAATCAGTCTACTGCCGATCTTTGCTAAAATCTGTGAATCCTTAATCAATCAAGCGATAGTACGGCACTTAGTTAATGCTAAACTTTTTTTCTGGCCGCTAGTATGAATTTAGGCAAGTACGATTTATTGCAGACATCCTAACAATCATCTCTGAACGCATGTATCATACACTCGACAAAGCAGGAGGAGCTCGGGTAGTAGCGCTTGATATATCCAAGGCCTTTGAAAAGGTATGACATAAAGGGCTTCTCCGGAATATACGCTCATACGGTATTACTGGACGATTACTTGATATAATTAGAGCTTTCCTTACGAAAAAAAAGATCCGGGTTGTCTTCGATGGCCGTTAATCTAAGTAACATGACATAAATGCTGGTGTACTCGAGGTATCTATCTTTAGACCTTTATTGTTCCTGATCTTTATAAACGATCTCCCTGATCACATTGAGTCTGAGATTGGTTTATTTGCTGACGACACAACGCTTTACTCTCGCCATGTTAGCAAAACGGACGCGATCATGTCCGAGGCAGTGGCTGAATTTTAAGAAATTACCTCCAGGTTGACCTGGGATGGGGTGATAACCAGCTTTCAGTGCGGAGATTGTGCCCCGGGGACCCTGAGTTATTTCTTTTATCACCTATGTCCTTCACTGATAGGGCAGTAGTTTACATACACATTTTCAAGCAATTCTGCCCAGCGGTTTTGTGAAGATATCACACAAAGATCAGGCGGACAGACACACACGTAGTTACTATTTTATATATATAAAGATATATATATATATATATATATATACATATATATATATATATATATATATATATATATATATATATATATATATATATATATAGTCTAAAGAAGCTTTGAGTTATTTTAAATAAAGAGACAAAAAAAAAAACAAAAGGAAAATGCAGTTTAAATTCCCAGAGAAACTAACTAAATCCAAAATAGTGTAGACTTAACATTTGTTGGAAAATTCATAATATATAATAGTAAGTAAATAAAATAAAAAGGGGGATTAAGTATCTAACGTAAGCATCTAATATTAACACGGGGATCTTCAGCTGTTTACCATGTAACTGTTTCGGAGATTTAAAAACAGGACAGTTATATGCATGGCTCTCCAATGGTACAGATAAAACTACCATTTCCCCAATAATCAAGTGTCGAAATAATTCAGCTTAAAATGTTACTTATATATACATAAATAAATAATAAAATAATAATAATAATAATAATAATAATAATAATAATAATAATAATAATAATAATAATAATAATAATAATATACTACTCTTAAAACTACCGTGTGATATGGTAATTTGCATATCAAATAACATTCTTTATAACAATAGTAATACTAGTAATAATAATAATAATAATAATAATAATAAAATACTATCTAAACACTACACCTACGAACCATTCTACGATATGGTAGCTAGAAATAAAATTATATAGGAATTAAGGTTGCATTAAAAAAAAAAATATATATATATATAAATAAATAAATTAAAAAAAAAAAAAAAGCTTTAGTACCTTTGGTACCAGAAAGGCAAATAGATAAGAGGAAGGAAGCCTAGCTATACAGATCTAAATACCCAATATATAGTCTAAAGAAGCTTTGAGTTATTTTAAATAAAAAGACAAAAAAAAAAAAAAAAAAAAAAAAAAAGGAAAATGCAGTTTAAATTCCCAGAGAAACTAACTAAATCCAAAATAGTGTAGACTTAACATTTGTTGGAAAATTCATAAATAAATAATATATAATAGTAAGTAAATAAAATAAAAAGGGGGATTAAGTATCTAACAGTGAAACAAAAGCAGGAGACCTTAACGTAAGCATCTAATATTAACACGGGGATCTTCAGCTGTTTACCATGTAACTGTTTCGGAGATTTAAAAACAGGACAGTTATATGCATGGCTCTCCAATGGTACAGATAAAACTACCATTTCCCCAATATATATATATATATATATATATATATATACGTGTGTGCATGATAATTCAAGGGAGAAATTCGTAGGTAATATGAAATGCTGTATGTTTTCTGAAGGGTATCGTGTGTTGGACGAATTTTGATCTATGTTACATTGATTTAATTTATTCCGGAAGAAATATTATTCAGTAATATTCTATACATTCACCAATGCGTAATATATCAGTTGAAATATAAGGAGTGTTCATTTAAGTTTGCACTTGACAGCTATGCAAGCCCATCCTTAATTGTTATAACATTTCCCCGTCGTGTTGACGACAGGCGCCATATGACGCCCAGAATTTCACCTACAGCCATTTATCTATTAAAATAAAACATGTCCTTTGCTGAGACCCAAATAATTTCTAAACTTCTTGATTTCTACACATAAACTTCATATGAGTTCGCTGTATGATTACCGTATGGAATACTGTGCTGGATTAAGTCAATGGTATGCCGAGTTAATATCTTATAGTGTCTATTTTGATCAATTACTTCGTAACGCACGAGACTAATAAGCTTAAATATTGAATTATTGTTTATAACAGGTAAGTATACTTATATATTGTATACGTATGCACAAAACAAATTTACCGATTATTTGACATTTTGTAAAACAACTGCTACGCGTCAAACGTCGTAATGTGGGTAATATTTATTTTGATTTTATTTCATACAAGGTTGTAAAATGGGTTTGAAGCCTTTCGTGAAAATAAAGATTTTTCCGATTTTTGGTATTTTAACATTTTTTGAATATTTTAACATATTTTAGATTATTAATCATTTATTATCAGACATCAATGAATAACATTTTCTAAATGTCAGAGTTGTAGGTTGCATAATATGAGTGGTATATAAGTACAAGCTCCCGTTTAAAAATTCTAATATGTAGTGAATTAAATGTTTTCAAAGATTCGCCCAATTTCAGTTACATCTAAACGCAACTTCAACTTTATTTTTAGATTTAAAATCATGTAATTGAGTTTGTCAAAATGTGAATAAAGCTTGTAATTATAAGGGTAAGTGTCATTATACCGTGATGTTTACCATTGTAAGGGGCATGCTAGTTAATCAAAGTGTTATGCTTGGGGAATAACTTTTGCTTGTCGTTCCCCACTATTGTTCTTGTTCGTGTCATTAAATGATAATATATCTAAAATGTCCCAGAAAACAAGGACACTAGACATCTAGTATACAAAAGTAAGTATGTATCCCTCTGCATGCCCATCTTAAACTCAGAAACTTACAACTATCCACTGTTACCTACGTAAAAAAGTCAGTCATCTGCCGATATTTTAAAATCTTTTTCTTTATATGTGTCTTTCTCTACATTATATTAAACCAGTTCCCAAAGACACATATTTGGGAAAAATGTATTAAAATATAAGATGATTGAGGATAAATAGTTTTAGAGATAATTTTAAACAGTAAACACACTTTGTTATCTCTTCCGTTTTTAATGATGCTCCCGCCAGACTCCTCGTATCCATGTAAATCTTTAATAGCGTTTAATAAGCAATTATATATATTGTTTCCATGTTTTAGTTGCCTTAACTATTTTGTATTCTTACATCAAATGAATATATTTTGTAAAATATATAGAATCATTTTTTAAGGAAATTGGATAGTAAAAGTTTGTATATGTTTTATGTAAAATCTTATTTTTATAAACTATTTCTTCTGAAGAATTACTAATTGGAACAGTAAATGAGATTTAAATTAAAATACTTATGGGTGCTGAAGTAACAAAAAATAATTTCCTCTTGGATGTATTCAATTATTTGCAAATTTTTATTTTTTTAAATACCGATTACTTTATTAGCATGAATCGAATTCAATTCCGGTAAAAAAGAAAACCTACTAGTTAAGTAGAAAGTAACTCGAATAAACGTTGGCATTCATTTGAATATAAAACCATCCCTCAACAAATAGATCTAATCTATAAGTGCATAGTTTTAGTGCCTTATTGTTTAATACGAAATAGGAAACACATTGGTGTTATTATATTGTAGACAAAGCAAAAACAAGTGTAGTATAATGTATAATGTTTTCATTAGATATGGTATTTTAATATGTATATTATTCATTTTTGTACACCTAATCTCATATTATTTTAAAGTATTAAGATCTCAATAGTTACACATTTGATAGATGTGTATGCTTATGCAAAGACAATAACTCATAAAAATCTAGGAAAATCAAAGTAATTGTACCGATCTTAAGTATAAGTTCAAACCTGGTGTTCACAGATCAGCATATCATATTCAGTAAACATTATTTTCTTCCTAAATAATGGAAGCTTACCACACATTTTCTCCTCGTATGTAACATCAATTCCGCTCACTAATCGAGCACATCCATATATTCAGTAAACACATACACACATGCATAGATACACCTTTCAAATATATATATATATATATATATATATATATATATATATATATATTTATACATATATATATATATATTAAAACTATTCATAAACTATATGTATATACATATATATATATATATATATATATATATATATATACATATATATATATATATATATATGCGGAATAAAACCTATGTATAGCTGTATATATAAAATCACTCAACTACACATTGATATAGATATGTAAATACATGCATTCACAGTTAAGGACATATTTTTATTTACCCATTCTTTCAGAAAGTTAGATACAAGGTCATTTGTGGAGTTGACAAATGTGTTTCGGTTGAGCGTACTGTATTCGAACTTAGCGCACCCAGGTGTTTGATCCGTGTCGTTACACATTTAGCGAGCATCACTCCAAAAGATATATCCGTTCCTAATGCATCCTCGCCATCATAATATAAGGTTATTTTCGAAAAGCATTGATTTGGCGAAAAGAATTATCATTCTAAATTGATAAAATTCCAGATATATATAAAGACACTCTATACTAAACTGTATGATAACATTCCAGATTATATTTTATTAATATAGTAGAGGTGTACATGTAACTGTTGACTTGTATTGCCTGATAATTGTTTAACTTCAAATATTTAGTATGCATATAAAGTTAGGAAATCCTG
>OY744535.1:85725448-85732948 GCA_963556195.1 Sepiola atlantica
TATATATATAAACATATATATATATATATATATATATATATATATATATATATATATATATATACCGATGATTACCACACAGGCAGGTGCCCTGTCAGTGCTTGTCTCATACACAGTCTACGTTTGATATATATATATATATATATATATATATATATATATATATATATATGGGTGGGGCGTCTGTGTTTGTATGAATGTGTATACGTATTTATATCAATATATACTTTCTATAAACAAGACAACGTTAATATATACATATAACTATGGATGCATATTGATATATATATATATATATATATATATATATATATATATATATATATATGTACATGAATACATATGTTATTAAGAATGTACTTATTTACATATACATATATATATATATATACATAAATACATTCTTAATAACATAAGTAAATACATATGTATTTGTATATATATATATATATATATATATATATATATATATATATACATTCAGATAGACAAATATGTAACAATATGTATGAATATATTTATAAACACACACACACACACATATATATATATATGTGTGTGTGTGTTTGTGTATGTGAAAAATTACAAACGAAAAACAGGTTAGAGTGCAGGGAGAAAAACAGAAACAAGTAATTTGACCAGTTTCGTTCGTGTTACCGAACGTCTTCTGAACACGTTGTCTAACACGAACGAAACCGGTCAAATCTCTTGTTTTTGTTTTTCTCCCTGCACTCTTTCCTGTTTTCCGTTTTTCATGTTTCACACATTTAGTCTACCACGGCATTTCATTTACATGACTTATCGTGTATTTTACCCTATATATATATATATATATATATATATATATATATATATACAGGGGAGTTTGCATTACTTACTAGACACAATCATCGAGTACATTGGTCTCTCTGTACAAGAGTTTGTCAGGAAAACCTGGCATGGGGATATTGTTTTTGACCTACTATTTAAAAGAGCATAGTATTCGCAGCCCAAAGAAAAAAAAACTTAACACATCTTTACAATAGCTCATACGAATAATGTGCACTTTCTCCTGGTGACGTTTCCTCAAGTAAAAACACTTGCTTGATACACCAGCAGAATAAATGAATTCCTGTCTTTAGAGCCGGTATAACCGAAATACCAGTAGAACGATATATTATAACATAGTTAACTAGTACACAAGGGAAAGTAAAGTTCATGTTATTTAACTTCTTTACCAACTAAACGGTTTAGAGATAAATGGGGAACTTTCATGGAACACTAAGATTCCTATGTATCCTACAGAGAGATCAATATTTAACCCCAGGAAAAATGCCCCTTTATTTCTGAGTACTTCAGCTGCAGTAAAATAAATGAAACAGGAAAATGCACGCGTATATATAAATAAATATATATATATACATAAATATACATATATACATACATATATATACAAGTATAAATGTGTATATACATTTACGTAAATATCTATATATACATATATAGAGACACCCACATATATATTTATATATATATAAATATATATATATATATATATACATATACAAATATCCATATATATATATATATATATATATATATATATATATATATATATATATATATGCATCTGCTCACACACGAGTATATACATAACTATACAAATATATACGTATACACATACATATACATATATATTTATATACATATATCTATATATATATATATATATATATATACATACATGCATACACACACACACATATATATATATGTATATATATGTATATATATATATATTCATGTATATATATTTATATATATATAGTGTGTGTGTGTGCAAGTTTTGTTTTTGCTTGTGCGTTTTCTTCTCCTATTTTCTCTGGTGATGTACTTCTCCGCAACTACATTCATCTTCGTTGTTCTCTCCTGCGCCCCGCCCTCTGTGGCCCTCTTACACTTTCTTCATTGCTCACATGATTCTACTCATCCCTTTACTTGTGTAAGACAATCTCTCTCTCTCTATCTCCTAATTTCTCTCTTTTTCTCTTCCTTCATTTTTTCTTTCTTTCTATTTCTTACTGTCTCTTTTTTGTGTGCATGATTCCCATTTGTTATGTCTAATATGTGCGTGATATTCAATTTATTTGTGTTTCTTTCGCTCTAATTGTCTTTCTTACATTTTCTTCATTTGCTCCCTCTTTTTCTTTCTTTTTTCATACTCTGTTTTATATCTTCCTGTCTTGTTATCGCTATCATTAAGGACTTTTTCTCTTTCTTATTCTATCCTCATTTTTACAAACAATTTCTCTTTTTCCCTCTTTCTCCTTTTCTATCTCTCTCACTCTAGTTCCCTCTCAAATATATATGTACACTTTGTTAATTCACTCGCCTTTTAAATCTTATTCACACAATTTTCTAATTCCTTGTCGCATTCCACCTACGTTATTTCTCTCTTTGTATAACGCCCGCTATCTATCTTTGATTCCCTTACTCGCTTGCTTAATCTACCCATCTATCACCCTTGCTTGTCCTCTCAATCTATATACGCACTTCGATCACCCGGTCTTTCTCTTTCTCTCTGTCTTTCTCTCTCCATTATCTCTCTCTCTCGTTCTCCCTCTCTCTCTCTCTCTAACTCTCTCTCTCTCTCTCTCTCTCTCTCTCTATATATATATATATATATATATATATATATATATATAGTTTTAACTTTTACTACTCTTTCGTGCTTTCAGCACTCCTTCGTAGTTTTCCTCATATTCACCTGCCTTCTGTATCGCTCTCTTTTTCTACTTCGCTCAAACAATGTGTCTACTAGTTGCAAGTTGGCTGGCTCCCCATCCGTGCTTGTCCTTTTAACTCGCACGAAAAGCTCTATCTCCATTTCGCAACCCTTTCGTCTCGATTTTTCTTTCCCTATGTCTTTGTATTTCATCACTCATCTTTTCTTTCATATTATACCCGGATCTCGTTCAATATAGCTATGTACTCTTCATCTTCTCTTCACTCTAACTCGCTGCCTCACCTTGTCTATAAATTTCGCGTACTGTCTGTAACTCTTGCTGTTTATCTCTCTATGTGCCGCTCTAGCCTGACGTCGCCTACCTTATCATGTTCTATTAATTTTCATCCTCTAAGCTTGATATTCCCTCGTGTTGCTCTGTTTCTATCTCGCTCTTTGTCTCCAGATGTTACTTCTATTCTCACTCACTATACCCCTATGTTTAGTTTGTTCTCTCGCTGTCTCTATATGTTAGGTTATACTTCATATTCTCGATAATCCTTATATTTCGTTATTTATCTTCATATAAATGTCTCCATTGTTCTGTATTTCCATCTCGTTTGCTTTCTTATATTCCATACTCTATTAGGTTTTCAAAAATAATTGATAACAATGCAAAACAAGTTGCAAAAAAGTTGCCACCATATACTCGGCCATAAATACAACCACTTTTTCAACACGTATCTAAACACATGATTTCAATCGTGTATACGTCATTCTTCACATCCTCAGTGTTATTGCTTTTATATATTCAGTGTTGGAGATCCTTGTCTTTATTAAAGGGCCCACAGTGATCCAAGTATTTGAGACACTTCTAATTATGAAATAATTTCAGTCAATGATGTCGAGTTCCGTGTGTACATTTTACACCCTTATGGTATGATTTATTATATCTGTAAGCTGACTTACGAGCAGTTGATGAGCTTGAGTGTGCAAAAATAGTCGTTATAGTAATGGATTACTTGATTTAAGAGCACTTACTGGTCGATAACATATGTAATCATGTTCTAAGGTGTGTATTATTTGTATTATTTGTAAGACTGTTCTTTCTCTTACATGTTTTTCTTAAAACCTTTCGAACAATGTAACCGTGGAACGTATTAACCTGCGTCTTGACGAACTCAGAAATCTGTATGTCGAACTTGGGAATCTGTACGACATTTAGAACGGAACTCATAATTTAATCGAGAGTCATATATATATATATATATATATATATATATATATATATATATATATATATATATGTATATATATATATATATATATATATATATATATATATATCGTTCTGTTAACCGTGCTTGGTTAATTTCATTATTAGCATCGTCACGGGTCCTTGCAGAGCCACTGATTAAAGGGAATAGTAATATTAGTTCTAATTTAGTCTGTTGATGTTAGAATGAGTAACCCTCATGACAGGCGCTATTAATAATCAATTACGAATTACTGAAGACTTCTACATTTCATGACTTAAGGATGAGGTGCAAGTAGTTTAAATAAAGGGTTTCTTTCAGATATTCAATACATGGTCCCGAGTTCGACTAAACGCGTCTGAAGCAAGTCGGAGATTACATATGCCTCAACGTTGTTAGTATAACAGAAAATAATACAAATTAGCAAAAATTCCGAATAAAATTTGCAAGGAGTGTTAACATTTAATTTTCATATCTATGTTGTCATGGTAAATATACATTTCAATGGTCACATTCAGATTTCGTTCTCCCATCGATTGAATTAACTTACTTTAAAAAAAGGTTATTGTGTTCGTTGAATAAACGTTGTATATATAAAGTAACGAACACGTTACTACATATATTATTAATGCAGTTCAGAAAACCGATCAGACACCTGCAATACCTTGCATTATGGGAATTAGTGACGGGTCACTCATATAGTGATTAACATTACTATTGCTAAATTTTTCAAATGTTACGGTAAAAAAAATCAATATCAGGCACATGTTCATAATATCGATTCATATAGAGCGGCATAATCACGTTTTCACACCAGTTTTTGTTGTTAAGCAATGTTGAGCTAGGTCAGTACCAGATGGGTAACCATTTGAATATGTTATGCGCTGTATGTCATCTCACCTTGCCAAGATTGACATAGATCGGGGGTAGATGTGAATTTGATATTTTGCAGAAACGTCCGCTTTCGGTACAAGCTAGATAATTTCACATCGGGTATTACCGAATTGTATTTTTATAAGGATGACAGAATCACCTTGAAGAGAGCGATAAGCGAATGGCGTGCGAAACACAGGGATGTATATTGCGCTTGAGAGATGTATTAGTCCACCCAGGGAAATATATAAAGAGAGAGAACATAGATGGAAAGGACGATATATACAAATACAAAGGAATGGTACATGTCTAAAGTCAACCTATGAGCAACGTAGAAGCGCGACAATGCTGATTTCGTGCCCGAAAAAACTCCATTACGTTGACGGATAAATGTTATGACTAATTTTAGTTCTTATTATATACACCGTTACATAATCCGCTCTTTCACAAAATGTTATGTCTATTATAGGCTAATGTTGATCGCTACTTAAAGTTCTGATATTGTATTCTTGGTGTAAAAGTACCATATTGAATCAACTTACATTATACAGTGCTAGTACATATCGGCGAATTTATGAAATTGGACCGTTTTACGTTGAGGACCTAACACCAGAGTAACACGAAGATGAAGGGCGTGATACAATCATAAACAATATAACATAAGTAACGTGTTATCAGGATACATGTGAGTATGAGGTAGCATTACCACTCGATGGTTACTTTCCACCTAGAAGAGGGTTACAGATGTGATAATACACCATGTGTCACCCTTTTGACTTACGATGGAGAACGTATATATATATATATATACAAATTAAACAAAGTGTGTTTACTAGTTTAAAGTAAACAGGACTACGTTTACGTATAATTCTTCTACTTAAACGGCGAACAGACAAAGAAGAATAACATTTTCAAATGAAAAAAATATTAACAACTAAAGAAAATGAATGCATGGACTAAACACGTATAGGAAACAATGAACTGCGGGAGGGAATAATATGAACTAGAAGAATAAGCACACTGATCAAAGTTTGAATGACCTTACACGGGCTAGAACACGTATTATCACACATTCATGTTAAATATAACACATTATTCAACAAACCATCATCATAACATATAGAGGGCCCACTAATAATAGTTTAACCACAAGAGCAAACGTATGTTCTTGAATATGTAGCAATGGATGAAACATTGATGTAACCCTGTGCTCCGGAGTCACAGCTGAAATTGACTTCGTGTAAAACCGCCCTAAAACGCTCAAATATACTAAAGGAGCAAACATTAGCCGGTAAAGTGTGGGTTCCGTCGTTTATGATTCTAAGGACTTTTGTTCATCAATTTCTTTGAGAAAAGAACAACAATCAATATTATATATATATATATATATATATATATATATATATATATATATAATGAAGGAGAATGGAAAGGAATTAGAGAAAGCAAAAGCCAAATCAAAATTCAATTCAAAAGTTCAAAGTTTATATATATATATATATATATATATATATCGATAGATAGATAGATAGATAGATATTATATATAGAGTCATGGGTGACTTTGAATTATGAATCGCCAAAGCAGAAACGATTTATGAATAAAAATACCTCTTTAACCAACACAATTCACCGTTTCACTAGTAGATCGTAAAGATGTTAAAACAATATGAGTAGCCTTTCAAATGTCGTTTTAAAACACCATATTCTCACTATATACCATCCAGCAACTACTGGTGGCTTACCAACCTCAGAAAAATGCTCCGTAGAAAGAGATGTGGCTCCAATGAGAAAGTCATATCAGAAAATGAAGCCAACGCCCTCATTGTTCTTTGAAAAGGTATCCAATAGTTTCAGAAGCGTCGCAATCAGAGTACCACCCTGGTAAAATGATCATGTCGATGAATAAAGTCGATGTTCTTCTAAACAGCTGCTTTGTTAAGTAGGCTCAGACTTATTGAGCGTTTTATTATGGCAGTTATTGTAAATGTGTGTAAGTTATTTTCCTTTGTTGTTTGGCCGATATTAATCCTCGAAAGGAACATTAGGCTTCCCCAGCGCCTTTTTTTGGTAATCATAAACTACAGCGATGTTCAACATCAGCACAGTCTTTATTGAAGACACCAGCATGCTAGCGACAGTGTATTTTTTTATTCATTTTGTTTTAAGTTATTTCACCCCAAAGAAGACAAAGCGCTACTGTAGACTTAAGGGCTACTGAGAATTGGCGGGAGGCGGGGGGGGGGGGTAGGGCGTCATCCGAAGTTGGGAGCTGTGCAGCAAGATGTCTGTGTACATTAGGTTTACACCTCTGCATGTCAATAATGTGGGGGAAAACAGGGAGATGGAGTTCCAGAGGTCGGAAGCAGGAGGAAATAAGTTGAAATAAGGCTCTCCGGCATCTGGAGATCTCCACAGTGAATTGATGAGACCTAGCTGATTGTGGGGTTGTTCTAGTGTATTAGTGTCGAGGGGACACTAGAGCAGCTATTTGCGTTCTGCCTAAAATATTAGTCGAAACGACTTAAGAACAAGCATTCTCTTGAATTAATAGAAATACAATTCACATTTTTTTAGAAATGCTTATAGAAGTACATTTATGTGAATTTTGACTTTTCACTTTGATTAATATCGATGGATAAATGTTTGTGACGGTCATGTACGTTTA
>OY744535.1:85737948-85750448 GCA_963556195.1 Sepiola atlantica
GTAATAAAATGTCATTCTTTCAAAACATTGCTTCCTGATTTTGCAGAGGAATATTTAGTGGCTGACTTCTGCAGAACTTTGTTTGAGGGAGAGAGGGTTGTAACGAAATCGCCCAGGATATTGCAAACGAAATTGACGTTGAACGGTCCCTTAGATTATTTAGTTGCTGTTATTTTTCCTTACGCTTACTACTCGAATAGTGTCTGTTTTTTTGTTCTAATGGCCACCCGATCTGGCAATTAAAGTTTAGATTACTTCATAGCAAGTATCTGTTTTTGGTATTAATACAAAATATTACAGCCCACAACTTCTCGGCTCAACATTAGTATACTCATGTAAGGATGTTTTTACGAAGGTACGAAATAATCCTAACGGGTAATGATATTTACAGAACAGTAGAATTAAATCTCATAAACAGTATATATATCGAAGAACCGATTAAAATGGAGTTAAGAAGTGGGAGTAGAAGTCGCAATTGATCTTCGACTTTTCTAGGTAAAGCCTGGGTCCTTTCCTGCAAGTATATAATATAGTCGTCTAGATAACACTGTTACGCTATATTACTGACGTAGTTTATATATATATATATATATATATATATATATATATATATATATATATATACGCGCATGGATTTTGATACCTAAAAGTTTACTGAAACTCATTAAATAAGGATAAATAAACCCTTTAAGCTGGCAAGTTAGTTGATTTTTTTTAAAATTTCAGTTTCGTATTAAGTTCTCAAAATTTAGGAATACCAATGCTTTTGTATGAGCCGCATTTAACATGAGTCCTACGTATTAATAAGCGTGTTTAATGGTGGTGTTTGTTATATTGAGCTTAGTTGGAATTAAGCAATTATGATTTTTGTAAGTTTTACCTGAAAATCGGCCATTTTGTGAGGCCGCGGGTGGGGATTCCGCGAATAGCGGTGGTTTAATATATATATATATATATATATATATATATATATATATATATATATATATATATATTATTGTATTACATATATGATGTTATCAATATGTACTATTATTCCTAAATATATATGTATAGATACGTGTATATTATTTTGGAGTGGTTATATAAACTAAAACACTATATATATATATATATATATATATATATATATATATATATATATATATATATATATATATATATGCACATATATATAGACATCTATACAATGCTGATAAGTTCATGGACGTAACAGATCAACATATGAGAAAGCAGTGTATAATCATACACTCTGACAGTTGTGATGCTATACTTCATTTGTTTGATTTGATTTTAAGAAGGATCGGCTTTGAGTACAATCTCCTTGAAACTATTTAGTATCGCTGAGATCTTATTAGAAAATAAAGACTCAAAAGATAGCATCTTTTTTTATACTCTCTCTTTCACACAAACACAGACACACACAAATATATATATATATATATATATATATATATATATATATATATATATATATATATATATATATAATAATACAGGTGTATGTGTATCAATACGTATATACATACATATGGGTATGAGTGTGTTCCAGAGTGTGTGTTTTTTGTTTGTGTATTATTGAACTATTGATTTATATCTTGAAAGAGTAAACAACTTTATAACCCCCGAACCCACCACTAAATCGATGTAAGCTAAAACGACAGCAACAACAGTAGTGTCCAAGAGGATACTGATCGATCTGCTACTACAGCATAACAATTCTATTGATCCAGATAAAGATCGATTTTACAGATACTAATGTAGACATCATTTTACTAATTAGTGAAATAACGATTGTTCAATTTACGTAAATGTTTAAGATACCTAAACGCGAGTGTATACGGTGTTTACACCAATATATATATATATATATATATATATATATATATATATATATATATATATATATATATATATATAAAAATATATATAGACATATATGTATTTATATATATATATATAAATATATATATATATACATATATGTATTTATATATATATATATATAAATATATATATATATATACATACATGTATTTATATATATATATATTTGTATATATATACATATATATATATATATAATGTAGAGAGAGAGAGACAGAGTGAGTTGCATGTATATATATATATATATATATATATATATATATATATATATAAATATGTATATATATATATATTCTACGTGTATTAATGCAGCTTTTTTTAGTAAACCAAATACTGTTAAACATAACATAATATATAGCTAGATTAAACTTAAAAAAAAAGTTTAAATAATTTTTTTTCATGTAAAAATTAACATATAATACGAATGTTAAATATGTATTACTTGCGCTTTCGATTTTGCACTGAATCATATTCAGGTGGAAAAAGGAAATAATCAAAAATCAGAGGAAAAGAAGGGAATTTCAAAAAACAGCTGTGACCACGTATGTGAAGTCAGTCAGACGTCAAAATAACATACCGGTGCAGTTCCACAAAAAGATTTAAACTTTCAATTTCGGGAGTCCAGAATAAGCGTCAAGAGATAAACTGTATATTGCTGAGCAATTTAAAATGATAGTCCTTATGACATACGTTAATCTGGTTAACTGTAGGTTGCTGAGTTTTAAGAAAGATAGTTTTGTGTATTTTTTTTAATAAGTTTCAGAATGCATTTTTTTCGTGCTATTAAATAAAATTAGTCTCAAATAAGACGTGTGGCAGTTATGTTTTTGTGAGTGTAAATTGCGCTAGATATAACAAGGGGTATTGTGATTATGTGGGCTAGGTAAGCGATAGTTACACCAATGTAATTATAAGCTGTATTATGATTATTGTTCCCAGTAGTATTAGTTGTAGTAGTACTAATGGTAGTGGTATTAGTAGTATTAGTATTATTAGTAGTAGAAGTCGAATTTGTAGTAGAAAAATGTCATTCTTACAAAGAGTGTTTTGAATTATATATAATACTCATTCTTTCAAATACGTTATGGGTAGAGAGGAATTTGTTTTATACCTAAAATGCTGAAGTTGAAACCAATCCTCCATAACCTATAAAACATTAGTAAAAATCAATATTACATATAAGATGAAATGCCATTTAGGAGAATGCAATGCTTATTATAATAAAAAAATAACAATAATAATCATAAGAATACTACTACTACTACTAATAATAATACATTTTATAATAACTACACTGGTTTTCAACCGCAGCCATACCAGCGAGGGATTAACCCTAATAGGCAGCTTTTGTAAATAGTGTTTATCTACTTAAGGAGCATGCATTAAAACTACGATATCGGCTGTGTTAACACTACTAACTACAGTACCCGCCCTAGAGAAGGGGCAACAAATAATTAAAAATATGTGTATATATATATATATACGTATAAGATTCATCCTTTCGGGAATCATCAGTGTATAGATGATTATTGATACTAGGCGCAAGATTCGAATCCCCGGAACGAAAGTCATGTTTCTAACTTAAATTTCGACGCTTTAGCTTACACAGCCACCATAAATAGTCTTATAAATCAGCAGGAAATTAACCCTATTAGGCAGCGTTCGCCAAGAGTGTCTAACTACTGGAAGAATATATATATATATATATATATATATATATATATATATATATATGCACACATTGTTAAAACTCACACAATTCAGTTGTTAAATAATACTTGTTTTATTTTAAAAACATTTCTGATGGTCTTTTTTGTATTAAAATAAAAAAAAATGTTCCATAGGTTTCACAAACGTTTGCGATTATTCGTCGAATCATCTTCAAGTGTCAAAAGCAAATGATATATATATACATACATATATATATATGTATATATATATATATATATATATATATACATATATATATATATATATTTATATATATATATTTATATATATATATTTATATTATAAATTAATGTAGTTTTCTTAAATCATTGTTTAGTGTGTATATACTTTTTATTATTTACATCATCATATCACCACGAAATTAAATAATAATGTCACATCTTAAACTTAGCATCAAACATATGTTCTACTTTGACCACATATTTAAAATCTAAGTAACATTAACATGGCAACTATTTTTAGAAACATCAATTTGCTCTCTTCAACGGCCGATTCGTGTCCGGCTTTTCGTTTTCTAGACGGAGAATTCAGTAGCCACATTGATGTTCGTGTCTAGTTAAAGAGACCCATATCAATAGAATAGAATATCAATGCTGTTTGAATGTACTTTTTCAGAAAATGGGATTTTCGAATTATTGGTCGATGTTCCTTTAACTTTTATCTCAGTCAAATCATTCCTTTTTTGTTTACATATTTTCATATCCATCAAATGCTATACTATTTGTTATATGTGAGGTTCTTTTCTCCTTGTTTTACTTTGAATTATTTTGTCATTTTCGTTCCTTTGCTCCTACTTGTCTTCTGTTGCCATATCATTTCTTCTTTTTATTAGCAACGACATTCTTTCGGCACCCTATCTTTAACAATACTCGTTCTTCGCCACGCTGTTTCGTCTTTCGTAACTCGTTTCAATTCAACTTTAACTCTCGCCTTTGCTTTCTCTCTTAATGTTCTTTCTTCCAGTATTCACGCACTTCCTCTATGTTAATTAATTTCTATCTATCTATGACGTGATGGACGATCTCTCTGTCTCTCTCTATCAGGATTGTTTATCTCACTATTAAGAGGATCATACACCAAAGTAATATATCTCTATCTCTCCTTCCCATCTTTATCTTGCACGCTTTCTGCCGTCAAACTTTACTCTCTCTCTATCTATACAACTGTTTGTATGTTTATTTCCTCACTTATACATATTTTTCATTTTTCCATCCCGCTTCTATGTTTTACTCTATATACTATATTAAATGGTTCTTGGTACATACTTTCTTCTTTTGTTTCTGCTTCTCTATGTATCTTAATCAGTTTGGAGAGTATTCGCGTTACTTTTATTTGTTACATTGCATCCTTCTCTTTACTTTGATGTGTCCCCCTTCTACTCCCTATTATGTACATCTCTCTATATATCTCTATTTAATGTGGCAATATATGTCTTCCGTTGTTTAACCTTGTTTTGTCTTTTTAACTATTTATGTCCGACTCTCTGTCTCCCTCTCAATCTCCTTCATTTTATCAGTGTATATATATATATATATATGTATATATATATATATTTATATATATATATATATATATATATATATATATATATGTATATATATATATATACACACATATATATATATATATAAAATGTGAAACTAAAAGTATACTTTTAGTAGATACAGCCTATAGTGAAATGGTGTAAGCTCAATATATGAGATAGAGCAATTATAAAGATAGATGAAAGAAGAGGGATAAACGTGTACGAATCACACATTTATTTCAACTGCGATTCTTCAATGCAAGGTATACTCGGTAAACATATGTGTATCATGTTTTCCTTAAGCCAAATCTTTTCAAAGATTAGCAGCTGATCATCAGAAGAAATAACATAGATAGATAAGTTGGCATTGGAAAAACAAAAATTCAAAATTTAAAACAATATTAAGTAAGGGGCAGTAAGAAAGTTCGTGTAAAAACAGACATTTACGAACTGGACAGACCCCATATCTTTTTTACACGAACTTTTTCACTCTCCATTACTCAATAGTTTTTTTTAAATTTAGAATTTTTGCTTTTTCACTGCCAACTTATCTATCTATGTAATTCCTCTGATGATGAGATGTTTATCTTTGAAAAGCTTTGGCTTAAGGAAATGATGACAAACATATTTTTACCGAGTATACCTAGCATTGAACAATCGAAGTTGAAATAAATTTGTGATTCGTACATGTGTATCCCTCTTCTTACATCTATCTTTATACCTATACATATATACATATATAACAATATATATATACATATATATATATATACACATATATATGTATATATATATATATATATATATATATATATATATATGATGAAGTATATCTTCGAAAATGTAATTAAAAAAATTAAAGTTTCTCAAATCAAAATGCATTGTATAGCGTTCTTATTTGTAATAATTCATATCACCATATAAAGAAGTCTTTCTAAACAAAAACACCATTTCTAATTAAATTTGCACCGCCACGTGCCCCATCTTGACAAAAGAGACGCTCATACCACATTCACTTATACAACAGACGATTTTAAACCCCCCAAAAACAATAAAAAAAAGGTATTTAAATATATATATTTTTTTACTTCTGATGATGTGATGTATATCTTTGAGGATTTAATTGAAAAACGATTGAAAAAGTTAATAAAATTAAAATTCATTGTATAGCGATGTTATTTGTAATAATTCCTATTACCATGTATATATATATATATATATATATATATATATATATATATATATATATATATATGTATATATAAATTTCAATTGATACACTATACACTAGCTTGGTATCCCATCGATTTCTTCGATTTCAGGGAAATACTTGAAACTCAACTAACGGAGTTGAAGATAACTAATGTTTACTATTCTCCACTTAATATTATTGATTATCTAACCTCACAGACAAAAAAGGTATCGATGTGCCATGTCACAGATATATAATCAAATTGGAAATAAGAAAAACATATCTGCATTCGCACAAATAATTTAGCACAGCCTTTTTTCTCGTATTACACTATATTGCACACATATACTCTCTCTCGCTCGATGTGTCTCTCTGTATTTCTCTCTGTCTCGCTCTTTCTCTCTCTCTGTCTCTCTCTCTCTTTATTACTCTCTGTATATATATATATATATATATATATATATATATATATATATATATGTATATCTCTATATTTATATATATAAATACATATATAACATTTGTATTAAGCACTATTCATAAAATTGGTATCATATTAACGTTATTAACATATTTGAAGTTGATCATTTAATATATATATATATATATATATATATATATATATATACATATATATATATATATATATATATATATATATATATATATATATATATATATATATATATATATATTGACAGAGTAGATGTTAGCAACGTTTAGCATTGTTATCAATATGCTTACTATTTTAAGTCAGCGCCGCTAATTACAACTTAATAATGCTTATCTATATGTACGCGCGTTCTAGTTATCGGTCCCAAAATACCAACTCATTTTTCATTGTCGATCTATTTAGTAGCCTGACCTGACAAAAATACGAAAGAAGTTGCTAAATATAATTTTTTCTACACACATGTGCTTTGAAAATTAAAAAAAAAGTTGGCCTTTAAGAATATCGTTTCGTTGCGACCACAAGCAAGTAGTCATAGCTTTATGTAGCTTAACTTTCTATATTATAACGTAACGGGTTACGGGTGCTTTGTCTCCGTCCTTATATAACATCGTATATAAAAGAACAGTTGTTTATATACCCGTCTTTTGATTTGGTAGTGTTTCAGTCGTTGTTCCTGGGTATCTGGTTCACCCTTTAAAAAGACCATTAATGTAACTGTTCGAGATACTTATTTTTAAATCATTTACAACTGTTGCGGGCACATTTTATGGCATCTCAAATGAGGTTGAAACCTATGCTTAGCTTGTAGTAACGCAATTGGTAAACTTCATTCAATAATCTACCGTTCTCCATGAAACTAATATCGTCTATCATGTTTGGAAATATGAGGTAATATAAACTTCTGCTTGTTTATTATTAATTCAGCTGTATCAATTTATAAGAGTTTTATTTTATTATATATTTTGATGATAAAAAAGTTGTTCTTCCTTTCATTAAAATAAAATTCTTGGGAAATAGGATTATAAAAAGACAACATCCGATGCAAAAACTCAGCAGAGAAGTCGGTTTAATTCTAAAATACATTCCGTGACTTTCAGAAACCGTATTGATTTCAATATCAGAATTCATATTGTTGTATCACGGGCGTGCTAGTTCTTATAACTAACCCTATATAATGTTTCAATTTTTTCTTTTTGTTTTAATCGTATTCTGAATAGCAATATGTTGTATCCAGCAAGGAAGAAAGGATTAATTATTCGTTTTAATAAAGAAAATGCGAAACCTGATTGACCCAGGGTGAAATGAGGTCGTATTATTCACTCTTATTCTTTCATTTATATTATAATTATCAGTGTTCCTCTTCCTGCTCGCCTTGGTCGTTAGCGATTTCCCGATATTTAAAAAAAAAACATCTTTTATTTCTCTTTCTATCACTCTCCATCGTTTATGATATTTTACTGTTTTCTGGTTTCTCTTCACTTTATTTGTTTGCTTTTTTACCTCTTGGATATATGTTTCATCTTTTTTTGTATACTTAACTGTTTTCTTTTTATTTAGATAGTCGACTCTTTTCTTTCTCAATTTCACCTTTTTCTCTTATCTTATTTTTCTGTATCATACCATTTTCCTTTTCTTTGTTTTTTTTCCTCAATTTTTCTATTATTCTGTATTATTTGTATTATGTGTTTCTTCTTGTGTATCATTTTTATGCTGTTTTTCATTATTTATTTGTTTGTGTCGTTATGATGTTTTGCCTCTATACAATCTGTATTTACTTTTTATTTCCTTATTTCATTCTCGTCGATTACTTTGTTCCTTATATTCTCTTTAATGATATTCTTCTCTGTCAGTAATTTCTACTTCTTTGTTATTATTATCTTATTCTTCTCTATCGTCACTTCTTTCTTCTTCTCTATCATTCCTTCATCGTGAGTTATTATCGTGTTGATCATTCCAATATTCTTCCTCATTATTCTGTTCTTTTTCTACTAGTTTTCTTTATTAATATTGTATTCTCTTCGTGATTGTGGTATTCTTCTATTCCAACATTGGTTTATTATCCCTTATCATTCTTTGTATTTATATTCTTTTACTTTTTCTTCATCTTTATCATAAATATATTCTCTGTTCTTATGCTTTTATTTTACCTACGCATTTACTTCTCCATATGATGTCACCTTTTTATTCATCGTCACCAGTGTATTTCTACCATTATGTTATATATGTATATCATTCCGTTCTTCTATTTCTCATTTTTCTTAGCGTCAAATACTCTAGGACAATAAAGGGGCTGCATACTATGGTGTGCCAACTACCTTGGAGTTTGCAGTTATGCTTAATAGGAGTCAGATTTGAGTGGATATGTTTAGAGGTCAAATAGTTAGAGAGTGGCTCCGGATGGAAGTTGCACACCACGAGACGACGAGATTATAAGTAAACATGTGCTTCGCGGCTCTCTAAAGGAAGTGGGAAGCGCACATTGCAACGTGGTGTAGCGAGGCGTGTTATCTGTCTATCTCTCTTTCACGCGTATACCAGTTCACCCTGATGTTTTTCAGTCACTGTCTTTAAATAAAATACACGTTTTATCAAAACACTGGCGTCCAAGTGAGTATATTCAACATAAGATCAACACCCTGGGTTAATGATGACGACGGAGGCGACAATAACGGTGACACGAGGTGTAAAAGAACCATACGCTAATCGGTAAGGCATAATACAGCACAATAACCAGTTACTTATCACTCGTTCCAATGTTCAATAATCAGGCATCAGTGGAAGTACCTATCAGGTCTGCTACTATGAGATAAATAGAAACTATCGTTTATGGACTATTAGTTTAAAAAAGATGCATATGTAAAACTCTCATGCAAAATATATGTACACTTTCGTTGTAAAATGCCCCACCAATTATTGACATAGCATAAAACCTAACATTCAACTCCACTTTTTTGTCGATTTTTTAGATAAACTCTTTGTGCTAATAATTCTTTTTTTTCTATGGATTTGTATTTCTCTCCAAGAAATTTAGTATGTCCATTGGGAACACTTCCCGGATAGCGATCCGATTGCCTTTCCCAATTTCATGTTATTGCTACACTGTTTAAATTCCATGGCTCTCTTTTTCTTTTCTTCCCTATTTTCTCTTCTCGAAACTTATTCGAATGACTTCACCTCGCAGTTATTGCACTTTTCAATTATAACTGGACATTTCACATATTTATTGCCGCATGTTTTATGTACTTAATTTTCTGTGAGTCAACAAAAGTTATGTATTCATATAAAGCTGAGGATGATATTGCTTCTGTAAATTCCGAGTTTAAATATCTTCCTATTTTAGTTAAGGTTTTTATTTGTTATTTCGGTTGCTGCTATTTTTTTTCACTACATTATGTTACTGTTCGTTGCGTTGCCACATTCGTATTGTTCTTTCTGTTTTCTTTTATTTTCGTTGCTAGCGATTTTGTTTTGATTTCCATAATTCCGCTGTTGTTTTTGGTGTCTACTAGTGGCTAGGGTTAAGGTTAGGGTTGATATTACTGTATTAGTTCTGTTACTGCGTTTTTGGATATCTGTTATACTTGCAGTTTTAAATTACTTTTCTAAAATATTACTTGGAATTGAGAAATATTCTAGAACGAACTATGTGTCGGAGTCAGTTATTAAACAGTCGTAGCTTGGAATAAGAAAGATATACCCATCAGACACGGAGTGAGGAATAATGTCATTAAAAAAAGGAAAACCATCTTTTAAAGATTAATTATGTTAGTCAACGAAAGAAAACTCGGAAGAGACACAGGTGATGATAATAACTCTGGGTTTTCTCGCCACCACCTGCGTTATCATATGCGAAACTACAAATACATAGCAGTATAAAAATAGAAGAAAATAAACTTGGGTTCGTCATAATGACCTGACCCCCAACAGTTTAAATAGTGAGAAGAATTTCAGCTCAATGACAGTCCTCACTACTGGGCGTTCAATGACGACATATATTTATGAAGTGCAGAATCGATAAAGCCTACCCACCACTACGAAACACAAGCAAGTCCTAAGATGTAAGCAGCTGTTTGAACTGCTTACATCTTATTGTATTATATAACTGCTTACTCTCAAAATATTTAAACTTGAACGTTTAGAAATAAATAACATAACTAATATTAGATTAGAACCGACGGCGTCGACCGTATTATATTCATAGTAGTTAATTATATTTTAGAAACAAATTATATGGGGTATACCTGAATTTAAGTTATTAGAGACATAATATAACTAGCACTTACTTTGGCGATCGAACGAGCTGTATTTTAATGAAAGTGGAACACGATAATATACTAACAGAAACATGCACGATAATAGCAGTATGTATGTTGCAGCTAATAATACAAGTATATTTATACACATCCCTTATATGAAATTACCAACATAAAAGTGAAAATCATAACAGCTACTTAGTCCTATTTCTTATATCAGTTATAACTAACTGCCTTACCAGAATAGAATTCACGATGAAAAATATGTATGTATCACGAAAGTAGTTAGTATGTGACGATTTGGGTGTGCCAAGTTCAAATACAGTTGGTTCCATAGAATCACTTACACAGATGGCCCCTCCTGTAAAAAGTAAACTACGGACACAAGCCGGTCAACAAAGCTGTACTGTGTTAATTGCTACAGAGTTGCTTTTTTAAAAACATGATATTAGTACACGTGCACATTTCAAAACCAACTATACAATTAAGTGTGGCTGATTATCTTTACATTTGCCAAATTAGCCGACGGTCTCGGGACTTTAATATTCATGCATATTTAATTTCGGACACATTATCCATACGTAGCGCTCGAATTGAAGGCATAATGAGAAATGCTTACAAGCATATATTGTTAAAAGGGATTTGTTTCGAGTTACTTGAACAGTTATACTTTTTTGTGAAATAAAATATGCTAAGTATTGTTATGTGGTCATATATATCCACTAAAAACACAAAAAAACATAGAAATCAAATAGTATGTGTCTATAATATACTATGAAGTCAAAGAAAACTAGGAAAAGGTAAACAATCAAAGTAAATTATCAAATGAAAATATCAAAATAATTGAAAATCTAGTTAGCAATTCATAATTAGAATCTGATCATACCTTCCACCACTGTGGCATATCTTCCTGCGCTGGAGAGGAAATACATACTAAGACTTAAAGGGTTGGCTGTTAATATACTTAGGAAAGATGAAATTAGATTAGCATATTAGCTTAGGTAAATGAAGTATTCTCCATTATTTCACAATGTATTTATTACTTTTTAAAAATGGTGATTGACGGACGGCCAAACAAACAGGAACGATCTTTATTCATAGATTATTATGTTATGTTAAAAAGTAAAACGGCGAAACTAATGTCCGAGAATGATTAGATTTCACATAAGAAAGCCTCACACTGCTGAAAATAACAACATATCACTGACGTAATTTTTACCCATATAACGATATTAACATATATTCATTTGTCTTTATCGGTACAATAACAACAAACAAAATAATAGGTATATGCAATATATCTAATTCCTACCATAAGCGATGTATCATAGTCAGTTTTAAGTGACCAAGACTAAAGGTACTGTGGTCCTGGTTTCTACACTCGGTAGAATCAGCCACGCTGAAAATCCTGAAGGCGGCTATATATATATATATATATATATATATATATATATATAT
>OY744535.1:85762948-85805448 GCA_963556195.1 Sepiola atlantica
TTGGCTATATAAAAAGCAAACGGAATAATTATGATCAATGAGTTCGCTCAATGTATCAATCAACAATTCCGGCCTGCTTTTGTGTACATTCGAATATAGTGTTTAATTAATGATATGTAATACTTCCTGTACCAACCAGTCATTGCCCAGGTTGTAGTGAACTGTATGATTGCAAATCGTGTTCACATATCTAAATTACAATAGAACACCCCTGTTATAGGCTTCTATTCAAGAAATCATCCTGGTTGCTTATGTTACTTGTAGGTGATTATGAAAAACATGTTTTATATGTACAGTTATCTTGAGGTGGTAAATACTTTTGAAATCCATTGTAGCTAAGTACATTATTTTATTTCCAAGATGATACACCGATAACCAATGAAAATTGCCTAGTCAGAGGAAATACATTTATATGCAATCTTAATTGATGAATCTGTATACCTATAAACATCTTACAAGAACATTTTAAATATTGATGTATATTTCTTCAGATTTTAATAACGTTAAAAGTTGTTTACTTTTTTAATTAAACATATAAACGAAACAATGTCTAGAACTCAACTTTGCTGGTGAACGTGTAATTTGTTAGAGTTTCACATTCAATCTTACTTGTATACAGTGGAGGAAGAAAAGATGTCTAAAAGATAGATTACTTTTTCCAGCGGACTACTGTTATGGAAAGTCACATCTGGCTAATTAAGCGAAATAGCGCTTCCTAGCTACAAAAAGGGACACTTGAAAATATCAATTGTATTACATTTTAATTAGAATAGGTTTTAGATTAGTCCGGCTCATTCTGTTTAGAAGATACGGCCATGTACTCTGCGCTTTTAGTAAAGAAAATTCAATTGTAAACGTCAAAATACAACCCAACTGCTGCTGCGAGAGTATGAGTAAATGTAGATTATTTCTAATAATAAAATGCATAATTATCTCAGCCATTATTTCATTACTTATTTAAGCACCAACCACATAGAAAGCGATACACGAGGTGAACATCGACTTCTCCATTAGTAGCAATACATTGTATTTGGATATAAGTATGTTAAACCAAGCGCGTTTTATTTCTTTTTTGTCTATGAGAACAATCATTATAACTACTAATTATAATATTTAGTGGATACAAATATTTATGTAAATTTATAGCGAAACAGCACAATAAGTCAGAGTGTTAAATAAGTTGGCTGTACACCTATATTTAAAATATCAACTTGTCTTCAATAGGTTGTATACACGAAACTGTATAGAATAACTGTTCTTTATGAAAGTTTTTGTTTTATTTTTAATAAGCCAAAAATCGATAATGTGCTGTAAAACATGATAATGGATTGACATTTAATTATTTAAATAATTAAAATATACGTAATGCGTGGATTTGTTTTATATTGAAGGAAACGTCGAATAACGTGTAGGAATATTTGAAGACTAGTAGAAGATTTTGCAATGACTGGGTAACTAAATACTATCAACAAAACCAATACCACATATGAAACAAATAAAAAGTGGTAGCAGTTGTGTACAAAATACATGGCATATGCCTTGAAACAATCAGTTTGGCTTTTTACTGAAGTAACATTTTTTTAACCATGTGGTTTTATTTTGCTGATTAAAGTTTCAGTCGGCTAGGCATAAGGGTGTATGCGTTTGTTGTAGCTGATACTTGCACTCGTAACAATTATCTAGATATCAGATATAATAGCATATAACATAAATATGTTGCTCGCACAATTGGGGTAATGTTATTATTCACAGGATCGTGCGTATTGACACAATTTAACATATTCTTAAGCATTTTGCTTTGAAGTAATTTCTTATTCTAAGGGAGTATTAGATCGTCTATCAAATTGTTTTGACTGTTCTAATAACCATATGTAAATGATCAGTCATCTAAAAGTAAGTAAGCAAGTTTTTAATAAACTCATTGCTGACACAGAAGATAAATGTGGCAATCCATTTCCCCAAACAATTTGTACGTAATAGCCTAATACTAGGTACGTGCAAAATCAATGGCAGATTCCCAAAATGTAAAAACATTTTGACCCCCCTTCACTTAAAAATTCACTAACATTCAGGAAATCAACCAATTTTAATGAAATTTTCAATATTTATTGATCAACAATCACTTAATATTATGAAACCATTATTTTTGGTTAAATCTTAGTATAAATGTATTATTTTCTTAAAACAAAATACACCTTTACTAAAGTTATATTTTTATATATTAATAAAAAAAGCATTATTTTTTTTGTTTTTCGTGAAAATAAAGCATTGTCGATGTTAACAATTAAAAAAATATTAAAAAAATATTTTTTATATAATACGAAAAAGGCCCATAAATACCGTGTTAACAAAATATATAACTCGAAGAAAAATTAATTTTTTGAATTAGCGATATTATTATTGAATAAAGCATTGTTTAATCAATATTTAAACCAAAAATATAATTGCAAAAATATTTCATGTGATTTTAATGATTAGAATTTCTGGAAAAATAAAAAAATGCGACATAATTATATTTCCCTTTTATACATGAACGTGCAATCATCAGCGCAAGAATTCTTTTTTGATGATCTTGAAAATAAATAAAAAATTGACAAATCTGAGACCCAGGAACTAAACTGAAAAAAGAATTTTAAAAATTGGATAATTTCTACTAACGATGGACTGTGATTGGTATGGTAGCCACGTTCTGTAATAACCAGCTGGGAATTAGCCTTCCAATAACCAATCACTTTTACACCGCCCTCCATTTTTTTATTTTTATAGATTCAACAATTTCGTTTATTTCACAATTCATCGGCAATTATTTAAAAAGATTTGTATTTGTGTTGTCTTAATTAATAAATATTTAAGAAGTTACAAAAGAATATTTATTTAAAAATTAAGAGAATTCAAACATGACATTTTCTTTAAAAATTGAATTATGTTTATCAATAAATAACTATTTAACCTTTTTTTCAATGAATAAATTATCAGTGTAGTCATTGACTTTACTTTACTTTTTCACACTTGAAATAAAAAAACACTTTGTTTTAAAAAGCAGCAATGTAATTTATCGTTACGACACGTTAAGAATAAATCGAGTAACTAAAGTTTTAAATAATATTAAAAATTGAAAAAATTGACGCAGTGCGTAACGGAAAAATAATTTTTAACATTTAAAATAAGTTTTATTTCAAATTCTAAGGAAACACATTGGTAAACAGACGCCATCAATAATTTCAGAGTATTACTGAATTAAACACAAATCTCAAGTAAAATATGAACCTTTTTAATTAAACGTAAAATAAGATCTTAATTGCGTACACTCACAAATATTTTAATTAGATAAGCATTTCTTTTTTATTATTACAAAATAAGGGTACTTAAATGTGTGCATCACCTTAAAAAGAATAAATAAATTAATGGATGATAATTTTTCAACTTCTATAAACTATTACGAAACTATTTTTTATATATAACGGTTAAAATGAGAAATTATGACATTTTTGTCTTCCATATATTTTGCACAGCGATAGTCAATTGGTAAACAAAGTCGTTTGCCGATTAAGTGATGCCGGATTTTACGAATTTATGCCTTTTGGGGGGGTAATTTTGCTAATATTTAGTAAAACGTGGGATTTTTGTTTTAAATTCAGTATCTTATGACTTTACTTTAATAATTATATTCGAAATAGTTCCCAAAAACGTATATTTATCTTTCAAGGGATGTTTACAGGTATTTTTTCAAAGTTCAAAATTCGCTTAATGTTTAAGTTTTTTAGCCGCCGTGATTACATATTTTATTATAATTTATTTTTCAAAAGTAAATATGCAGTTTTTTTCGTTTAGAGATAAAGTTTAGGCTTTTATCTTTCAAACACAATCAAAGTTTACACGGAAACTTATTGAATAATTAATGATAAGCCCTTTTTAGTAAGCATAGTCCGTACGAGACGCGGCCATTTTTGCACGTACCCACCTAATACTTATACGATTTTATAGAGCATGGTGATGGGCATCGGCCAAACCCGCCAGTATGAAATATACAACAAGTGTTGTGCTCACTTCATGTGGTTTCCGGGACACAACGAAGCATTGCCTGATGTATACTCTTCTTTACATCTACACACACACTTTTGGGGAAACTTAGTTCATGTGGACCCAATTCACCTATGTGTGTTACACTGGAAACAAGGATTTAGTTAGTTGGTTTGTTAGTGTGTTTGTCTTTAACGAAATATCAACCCCGTAATGTTATTTACTGTGTTAAAGGGTAATTCGCTAGATTATTAGTGGTTAAGAACATTTGAGATATACGTAAAGTAACTTTTACGTTTTTCAAATTTGCTTGTAGCTTCTAGGAAAGTGAATATATTGTCTTTGTGTTTAACAGATCCTTGAAATTCTATTTTTGGTGGAATTTTTGTCTGGTTTGTTGGAGATCTTTACATACCATCAGTATGTGTTCAACAGTTACGGGTGACTGTCATGGTATGCATAATTGAGGTGATTTCTCCCTTCAGAAGATAGGAATGAGTTAACTGAGCATGACCGATTCGTATACTTATAAATACCACTTCCTCCATCCTCGGGCTTCCGTGTCCTGCTTTCAATTATTTGATAATAGGCATTATGGAATGTAGTTATTTCTAGATCCTTTTTTTAAAGAAATAAGACTGAAGAATGATGTTGTATAATTCAAACAACAGTTCTCATAGTGAGTGTGAATTCTCACAACGTTTCAGCAAATGTAACTTCCGACTGTCTTCAAGTGAATCTTGTCGAACTCTACAATCCTTTTGTCGAACTGAGAAATCTGCACGGAATGTCAACCGAAAACCTTTATTTATTCCACTCTGGTTCCGGAGTAAAGTATTCAGTGACTCGCAATTTCTTGTATCGCCCGCACTTCAACCTTCAGAAAAACTGAATTTAACTTAGTACGTTATTCGTTACGGCACGGGTTCTTGCGGAAAAATCTAGTATGGGTTTGGAAACCCTTAAACCTATTCTTGTATTTTAAGTATGCAGTCTTACTATTTATAACTATACATCACTACTTATTATTACATATTACTATCCATTTCTCTCCCCCTTACTCCTTATACATATATATATATATATATATATATATATATTTATATATATATATATATATATATAATGATTTTTTAGGGGAATACAACATTTTATTATTGCAAGCATGAAGAGAAGAAGAATTCTATCGTTCAAGATTAACAGTTAATTAAGTCCCAATAGACTTTCCTTTTGCTTGCAAAGGGAGGAACGTTTAAGACGAACGTGGATCGCCTCCAAGATTTTGAGATGGTATAACGAATGAGCATGACTGAGAATGGTGAAAGAGGCCATGCTAAAATTCCTAGCGCAGGGCAAGTTTTTAAGTAAATGGTCTGTAATGGAAGACCCGTATATATATATATATATATATATATATATATATATATATATATATATATATATATATATATATATTTAAAATGCAGAAATTCAATGTAACATCAGTACCGTCGGTTTCAAAGCGGGAGGTTGATCCCGATTATCGTCAGCTGATAAACATATTCAGGAATGGTGGAACTTATTCCGCCACGTCTGAGATCACGTAGGACGTGATTTGTGAAAAGGGGGGGTTACATATGTGTACGTGAGCGGTTAAATTGTGATTCTAATATTTAAATTTTTAATGTATATAAAATGGTTATTAATTAAAATAAAGCAGAAGAAAGGTTTTTTGTAATATATATAAAAATGTAAGAATTTCTGTAGGGTAAAGGTCGGGGTTTTGGGGCTAGGAAGTATAGGGGAAAGACGAAGTAGAGATGCAGGTGTCGGGTGAGACGCCGAGGGGAGGGGTCAGAAGGAAGGATCTAGGTGCGGCGTAGTAAACATTGATAGCCGTTAGCTTTAAGGCTCTGCACCGCAGGCAAACTTTTCGACCCCATATCGTTGCATAAAGTGGCAAAGATGGGAATAATACTACTATTAATAATAAAAGTCATAATAATAATAATGGTGGCCCGGCGAATTTAAAAGATAAAAATAAAAGTAAAAATAAAAAAATAAAAATAAAAGTAAGAATAAAAAAAACCCCGCGTGGCAGGGAAAATACTGTAGGCATAAGCGTGTTATTAAAATAGCACTTAGTCATAACTATTTCCATAGGGGGTTTGACTGGCACACGTAGTTCTCGGAGAGTTTAGTCGCACCTTTATACAATCTTTGTGTGATATGGAATACATATTATTTTATTATTTTCCGATAAGCTTTCAATCAATGTTATTCAAACTATTCGAGTGGTGTCCGTTTGTGTTTGGTCCCGATTTCATGGAGCTAATGTCACGCTCTCTGTATAGTTGTTTTGGGTGGGGGGGTTACACTTAGACTGTCCATCTCCTCTTGCTATGTATAGCTGTTGGTACATATTGCATTTGGTCGAAGTTTTAAACGACAAGCCACACTATTCTTTACATTATATTTGTTACACCGGCCGTTCTTAAACAGGAGAAACTGCACCGGTTGTCACTATAAATAGTGCGAGTAGCCAGAGACACAGAGAAGACAAAGCACAGTCTTGTAACTGTCTAGCCAAGTGCTAGTCACTTTCTTACTTTGTGAATACACATGTTAAACCAACCCTTGACTTGACTTCCTTTATTTATTATTTACTGTTGGACTACTTTACAACAATATTTATGGTGGGCGTTTAAATAAAAATATTGTCAACTGAAGGTTGGCTTTCGATATAAGATGATTGATCAGTGCGAGTTATCAGCCCATCTAAGAAGGACACTTTGTTATTATGTTTGTGTTTCATCGTGAACTGTATATATGAACAGAAAGAGTTCACATAGCCAAGTAATGTTTGAACATCTTTCTGGTGAGGCCCGAGTATGAATGTGGCATTCACATATCGTAGCGAAATTGTTGGCTTAAGTCGTGTTGATGCTAACGCTTTTTTTCGCAAAGTAATCCACGTATAAATTGGCCAGTATTCGGGGCCATGTTGATTCCATAGCAACAACTTTTTTTCCTGCCGATATATATCAGATCTCATCACGAAGTATGCGGTTTCTACTAAGTAAGGCAACATCTCTATTATATTATCAATTGGGATACAAGTGCGTTTCTCCAGTGAAGTTTCTTGAGTCAACTTATTCCATATGACTGCCAGCATTTCTGCAGTGGGTACTTATGTGTTAATACTCACTACGCCAGGACTCGGCATCTGCGTTTAATGAATGGGGTTATTGTTCATTTCTTCTTAGAAGTGGGCTGAATTACTGGCGCACGATGGGGGTTTACCTGTGAGTCGGGTAATTATATATGTCAGAAAGCGGCTTAATTGATAGCATGCTGAACCACAGCTGCTAACATGGGCTTTATTAGAATACCCTCTTTGTGAAGCGTAAACATGCCGTATCGTTTCAACCAGCTCCTATTAAATCGGCCACTTTCTTAGGCATATCCCGCACTATACATGACCACTGTAGCATTGCATTTGTCTGCTGGTAGTTTATGATATCATACTCATTGCAGAGTGACTTTATAGCCGATTGTTCTTCTTTTGCAACATAAGATTTTTTAGGTATGCCTTCGGTTCATCCAAGGCTGGCTTTTCAATTAGAGCAATCATGTTTAAGTATGGAATCCACTTCATGGTTTTGGCGAAGTTGAGACATTTGTTTAGCACTGAATATTCAAAGAAAGTCAGCTGACGGTTGCTTTTAATCCAATAGCCTTTATTGGTGAATAGTGGGCACATAGTCTTATGTCCTAGGCTTTCAGATGTTCCACTTTATTTATTAGAGAGATTTGACATCCTAAAATTCTTGCTTAGATAATATATCTGGATATTCATGGATGCGGATTTCGTCATCATTCAGGTGTATAGTTATCAGAAAGGGGACGAAGTCGATTGATAATTTGGCGTGTAAGAGATCTTTCTTCCACTGCCTGTCGTGTATTCTATCGCAGCCTAACTGTTGCCCAACTCGTCTTACGATAATTTGTGTTCACATGGAACTGACTTGTAATTTCAAGGTTAACAGTGGTGAGACTAACTTCAGATCACATCTATATAGGTATTAATATGGTTGCTAATTCTTGCCAGTTTTTAGTATAGTTTTTCGGGTAGGTTCCATGTTCGTACGGGATCTTAAATGGTCATAGTAATATTAATAATTATTAGACAAAGGTATTTTTAAATGCTGAACATTACACATGGGTCACACTTGATATATCACACGTATAATTATGCAACTGTATGTTTATATAGTAAATTCTTATAAATTTTGTAACATGATACTCATATATGATACTACTATTTTATGTCATGAGAATGAAAAGATAAAAACATATACAAGTCGTATTACATTAATCTTATACGTGTGTGTATTAATTTTATTTTTATTCTTGTCACAAATCATACAAAAGTTTGTTATCTTACATGGGTTTCGTTTAGCTTACTGCGCGAAGACGAAGCGACAACAGTACTTACTGAGTATGTCAAACATAACATTATAGTAACATTTCACACAAAAATTGTCAAGATCCTGAAGTATACGCTGTTCTCCTAACCAATCAGAATGCGCCATTATATCGCGACAAAACCAATTTTCTTCTGTAGTACGCTAACAATATTCTTTTTCGTGTTATATATCAAATGGAATAGTATACTTTCTCTTTCTTTTATTCATTGTTGAAAAGTTAAGAGTCATTTGTTAATCATTGAACTTTAGTCTGCAACAAAAAAATTGAACGAATGTTTTTTAATATGTCACGATTCAACAAAAAACACCATCGAATAACGACAAACAAATATCACACATAAGAAAGTAACACAAGTATGTCCCAAGAGCATTTTAAAAACTGCAAACTGAAAGTTATAAATACATTATATTACTTTAGCTGTTGTGTTTTACGTCATGTTCACCGTCGTTTGGTCATTTCTTGCAGAAATCGTACGTATGATTTGTATATTTCTGCTTGTAGATTAATTAGTTTTCAAGGGAATATTGTTTGCACGATAGTTTATATTCTAACATAGATGGAATTTTGACATATATGACAATTTCGTGAAAGAGTGGACCTTGCAGTAATCTTGAGTAAAAGTGTTACTATAGAGTAAATATCGTTTCAAATGTTGGTGCCACTATTGAAGACACAGGATGTTGCGTGAGACCTTAGCTGATAGTAGTTGTTAATTTGATAAGGAGAACACAGGCATACAAGTTGGAAAATATATAAATCGTTTCGTTACAGCTACTTCTTATTCATGTCCGAGCTAAAGCAGTGAGTAATTGTTACGAATTCGAAACTAAACACCCTCAAAGTTCTCAAAGTTGTGCATAACTCATGCATTTATTTTAAGACAATAAACCCCTCCTCTGGCATTTAAGAAGTAGCTATTAATAAATTTGAAGCGGTTTAACAGTTACCTGTGTAGATTGTTACTAACGAATCTCGTATTCAATTTACGTACGGTAAAGTCACTTTCTCAAATAATCTTATCACTCCCCTCGTACTCGTTCTCTGACTTATTGTTGGAATCGTTTGATAAACTATGGTGTCAGGCTAAGTCATTGAACACAAGTTTAGGACACGGAATATCCCAGAAGTATTGCGCGTTCATCTAGCGTTATTCCCGGTTATTAAACATTATTTCTAGCCATTAATGTCAAACAATGTTTAGTCAATATGAATGCTGTCTAAGATTGGGTAATCCTTGTTTCATAATAAATTACCTATCTTGCACGAATTAGTTCAGTAAACACCAATTATCTATCGAGAGAAAAAAGCACTACAACTAGATTGATGTAAACTAACAAACAATAAGCAGTGTCTTAGGAAATATTACGAAATATAACCTCCACTGATACTGCGATGAAATGCATTTGTAAAAAGTACAACTTATTTGATTTGCGTTCTGTTTTATATCATAGTATGAAACGCAACAGAAAAAAACGCGTTTTTGAAAAGCGTTGAATCATTTAACTGGATTCATTTCAACGCAGCACATAACAGATAGATGTATGTTCGTTATATTTCTAAAGAAGAAAACACCATGCACGTATGATATAAACAAATTTAAAATGCGTTTGTTTATATTTATTTTCATTTTGGATAACGTGTTTGGAGGAGAGATTTATTTTTCTTTGTCAAATATTACAAGCAGATGCATGTCTCTTCCACCTTGCAACATTTATTATATTCGTCCAAAATAAAAACGTCCAAAATAACAAGATATTTGCGCACTATTCCGCGTGTAAGATTATAATGGATATAACAGTTTCTGATGCTCGTCCAGTAAAACAGAATTTTCATGATAATTCTTCTAACTAATGTGTATATATATATATATATATATATATATATATATATATATATATATATATATACAGGGTTGGCCAAAATAAGGGTCCTATCTTTAAGTTTGAATAACTTGAATTTGAATAACTTCCACAAAATATAAGTTAAACTGACCAAACTTTATGTGTGTGTAGACTGACCCTTCCGAGATTTTTTGAAATAAACAAAACAAATTTGAGCCGAAAAACACCTCTTAAAACTTACAAAAACTAAAGTAATTTTTTTTACACTGTTTTGAGTTTTTTACGCAAAAATAATGTTTTCTAAATGAGGGTACGTTCCTTAGGGCTAATACGGCTCATGCTTGCTTCGGAAGGGGTTCTTTACTTATTCTAAAAAAAAAAAAAAAATAAATAAATAAAAAAGTTATGAATTTTTAAAAATAGGACCCTTATTTCTGCCCACCCTGTACTAATACAGCTCACCCCAAACAAGATAGACCGCCACTCTAGATGTAATTGGCTGCTGAGAAAAAGTGGGAAGGTTTGAGGGGGTCAACCTAAATTAGGAGGTAGGCCGCGAGATGTCTGCTTACATTAGTTTTGAATGTCTGCATGTCAGTGACGTTACGAACGCAAGGAGCAAGGAGAAAGTCCCAGAATCCAGCGGAACGGAAAACATAACCTTTTAGAGTAGAAAGCTCGTCGGCATCTGTGGACGTCCACAGTGAATCGATTGGATTTGGTAGATTGCTGGGTTTTACTAGTGAATTTACGTCGTGGGGGTACCAGAGCAGCAAGCTCATCAGACCACAATCCATTGAAGTACTTGTAAAACTTGCACAAGGAAGCAGCATTGTTGCGATGGTACAGGGGCTGGAGCCTGGTGGATAGTGAAGGACCTATCAAGTTGGCGACATTTTGGGGCCTTGTCTAAGAGGAAAAGAGTAGTGGATGATGCCCCCAGCCCAGATATGGCATCAATACTCTATGCATGGGCGAATGGTGGCTTTGTAAGGATATAGGATAATGTCAGGTGTGAGATATTTACTGGAACAGTAGAAGGAACCCACCTTCTTTGCAGCATCGTTGGCACTGTTTTCAATGTATTCATTCAAATTCGTGTTATTTGTGAAAGTTAGACCGAGAAGTTTGAATAATGAACTCTCAGGTAGCGTGTTATTTGCCATGACACTCGGTGGTGGAAGAGGTGTCTTGTAGTTATTGAAAGAGAATAGCTTTGGCTTAGCGGCATCAAAGGTTACCATCCATTTTTTACCCCATTTCACTACATTCCATTTTCTAAAAATTCAGTCATTGCCTCAGATATGTGTGCGCCCGTTTTGCCCACATGACGAGAGTAGAGCGTGGTGTCGTCAGCAAATATTCCTATATCAGTCTCAATGACATCAGGGAGGTCATTTATGAATATCAGGAACGGTAGTGGTCCATAGATTGATACCTGAAGTACGCCAGCATTTATGCTATGTTGCTTAAAAGAACGGCCACTGAGGATAACAAGAATCGTTCTTTTTGTTTGGATGGATTTAATCATATTAAATATTTTCCCAGTAATACCATATAGGCCCACTTTTATGAGAAACCTTTCATGCCAGACTTTGTCAAAGGCCTTGGATATATCGAGCGCTACCCCCTAGCTTCATCTGCCGTTCCAGTGTATGGTGTATGCGTTCAGAGATAACCGTTAGGCTATCTGCGGTAGATTGTGCTTGGGTAAATCCGTATAGATGATCAGAAATAAGTTTTACATTAACTAGTAAGAGGACTATCGCTAGAATGATTAATGATTTAAAGATGTTAGCCAAGATCCTGTGTAGACTGATTGCCCGGTAGTAACGAGGATCAGTTATATCTCTCGAATTCTTAAAGACTGGTACCACAGAGGCAATTTTCCGACTATCAGGTTAACAGGATTCAGTAAGGTATTTGCTGTATAGTTTGGACAGGACACGGGCCAGCTAAACAGAGAATTTTTTTTATTACTATTACTGGTATAACATCAGGCTTTGGAGGTGGCGAGGTTATTTATCATGGCTCTGACTTTAGATAGGGTGATGACCAAGTTATCAAGTGTGGCTTCAGTCTGCAATGGGAATTTAATAAACGCGTTGTTTGCTGAGGCCAAAGTGGATTTTAAGCCGAAACGCTTGGCAAGTAGTTCAGCCTTATCAGTTTATGTGCAAACAACATCGTTGTGATTCGATAGTGAGGGAATTGTTGATTATCCATTGCTCATCACACTATTGTTGATTTTCCAGAAATCACGAGTACGTAGGTTATGTGAATGAATGTGTGGTTTAGTTATCTTTGTATACCTTCTCTTAGCTTCATATATCACTACCTTGCAATCATTATTTGCCTCTACAAATGGTTGTCTGTCCGCAGTTGACTTATTGCGGCTGAATTTTCGGAATGCTATCTGCCTCTCAGCAATAGCAGCTATACATTCTGAGGTGAACAATTGAGGAGAGTGGGGTTTGCTGAAGAATTTTCGCGTGGGAACATATGCATAAATGCCTGTTTGACCTATTCGGTTAGCGCATTTGCACACTGATCAGCAGGGAGTGAGATGTGATCCCTGAGAGATTGACAATCAGCCTGTTCGTAGTGTCTCGCCGTTTTAAGCAACGGATCTTCAGCTTATGAACGAATTTTAAGGTGATAAGTAGCATTACCACAACGTGATCAAAGTTGCTGAGCTGACTATGGGAATTCCTCACACATGGTGATGTCAAGAACAGGCAGAGTAGTGAGGATTGCTGGTCCGCGCGATCAGGAAGGCGGGTCAGAAAAGTGACACTCTGTGAGAGGTCGTGAGCTGAACAGAAATTAAACAACATTTTTAAAATGATAGATCACACTTCTTTTATTGTATTTTCACATACTTTTTTAAACAACATGCAATACTTTTTTATGTGGATGAGTATATTTATTATTTTTACATTTACTAGTATAAAGAAATTACACTTTTGTACTAAAACACATCAATATTAAAACTTGAATAATGTTTTATATTTATTTACTATAATTATGGTATTTTTGTAATATCGAAACTTTTCAATAGTATGAAGAGTCTCATCAATATCTTAAAAACTGCCTTGATATATTAAGATAATAATTATCATTATAACTAGTTATTTTATATATAAGCAATAATATTTTAAACCCACTGACACACATACATATGTAAATTCAAAATAAACTAAGTATCAAAGTACTCACTTATAAAATAGGAATTTCAGAATACTTTCAACATATTATTACTTGTATTCATGAAAATATTTAATTATAAAATGTAATTGTTAGAACGATCGCATTGTTAGTAAGTCGGGGTTCGTAATACTCATGTCCAGGATTCCAAACGTTGGCTCTGCAGTACGTTTACGTAATATCCGCATTGGTCAAATTAAAAACGCGAAACATGTATTTCTATGAATATAAAAATACGTGTTAATGGAATTAAATAGTAATTATCTATATATTTATAAAAATAGTTCAAGGAATCGACGACCTTATGTTAGGAGCGAGCAAGAGCGAAATATGGCTATCGCAATGAAAATGCATACCTATTAGCTGTAGTGTTTAAACTACAACGGTTATAGGTAGGACCATAACAGTCGTAAGGACGATATTTCCACAAGCCTGCAGTTCTTTGAATGAAGCTGCTAGAATTGTAATCTGTATAAAAGTTAGATATAAAAGCGACTTTATATAAATCACTAGACAAAAAAATCACTGAAAAAAAAAGAAGCTGGCAATAGATCACACAATTCCGAAAAAATCATGCCATAATACTACTTTTTAAAAAGTACTTAGATCACGACTGTGAAAGAGTGGGTTTAGAAAAAAAGAAAAAGTTGGACATCAAATTTCAGATACGTGTCTAGACATAATCAAGAATCTTTAAATTGTACAGAGATTCACCAACAGAATTATTAGAACATCACTCCATATATGGTAAAATAGAAGATTTGTAGATCACGATAATAGCTTCATGTGTTAGGAAGTGTTTGTCGCAATAGAGATTACCGGCTTTATAAGTAGCAGAAAGTGCTATTGGATCTAATGTATGCGACGAGGATAATGATTTCATGAGATGGAAAGACCACGAATTTTAAAAGTCGAATGTTTATCAAGAGCAGAGCCATCCATGAGAATATCAGAATATTGCAAGATACAACATGAGTCTTAAAGTATTAAACGAAACAATATATTTCGTTCCCTAATATACTACATAACACAGGTGCACTTCTAAATCAGCTGCATATTTCAACGGATCCGATGGATCAGAGCGTGAAACAACACTAGAATAGAGAGTGATATCATCAGCATAGACGTTATATTTCTGAATAATATTCTGTGGAAACTAATTTAAATAAAAAAAGAAACAGTGTTGCGCCGAGAATAGAACCACGAGAAATACTAGCATTAATAGGAAAATAGAATAAAAGGGCACTGTAAAACGTTGCTCGCAAGCTTCGATCAGAGAAAAAATATCAGGAATCGCACCAGCAATACCATTACCTTGAAGTGTGTGTAGAAGAGCAGAATACGAAAGTCTGGCTAACGCAGTCGAAATGTCAAGCGTGATGGATTTACTTTCTCCTGAATAATGTATAGACCAACATATCCGCTCAGTTACAGCATTTAATATATAAGCAGTTCAACGAAAACTACGAAAGCCATACTGAACATTACCAAAGAGGAACAAGCTTGTGGTTGTATTAACCATTCGAATACTTTGCTAATACAAGAAAAGAGAATAACAAGACAACACTTTGACTGGTGAATTCGATCACCATTATTTTTAAAGATAGATAAAACAGATGGTTACTTCAAATAAGAAGGGAAATATGGCTAAGACTAACAGATAATGAATAATTTAGAAATGCTAGAAAGATTCGGAGAACGACAACAGGAATTGAATCTGGACCGATTGCTTTAGACTACCCACGTTCAGAAAGAATCGGAGCACCGATCTTTGTAGTAATGATGATAGAATCAAGAGACTGATCAGTTTTTAAATGAAAATAATGATAAAAAGCACTATAATCATCGAGTGAAAAATTGTCAGCATAATAACGAGCAAAGAGTTCCGCGTTGTACTTTGACAATGTAATAATTTGAAGACGATTAATAAGAAGAGGAATAGCAGACTTGCTACTATTTATAACAGTATTATACATTTAAACAATAACATAAGCACACTTTTTAGATGAAGTGGAGTCAGTAATCATTTAAAATAACCTAACATAGCCCTAAGACTGCTCCCTTGCTAGCATTGCAACCTTTTTGGTTGGATATTCTAGATTCCTCAGAATGATCACAACGATACTGATAAAATAAATGGTATCGATGGACAATGGCAGAACCACTCACAAATGAAAATCCAGGGAAAACATAAGGTTTGGTTAGAAACTTACAATATGCAATAGAAGGTACTAATCCCAACAAGTTGTCAATTATTTACCTTCCTAGCTGAATCATTCTGAGATATGACACAGTACGCCAGCCCAATCCGCCGTATAGTAGTAACACGTTTTCCTATAGAAGAGACAACCCATATAAGGATTCACTGAAAAATCAACATAGACATCAACAGCAATATTATCAGTAGAATAAATGGAAGAGAAGAAGACATAGAATATGAGTGAAAAACCGGTGATTAACAGATCAGGAATGTATGGTTGCTGAATAAAATTCGAAGGAAAACCTGTGGGGAAAGTTACATTTTTTGACATGTAATCAGACATATTTCACCAGCAAGATTTGTGCGATAAGCGTGATAGAACCAGTTTTCATTGTGAGCATTGTAGTCACAATAACACAAAGATGTAGCGTGATGTATTTATGTGCAATGTATCATAAATACTGCTGAAAATAGCATCATAGAAGTGGAACTGAACAAAAAGAACAAGAACGAAGTAAAGTGCAAAAAATACAAGCTCAGACAAGTACCAAGGCAACCATCAGATTCGAGACGTGGTTACGTGCAATAAGGGTATCCTTGCGAAGAAAAAAACGCAAAACCATGCAAATTCACAGTAGAGTCTAAACAGGTAAGAGACAAGTGATTATCTACATGTACATCGTTGATATTAATATACTCATTCAGAGTTGTCTCACAATTAGCAGGGATGTGAAGAGATGTGTCTAAGTAAAATGCCTAAACATCAGGAAACTTTGGCCTGAGATATCTGATGTAATGATAGAAAAGTGCACGGTGTTTGTTCTGTTTCTTTGTATAAGGTATACTACACACACAGAGAAGGAAATAATCATTTCTGGGCCCACCAATCAATAAAGAGACCCAACCACCAGCATTAAATTATCTGGACTCCAAACAAGCTAGCTAAAATATAAGCTCTTTAAGAGCCTAATAGGGACATACTAGCCTGACTGACACAAAATACTCCCCCTAAACTTGATACATTGCTAACCAGAAATAGGTGTTTTACGTAACCCCATCACTCCCGAACAAAAGCTAAAATTGGTGGTCTTACCCAAGAGGATAGACACGAGCCTGTAATATTTTAGAGTCTCGAGATCATGAGTGATCAAGCACTATCAGATACAGGAGAGGGGGAAAGCACCCTGAAGTATTTACATGTCCACATATATGTTTAATGTCAGATATAATTTTTTAGTGGGGAGTGACTATATTATTTGTTTGCTTCATTAATGTTATTAAACCTAATTATATACCTGCATATATACCGATAATAAATACACAAACATGATAACTATAACAACACCTCACAGCAGCATACCAGTAAACCCAAAACCAAGGAGTGTAATTCGCTGCATAAATTGTATACGTATGTATACACCCAAATAATCAACCCCGTAAGGATTCGAACCTGAACGCTGAATCTCCAAACGCCCACTTTTAAAATCATTTACCATAAACATCACCTCACAAAATAATGTTCAATTACGGCTAAATAATGTTGTCTTTCTTTTTTTATTTTCTTTAGACTATTTTTATTTATTTTGTTAGTATACCTTGTAATATACTAGCATATATTAAACAAGATTGAATATTTAAACAAAAAAAATATTTATATACATACATTTCATCATTATTGGGCTTAGTCCTGCCCGAATGCACTTGAATATAAAAAGATGAATTAATTTGTGAATACTTTTTCTCATATCTATATAACGCTTATATATATATATATATATATATATATATATATATATATATATATATATATATATATATATATGCCACTATTTTACAAAAGGAGGTACTACCTGCACGATTGCAACGACCAGTTGTGGGCAGGCAGATGGCTCAGCAATATCGACATATTTTGACAAGTCCTGCTATATCTATGACATAACACGCTAATGATGTACGTTTGTACTCTGCTATATTAAACTGTTTGTAGTCAGGTGGAAATGTGTCTCGAAAGTTTGTCACTGACTGCTTTTTCAAAATGAAGAACTGTATACTCTCTGCTTAAAATATGACACAGCAATAATAGATACACTTGCGTATAACTGAAACTGTTATTTCTCTACATTCATATCAACCCTGTATTAGGTTGTTTATATTACACTTTTAGGTGTGTGTCTCGGACGTTTTCCAAGCAACAGCAAATCCACATACATAAGTTCTTTAGAGACCTCGTCCTCTCTTATCGTAACTTATTACCTTACCCAACGCAGCTTACTACTTATAATACTCAATGTAATCCTCGGCACTCTAGAACATTGCTGTCTTGTGTGTAACATTGACACTTACTATTTAGAATCTCTGATATGCGTTTAGTCAAACATCTCAATAAACATGATGTGGTTATGATGCGTACTAGAGGTATCCAAGAATAAGACGAACAGACAATACGCCTACCATGTATATACCTCATTTTGTTTGTATAGTAAAAGCACTGTCTGACTACAAATACTGTTCAAGCTTTTTAGAACCTACCAAGATATACAAAAGAGTCAACTACATTTAATCTATTACGTTTCGTGGGGTAATGAACGATGTATGATCTGCATGAAGGAGACCCCGTACACATGATGCCCTTTATTGTATAATACATCTCTAAGAGGGGATGTGACCCATCATAAAATGGTTGATAGTCTCGTGTTGCAGACTGTTTATCACCTCATCATACACAATAACCGATTATAGAATAAATCCATGAAATGCTTTGTCAACGGTTTTATAATATCTTTGGGACTTTTATGGAGGAACGCCCCATCTTTTGACGTGAGCGTACCATAAATGAAGATTGTGTTCCGTAGACATGCCTAATCAGGTGGTACATAGGCTTCGTATGTGTTTTCAGAAATATCTAACTGTCTTGGTTCTTCATTTTACGAATATTGCACTTACGTGCCGACTTTGCATTCTTGAAATCTATCTGTAGATAGTCACGATCTTTTTAGGGTGCACTACAGTATCGCGTGTACATCCTGATATTCCATTCCAGTAGCTTCTTAATCTGGAAGTAATTGTCATCGAACCAATCATGATGAAGTATGTACTTAAGACAAATAACCTTGACGTAAACTTTCCATATTAAAGTCCATATTAATGGTTAAATGTACCATCCCACTCTAGATGCGTAAACACGTGTTTATGATGGCAACGTGCACCGATGTTCTGCAGTCTAAATAAATCAATGCGCGTAAGGACTATTATTGTTTGAGTGCGAGATCTAGACATCATGTAACCCTTTACGTTACAACGCACGCACTTGTGTCTGAACCGCACTCTGGAGCCAGCATAACCCTTACCGTGCACACACCTTAGGGTAATAGTATAATTGAGGATGGCCCCATGCTTTGAATGTGAGTAAATCGAATTTGCCTTATTTGTTTACTTCTTATGAGAGAAAGCGTTGTAGTGCAGAACTGGAGAAGGTGAATACTACTGCAGTGTATTCCCCCACTAAATATTTACCTTATATAATATATATATATATATATATATATATATATATATATATATATATATATATATATATAGATGTGTGTGTGTGTGTGTTGGAGTGGGTGTATGTGTGTGTGTGTATAAAGGTAAGAATTTCTGGTAGAATGTGTTGGTGGAGATAACTATTGAGCATCAATGTTTGCGGTAATCCGTTGCAACTACGAAATATCATCTACAGAATGGGTAGGATGTGTTTATTCTTCCTGTTACATTAAGTCGGTCTTTGCATATTAAATCATTTATATATATGGTGTTGCCCTGTTTAAGGCCGAGGATGAGAACAAGGACACGGTGTTCATATTTAAAATATACTGGCGAAAGGTATATACAATAGAAAGAACAAAAGAAGTGGTACGCCGGTACTGACTGCCAGTGTAAACAGGGGTTTACTTGAACAAACGAGAAGCGTAATTCGTCCGGTATTTGTTGGGAATGGACGAGTCAAAATGTTCGTTATAAATACGGACAATAAACCCCCTTTCTAAGTCTTTACTCCCTAGGAGAATTACTAGTGTGTCCTTTCATGATTGATTTAAAAAGATACGGAGACTTCGAATAGGATATCTATAATTTATTCTACTTTATGAAGAGCTGTCAGTTGCATCCAACAGTCGTTTCGTAATTTGATTAAGGTGTCTCTTATGAGAACACTGAGGTCCTTGGATTATGTACATCATATGTATAATTCTCTTTTTTATTGTGCAAGGTTCCTAGAAAGACTATTATTTTTATACATCTTGAAATATACTCTGTCCGCTTGGATGAATCGCTTTTTTGGTATAATACAGGTGCGACCTTATTTGGTCTATTTAGGCAGTTATTTGTCAAGAACAGATCTCAATTTTCGCGCAAACATCATCTCTGAGCGATATATTGAGGATGGTATGTGTACGTTAGACGTTTACCCGTTCACTTGTAAACACTGCTGCAAAGCCGTCTCCGTAGGGGTGCTTTTCACACGGGGCGTTTTAGAGTGTAGACAAAGTGTTCCGCCTGGCTGTTTGACTTAGGATGATACGGGGCAGACGTTATATGTCTGATCTGAAAAGTCTCACATAACGCTTAGAAGTAAGATGAAGTAAACTGCGTTCCGTTTTCACTGACCAAACAATCGACCACCCCAAAACGGTAGAACAATCTATACAGAAAGCTGATTGTCACGTCTGTGCTGTTATGTTTACACCGTTACACTTCGAGCTACTTGAAGCAACTACAATTGAATAGTAAAAACCCTCCAATGGGCCCGGAAAATGCACGTGTATCCTTGCCCAAGGTCGGGCTGTCTTTGGCTACAGACTGTTTTATATGAAGTGCATTTGCCGCCAATACACAACCTTTACACGTACTTACGACGTTCTCAATGGGCTGATCTATTCTAGGCTAGTACACGAATCTCTGCATCAAACTTTTAATTCTTTTTCTCCCGGATGGGCAACGTTAACCTCCCTCACGATTCTCTTTTGGAACCTGTTTGGAATGACAACTCTCTCGTTGTACATGAGTACATCATCGCATCATGCAAAGTTGTCTACAAACTGTAGGTCTTTATCAGCATTTACACTTTAGTACTAATGCCAAATTCATCATTGAAGGTTTCCTTTTATAGTTCATGTGGATTCACCGAGAGCTCTCTAAACGCGTTGCACAATATAGCTTTCTATATCTCCTTCCAGAAAACCTATCACGTTGTATTTTAGTGTCTATTTCTGTGTTGACACTAGTCTAGGCAATTCATCCGCATTATAGATATTTTCGAATGGTAAGAACTACATTTTCAAATCATAGTTTAATTAAATGGTTCCCCGGCTCTGTAATCTATTCGTCGTATACACGGGCAGGCCTTCTTTCAAAACAAAAATGGTGATGAGCGGTTTATGGTTTTCTGTAATGTGAACAAGCTAGTGTGTATATAGCGGTGAGACATAGTTACAGCAAAAAAATATTCCTAAACCTTCCTTCTCAAAATGCGATTACTGCTTCTCGGCCGAAAAAGGATGTTTCATACGTTCGCAGTCGGTGTATGCATTCCATCCGGCATTACACACAGAAAGGACACTTTACTCTATGTAAACTAGCGTCGCTAGCCACTATGATGTCTACGTTTGGGTTGGAATGTGTAAAGAATACATCCGATATCAGCATTTCAAAGGTGTTGTCGAATGTCAGCTGGCATTCAGGCGTTAACTACCAAACATTATACTATTTCAATAATCTATTCAGTGGAGCACGTAGAAAGCTCTGAGCCCTTTTCTGAGTTCGGCCTTCTGCTGTCATTGTCTATTACATTACCCATATACTTTGTGTTTATCTAAATGAAAATCACATTTTTCTTCTTTAACTCAAAACCTCTAGTCCCGGATTCGCCAAAATACTTAGGGGACATATTTCCGGTGTTGTTCTATGTATCTCCTGTTGATTAGAATGTTGTCAAAGTATTCAATAGCAAAACAAGTTCGCCCAACATGGTATCCATCATTTGCTGAAAAATTGCGAGATCAACTTCGAACCTGAGAGCTAGCCTTTCGAACGTGTATATTTCGCAATACGTATTTATACACCACATCGTAGCACTCTCTTTTTCCACGTTCATTTGGGGGTTCGCTTTACTAAGATCTATTTTCAAAAATAATATGCTTACCTTTAATTTGAAAAAAAAAGTCCTCCAAGCTAGGCAGTGGGTACTGATGATCTTTTAATGCTGCATTTGATCCCGTTGAAAATTCTGCACCCACGCGAATCTTGTTTAATTTCTTTTTCACATAGAGCATGGGTTCTGCAAACTGACGGTATTCCACTTTGGATAGGATACCGGTCGTCAGTATTCGATCTAATTTCTGATGTATTTTGTTTTACGAGACAAAAACACATTCTTTTTTTCTTAAATATACCTTGAACGTTTTCGTTAATTGAAATTATTCCTCCATCTTTGTGCCTCGACCAAAACTGCCAGAAGAAAAAAACTTCGGGAAAACGATTATTTGACTCCAGTTTTATTTTGTTTGTATATATATATATATATATATATATATATATATATATATATATATATATATATAATTTGCTAATATTTCAATGGTAATAATTTTTGAAAAATGTTACCAGTGTATGCTAATTCATTGGAGATTGGACAGTCAAGGTTGGCGCCTAATATACTTTTGACGTGTTAACTTACATAAATAAGTGGGTTGTTCTTTGTGTGTGATTTCAGTGTGATAGATAATCAATTAGAACCATATACTTACGGACGATAAATTGATTGGCCAAATAAGCAATATTTATTAAGTCATTTACTGTCAGGTTCCAAGGAAGAAACATGTCGCTGAAATTAGTTGCTGTTTCCTCTTAGACAAAGTGTCTCCATTTTATAGAATGGGAGATGTAAAAAAATCAATAGGTGTTATTTGACTTATACTCATATGCAGTGTCTAACATTCGAATATAATGAAACGTGTATACATATGTACGCTACGATTTTATTGAAGTGTTAGTTTAAAACTTTGTACGATAAAAAAAAACATGAATGTTACTTATTTTAAAGCTGTTGTATGAGAGTTGCATATCAGTAGTCTTTCAGTAAATCAACCGGATTTTTAGGAGACTTGTAACGTTACATTTGTTTAAAAGAAGATTACAATATTGCATACATACAATAACAACAGAACACTAGCCTAATCAATACATACTATAATATTGCAGTGCCTCACGTTTCTGTTTCGGTTATCGTGGTTGAATATGGAATTGATGTAATTTGTATTTCAGTCCGACTCTTGTAACTAGCTTAGATGATTGCAGATCTAATCAGCTATCATATATGATACAATAGCATCTTGTTCAACATTGGTCAAATACGACCGTCTGAGGAAATCCTCCTCACTATCTAGTCTTTTATTCGACTAGCTTTACCTCCTACGTTCTATACACGAGGCACACACATTCTATTAGTTAATTACTGCAGTTTCAGGAAACATACTCGTAAATAAATGCATACACTAAAAACATCAACAAAACACATTTTCGTTATTTCTTCCAATCTACAGCATCATAAATAGTATCAGAAACATCACATCCCTCACTTTGTTCAAGTATAATAACACATAATATAGACACACATTTGGATTACCTTTTTAGTCCCTTTTGAGCTTCTTTTATTTTCGAATGTCTCGAAATAGGTATTTTTCATACCACATTCCGTAAAACGCCATTTATTTAAGATATATCAGCGACATTTTAATGAATCTACCCAATTGCCATGAAATCGATACGTTAGCTCCAAACCTCAACAACGCCGAACCCTCTCTCAATTTCACTTTCGAGAACAACACAACTGTTTAGTTTTCCTAGATATTCTCATCAATAGAAATAACAATATTCTATTTTATCAAGTTTACAGAAAACCAACTCACAAAAATGACTACATACACTATTACTCACACCACAATTACTACAGAAAAATTATAATATTTTCACGTTAGAACTTTACTCACATGCAGTCCTATGTATCTAACAAAGAAATTAAACACAATAGAATCCTCACTCAAAACATGAAGCACCTCAAACAGTTTACCCTCTCTGCTAAAAAAGGCACTCCAAATCGCCCCGCATTACATTACCAACACAAAAGAATATCTTCATTCCTACAAACTCACAAAACAAACATATTTTCTCAACCTTTGCTCAATATGGTTTTAGAACTAACCAAACGACCACACTAACTATAAACAATATTGTTAACAGACACAATAACAAAAACACATACAACCTCTTCATACATACACCAACGACTGCAAACAAATCTATTTCGGTGAAACACAGCGTCCCTTAAAATAGAGAATATACGAACACACTAGGGCTATCAAACGTGCTGACACGACAAATGCATTAGCCAACCACATGATAGCCCATAATCACCACATGGACATACCTAAAGCTAAACTCATAAAATACATCCACGATATCAAACTACGACGCCTCATTGAATCAAGTTTGATTCTACGAAGCAGCAAGTACATCTTACGAAGACAGGGTTTTTATAAACATTCCACTATCATAGCTAAAATAACACTCTTCGAAAACAATTTAAGAGAATTCGACTACAGATAATTAACTTTTCTTTCATTTTCCGACCCCCCTCATATTTTCCTCCCTTTGTTCATCCTCTTTTTTATCGTGTTCTCCCTTTTTCCGTATTTTTTATTTTCATCTTCTTTTTATTATATTTTATTTCATAGTTTTCTTATTAAATTTATATTTTGAATTTTAATTTATATTTATATTTTATTAGATATTTTTTTGTAATTTTTACTTTTTTAATTTTTCCTTTGTTTTTTTCTTTGTCTCTCTTCCTCTTTTTTTCTTTCAATTTAAATTATCATCCTTACACGTGTTTATTTTTATTCTATTCAATCTAATATTTTTCTTACCACATGCTCCTAATTTTCCTGACCTAACATGCATGTTGATCCTGACCACTCCCCCGATCTCTGTCGTCCCTCCTACATGTAGTCGCACATTTTTTCTCTCCTCTTGTTTCTCATATTTTCACACACGTGTGACACCAACATCGTCTTCATCCTTCCACTTACTCACCGCTCATATCCCTTCTTCACCCCCGTCCTCACATGTTGTCCAATTCCCCTTACACACATTAAAACCTCCTTCTATCCCTCTTTTTCTCTTCCTTTTTCTATTTTGTCTTTGTCCTTCCTTTTCTCTTTTTCTCCCTATGTTTGTATAAATTGCAAGTGATTTTACAAATAAATTTATTTTCTAAATGAATATGATCGCTTAATGACGATCTAGATATATTGGCTTTAACTTTATAATGTGCTTGCGTCCTTATTTGTGTTAGTATGCTACTCCGTTTTTCCAACATTTCCAAACCCCAAATAACAAACACACACACCCACACACACACACACATATATATATATATATATATATATATATATATATATATATATATATATATATATATATATACATATGTGTGTGTGTGTGTGTTGGTGTGTGTGTGTGGGTGTATATACTAGAAAAATACACATCCAATGATTGGTAAAATGTTATACCGAATAATACAGTTTGCTCTAATTTTATATCCTATTCCAATTATGAAATAAATATATAATGCTATAAAACCTCATGTCTAGAATCCTTATTGATTATAAGTATTTAAAATGGCTAAAATGTAAAGCTGAAGCGGTCTTAAATAGACATTTGAATTCAGACAATCTTGCTCAATTAGTGACTAATGGCTTGAATCTAATTGTATGCAAATCGAAAATGTGTTCATTTTTAAATAGTAAGTTGGGCCGACCCATGCCCCTAAAACCCAATAAAATACGCTAGATAAACTTGAGTTTTGGAAATGATTATGGATTAATGTCTTATAAATATTGTTACAAATTTACTCTTATCGGAATATAGGAATGTTCACGATGGTTTAAAACCCCTTGTTGCCACTTATTCCACGTTATGCACTCAGCTAAATATGACCTACGTTAACTGATCTGATGTATACCACGTGTGTTCCAATATTCATAATGGTTGCTTTATAATTTTAAGACTGAATCATACACATATCCATATATTCATATACACGTACATTACATTATATAAGCCCAGTAATATCCGCATAGAAATATCCCATAAAATAAACCTACTACTAAACCTGTATCATACAATGAAACACAAATGTAAAGAGCTCCAAGACTTGTTAAGCGATGCGTCTGTGCAGATTAGTAAAACGGAGCTAAACAAAAAATAATCTAAAATATGTGCAGCTAATGTTACATTGCTTTGTTAGTGATTTATTTGTAAGGGTTTTACATCTCAGATGTTTTCACTAAGACATCATCATCACGCACGGGCGTTGTTAATATATTCAACTGAAACAGGGTGTGTGTTATTATATTGTTAAATAGGTGTCCGTCAATTACCAACTTTTTGATTTTTTAATTTACAAATTTTAACAATTAATAAAACGTGAACTTCCGTTTGGTTCAAAGTCAGATGGCACTTAGTTATCATCGTTTTATTTGTCATTACCATGGGTAATCTAAATGTATAATATAACATTAGCTAACAAATTACATATCATTTTTGCGAAGAAAGTATTTATATTATAAGCATACTAACGTTATTTGTTATGTAATACTAAATATATATACTCGATAATTTCTCGAATTAATTGAAATTCTTTTAGTTTACATATTTAAATTTAAAAAAATAAAAGTGTGTAACTCTGGACGTGTATGTATCTTTAAGATTTGCCAAACATATCACCAGTATCGTTACATTTCTTTATAAAATAAGATGTGGGGCAAGGCCGACATTTGGTGGAATCGGTGTAGGCTGTTGTCTTCTTGCCCAATTTTCTAAACTTGTTTCAGCCAGCAAAATACCACACTATGCGGAAATCTTACTTAACAATACTTTAACGTGTTTACTTAACAATCAAATGTGCAAATTCATTGGGAGTGTGGAGTGCTAAACACAACAGAGATTAAAAAATAAATGCTAAGTGCAGAAGTCATGAAGTGATAACACATGCTTGTGGTAATGGGATAGTATTTATGTCAATCTAAGAGTAAAAACAAGAGTGGTATTTGCTTATATTTAGCGCTTTTTAGATAATGCTTTACCATTAGTCATTCTTTTCGTTAGTAACAATCTTTCAAATGGGAATGATCATTTTGGAAAAAAATGGTGCTAATTACATAATTCAATTTGGAATAGGAGTGATCGCCTTTACATTTGTACCTTTTAGATTATTATTAATTTGCGATCGAAATCTAATAAAGAACTTTACACATAACTTATTAATTATTTAATTATTCATGTATATTATTTATGTAATTTTACATCAGTGTTTAAAATTGTTATATACAACTTTAAACACTGATGTAAAATTATAGAATTTTCTCAAAGATGAGTGAATTATTTAAAAGACAAACACACAATAACATGTCCTCAATAGATGATGCCATAAACTAGAGATATTTAATTGTATAATGCAATTAATATTTAATATAAAACAACAAATACAAAATTAACGAAAATAATAATAATACTTAACTTTTTATTAATAACAACTCGACCTAACAAAACTAGAACTTATTGAATTATTTTAAGTAAGTTGACACGTGCCCAAATGAAGCGGGTATCAACGGTCAATGGGTGAATAATAATCCATCAGTTGCCTACCTTTTTATTCATAGAAATGTCCGAGTGTCTATTTTATTACCCATAGTTTCGAGTTAAATCGATGGTTTCGCAGAAAGAATATAATTAACATATGAGACATAACAGCACTTTTATGCCCACATTTTATTTCTTTTCATATTTTATATTGAACTAGCAACAAAATCACCCCTTTCTCTATAAAGGTCCATAGATAACGAAATAATTCCTACTCTAATAGCTTCTTTCCTTGGACCGCTTCCCTGGTCGTACCAACATGTAATAATCCAAAATGTCACGTGAACAAACATTTTGCTGTTCAACTCCCCTACTCAGGTCATCCTCTATAAATCTGGCCCATATCAGAGTAGCCCTTTACACATCAATTGCTCTATGCATTGTTTGCGGTAAACAAAAGTTTAAAAAAAAATGAAATGTCTAAATTTATTTTGTGATCAAATCAAAGTAAAAATTAAATTAAAAAATTAAGTGAAAATAGTGATATACAAAATTTCTATCACATACCATGTACTGCCTGTCTTGTCACGATGTCCAAAAGCACTGAATGAACCGTCAGAACGTTGGTACTGCAGCTCATTTTTGTAACCTAAAAATAAAATAATCATTTTTAAATAAAGCTAAAGCACACAGTAAAACACGAAAGTGTCATCAAAGGACAGCTAGTATAAGCATTGTTGATATTTAAAAAGGAAAAATAGACTCTTCAATGTATTTAATGTTCAGTTATATATAAAAGTTTCACATTCATTCATCTATATTAAAAATACATGTTTTGATAAGGGGCAGACACTGTTCGAAATATTAAACATTACACAACACCTATAATGTACATGTGTTTATATTTTTCATAAAGCTTTTGTTTATTTTTACAATGTGAGGAAATTCATGACTTTTAGTTGAGCAATCCATTCTATATATAAAAAAGGTTGTTGTAGTTTGATTGAAGCATTGTGCGTAGTGTGTAATAAGTTAATATATGAATGCAATGACAATGCGATATTCGGTTGTAAGCATTGTGTATATATTAACGACAATCTATCGATTACGTAAAAAAATTAATAATGAATATATTAATTTTCTGCAGAACAGATCTAAAGATAGCCTACAACACTTACACCTCTAACTTTTAGGCCGAAATATAAAAATGGAAATTGAATATAATATCATACCATCTTTGATTCGACACAATACGTTGGTGAATATTTAATTGATAGTTACTGAATTCTTCAATATTTTCCTTTTATCGACCGTTGTATGGGTTTCTATCAAACTGTCTTCAACCGAATTTCGCATTGTCCTTGTTTTTAAATATCAACATCTTTTGTTATATATATATATATATATATATATATATATATATATATATATATATATATATATATTAAATTATTAATACCTACAGACGCTAGCGTTTCAAGCTTATTGCTCTCATCAGTATGGCGCGAACCGTTCACAGAGTCAGCCTAGAATCTGCAAGCAGTCACCATATCCACTCGGCCAACGGAAAGTGTCACGTAATTAAGGGAAATTAAAATCTATATGTACCTAAAAGCGGGCACAGATAGAAGACTAGTCGAGAGTGTTCGACGAACGTATTCGGAACTTTGCATTAGAGCTTTTTGACAGTCTATTTTTAACATCCCCGAGAGTGCTCAACTTTAATTTTTTAAAGGGGCTTAGTGTATATATATATATATATATATATATATATATATATATATATATATATATGTGTGTGTGTGTGTGTGTGTGTGTGTGTATGTGTGTGTGTGTTATATTTCACGTATGTTTCACTTATAGACAAGCATTGATTATAGAAACTGCAACTAACTGTTATTTTTTTTTAAATCTCTGTTCAGCACTTTTGGGCGCAATTAGAAGTACGTGTCTTCATGACTGCTTCCTTTTTCGGTGGCCAGCACTTGAAGCCATACAAAGCAGCAGTACAATTTTGAAATATCGATATTTTGTACTAATTGATATATTTCCCGCTAGAACACCGAAGTTAAGCGAAGTTTAGCCTGGCCAGTACTAAAATGGGTGACTATTTGGGAATACCAGGCGCTGTATGTGGATACTTAGCTATGGACAAATAGTGTCAATAAGCCGCAGTGCCTAGCGTGGCGACTATGACAAAAATCTCTGAATGAAAGTCACCAATAAGGTGGACAGAAATCAAAGAGGGGGTTCTCCTCCAGGAGTGATCAAAACCCTGATGATGGTGGTGATATGTTTTGTGTTTCAGATATCTATATATCTATCATGTATTATCATTTAAGTATTGAACGGACCGAAGAAGCATGAGTATTGTCAAAGTTTCAAACGAACCATATTATAGGTCTACCCGAAGTGAACCTCAAATCGCCGCAGACCTCGAGATTCCACTTTCCACTGTTAACTGTGTGATTCATCAAAGATGGAAAATAATATAATTTCGCCTAGGTTGCCCAGGACAGTCTCACAGCAGACTTTGGTATTATTATTATTATTATTATTATTATTATTATTATTATTATTATTATTATTATTATTATTATTATTATTATTATTATTATTATTATTATTATTAATAATAATAATAATAATAATAATAATAATAATAATAATAATAATAATAGTGTCTATTTAGTTCTATATTGACGGATCTTTTTTGGTTAAAAAGTGAAACAGATAAAAATGACTTACCTTTGTTAGTATACATTAGGATCATCTTGAATTGTTCGTCTGTTAATTTTGACGTGGCTTTCAAATAATTGTGGATGTAGATATTGGGAGCGAAGTTGATCATATTCTGCTCTCCACATCCAGATGGGATTCGGATTAAATTGCCTAAGTTGTCAAGGGATGTTCCCATAATGTCACCTGGTCAAAAAAAAGCAGAAATGGTATTGTAAATCCTTCACTTGATAATAAGGAGCAATGTGCATTTATTTACACAAACACACACACACACACACACACACACACACACACACACACACACACACACACACACACACACACATAAAAATCCAAATAAGTTTGTAAAAGGACTCTTTAGAGAGAATAAGAGTCAGAAGCTGGAATGTCCAAGAGAAAGACTGGAAATGCACATAAAGAATACATGCAGCGACCAAAATAAAGATAGAGAACCACCGTAAATAGAAGGATTGAAAAGACCAACACAGCTAGGAATACTATTTGAGTTCAACCAGAGGTTTTTACCCCGCTCAATAAACCGGTATTGTCCGGGCCTTCGGGTCTGGATTTACGCCGGTCTATCGGTTGTCCGTCCTGTGCAGTTCTAGGAGGTGCACCCTCCCAGGCTTTGCCTTCTCACCCTTTGAAAAGGGGTTAGTTTATTGCTAATCGCCTGAGGCGCCCCTACCGGGGAATGCCGACGGGGCTGCCCAGGCAATTTTTAAACGGCCAGAGTGCTCAAATTCTCGAGCGCTGGTTTTTTTCCCACTTTCCCGACCTTGTGTCACATCTTATCTTGTGGGAGGAAGATAACTCAAACCATTTGATATCAATGATATCAAGTAGGAATTAGATGATTTTGTGAAGAAGGCTAGAGAAAAAAGTTCTATTGGAAATGATGGGGTTAGCTACAACATGTACACACTCTGATTGCGGCTCGTTTTATTGATAAGGCATTTGTTGCGAAGTAAAGATGTAGCACATTGTTGGTGTATTGCAGAAAGAAAAAAAGACCAGAAAATCTTGGAGAATTCCGTCCGATGTCGTTGCTGAATATTGATGGCAATATAATGTTTGGTATCATAGTAAATCGCATAATTACCTATGTGCAGAAAAGCGGATTTAGTAATGAATCGGTACAGAAGGCTAGACTTCCACGAATTCCAGGGTGCATTGAACATTCTTATGCAATATGAGAAAGTATAGAGAATGCAAAAAAGAGAACAAATATGTGGTTATGGTATGGTTCGATCTTGCCAATGCATGAGGCTCAGTACTACACATGATAATAAAAGCGATGGATTTCGTTTGGATTCCTAAAGAAGTGCACAAGAAGGGTGGTGAAATATGATGAACAATTCAAAATGAGATTTACAATCGGAAGTTTTACAACAAATTGGTAAAGTTTTGAAGTATGAATTGCTGCAGGTTGCACAATTTCTGTTACTTGTTATGGAAATGATATTATAAAGAACAGATTGCAGAAATGCACTAGTTGGTACACCACTTCGAACATTCATTGATGATGTGACAGTTAAATCGGAAAGTGTTGAAGCAATGGAGGAAGTCCTTCTTCGATTAGATGAATTAATTCTGTGGTCAAAAATGAAGTTTAAAGCGAAGAAATCCGGAAGTTTTACATATGTGAAAAGCAAATAGAAAGAAGTTCGGTATCTAGGAGGTGATATGGTACCGACTCTTAAAGAAGAACCAATGAAGAGTTTAGGAAGATGGTAAAAGGGTTCATTAAATGACAGAAGTAAGGGAGCTGAAATACAGCAGTAAGCGGAAGAGGGACTACAAACTATAGAAAAGACTGATCTACCTGGGAAATTCAAATGGTGATGCTTACAGTATGCTTTGCACTCAAGGTTAATGTGGCCTTTACAGATGTATGAGATACCATTGACCCGAGTTGAAAGAATAGAACAGCGATGCAGCTTATATATATATATATATATATATATATATATATATATATATATATATATATATATATAAGAAAATGGCTTAAGTCGCTTAATAATATTGCAATATTTGGGAGAAATAATCAACTATAACTACCTGTCGCATCTATTGTAGAAGAATATAATGCTGATAATGTGTGCACAGTGATCATTCTTTGCTTCGCCGACGACTGAAAAATCAGAGACAACCCTAACCCTAAAGTAAGTGGGACCCAATGCAGAGCAGATACTGTAGTCGATCATGCAATATCAAAGTTGGAATTGTTGAAGCCATGCAGGATGGTACAAATGTATTTTGAAACGTTATACAATTTTCCATGGGTAATGTAAGGGAAAAGAGGGATGATGTAGTGAAAGAAATTAGGAAATAAGTTTAAGAGAACCGATATTTACATCACGTAAAATGTGATCAACAAGGACAGTGCTTACGATGGAAGGAGTGTGTTGTAGAGCGTAACATTGGATGGAAAGGAATATGAGACTGAGAACGAGCAAGGATATCGTTCTTGATTAGATCAACGTATGATGCAATGCCATCACCTGCCAATCTTGTTCATTGGAGGATATATGCTAATGATAGATGTCGATACGGGAAGGAGGGAACGCTAAGGCATATTCTCTCAAACTGTGAGCTGGTAACAGAAAGGTATACGTGGCGTCACAATCGCGTGCTTGTAATATTTGAAGAACAGTCAAGAAAGACATGAGGCAATTTCATGATGGAGAATTACCCAGGATTAAACAAATAAAGAAGATGGAATTCCACAAAGCAGACATAAAGAGTAATCCGAATAGTCATTCAACGACTAGAAAAATAGATTACAGATGGAGTGAAAACTGATAGTTAAGTGAAGATCTGGAAAACTTTTTGCTGTTCCATTGCTATCATCTGGACAACGACCAGATATTGTTGTGTGGTGCGAAGAAAACAAAGAATACTACTAGAAATAAAAGTAGTATGGGAATAAAACTTTGCTGCTACAGAAAATAGGAAAGAGATCAGATATAATAAGCTGGTACAGGAGTGTCAAGATAAAGGATGGACGGCAGGATTTCATCATTTGGCCATTGGGGAAAGAGGAAAAGTGGAGCGAACGGTTGTAAACATATTTCGACGTCTCTTTTACTGTAATATTGGAATTATTATTAAGCGCAGTGAATTCTAAGTGCCCTGTGATTGGGTGAAAATCAGCCAATCACAGACAACTGCTTCAATCTTCACAGAAAACACAGAAGAGCGCATTTCTGTTTGAAAATAACGGTCTCTTCTCTCCCAGCCTGGCAGCCGTTAACATCGTTCTTCTCTGCCGTGTCTGGTGAGAGCGGACTCATGCTTTTTTAGCGTATATAATACGCGCGAAGCCCTCTTGATGTTCCAACTACTTTTCACAGGATCCCGTTACAAGACAACTGGCATTTACAGTGAGTCCGCAAAGGCACTTCTTTTGCAAGCAACATTCTATTTATTTTTTCTCTTTTTTTCATCTATATAAACACTCTTTCTTCATCTACCCAAGTTGTTTGTTATCTCTGTCCTTGTCTAGTCACGTTTATATGCCACCAACGTTTCTTCCAGCGGACTAGTCTTCGTCCTTCATTTTACCGGGAAAAATCCCAACAGTAACAACTCAGAATTAAGAAAATTGATTTAAGATCTTCAGGAAACAGCAGAGAAAGCATCTTATTGGCTACCCGGCGTTGCTCGGGGTCATAAAAACATATAATTGAAGAAAAATCGTGTGTGTAACATCTTTATATACAAACTTCTATTTCTCCCCCCCCCCCCTTTCTCTATAGCCGTCTCTTTATCTTTCTACCTTTCTCTTCCCTGGTCACCCCATTTCAGCGCTACTTTCTAATTTTGCCTTTTGCGAAAGCTGTTTCTTCCCCACCATTTCTCCTACGTTGGCCAGGGCAATAGTATATCATATTTCTATAAAAAGTAACACCTCTATCTGCGCCTTCTATATAAGAACTTATCTCCGCCCCGGTGTTCATACTATATACGTATCTATCATCACCCCGGTGCGCATACTATATACGTACCTATCGCCGCCCCAGTGCACATACTATATATGTACCTATCGCCGCCCCAGTGCAGATACTATTTAAGTACCTATCGCCGCCTCGGTGCGAATGCTAAATAGTACCTATCGCCGTCCCAGTGTGCATGCTACATAAGTACCTATCGCTGCCCTATTGCGAATAATTAATATGTACATATTGCCGCTTTGGTGCGAATGCTAAATACGTACCTATCGCCGCTTTGGTGCGAATGCTAAATACGTACCTATCGCCGGCCCGGTGCGAATGCTAAATACGTACCTATAGCCGCCCCGGTGCGAATGCGAAATACATACCATTTCGCCGTTCCGGTGCATGTGCTATATACGTACCTATCGCGGCCCCGGTGCACGTGCTATATACGTCCATATCGCCGCCCCGGTGCGCGTGCTATATATGTACTGACTGCCGCCGCAGAGCGCATGCTATGTACGTACTTATTGCTGCCCATGTGTACATGTTATATACGTAGCTATCGCCACCCCTAAATTCTGAATACGTACCTATAGCCGCCCCGGTGTGGAAGCTAAATAGGTACTAATTGCTGCCCCGGTGCGAATGCTAAATACATACCTATCGCCGCCCCGGTGTGAATTCTAAATACGTACCTATCATCGCCCCGGTGTGAATTCTAAATACGTACCTATCGTTGCCCCGGGTCGGAAGCTAAATACGTACATATCGCCACCCTGGTGCGAATGCTAAATACATACCTATCGCCGCCCCGGTGTGAATGCTAAATACATACCTATCGCCACCCTGGTGTGAATGCTAAATACGTACCTATCGCCGCCCCGGTGTGAATGCTAAATACATACCTATCGCCGCCCCGGTGTGAATGCTAAATACATACCTATCGCCGCCCCGGTGTGAATGCTAAATACGTACCTATCGCCGCTCCGGTGTGAATTTTAAGTACGTACCGTTCGCCGCCCCGGTGCGCGTGCTATATACGTACCTATCGCCGCCCCGGTGTGAATTTTAAATACGTACCTTTCGCTGCCCCGGTGCACGTGCTATATACGTACCTATCAGCGCCCTGGTGCACGTGCTATATATGAACCGATCGCTGCCCCAGTGCACATGCTAAATACATTCCTATCACCGCCCCGGTGCACATATTATATACATACTTATTGCCGCCGATGTGCACATGCTATATACGTACTTATCGCCACCGCTGAATGCTAAATAAGTACCTATCTCCGCCCAGGGGTGAATGCTAAATACGTACATATTGCCGCCCCGATGTGCATACACCATATGTACCTATCACTGCCCCAGTGTGAATACTAAATATGTACATATCGCCGCCCCTGTGCGAATGCTGAATACGTACCTATCGCAACCCCAGGGCGAATGCTAAATACGTAACTATCGCCACCCCTATACACTACTATATACGTACCTATGCCACCCCAGGGCACATACTATATATAAACCTATCGCCGGCCTGGTGCGCATAATATATTCGTACCTATCGCGGCTCTGGTGTGCATACTACATACTTACCTATCTCTGCAAGAGTGCACACACTCTATATGTACCTATCTCCAGCCCAGTTCGCACACGTAAGAACTCATATTAGTGCACCCCTGTCGTGTTTGAAAAACAAAATAGTGTTCATTCATGTATTGTCACTATCATAAATATACATAATTTTAGTTAAAAACAGAAAAAAAGAAATGTTTTTGCCTCCCCCAACGAACCTTTTTTTCCATCCTCCCACATACTTAGAAATATTTTTAATTTAAAAGAAATAAAAAAGAAAAGAAAATTTTTTGACTCGCCCCAAAAATTTTATGTTCCCCCCATACATAGAAATATTTTTAGTTTAAAAAAAGAAAAAAAATTTTTTTTAGCTCCCCCGCCCCGAAAATTTTTTTTTCATCCTGCCCCATACATATAAATATTGTCAATGAAAAAGATAAAAGAAAAGGAAAAAAATGTTGCCCCCCACCCCAATTTTTTTTTACACTCCCGGTGCGCATGCTATATTCGTACTTATGGCATCCCATGTGCACATGCTATATACGTTCCTATCGCCACCGCTGAATGCTAAATACGTACCTATAGTCTCCTCGGTGCGAATGCTAAATAGGTACCTATCGCCGCCCCGGTGCGAATGGTAAATACGTTTATATCGCCGCTAAAAATTTCCACGACCACCAATCTCTCCAGGCCCCCAACTTTTTTTTACTCTCGCCCAACCCTGAGTAATATTTTTAGTTCCAAAAATAAAAAAATAAAAAAATTTGGCCCGACCCCTAAAAAGTTTGTCCTGACCTCTAAACATTTCCCCGAGCCCCCAATCTCTTCAGAACGGCCCCAACTTTTTTATTATTCTCTCCCAATCCTAAGAAATATGGTTAGTTAAAAAAATAAAAAAACAAAAAAAATTTGGCTCGACCTATAAAAAGTTTGTCCTGACCCCTAAAAATTTCCCCGACCCCCCCAATCTCTCCAGCCCCCCCCCCACAGTTTTTTTACTCTCGCCCACCCTGAGTAATATTTTTGTTCAAAAAATAAAAAAATTTGGCCCGACCACTTAAAAGTTTGTCCTGACCCCTGAAAATTTCTCCGACCCCCCAATCTCTCCAGCCCCCATCAATTTCTTTTACTCTCCCAAACATGAGAAATATTTTGAGTTCAAAGAAAAAAAAAAATTTGGCCTGACCCCTAAAATTTTCCCCGACCCCCTAATCTCTCCAGCCCCCCCCCCCTCCAACTTTTTTTCACTCTTCCCCTGAGGAATATTTTAAGTTCAAAAAAAGAAAAAAAAAATTTGGCCGGACCCCTAAAGAATTTGGCCTGACCCTTAAATTTTCCCCGACCCCCTAATCTCTCCAGCCCCCCCACCAACTTTTTTTTCAGTGTCCCACAACCCTGAGAAATATTTTAAGTAAAAAAAAAATAAAATAAAAAATTTGGCCTGACCCCTAAAAAATTTATCCTGACCCCTAAAAATTAATTGTGTTTTTAAACGATGAAATATTCCCCATGGACCCCTAAGGGCTGGGTTAATAGATTCGAGAATACTCTCATCATCTTATTCTGTGAATTTTACATAAGAATACACTTTTATATGTTATGTATATATTCTCTAACCTTGTTTTAAACACCTTAATTTTGTTTTTAAACGTGAGTTAACGCACTTCCTTAGCTACCCTCTAAAAAATAAATTTCATTAAAAAACATTAATTGGTTTATGAACTTGAGGTATTACGTAATTAAATTACAATATGACTCAGCAATTTCAAATTACTATAAAATATAATGAAAAATAAATGAAAAGCCTCCTTCCCCCCGATGAAATATTCCCCATGGACCCCTAAGGGCTGGGTTAATAGATTCGAGAATACTCTCATCATCTTACTCTGTGAATTTTACATAAGAATACACTTTTATATGGTATGTATATATTCTCTAACCTTGTTTTAAACACCTTAATTTTGTTTTTAAACGTGAGTTAACGCACTTCCTTAGCTACCCTCTAAAAAATAAATTTCATTAAAAAACATTAATTGGTTTATGAACTTGAGGTATTACGTAATTAAATTACAATATGACTCAGCAATTTCAAATTACTATAAAATATAATGAAAAATAAATGAAAATTCCCCCCCCCCCTCGATGAAATATTCCCCATGGACCCCTAAGGGCTGGGTTAATAGATTCGAGAATACTCTCATCATCTTACTCTGTGAATTTTACATAAGAATACACTTTTATATGTTATGTATATATTCTCTAACCTTGTTTTAAACACCTTAATTGTGTGTTTTAAACGTGAGTTAACGCACTTCCTTAGCTACCCTCTAAAAAATAAATTTCATTAAAAAACATTAATTGGTTTATGAACTTGAGGTATTACGTAATTAAATTACAATATGACTCAGCAATTTCAAATTACTATAAAATATAATGAAAAATAAATGAAAAGCCCCCCCCCCCCATAAAATATTCCCCATGGACCCCTAAGGGCTGGGTTAATAGATTCGAGAATACTCTCATCATCGTACTCTGTGAATTTTACATAAGAATACACTTTTATATGTTATGTATATATTCTCTAACCTTGTTTTAAACACCTTAATTGTGTGTTTTAAACGTGAGTTAACGCACTTCCTTAGCTACCCTCTAAAAAATAAATTTCATTAAAAAACATTAATTGGTTTATGAACTTGAGGTATTACGTAATTAAATTACAATATGACTCAGCAATTTCAAATTACTATAAAATATAATGAAAAATAAATGAAAAGTCCCCTCCCCCCCGATGAAATATTACCCATGGACCCCTAAGGGCTGGGTTAATAGATTCGAGAATACTCTCATCATCTTACTCTGTGAATTTTACATAAGAATACACTTTTATATGGTATGTATATATTCTCTAACCTTGTTTTAAACACCTTAATTTTGTTTTTAAACGTGAGTTAACGCACTTCCTTAGCTACCCTCTAAAAAATAAATTTCATTAAAAAACATTAATTGGTTTATGAAATTGAGGTATTACGTAATTAAATTACAATATGACTCAGCAATTTCAAATTACTATAAAATATAATGAAAAATAAATGAAAATTCCCCCCCCCCTCGATGAAATATTCCCCATGGACCCCTAAGGGCTGGGTTAATAGATTCGAGAATACTTTCATCATCTTACTCTGTGAATTTTACATAAGAATACACTTTTATATGTTATGTATATATTCTCTAACCTTGTTTTAAACACCTTAATTGTGTGTTTTAAACGTGAGTTAACGCACTTCCTTAGCTACCCTCTAAAAAATAAATTTCATTAAAAAACATTAATTGGTTTATGAACTTGAGGTATTACGTAATTAAATTACAATATGACTCAGCAATTTCAAATTACTATAAAATATAATGAAAAATAAATGAAAAGCCCCCCCCCCCGATGAAATATTCCCCATGGACCCCTAAGGGCTGGGTTAATAGATTCGAGAATACTCTCATCATCTTACTCTGTGAATTTTACATAAGAATACACTTTTATATGTTATGTATATATTCTCTAACCTTGTTTTAAACACCTTAATTGTGTGTTTTAAACGTGAGTTAACGCACTTCCTTAGCTACCCTCTAAAAAATAAATTTCATTAAAAAACATTAATTGGTTTATGAACTTGAGGTATTACGTAATTAAATTACAATATGACTCAGCAATTTCAAATTACTATAAAATATAATGAAAAATAAATGAAAAGCCCCCCCCCCCCGATGAAATATTCCCCATGGACCCCTAAGGGCTGGGTTAATAGATTCGAGAATACTCTCATCATCTTACTCTGTGAATTTTACATAAGAATACACTTTTATATGTTATGTATATATTCTCTAACCTTGTTTTAAACACCTTAATTGTGTGTTTTAAACGTGAGTTAACGCACTTCCTTAGCTACCCTCTAAAAAAAAAATTTCATTAAAAAACATTAATTGGTTTATGAACTTGAGGTATTACGTAATTAAATATGACTCAGCAATTTCAAATTACTATAAAATATCATCAAAAATAAATGAAAAGCCCCCCCCCCCCCGATGAAATATAAATGCACATTGGTCTTTATTATAGATAAATATAAATGCACATTGGTCTTTATTATAGATACAAATAAATGCACATTGGTCTTTATTATAGATACAAATAAATGCACATTGGTATTTATTATAGATACAATTAAATGCACATTGGTCTTTATTATAGATTTTCTTAATATCCCCCCCCCCAAGAAAAAAATTGGCCTGAGGCGCTCACACCGGCGAATGCCGTCACCCCCTCCCAATTTGGCATGAAAGGAGGAGGTAATGCCTATCATGATAACGGAAGGGAGGGGGAGGAATATTAGCGTCTATTAAAAGGTTGTAGTGTGAGTGAATTTCTTCCTGACACTTTGCATTATTTTTCAAATTATCTGCCACTCTCTGACGTCATGATGACCTGATATAACCGGACACAATTTAGAGCAAGACCGGGTACATCCGGCAAGGGATTATGGGACAGGTGCGGATGTGATTGAGCAACCCTTGTTTCACTACACACACTTAACATAGGATTCCTATGTTGTTATTGATGCATCCGGACAGAAGTTATTGGATGATCTGATACAACCGGACACAATTTAGGGCAAGACCGGGTACATCCGGCAAGGGATTATGGGATGTTTACAGTGACTGCATTTTTATCGGATTAGTACACAAATACATTAGAGTAATTTACTCCTCTCCAGGAGTTAGGCACAAGGCCAGTTTTTATCCTACTCCCACCAGTAAGATGTGACCCAAGCTCGGGTCGGAAAGTGGGTGTTGAAAAGCCAGCGCCCGAGAGGTGAAATACATTAGATTATTTCGAATATGTTAAAAAAATGGCGTATAAAAGCTATGTTGAATTAGAGAAAAACGGCCTAGAGGAGTCTAAAAAATTTTGTTGATATTTAAAACTCATGTAATAATTTGTTAAATAGTATTGTACAATGTTTGTTGAAAGAAAATCATAGTTATTATTACTTGTTAATTTATTAAAGTAATTTGAACAGTGTATAGTGGATAGGCTGCTGTACTGCAGTAGATTTGTTATAAATAATCCAGTAAATCGCATCAAACTTTTTAAGCTTTGTCGGATGCTTCCTTGGTCTTTTGGCTAAGATCAAAGTGTAGTATCTGTTCCCATAGACTGGTATTGTCTTGGCCTCCGGGCCTTGATTTACGCCGGTCTATGGGATTGTCCTGTGCAGTTCTAGGAGGTCCACCCTCCCAGGCTTCGCCTCCCCTCTTTGGGGAGGAGTAAGTTTATTGCTTACTGTCTGAGGCGCCCCTACCGGGGAATGCCGACGGGGCTGCCCAGGCAATTTTTAAATGGCCAGAGTGCTCACCTCTCGAGCGCTGGCTTTTAACCCCACTTTCTCGACCCAATCTGTGGTCACATCTTACTTGTGGGAGTAAGATAAAACTGGCCTTGTGCCTAACTCCTGGGGAGGAGTAAATACCTTTTAAGCTTTGTCGGCCTTTTGGCTAAGATCAAAGTGTAGTATCTGTTCTCGGCATTTTTGCCTTGAGATCAAGTGTATTATCTAGTCCTATCCGATAGGTGTCGATCTTACACGCTCGAATCAAAAATCAGATTATCATTTTATTTTTTAATCCCTTTTCCTTTGCACTTCCTCTCCCCTAAAGTACGGCTGATCGCGCCCACGGTAGGGATCTCCCTCACGCCGACTAATACTCAAACTCCCCAAAATTTCGCCTGAGCCGCTCATACCGCGAATGCCGACATTCCTCCTCCCCAAATTCGGCCTGAATGCCGACGCTCCCACTCCCCAAATTTCGCCTGAGGCGCTCATACCGGCGAATGCCGACATTCCCCCTCCCCAGATTTGGCCTGAGGCGCCCCACCACCGAATGCCGACACTCCCCCTCCCCCAAATTTGGCCTGAGGCGCTCATACCAGCGAATGCCGACATTCCCCCTCCTCAGATTTGGCCTGAGGCGCCCCACCGCCGAATGACGACACTCCCTCTCCCCAGATTTGGCCTGTGGCACGCACATCGGTGAATGCCGACATTCCCCCCCCCCCTATTTGGCCTGAAAGGAGGAGGTAATGCCTGGAAGTATTATATCAGGATAACAGAACGGCCATAGTGAGGAAGGGAGGGGGGAAGGAATATTAGCGTCTATTAATAATTAAGAAAGAAAGTGTGGGAGTGAGAGGGGAAGAAGGAAGAAAGAAAAAAAATGGTTGTAGTGTGAGTGAATTTCTACCCGCCACTCCCTTACTCTGACGTCATATCTAGTTTATCGTGACTTTGCATTATTTTTCTTCTCAAATTAGTATAAATAACGTTGAAAAATGGAGTTAAAAGCCACCCCCCATTGGAGAAAAGTGCTCAGTCGACCCCGGAAGAGTCAATTTTTTTTTCCGGTTCCGAGATATTAGACGCGCCTGGGCTGGCCGGTCGGAATGATGTCACCCGTGTGACCGTGTGTTGGGTACTTTCGGAGGAGAAGCTTTACATACATACATACATACATACATACATACATACATACAGACAGGTGGGATTTATATATTGAATAATCTTTTAATGAAGGTATGCACATTTTTTTCAATTTTTTGATGCTGTATTTGTTTATTTCTTGATGAGTACCTATTCAGTTATTTTTAACGAAATATTTGTTGGATTTATTCAGATGCCCTGGAAAACTGTTCTTATATTAGATAATAATAGTAAACAATTTCGTCAAATTTAACATTTGGACTTCATCGGATGCGTATTTTCGAACTTATAC
>OY744535.1:85810448-85882948 GCA_963556195.1 Sepiola atlantica
GTGATTAGCAATTATTATTTTAATGTTGGTTAAGTGTATGGTGCTCGATAAACTGTTAGTTTTAATAATAATATATATATATATATATATTTTTTATAATTAAAAAAAAAACAATTTTGTTATTAAGTTTATATTTGAGTATTTACTTTCATTTCAGAATAATTTTTATGAATTTTAATATAAAGTAAAGTAATTAAATTCTTAAAATACGAAAGAAAGATAAAAAAAATAAAAATATGAAGATAAAACACACTAAAATAAAAGTAAATACTCAAATATAATCTTAATAAAAAATAAAAAATAAAATAAAAAAATTATATATATATATATAGGCTAAGAGAAGTAAATCTGTGTTCCTCAACTGGAATTTCATAAAACCGTTGTTTATTGATGACATGTACTTAGTCATTTTAGGAGCAATAATTTCTCTCTTCGTTACCCATTTCGGATGCACACAGTTGTTGGCTATATCTGCGTTAACTTTGCTACTACATTAGTTGAATGATCAAACATTTGATCTAATCTTTGGTGTAATAACTATTTTGATATGGTTGGTTGTTGCAATCTCGGCATCACCTATTTTAGAAACAAACTTACCAGACAGTAAGACACTATTTAGATGCACATGTGTGTTGGCAGATAATATCACAGTTGTGATGTATATGCACAATTATAAAATGTAAGGCAAGTATTGAACTCGTCACGATGAACAATATAATACGTTGTTTCGAAGTCACTTAATAATAGACGTTGGAGGCTAGCCATCATACACCACATCTTTTGAGACGAGACAATGTCTTATCAAGAGCATCAACTGATTTTATATGTGCCATTGTACATTCAATCCTTATGTTCAAAGGAGCAATACTGTAACACTTTAGATGAACCTGGGACACTTTCTAGTAAACCAATTGAATCGGCAGCTATTTTTTGGATGATGGCAATTTAAATCTCGACTGAGCTGTACTGCAACCAGGAAGAAAAGTTGCTGCAATACCCGATGAATCAACAGCAACATATATTGTCTTTTGCCTTAACGTTTGCAAGAATTTACTCAGTAACAAATGCATTTCCTTTACCTACTAGTGCATCAAGCATAAAAGGCCGCCTTACTGATCTTCTACATTATTAACTACAGAAAGAAAAACATTCATCTGCTTTTTTGGTTAAATTGTGCGATACCCTGCTGAACAATGTATAGATACGGTTGCGGTAAATAGCTGATTTCACATGCCCAGGAAATAATGACCGGGTTTGTATTAGATCGATCTAGATGGGTAAGACCACATTTTATCAGTATTTTACCATTCATGTTATATGTCATATATTCAATGTAACCAAGAGCCATGTTGAGGATTGTGTCTGGAAATGTTATATCAACCTAAGGAGCTGTATTGCGTTCTCAAAGAAGGAATATTCACTAAATGATTCTATCTGTGCATCCTTAATTCGCTTTGGGTGATGCACTGAATATGTAGTCAACATGATAGCAAACAAATTTATCAATTCACTTGCCGATTCAGATATAGATGTGTTCTATAACTTTACATACTAGTGGTTATAATCCCCAAGTGGTGCATGCGCACTGCATGCACGCCGGAATGTGTTCCTTACTTGACCATTGATATATATTAAGTTATTAAAGCTCTGTTAGCTTCCAATATCGTGTAGACGCATTCGCAAATATAAGCATCTAAATTGATTCAGATGCACCGTGTATACACTGCCCTAAGCGTCTGTGTTTTAACGCACGTATAGCCTGGAAATGACCTAGTTTTTAATAATCGTTTAATACGCTATTTTGAGTACATCAGATATAATAAACGGTAACTACAGCGTGAAAATCTTGCACACCCTTCAATTACTCGTACTTTTCTTCTTCGTCGTGGAAGGGTGTCGTCTCGATGCCGTCTAGTGGTTAGGTTCTTTCTTCGCTTCAGTACTGCCGTGAACATAGCCGTCCGCTGTGTCATCAACAAACACCTTCATAACACGATTTAAGAGGCGAACAATCTTAAATTTAAAAATTTTGATTAGTTTTATTCAGGCGTCTGTTTTCTGTCGCTCTTAGAGATGTTTTACTAACGTGGAGGGAGAGATCAATTTACTATTTTATCTAGTTAATCTCTAGCTATCTATGGTCAATTAAGTCCTGAGCTGTTCGAGGAATAGGGAAAATAGAATGTCATCACGCCTGTATTCTTTTAGGGAAATAACTTCCCCTGTTACTTTGCAGACTACATGAGGAAATACGTCTGTTCAGCTTGCTTCCAAAAAAAAACTGGGAAAATTCTAGTTCCTACACAAAAGCCCGTAACGTCACACAACACATATGCGCAGGTGCACCTTGCCCCTTGGCTTGAGGTCTCGTCAACATGGTGGCCATGTCAACGCTTATGAGCTCCGACTGTGAGAACATCCCTATTTTGCATTCGGTTGTACGTGTTCACCCGCACTAAATCGCGCGAGCCGAAACAAACGATCCCCACACATACGTCCACTCAACATGCGTCAGACCTCACAAGGCCATTATCCAACATTCCTACTCTCTCAATACAACAAAAAACAATCCTAACTTGTTATTTTTACACACCCCTCTGCAGGCTCTAGTCAGAACCAGTGATTAGCGCGGCTGGACACCTCTGCCACATCTTCTTGACTCAGCTGCCTTCAATCGGCCCTATGACATTTCGTGGGGTGTAAGGAAATTCCCATTACGATCGATATCGGCTCAACGGCCATCACTGCCATAATCACTAATAGCACACGCTCGGTATCCCCCCTGTCGCAAGGCTGTTGGCCCACTTGACCCCACGGGCATCTGCACACGATACCTTGGCACACAATTCACCACACACATTGATTAAAATTACCAATTCAAACTAACTGGCGAGTATTACCGCGTATACGGGGAACAAAAGAGAAACCCCTATACTAAACATATTAATCTAGTACAGTCAGCCAACGATTTTAATTTTAGGTGCCGCTCTAACCATGAGTACAATATCTGGACCTTAGGTTTAAGACACCTCCAGGTTCCGATCCGATCCAATTTCTTTCTACTGCTAATACAGGACTTAAAATATGGCACCTTCTTTTAATGTCGAACCCATCTATGGCTAGCAGTCCCCGACGTGTGCACGGGATGCTCAATCAGCCCCAAATTAACTCTCAAACCCGTTGATGCGAACTCGCTAACATCATTTAGTAATTCACATATCTATATAATTCTATGTCGTGGGAAGTGGGTGGAGAGTTGTCTCCGCGCACATGTCGGCCACCGCCAAAACCACAGAAGGGACCCGCTCCTACAACTTAGAAATTCACCATTAAAGATTGATTGGCCTATACGAATGTGGCAACCCGAGGTCCTCAAAAACAAATATCCACAACGCTGACCACGCCTCTCGCGTTGTTTTAGAATGACTCCTTCCGTTATTAAAGTCGTCCGCTGGTTTTCCGTGTGTGCACCGAACATTCCATCCCTGTTCGTATAATCGCAAACTAAATTGCTACTAACTGGTCACACAGAACGAACCCACTGACATCACAATACAATTGCACGTTTATACGATAAACGTGGGTCGTCGGCAGCAAAACTTCGCCCTACTCCCGGGCATTTCCACATTACCTCAGATCTCTTTCGCCACTCCTTCCCGCATCTCCAAAGGTCAATCTTCTAATTCTAAATCTGTTTGTCTGGATGACCTACAGATTCAATTAACTGTGTTTTTCTCTTATTTTAACTAACTCTTAACTCGAAAAAAAACTGTTAAGCAAAAACTAGAATACAACAAGGGGGTGTCTATCTCCGATATGAAACATGAAATGCATTCAAATAAAAAACAATTTTAGACAACAAAATTGAGTAAAAGACTCCAACATAAAACAATACAAGAAATCTATCCCCCTCACTCCCCCAACAGAATGCATATGTTAAACATGGACTGAAAGTGTGTGTGTATGTGTGTTTGTGTGTATGTGTGAAAATTCGTCACTGTCTTTTTCCTTTTTCAGTCTTTGTTTTTTCTACAAAAGGTTATACATGCGTGTGTGCAATTATCAATGTTCCATTTTTTATCTGTCTATTTTTGTTATGTAAGTTTTTTATATAATTATTTTAAAATCGTGGTATTACATCTGTTTTATCTTTTTTTCAAAAGTTAATACATGTGTGTGTGAGTATAAATGTTCTTTCTTTTTTTTCGTTTATTACTGTCTCTTTCTTAAATGTTCTTTCTTTTAGTAATTTAATCTGAAGGTACTTACATATTACGTTGCTCTGCCTTGGTCAAGATCTTCCCATCATCTATTTCTGTTCGTTTTACTTTTTCTTTGTGTTTCCTCATCTTTGGACCGCATGCTGTCATATTTATGTTATACTTTTTGATACTCTTCTTTCTATCTGCACCCGTGGTAACCTCGGTTCGTTTCAAATCTTCATGCCCAAACAACTGGCCATGTTTAGCACCAACAACGGATATATGTTGCATACCCTTTAATTGCTCGAACCTTCTTTTCTTCGTCGTGGAGGGGTTGAGTTCTTTTTTCGCTTCAGTACTGCCGTGAACATCACCGTCCGCTGTATCTACAACAACATCCACTACTATCACTCAACAAATGTTTCCTTTCGTTAGCAGTTTGTTAAGAATACCTATACGCTCTTGATATTAGGTCATTAATACAGTGTGATTGTTTATTAAGTAAGAGTTAATTCACAATCTTAGGCTATCGTAGAATTGCAGGTAAAACTCATTAATAAATATGCAGTTCCCTGTTTTCTCACATACACGATTACATATGCGGAGGGTTCATACATATTCACAGGTCACCCAGAAAATGTGTGCGGTACGATAGTAAGTAAGCAAACATTTTCAGTGTTGTAATCGATATTTAGTGAGTCTTTCAAGTCAATGTAATCGGCAACTCTTAATTTGCTTTCATATGTCTTAATGTAAGTAAGCCTCATATACTTTGTTTTGGAATACATATCTACTATATATTGTTAAAATAGCTTTATACAATAAATAAGCATGTTACAACTCCTTTCATATTTATATACGCATAGAAATAATACAATATTTATGTTTTAACTATCAACTACGTGGTTTGAGTATCTTTTCTAAACAGTAAGATAAACCACGTTTGGACCTCGCAAATTAATGATCAGGTTCTGTAAAGTATCATATGTCTGCTTGGTTGCCGAGATAGGGATCGGTAGATTGTTTCTGAGATGCAGAATTATGCCCCGATGATGACACTTTTGACCAACGATTACTGAAGCAACTGCACGTGCATCAGGTACATTAACACATCGTTTATGTTATTTTCTCGGAGTTTAGTTAGCATGTATAACAACTAAAAGGTCATCACCTAGAGTATACTCCATAGGCATTTGAAAGTCTTAAATGCATATTTTTAATCCGTGAGAAATACTTCGCAGTTCAATAAGAATATCAAACTATGTATTTAATAATGACGTAAATCTAGTCATCGCTGCATGCTGTTCAAGGCCCTATGAAAAATATTTGAAGAAACTGCGGATTTTCCACTTCGATGAGAAGCAAAGAACCAACGCTATGACAAATCTGTGAACAATTTTTTAATGTAGCAATATAGCATACTCTACGAATTTCCCCTCTTTCTAAGCCGGTCATACAGATGTATAGGTTACACCTCCGAATGTTGTACAATAAATCTATTGAATAATGCGAAATAGTATCAATAAAACATTTTACTGGCTCAAGAGGTGCACCTAAAAATGAAAGAATTACATTGACACCAAAACAACAGATACCTACTTAATACCTAATTCTTGTTTTGCTTTATATTATCCATACGTTGGTCCATCATACAGTGTGTCTATTTCCAGGTCTGTACATACGTGATAATCACGCCTTTCATGCAACAAAGAACTTTATTAAAAAGCAGTCCTGATAGATGTATATACATACATTGCTTCAAATCAAACATACCTGTTTTGTTCTACCGTATTTTCAACGGGTCTGTTCCACCTAATATGTATCTGCGGCAAGATGATCGCGTTGATGTGACTGCGAATCTCGAGTGTTGATTCGTTGAAGGAAGCATACACCCATCTTCTCGAGACTTCTAATTTCTTTTTGATTCTCGACTTCTCTTTGAGGGGAAACTGCTATTGAAGTACGACCCATGGATACAGATTCTACATGCTTTTATTGGAAATACTCAAGTATACAAGAGACACAATGAGAGGCTGACATTAAATACAATAAAAGGTAATATTGCTATGCACAATAAAATGTGTCGTTTTATGACAAAAAACACACAAATGAAACAAATACATATTAATTTCTATCTTGATTGTCACATGATCGTTGTTTCACCAGTCGATTTGTTTGAAAAAGTGCTCGTTTTTAAACAAAAAAACAAACAGGAAAGAAATGCATACGTACATTTTTCTTATTGCTTGTCACGTGATCGCTCATTACATAGACGTTGTTTCAACGGCCGATTTGTTTGGAAAAAGTCGTCGTTTATAAACAAAAACACAAATAATTGAAATACATACATATTTATTTTTCTTGCTGCTGGCCATGTGATCGCTCATTACAGAAAAATGTTTACACGGCGAATTTTTAAAATAAATTCGTCCATTTTAGACAAAAGCAAAACAGGAATGCCATACATATGTGTTTTCTTTCTGCTTGTTCCGTGATCGCTCATTACAAAGAAGTTGTTACAACAGCATATTTGTTTTGAAAAGCTGTCGTTTTAAAACAAAAACAAAAATAATTGAACTACGTGCATATTTATTTTTCTTACTGCTGGTCATGTGATCGCTCATTACAGAAAAATGTTTAAACGGCCGATTTGTTTAGAAAATTCGTCCATTTAAAACAAAAGCAAGAAAAGAATGGCATACATATTTATGTTTTTTTTGTTGCTTGCCACGTGATCGCTTATTGAAGAGAAATTGTTTCAACGGCCGATTTGTTTGGAAAATTCGTCGTTTTTTAAACAAAAACAAAACAACTAAAGGAAATACATATATATGTGTCTTGCTGATTGCCATGTGATCGTTCATTACAGAGACATTGTTTGAACGGCCGATTTGTTTGGATAAAATCGTCGTTCTAAAATAAAATCCAAAAAAGGAAAGCCATACATATTTATCTTTCTTGCTGCTCATCACGTGATCGCTTATTGAAGAGAAATTGTTCCTACGTCTAATTTGTTTAGAAAATTTGTCGTTTGTAAACAAAAACATGAAATGAAAATAAATGCATATTTATTTTTCTAGCTGATTGTCATGTGATCGCTCATTACAGAGACAGTGCTTCAACGGCCGATTTGTTTAGAAAAAGTCGTCGTCTTTTAACAAAAATAAAAAAGAAATACATACATATTCATTCTCTTGCTACTTGTCACGTGATAGGTTTTTCTTACAGAGACAGTGTTTCAACGCGTCCGATTTGTTTTGAAAAAGTCGTCGTTTTAAAACACGTGACAAGATGCACGAAAAATAAATATGTATGTCTATTCAGTTATGTTTAAACAGAAAATACATACATATTTATTTTTCGTGCTACTTGTCACGTGATCGCTCATTACAGATAACTATTTTCAATTACTGATTTGTTTGGAAAGAAATCTTCGTTTTTAAACAAAACCCCAAAAAAGGAAATGAATGCACACTTATTTTTCTTGTCGCTTGTCGCGTGATCGCTAATAATATAGAAACTAAAACACAGAATGAGATTTTTAAAAAAATGGTTAATTCAAAATCAATGAGGAAAACTTTAATGTGGAGCTGCAGTTATGTATTGTGATTAGTTCTCTTCAAATATTTATTACAGTTTAATATATGCAAGTATATTATAATGGTATACTACAAAATAATTCAAATAAATCTAACAAAAAAGTCAGTCACTCTAAATTAACATATAAGTGGATTATTAAATAATTCATCACCTGACCCATTTACACTGCCATGCATAGTTTCTGGCAACTCTAGATTCTGAAACTCTAAAAATGGCAGGATGGTGCCTTACCTCTTGGGGAGAAGGCTATCTTAAGTCTTTGTTTTAGCGTGATCGTGTCACTATAAACACACCGGTTAATAATTAGCCACGTAACACGTTTAGGGGTAGACATTTTTTTAAGCCAGCCTACTAACCCCTTACTTCCTTAGAGTGCTCTAGAAGGGCTTATTTGCTAGCTAGCTTGTTTGGAGTCCAGCGAAATGAATACTGGTGACTGGGTCTCTTTCAGTCTTAGTTTGTCTTGAAGTGATTTTATATTTCTCCTTGTTTGTATTATTATACCTTCCACAAATCCACAAGACAAACACATTACTAGTTCCTATAGTAACACTAGAGGTTGTAGTTGGCACTTTCTTGATGTTCAGATGTTTGTCTTAAGCACATCGCATCACTTTGTGCGACTAATTTTGAAGCTTTCATTGATAGACACGATATCCATGTGGATAGTTAATTTCATCTTGTCCGCTTATACTATTCTACGCATTTGCATGAATATGCTCATTTTCTTCGCAAATGTCTTACCTTTGCACGTGTCCAGAGCCTGGAATCTTATGTGTGTATTTTTATCTGTCTGAGATTGTCTTTGCTGCACTCAACTTCCTAGTTGGTTTTGTTGAACCGTTCCTGATCTTACAATGACTGATATGTTGTTGATGCTTATCCAGCAGTATTGCTAAGCTATTGTAAATTCATACGTCAAGCTCTATCTATGTTTTTGGTGACTTCAATGCGCATCATTTGGATTGATTCACTCACTCTAACTGCACAAATCTATCAGGTAAAATATATCTTAATATTTCTCTGTCTCATGACTTTTCTAAAATAACTTTTTTCATATAATAATGTTCATCAAGCATCTTTAATTTATATTTTCCCTCTTCCTGAGTTATGTTATATTTGCTATTCGCCCCGATTGGGTGTTTCTGATCATGGTCTAGTTGATATTGAGTTAATTTATCGCCTAAGTATTCTATTGATCGTTCTTTCCAACCACAGGACGGCTGATTGAAATGGGTTTCGCAGCTTTCTATGTGACGTCCCATGGCGTTCTATCTTTGGTATGTTTCCGAATGCTGGTGCTAAGGAAGGTTACATACTGGCTTCTTGTTGGAATCGACACATTCATTTCTCATTGTAGTTTCAAGCCCAAGCTTATTTTCCTCAATGACTTTCATCTGTTCTAGCTGCTGCTATTTTCCATGGAAACCTTAAATTTAATCAGTATCGTCGGGATAGTCTTGAGAATTCTAGAAAATACTACAGAAGAAAAAACAATGTCTGCAAGAGAGAAATCTCGGAAGCTAAGTCAAACTAAACTCAAAGGATTTGTGATTCCATCTTATCTCAAACGGTTTGCTCTCGTGATTTTTGGAGAATCTACAATAGTATTATTGATATTGGCAAGCTTGTTATTCTATGTATTTTTAATTTTATTTCATTTTCTAAGTATAAAGCCAGTATCTCTGCCCGTCTTTTGGCTGACAATTCTTCTCTCAATTTTTCTGGGGCTCTTCTTCCTGAATTTCCTTTAGAAAACCTGTCAGGCTTATGATTCTGTTATTATCACTCTAAGGATAGGTGCTAGGAGTCTTTCTAATCTTCATAAGTTTAAGACTTCGGGTCGTTATTCCATTCTTGCTGTTGATTTCAAGAGGTGTGCTCTTGAAATGCTTATCTATCCTCTCTTAATTATCCAATCTCTGTTTGTCTAAATCCTGTTTCCTTTATTGTATGAATCAGTATTTTGTTGCTGTTATCTTTAAAAATAATAGCAAATGTCTGACCCAACTAAATATTGTCCGGTTTTTCTCCGATCCGTTATTAGTAAGATTTTTATAAGTTTGGTCAACAGCTTCTTTATTATCTTTAAAAGTTGTTTTGTGATGTTCAGTTTTCGATGATTTCGTTTAACTGTTGATCTTCTAACTGTTAACTGCGTGGAGCTGTCGGTTTATGGATACTTAAGGACAGTAAAGAGCCATTGAGATTGACATTTCGAAGGAGTTTGGCAGATTGTGGTATCTGGTATTCTAAACAAACTTCAAAGTGATGGTATTGGTGGTTAGTTACCTGTAATTCCCAGGCATGTCCATTATGGGTGATTGTCTATATCTACAAATGTACAATTAAACCATGCATAGCGTTGTGTATTCATATTCTGGCTGGTGAATATATGCACCATGAGAGGGTTCTTGATAAAGTACTAAAACGTATCTGTAATTTGATTAGTCCTACATGTTCCTATTCTCTGCACACTCTGTCTTTAGACGTTATGTTGATAGTCTCAGTTGTTTTCAATATCCTATCTATACATACTATTATGGCATATTTGTTTCTGAATTGTGTGATCTATTTCTTTCCTATTTGTTCCAGCTCGTTTGAGTTGTTGGTCGAGTGGTCTATATACTTCATTCTGATACAGCTTCGTATTCCAGTAGTTTTTTCTAAGAACTACACGCTTGGGGAACTTGTTTCTCTGCTGACATTTGATCTTCTACCTACAACTTTTGTCTTTTCAAGACTAAAGTCAATAGGCATATCTTGTATTTGCGATAATCATAGGTGCTTTTGTCAGCTCTTAACATGAAGTTGTTTTATGGCTAATCTTTAGCGATTTCCAGAAAAAAGACTAATGGACATGCGTTTCTTGTGTAAAGACAATTTCTTAACATGTAAGAAGATTACACAAGAGAATAGAATATTAAGCTACAATAAGAGTTGAGTGTGTGTAGAACAGGGACATGGAAAATCAATAAAATAATTTTGATTTTATAGTGGGGATCACTTTCTAAGAAAAAATAATTTTCTTAATAGAAAACTAAATAAAACCGCCTCCCTATTAAGCTGTAAATGTAGATGCGCACTCAATTACATTCTTTTTGAAATCATATGTATGTATTTACATTAAACCTCGCTTTATTTGCGTGAAAATGTAATCCCCAAAACTACGATAAATGTGATACTACAATAGTATTTGTACTATTCGTATTACTTATGAAATACAAATAAGTAATGAATAAATATTTTGTAGCTGACGATATGTTATATTAAATGTAAAGTAAAGCAAAGTATGTTAAATTATTTATGAACATATCCGAATCTAATTCTTGAGTTTTCGCAAGAGTAGTTTAAAAAGGATTACGTATGAAATCGTAACAACACACATCGGTGAAAAGACACAGGACTTCGCGGTAGAAAAGAATAACTTAAAGTGGGGAAGTCCTGAGAACACATCCACAGAGAATAAGCAACATTACTTAGATTTCATATTCGGGGATCACTTTTCTATATAAATTTGATTTCGTAAAAAAATAATAAAACTATCTATTAAGCTGTAAATCTTGACGCATAAGCATTTTTCACGGACATATGCATATATAGGGTGGGCAAAAATAAGGGTCCTATTTTTAAAAATTCATAACTTTTTTATTTATTGATTTTTTTATATATTTTTTTTAGAATAAGTAAAGGACCCCTTCCGAAGCAAGCATGAGCCGTATTAGCCCCAAGGAACGTACCCTCATTTAGAAAACATTATTTTTCCTTGAAAAACTCAAAACAGTGTAAAAAACAATACTTTAGTTTTTGTAAGTTTTAAGGGGTTTTTTTCGGCTAAAATTTGTTTTGTTTATTTCAAAAAATCTCGGAAGGGTCAGTCTACACACACATAAAGTTTGGTGAGTTTAACTTTTATTTTGTGGAAGTTATTCAAATTCAAGTTATTCAAATTTAAAGATATGGCCCTTATTTTGGCCCACCCTGTATTTACATGCATCCTTGCTAATTTTCGTAAATGGTCATCCCAAATACCTAGGGATGTGATAGTACATAAGTATTTGAGTTTAAATCAGTATAGTATTACGTATGACACACAAATAAGAACACTTTCTAAATAAGTATTTTTCTTATAAGCTGACGACATGTTTTATCGAAAGTGACGCTTAGCAAAATAGTTTTAAATAAATATTTCGTAGGAAATCAGAATAAAACAAATGGGTGGTGGGTAGTTAAAATAACTTAACATATAAAAAGGAAGCTATTTACATTTTTCTTTCTGAAATGGCTACACATATTTCAGATAATTTACCAGGTAAGATTATCACAATTCTCAATGTGTACAAAAATAATTTGCCGTTTAAAGGAATTTATTTCATGCAAATGAAGCATTGAACCTCTGTATAGAATATCACAGGATAATTCTAAATACGGAACGGGATTGACACTATCGGTGAGCTGATGAAAGCGCGTTCAATCTAGAAGTATTCTGAATCTGAAAAAAGGAGCTGGCATTATAGTCTATGCAAATACCCAATGGATTCGTACAAAATTCAAAATTACGAAAACAACATCAATAATAAAGAAGATTCAATAGGGAGAGACAGAGAGGGAGAGAGAGAGAAAGAAATCACATGGATAGATTAATTGACAAATACCCGACAGAACAAGTTTTAGTTAGTAAAATTACATTTACACCACGTTGCCTATTATAATTCACATTGGTGTGTTAGAATACACACACGTCCTGTATTTTTATTTTCGACATACGATATAAAGAAATTGATAGGAATCACTACGAAAGCATGTTATTTACAATTGCTTTGCCTGAATAAAATACTAATAAAATGGTGTGCCATTATACTTATCATTTTACAACACTCTTAATAACCAAATAGGTATTCTGTTTTTATACAGAACAGCATTCAAATTGTATACATATAATCTAAAATGTCCAAACAGGCGAGAGTATTGTTTATTCAATTATGACATTCTGAGTGGTAACTAACGCTTAAGTTTTATGATGAATAAGAAGAATCAATTGAACACATTATCTTGATAATTTGATAGTTTAATAAGTGTGTATTATCTTTAACGACATTTATATATATATATATATATATATATATGTAAACATACAACCCCCATACACACATATATATATATATATATATATATATATATATATATATATATATATATATATATATACATATATATATATATATATATATATATATCATATTACAGACGAGATTAAGTATGTTTCTTTGTTGGACACCTTGACTCGCCTCTTGTTATTTCAGAAAAATATATAGTAATTGTTGTTTTCGTGTATCATACATGATTCGAGTGCATGGGTTTTATATAAAAGCATGTGTATTTATATCGGGATTAATCCACATACTTTATTTCAAACGTTATTTTCTGCGTGACAAAATAAGTCTCAATACAATATAATCTTCGGTATTTATAAACACCGCCAACTTATTAGTTATTGATCGTTATGTTAGTCATCCGTTTTATATTTATTCTTATATACATTTATATCTGCAATTTTGTTCTATTTCTCTATCTTTACCATCAGTCCGGCCCTGCCCCTCCGCTTTGCTTACGATTTCTCTCTTCCCATCTGTCCCACTCTCCTTGTCATCTTTCCTTTCTTACTCTCGTCCCCACTCTACTTTATATTAGTAGTGTTTACCTTTGTGTCGAAGGACCTATGCGGCACAGAAAGTGATACAAATAAGTGTGTTATTACATGGAATACGACTTCATCATTTTACGATATCGGATAGCCTAAATAAATAAATGCAGAAAAATTGTCAATAATGAGACGTGTTTTCGCTTAGGAAAACAAAGCTCCACCATTTGAGAAGTGGAACTGAATGTTGGGGAAAACTTACATTTTACATTATTTCGAATAATTTCGGGTGAAACAGTCGGGTAGAATATACTAAAAGTCTTAGGGAGAAGACTGAACATGCTGAAAAAACACCAGTTGATCTAGGAGAGTCCAGAATATGTTCCGTTAATAGTGTTGGTCAAGCGAAGTGCAAGTATGGGTTGCGAAACATTTGTCTTAGTATAAACAACTTATTAAAGATGAACACTTTTCATAATGTAATCGTCGTCTATCGAGAGAAAATTAGGCCTATATAATTCATTTAAGAAGCTTTCAAATCAAGAATCCATTTTCCTTTCTTTTTTGAAAACCACTTTGATTTTATTGGTAAAATAATACTTTGAACTATTGAATAGACGGTTGATTTTAGTTCTGGCTTCGAAAAAACATAGCTGTCTCTCAATTTAATGGCACTAAATTAGGTCGATACAAAATTGAGGTGAAGGTTAAAAACATTAAAACATATTTTTTCTACCGGATGTTTTTCATATTCGTATTAGCTATGACTAAGCAATGCAAGGCGAAGCAGGAAATACAACGAAGTTGAAGGGAAACAATTCTTTAAGGTTAAGAAATACATATATATATGTTTTGCAAATGATATTATCTAAGGATGTTCTGACATTCTTTTTTGTATCGTATGTTTCAGTGATTTAACTACATTCTTAAATGGACTGATACTTTTATGATGAGACCAATTCGTAAATTGGAATCGACACTCGTTTTTATAAAACGCGAACAAGTTTATAGTTACACATTTACAACTAAACACACAAGACACACAGACATACACATACATACACACACACATACACACACACACACACATATATATATATATATATATACATATATATATATATATATATATATATATATATATACTCTCTATATGTACTAATATTCTGTGAGAATGCGTTACGTACATATTCTGGGCTACACTATGTGTTACAATAGTTGTTAATACTTGAAAATCTGTGTAGTATCATAAAATAATATTATGGGAAGTAAGTCGCATATAAACGAGGGTAGTAGTTTAGGGGAGGGTAATCGTGGTAAGTCTTACAACTAAATATACCCAGTCATAAATACGGCAATTGCAAATACGGAAACACATAAACTGTGCGGCAAAATATAAAGGTGGCATTCATTTCCAATAAATAATTATGTATTTCTTCTAAAAATGTGTGATGCTTCAATAAATAAATAGGAAGGATGATTGGTCATTATCGAAGGATAGTGGTGATGGTCATCCCGGCTGAAGTGTTATTTGGTAATTTCGCGCGGAGCGACTACTCTAGATGTTGCATCTGTACAAATTTGGTTGATCTGCTAAAATCTGACGATGTTGATGATTTTAATCACTAGTGCTGAATATATTTTTTGATTAGATCTGATTGGTCTGCCAGACTGATAATCGGAGCGTTAGCTAAACAGGTTTTCTAAAAATGTAATACACAATGTAGTGTTTGATCTATTATATTACGCCAATTATAACACATTTCGATAAAGTGAGTGTATAGAGAACGTGTAAGTCTGCCGTTTTGACATACCACTACAATATATTCATCAAATCAACGAATATCTCAAATTGTGTTTTACATGTCCTTTTTTTTAAGTAATACATACTTATCTCTAATGATGCACATCGTAATACAGAAGAGAAAATTAATTATGATTATAAATATAACAGATATATACTATTTGATGAAGTGTGGTGTTAACCCAACACCTCATTCAATACATAAATATCAGACATCCTAATACAAACTGCACATAAAAAACACTTTAAAATAATTTACTGTAAACCCTATAAAATGATAAAAAGATCATAGTATATTTTGCGATATATATATATATATATATATATATATATATATATATATATATTAATATTAAATAAAGTGTTACAACAACATCCGGACCAAAGTTTCAGATCCGAGAAAATCGGACCTTCATCAGCGGAGTCGTATAGCTTAATGAGTGAGAACAACCGCCAGGAATTTCAAAATATTGCTAACGTTATTCCCATTTAATTTCTTGCTTTTTCGATGTACAGCGTCGCTGTTGTTTTAATCTGAAACTTTTCCATAACTGACCCTGTATATTCCACGCACGTGACAAGTTTAAATCTGAAAGTGTTCCATCTTTCCAACGGGCAATATTTTGAAATTCCTTGCGGTTGTTCTCACTCATTAAGCTATACGACTCCGTTGATGAAGGTCCGATTTTCTCGGATCTGAAACCTTGGTCCGGATGTTGTTGTAACACTTTATTTAATATTAATAAATATCATGCTCTTATTAATTATCTAGTTAATTTTACTTTTGCATTAATAATTGAGCACTCTGCTGAGAAACTCGCAATTGCACACAGAGAAACATTCTAATTCATTATTTATTAAAAATATTTTATTCATGAGTATATATCCTCTAAATGTAAGCTAAATTAAAGAACAACTCTCGAATAAATGTTAGCTCTTCACCATTGTCTTCGATTATACAATATAGTAAATATATTACCTTAGGTATCAAAATGATACAATACATGAACAAGGAATATACCAGCAGTTTTACATGAAAGGCACGCTTAGAAATGTGTCGTAAGTCGAATATATAATGACTACACTTGTAGTGTTGTAAGACTAGTATTTGATCGATATATTAGGTACATATTGCAAATTACTGGGTTTTAATAAATATAGCTTTCGTTAACATGTGTGTATATCTTTTTGTTAACGGGTCACAAACAGTATCAGTACCTTTTCAATATAGGCATACTTTTCCATTATTTTAATAGAAATCTAAAATATAACTTATTATATGTATATTGATTTGAAAAATATATTTAATTACAACAGTTTGAAAAAACTATGTAAATAAGTTAAGGTTTTTGCCGACATTTACACCGTTAAGGTTTCTCCAACTAATAAATTGGCATTTCTGAATTGGTCGGTGATTTAAAGTTCGAGAGTTATGTTCAAGCGATGGTTTTCTAATAAGTTATTTAACATATATAATAAACCAAGTACGCGTGAACTTACAACCAGTAGCGGGTGCAGTGTAGAAATCGGTTTCGATATGGAACGGCCAGGAATAACAGTAGCAGCACGTGAAGCTTTGAAACATGCAACCCAAGGTTTACTGACCAAGATATCATGCACTGTAATCTTGATGCACAACCAACGATGCAGTATTGGCATGCTGAGATATAATGATGAAGTAACCAAGTTTTACAAGATTCGCAGGGTTCTTAAGGTAATGAATGGTTTTAATTCCAGCTGTATTTCTTCTGAGAGAAAGTTACATTTAACTAAACATAGACTTACTCATTTTCACGCTTAGCAGCTATGTTCCAAATTCATGATGATCGGTAAATTGGCTTAGCTGTGAATGATATACATAGAATATAAGTACATGTACCCATACCTTACTTTATACATACATATATATATATATATATATATATATATATATATATACATATATATGTGTATGTGTGACATTTATTGGTTAAATCATTTCAAAGTATAAACTCGAGCAATTATTGGTTGAATGATTCTAAAGTATAAACTCGAGTATTCCTTCTGCAACAAAATATATACATTGATTGTATTTTATAACATTCTCAGCAATAAAAATGAAGAACACACTCGATTATCACATTCTAAACAAGTGTACACTCGTTGGTCCACAGTTATGGGAAAATGTATGGAAACAACGCTTATATATGAGCAGCTGTTAAGACGGAAGTTAACGAGGTGTATCGATACTGGTGGTAGGTGAAATGGATCGAATTCTGGTTTTGGGATTTTTAAAACCAATTTCTGAAGATACGCAGTCAGGCAAGTGACAGGTGGTGTAGTAGAGTAATAACCTATGATAGATATGAGACTGTTAGAAGTGCTTAGCGCCAACCTATAGAAAAAAGCGGGTACAGTGAAGAAGAATATGTGGAAAAGGGCAGGAACCACTGGGTTGCCTTGCTGTATTCTCGCATCGATATCATTAACTGCATTTCATAGCTCAGAAACCGAATTTTTATTCATCGAAAATGCACACCAGTTTTCAAGATATACAGCTGAATAAGCACGCGGCTGCTTAAAGGCTCACCCAAATGTTCTACTCGAGTAAACGAATAAGCTAATGTTAACTCGAAGCTTCCTTTAAACAATACAATGGGGACATATATTCTGAAAACGAAGTTGATATTATTCATATACAGCCGAGTTTTTTTCTTGTAATACATATATTTAATTTCCTACTAAAACATTTTCTGAAATTGTTTGTTCTTGTACCAGTATGAGGTGTTCTCCTATTCCATATGCTAATGCCATGCTCTTCTGGCCCCATTGAACTGCAAACTTCTGATCTGAATAACACGTGTGAGGAGTTCAACACCTAGCAGCAAATAACATTCAACACTACCGGAATTCAACAGTAGAGAAACGATATTCTCTTCAATATTGCGATGTCTCCATGACACGATGACGACCAGCGTCGCTGGATTCACAGAAACACTTGATCCACGGTAAACGTTTCAAGTGGTGCCATGCACCAGGATAAGTGTTAGGTCATCGCTGAAGATCCGGCGACCAACTATTAAAGTGCTAAGAACCAGTAAACACCCATTGTCATTGCTACACACAAGGTGAGTAACGTTTTATGTGATGCCTTGTGCTAGGATATACTCGCGTTCAGACAAGGCAATTAACATTTGTATTGTGCCTTCTTCCGGGAGTGGAATCGTTATCATCGCAGCAGGCTACAACTGTTATTGTCAACAGATACTAACAGAATAAGTGTATTATATGTCTGTTTCGGCAACTTATATACTTGCGTTCCATTACATCAAATGGGAGAGTTTAATGATTTATTAAATTATAATAAATACAACTTTTGGTGTACTATCGTCTTACAGTTTCGAAGGTTTCTGTACGTGCATTGCCTGGTATTTATATTAATATACCAACCAAGTTCTTCTAATTATTACCTTTATATTTGGCTCATTTAATATAACTATATCTGCCGTATATACAAATATGTAGTATGTTTACTAGATTCTTAAATGTAAACATACCACGCTATTAAATATATATTAAACAGTGTATCTGGCAAATATGAATGTTGTTTCTAAAATAATTGTCAGTAGGTTAACTGTATTTACCTATACATGTTAAAATAATACAATTTTACAGGCGAGAGCAGTGGAAATTTTACAGTTGTATATTTCTGCCGTTGATTACAATGTTTATTTTATTTTATAGAATGTCTTGAACACAAGAGGGTTGTTACAACTTTGTCCAACCCGTGTTCTTCTTTATGCAGTTTCAGAATATATCTGGTTATGAGGTTATATCTAAAAATCTATCATATATAGTGTTTACAACAATAGAATGACCAACTAACAAAATAAGTATAGCTACAATGAATGTAGTTGTAGAGATAATAACAAATGCATGTTGCATGTAAAAGTTCATAAACTATTTTATCAACAACATTTGGTTGTTTACTTTTGTTGATTAACACCACACTCGTGGATATGTTGACACATATTTGTAAAAAAAATGCTACAATGTGAAGAACATTTTTTAAAAATAAAATGGTTGAGATAACTGGAATTCTCAGAAGCGTTCAGCGTGAACTGACTTGCACGTTAAAACAAGGAATGGGCGTTGCACGCTTTTTAAAATTCCAGGGTTCTTAACAGTTTCAATTTGTCTCTTTTTCTTCGTGTCGTATAATCTTTTGATAGAAAGCGATGGACTGCTTAGAATATTAGAATAAAATATGATAATTACCAGAACATGAACATTGGTGTATGCTTCATACTTCACCAAAAAAATCATCTTAAAAACACAGACACTATATATATATATACATATATATATATATATATATATATATATATATATATATATATGTATATATATATATATGTGTGTGTGTGTGTGTGTGTATATATATTAAGCTTAATTTATTTCAATTCATGAAAAAATTGAGATCTCAAGCTGATTTGATGAAACTATGCAGACACCCAAACACTTAGCGTATCTTGTTAACTTTAAGATACTTTACTGAATGCTTACGTGTAGATAATCACGCTTTTAAAACCAATAAATTTATTTGAGAATTACATCTATTACGTCTTTTTAATATACCGATGTTTGTTTAGTGTGCCTCTGTCTTGTTGATCCGTCGTGACACGGACACTCTGCTAGTTTGAAATAAGATTCTATTTCATCATCTTTCTTGCGAGTGAACATAATTTGTATATTGAAGAAGAAAAACGTTCAGATCAATTGATTAAATCTCAAACCTTGTATATGTTTATGGTTGGTCCCCGAGCGGTAAAGTTGTCACATTGATACGACTTTCACATCAGTCGAGATTAATGTTTGAAATGGCTTTCTCTTTCTCCTTTTTTTATTGATCTCCTGATTCATCTTTCTGTTGACCATTCTGCCACCATTTCTCTTTGTATTAGTTATCTTTTTCTTTTACACTTTCATCTCTCTCTATCGCTTCGTCTTTATCTATCGCCTATCTATCTACTTATCTATCTATCTATCTATCTATCTATCTATCTATCTATCTATCTATATATATATCTATCTATCTATCTATCTATCTATCTATCTATCTATCTATCTATCTATCTCTCTCTCTATATATATATATGTATATATATATATACACACACACACACACACATATATATATATATATATATATATATATATGTATATATATCTGTAATAGGTATTTAATTTTTTATATATAGTTCTCTCTTAATTCGTTACCTCTCACTTTCTCAATTCATGCATCATCTCCTTTCAGTCTATATCCACTTCTTTACCCCCCCTGCACACAAACATATATATATATATATATATATATATATATATATATATATATATATATATATATATATATATGTATATATATATATATATAACATAAAACATAATAACACGAAATTACATAATCGTCGTGGAGTATGGTCCCTACCGGTGTATAGTGGTCATTCACCACCGGTACTAACGCCATATCAGTCTTCAACAAGTCATACACAATAATAATAATGATAATAATAATATATAGTAAAAAATAAATAAATAAATACTTAAGTAAATAAATAAATAAGAAATTAAATAAATAAGTAAATAAATAATCAAATAAAAAATAAGTAAATAAACGAATAAATATATATATAAATATATATATATATATATATAAATGATGAGAATAAAAATGGGGTATAATGCAATATTTATTAAATCATGAATTCCTCAAACAACAGTTAGGTATTTGAAGGATATTTGTTCATCTTTATTTTGTTTACTGTACCATCTCCCCAACACACGCAAACACATACACACCCACACCACACACCGAGATATATATATATATATATATATATATATATATATACCATTCGCATTTACATGTTATTTGTTTTCCCGCTCCGCACATTGTAAACCAACTCTCCCTTTTTTCTCCCTCTGTTTCTTAGACATAGTCTATTTCATTATTTCTCTTCCATGTGCTCTATGTATCTATGTATCTCTTTTTCTCAGTCTCGTTCTTCATTTCATTTCACTAACCCGTAGTCTTCATATCTCACCATTTCATGTCGTCGTGTCGCCCTTTCTATATGAGACACTCCATCGCCGTTATACGTTTGCTTTTCACTCCTTTATATGATAAATCGCAGATTATCTCAAACTCTTCCTTTCACTCATTCTCTCAATTTCCAGCTCTTTTATTCTATTGAGAAAAAATTCAATTGTTGTGGGCACTTTAAAGAATGGTCATTATCTCTTGTCATGGAGTAATGGCAGAAGGAGAGCCGCAAGCGATTGAAGATGACTAGACATGAGATAAACATCATTTGCTGAAGTCTAATAATTGCACTGTTCGAAATCACTGGGTCATTTTTTCATCATATATTTAGAGAGAAGTGTAAACAGGTATTTCAGATAAAAAAGAATCGAAGCGGGATAAATGTAGAATGAAACTGAACACCGTATTATGATAAAGAGAACAAACAGAAAAAGAAAACCGGCTTTCATTCAGGAACGAAGGAAACTGAGTATAAAAAAAGGCGTCGCCTCTGTTTCCGTTTGGCGTGTCTCGTTTGAAAAGAACGGCTTCCTTTATCCACATCTTCGAGTGCTTTAGTTATACTACGAGTAAATGTAGCGACTCTCATGAACTACACCGCTTGATTTCCGCAGTTTAATGATGACACATCTCTTTTAATTTCAATTTATGACAGCTATTAGCGACAGAACAGCGAATAATCTAATTTGAAACTAACTAATATCACTCAACACAAGATGATGGCTTTTGCTTGCTTTATCCTGTAATGTATATTCGCCAGCCTCTTGTAATAAGACTTCTGCAAAAAGCCTACGACCAACTAATGGATTGACTAATTCACTTTCGAAACGTAAATGGAGTTTCCTTAAATTAATATCCTTATAGTTGTCAGAAGCTAGCGTGGCACATATAATAATAGGCCGTTTCTTTAAAATACTTAATTATTCGTGTTCAGCTTAAAGCATCGGTTCGGCGATATTTTTGTTCAAAATCGGATGACTTTAATCATCGTAGCTGTTACTGCTTAAATGCGAACTGTCACATAATATAACAAGATTTAAGGAAATGCATTTTAGGTCGATTTACATTTATGGTTCACTGCTGCTATAACACATTAGATCAGCAACTCGTCTAACTACAATCAGTGTAAATAATGTTCTTTTCAATAGCTAAAATAACACATGGCTTTCACTAAACTTAAATGTTATTCATGCTAATGTTATGCAAATTAGTACTTCAAACACTTGATCTGTTGTCAGACTAGACTTAATCGAATGAAGCCTATGTAATCAATAATAGTTTTTTTCTTGCTTCGTTCGCGCGTATTTAACACCCAAATAGTTACACCCCTCTGGCTGTTTATGTCAGTATAAGATTTCATTAGACTTATCATATTCGACGAAGGCAAACGTTTGGCCAAATTACAATATATTTACGCCCGTTCGTATTCATTTAAAGCCAACTGTGTGTGGCTTTCCACGAAACACAGTTTATTTCCAATAACTTTGCATATGTGGAGGATATTAGCACGGGCTGCTCTCCAGCCTACTACGGCGTGAAGTTCAATATTAACCAATTCTTGCCGTACACATAAATAATAGAATTTCACCCATCATTCCCAATCCTCTCAGACGTTAGTTAATTACAACTGACAATATTTTAACCCTTTCTTTGGATTAACATTTGTGAGCGGAAATATCAATTAAAAAATGTTTAATTATAAAAAGAGAAGCTTTAATAGAGCATAAAATAGACACTAACAAAATAAAAGAGATGGGTTCTACATGAAACATAACTTCTCTAATGTTCTCTATTACTTAACTCTTCCCACAATTCTTTAAATGTCACATCGACTTTAGTTATCAACGTCTGTAACACATTCTTCTGGTCGGAGCAGCTGCTTTGTTACCGGTAAAGTAAATGACAAAATAAAAGTTGTGGAAATAAATGTGTTTTTAAATAAATATTACTGGTTGCCCACTTACCAAGACCAACAGTTATTCGACGGGAATGGTTACAGTCGTCTGGTGTACACTTCGGTGGTGCTTTAAATAAATATGACACACACTACTTATCTTTAGATATATGATGGTATATCAGTACTGTTTTTGAGACGACTGAGTTAAGTCAGACGCGAACAAAGTTAGAGTGTTAAAATAAAAGTTAACGTTATATAAACTATCGATGATATTGCCAATAGTACACCTACAGTCAAGCCGAACAGTTTAATACAAACATTTTGAAATACACGAATCGGTAACGGGCACGCAATTCTGGATTCTCGCGTACGCAACTTTCAGTGGATATAGTTTATTTAGCAAACGAGTCTGTCGCCTATTTTTACTGAATTGGTGTCCATATCTTACTGGATGTGCCGGATATTATTTAGATAGCATATCAAGCTTAGACACTTGTATGTACTCTCATGATCATCTCGAACTCAGTGCAACCATTAAAGTCACACGATGCATATATTCAACGGTCTAATTACGTAAAGTTTCCAACGCTCACAATATATGTGTACGATAAGATATGTCTTGTAGTTCGAGTTTTTTTATGTAAAAAGAATTAACAAGTCGGACAATTTTAATGATCATGACCTTAACAGTGGTACATTGAATATATAATTTGTAACGAAATATGCATATTTTCATCCACCGATTATCGATGAAACACTGATGCGTATGCGCAATTTATTGATTATTTTATTTGCCTATTTAGCACGGTAACGACGTTATGTTTTTCGTGTATATTTTACAGTTTCTCACCCGAGTGTCACAGTAAATGTCTGGGTAGAAAGATGTTATTTTTAGAAGCCGGACAGACTGTATCCATGCTGTAGTGTTTCGCATCGTTATAGTTTCTATCGTGTGCCTTCAACCCATATTTTAATTAACACGAAATACGCATATTGCTTTTGGTTGTGTGAAGAAGTCTGAACATATGCATTCTTCTTGTAGAAGTCTCCTGATATATCCCTAGGTTTGCTACAGGTAATTTGAGTTTTACACATATTCTCAATTATATTTCATGCGATTATGTTAAGTGGTGTCTTATAAAGATACTTATATATATATATATATATATATATATATATATATATATATATATATATATATATATATATATATATATATATATATATATATACTAACAGGGCTACCCGGCGTTGCCCGGGGCGATAAAAACATAGTAGTAGAAATTAAAGAGTGTGTTTAACATCTTTATATACACACTTCAATCGCTCTTCTTTCTCTAGCCGTTTCTCTTTCCTTGGCCCCTATTATTTCCCTCCCTCCTTTAACCCTCTATTTCCCTTTTATCCACATGATTCTTCTCTCGTTTAAATATGTTAAAAACTAAAAATAATGTAATTCATTTCTTCCCGGAGCACTCTGCTTTAAATGTAATAGTGTAATCTTACATTTATTGCTTCGGGACATTAAAAAATTAGGAGTTTAAATAATATGTGTAACATTTTGATGTTAAAACTTCTATCCCCCTCTCTCTCCCTCTAACCCTCTCTTTATATTTCTCCCTTTATCTTTTAATACTCTAATCTTAGTAAGGAGGTTTTCACAGAACTGCCAAAAGTATCGGTAAAATCAAAGTATTAAGAAAAATAATGTTAATAATGATCATTGATCGCGAACAATGTCGAGTAGAACAAATAGCCCGGTCTATACCTACGTTCTGCCCACCCCTATTTCAGAATATGATGAAGATACATAATCTTACTCTGTGAATTTTACATAAGAATACATTTATATAGGTTATCTATATTCTGTAACCTTTTTTAAACAAACCCAAATTGTTTTTTTATACGTGAGTTGTCGTTCTTCCTTAGCTATCCTCTAACAAATCAATTTACTTAAAAAACATTTATTGTTTTATGTACTTGAGGTATAATTTGCCGGACAACGCCGAATACTTTTCTTATATAAGATATTATAAAATATACATGTATTTGTGTACATACAGAGTGGCGGGCAGTGGCGGCTAGTTGCGGACCTTGGCATAGTTTCTTACCCCTCCCACATGTAAATACAATTGACGCTGAGAAACTTAAAATAAAATTAAAAGTTGTTTCAAATTATTACGTAATTAAATTACAATATGACTCATCAATTTAAAATTACTATAAAATCTAATGAAAAATAACTTAAAAGGAGTCCCTTCCTGATGTAATCTGCTCCATCGACCCCTAAGGGGTGAGTTTATAGATTCAGGTATACGCCCATCAACTTACTCTGTGAATTTTACATAAGAATACACTTTTATATTGTATCTATATGCTCTAACATTGTTTTCTGTAGGACACACCCACACCCACAAACATACAGACATTCAATTTTATATAAAAGATATATATATATATATATATATATATATATAATATTTAAATGTTGAATTAAATAACGATAATTGAATTATCATTACATCATGATAATCTATCGTGATCATGTAAAGCTCAATATATAAAATAGAGCCATCAATTTTAGAGGTGAACGATGAGAATGAAGAATTGTAAAGATACACTATTTATTTCAACATCAAAAAGTTCAGAGCAAGGAGCCTCATATCCTTAATCCATGGATTGTCCAAGATTAAAATCTTCTCATCAGAGGATAGGGAAAGCCGATAATGTAGTTGTAAATATTTTCGGCAACATTTAACTTTGAAAATTTTATATAAAGTAAAACAAAATAGAGATATTCTCTAACATTGTTTTCTATGGGAAACACACCCACACACACACATACATGCATTCAATTTTATATAGAAGATATATATATATATATATATATATATATATATATATATATATATATATATATATATATATATACATGTGTGCGGGGGTGCGTAGTCATCTACTAACACGTGTTTAGTCCTCTACACCATTAATCGGTGTTGGCAGGACTAAGCCAATTTCGAAATCGGAACTAAATGGATGATTGTCGACGCTCTCCAACTGACTTACAAACGCCGCTATTGGCATTGGAAGTGATGTGTCATATGCGACACATGACATTTATTTATTTTGTTTATTATGTTTATTTACGATACTGATAACTAAAAGTACTAAATTATTTTTACATAAAAGCATTACCTTAGTGCTAGCTAAAAAACATTAATGCTTTCTCAAAAATTATACTTCTATAAAAGTGTGTTTTTTCTCTCTTTACCTTTCTCTATCTCACTGTCTCCATGCCTCCTCTCTCTCTTTATATATATATATATATATATATATATATATATATATATATATATATATATATATATATCCCTCTCTCTACCCCCTCTCTCTTACTCTCTCCCTTTCTCTCATTCTCTTTTCTTTATATCTCTCTTTCTTTCTCTGTCTCTCTTCCTCTCTTTCTCTCTTTCTTTATATATATATATATATATATATATATATATATATATATATATATGTATATCAGAAAATATCTAACGCCAAAGATTGTTTTTACTCCATAAGACTATTTATTAATCTTTCAATTTTACGAATTGTCCATTTAGTATTTCTATAATAGAAATGTGTGTGTGTGTAGTTCTTTAAATATATATATATATATATATATATATATATATATATATATATATATATATATATATATATATATATATATATATCGTCAGTTGTTGCTACTGTAAGCGAGGGTTCGATCTCTGTCATTATTATCCACTTTGATCAACAGCAGTAACTGCGGAACACGTTCCCGTAGATAACTATTTATTCTATGATATATAAATATATTATATCCATCTCTCTCTCTTTCTCTCTCTCTCTCTCTCTCTATATATATATATATATATATATATATATATATATAAAGAGAGAGAGAGAGATAGAAAGAGCGAGAATGAGAGAGAGAAAAAGAGACAGATGGAATGAGAGAGAGAAAGATGGAGAGATAATGAGAGAGAGAAAGAGAGATAGAGATAGAGAGAGAGAGAGAGAGAGAGAGAGAGAGAGAGAGAGAGAGAGAGAGAGAGATGCTTTATTTATTTGTATTTAGATGTGTCATGAAAATAATATCCAGGATTTGTATTCTTTGAAAATTCTATGCGTCAGTAACTCTAACCTTTTTAACTGTGTCATGCCTATGGTGTATATGCTATTAATCTTTACTGTTGTTTCATCCGTGCGAAGAAACTCACTTTTTTAATACATGTTTTTTGTAAGGATTCTAAAAAAAAGTTGTATTATAATAATTGATTTTCATAGTGGTTTACTTTTCAGATACTTTTTAAAGAATCGTTAATCTGTTTCGTGACTTTAAGTATAAAATATTAAAGTATAATAATATGATAACATCATTAAATAAATTGTTATAAGATATTTACTTGCTGAATATTGAGCTTGTCTTTAGTAACTGAAATTCGATTTTCTTCTCCATCAATTTGATATATATATATATATATATATATATATATATATAAATGTAAGTCATATCATCATACTCACTTATCTATATGATGAAGTGAAATGAATTATCTTCTAAGTCAGGTCCCATTATAGCTTTAAAAAGCAAACTCATAATATACTAATGAGTTCTGCAAGCCACTTAGGCTAATTACTGATCCGTGGTACATAGGAATATTACCAGAATCAAATTAATGAACACATAACGAAATAAAACGCGTAGATTCTAGATGACCAATAATATCTTTTTAATTCGCTTCCTACAACAGATACCGTTTTTGTCTTTTTTCTTGAAAACATCTATTAAACAAGATATGTTTCAAGATATACTGCACTTACAAGGAACACAATTATAAGGATATCTCGTTATCGAATAACCACACATTCCTGAGTCTGTTTGAAAAGCCGTGTAAAACATTCGTTCACACAAACAACTTTTCTCCCTTACTACCTCATCAAAAGATAAACAAGATTCCAAAAAATCTCATACATAACTAGATAAATATGTAAGGGGTCGAATTGATGAGAACATCCCTTTTGACTTGAAGTGGTCTGTATTTGGTACGGCGAATAAGTGTATACTTACGAAAAGGAAAAAAACATAAAATATGCGTCTTAGAACTATATCATAGGCAATACATATTTCAAATCTGCGTGCATCGTAATAAGTATACACTATCTTATTTAAGGCCTTAATAAGACTAGTGGAAATACGGGAAATTTAAATAGTTATTCATTTTATCTGGGAACTATACACATTTATATAAAGTAATCTTCCTATTAGTGTACACCACTGTTTAGTATGTCTACTATTAAAGAGTATTTCAACAACGTGGTTTATAAATTAAGAAATATGTAAAGAAGGTACTCAGAAAATATGTATTTCTATTTTAGGATTTTAGATAATGCATGACTAACTTGTGATAATAAGACAATACACGCAATTAAACATGTATGATGTATGAATCGGATAGATGAAATTGGATAAAGGAGTGGTTTTAATATTTCCCCATGAATTGTGTTAAATTACATACATAATAAAAAAAAAATTAAACGCAGTTTTAAATCAATTTTTATTTGGTTGCCAGAGAGCTATCGATGCAGCCATCTGTGTTTTCATCATCGAAACTAAGCATTCTAGTAATAAGTCCTTAAATAGTAAAGGAATATTCAATATTGGGCACTTAGAATAACATGTGTTATGTTAGTTTAATTGTAATCTAAACCAGAATCGGCATTGGAGTGTGTCATGGGTCGAAGTTTAATATGTAACGCTTGTTCGGGACCGGATACCCTAGATAGCGTCGACATTAACTCTCTTTTTTATGTCATAATAAGATTAGTTGTGAGATTTAACGAGAGACATGGAGATGTTGTACAAAGTGATAAAGTATTTAGTTTGCCAATCAAACATTTCTGGGTCTATGAAGAGGGTATATCATTGATCTAATAGATTAAACACTCTTTTCAAAAATTCTATAAAATATGCATTGATCTGTATAACCTATCTTGTACAAGTAAATTCGAAGTTAAGATATATACCAGGTTATTTTTAGAACGATACATTTTGAATTAAAAGGTAAGGGTCGTAAATCTATTAGAAGATTGTCCTATTCAAGATATTGAAAAATAAAGTGTTTTGCCTGTTTCCATTTTTACTTTTATCATATTATTAGTTTTCAATTATTAAGTTAAAATTTAAAATTTAAATTTAAATTTTAAATAGTGTTACTGAAAGGGAGATAACTCATAACTTAATCATCGGAAATATCGCCCTTAGGATTTTTCTTTGCCCAATAATATATATAATAAAGGGATCAACACTTTTTGACCATGACCCTACACAACTATTTTGTGGTGCCATCAATTTCTTATGGTTGGGGGTATGAAATTTAAAGCAGTTCTTTCGTTCTGATGGCGGTGTTCTTTCTGCGTTTCCTTTTTTTTCTATTCCAACTTGCATGCGACTAATTAGTCTTCGAAGATAATGTGGGTCGTTTCCACATTCGGATATTTCATTAACATTTCAGCTGTTTTCATCATTGCTGTCCGTCGTATTGTCTGAGACTTCCCGTTTGATTCCAATTTCCCCCAATCTTTTTCCAGGATTTTTCGGGACTGTTTTTAGTGCTCCTACAATTATTGGTATTATATTGCCTTTTTTCATGATCTGCTGGGACGGAAATGTCTACGATCTGGCATAATGTTTTCTTTCTGATGGAATATTATGACATCCAGACTCATTGCATGTATGAGTTAATGTGTTTGCAACTTCACGCACAGAGGATTTTTTAATTTACGGTTTCTAGTGCTGTTTCTGTTTTATTTTTGTACCATTCGTCTATGTGTTCGAAATACAGTCGTGTGCATAGTTACTAATGCACTACTTTCCCCACACAGTCATATATGTTATAGTATTCTGTTTGGGCTAGTGTACTGCATTCACTTATTATTATTATTATTATTATTATTAGTATTAGTAGTAGTAGTAGTAGTAGTAGTAGTAGTAGTAGTAGTAGTAGTAGTAGTATCATTATCATTATTATATTTTTTAGGCGAAACCTCAGTGTTTAAAGCTCAATTAATATTATTTTGTATTTCGAAGAAAAACATGTATAAATAGACAATTGAACTTCAACAGATTATTAGTATCATTAGTTTTATTATTATTTTTGCTCACAAGGAGTTATCACACAATTAATCGTCAGTGATTGCTAACCGACGACAACTAGGAGCTTTTTCTTGGGGTATGAGGGACAACAAACCCTCCCAGATTTTTAAGTAATTTCCACTTCTTTTCGATCACCATCACGAATCACCTTGAGGTATCGCAACAGCTGTTTAACATTGATTTCTCGCTGGAAACGACAATTTGTCTCCTCTGGGATTTGAGCGGCAATACGCCTTCCGAATGTCAAAGAACCCTTACCACTTTTCCAGTAGATGGTGCCGTGTGTACTATCTCTCCTCTGTCTTCTCATTCTCTTTGACACTTTACAGCTATGTGGTTTTGTATTAACCGAGGCTGTTGCTATCATTCTTTTAGTGGGGGCAGTTGTGGCAGTTTCTGTTTCTTGGTTTGCGTGGGCGTTTTCTTCCTGTGGTTTTGCTTTCTCCCTATTGTAACATACATGTGACTGGTTATCGTTCAACGCTTATGCGGCTTGGTTTCCGCATTTAATGTTGTTCCTAAAGATTGCGGCTGTTTTGATTCTTGTCGTTCTTTGTATAGCATCAGGGGTTCCTTAAATTCCAATTTCTCTCAGTTTATTCTCAAAATTTGTGGGACTTTCTCTAGTGCCCCATACGAGTAAGGGTATTGGTATTATTTTGTCTTTCTTCATGCTCCATATCCCTTTCAGTTCTCCGACAAGTTGTGTAAATTGCGTCGTTATTCCGTCGTCTTGACTTTCACCTTTTGCTTGCGTGAGTGTGTTGCGTTTGCATGTCCATGTTCAAGCGGGTGTATTGCTTTTCATTTTCAAGTAATTGTCTCTCGTTTATGTTTGTAGCATTTGTCTGATATTTAGTGTACTGTATTCCCAAGGCAGTCGTGTTTGTTTAGGCTAGTTTGCTACATTCACTTATTATGTGATTTACTGTTTCGCCTTTTTGTCCACACAATCTGCTTTTGATGTTTTCTATATATTTATATTTTTTATATATTTAACCTTTAATGTAGTTAGTTCGACCTGCACTGATCTGTTTAACTGTTAGTATAGAGTAGTTTCTCTGTTCAAGTGTCTTTTTCTTTGAAATGCCCAGCAATGTTGACTGGTCTCTTCTCCGGTAATTCTTATCAAACGTTCCTCTAGTTGTGTTTGTCCTATTTTTATTTTCTTGTCAATTTTTTCAGGTGTCGGTGCCTTCCGAGTTTTTCATTGAGACGGTGTCTCTTGCTGTCGTGATCAGTATTTCTGTTTTGTAAGTTATGTATTCATCCAGCCATATGTTGTGCCTTCTACACATTATTCTATACTTAACAGTCATCTTTCACATTCGCTTCTTCTGACGTATATTCTTCAGTATCACTGTCGTGCATGATCATTAATTTTCTAGTGTTCTGATCAAGGTGCTTGAGTTATTTTTTAGTCCAGCCTATAAATGTTGCAGAGTATCTTATTACTGATATTGCTCAGGTGTTAGTTCCTTTTTTAGATTTCTGCTATATAACTCTGTTTCTAAGAGTCTTCTATTTCTTCTCAAATATGTTTTACAATATTTTCTTTCATCTCTGTAGTATTGATAGTGTCTGCTTCTAGAAGTCGAAGTATTAATAGTTACCGTGTTCGTCTAATGTATTCGTCTCCTCTTGGTTGGGCAGTTCTATGCCTTCAATTGCCTCCAGTGTTCCTATTTGTATATCTCGAAGTGTGCACTTTTACATTCGAAATTCTATTTAAATGTCCTAGCTTGAAAATCTAGACGTATTCATCAGCTGTTATAATTTATTTTTGGTTTTGCAAATAGCATCAAGTCGCCCATGTAAATGCGGTAGTTTATTCTTTGTTCTGTCTCTATAAACTTGTATCCGGCAGCATATTTGCTGGGTATGTAGTTGAATAGCATCATGGCTATGATAAATAGTATGAGTGATAGGAAGTCACCTTGGAAAATGCATCTGTGTATATTTATCTAAGTCTAATGATTATCTGCATCTTTATTATTAGTATTATTATCATTATTATTGATATATTTATTTTTCGTCAAACCTTCCTTGTTTAGGCTCAATTGATATACTTTTTTCAAGTGATTGCATCTATAAACAGGCAATAGAAACAACACAGATTCCAGCGACTAGATGTTGATGTTTCACATAATCTTCATTTGTAAATAAGAACTCATAATGTTCCTTTGTAGTAAGTAGTCAGGGTGTCGTTCATTCTAGTGTTTGCAAGAAAAGTAATCTTACTATCGGCCAACATCTAGGAATTAACGAAAAACCGTATACCAAATAGAGGTTTAGCTCCCGTATAAGACAATGTATCACTTTAATTAAAAATAAAGATGTTTCTCTTATCTGTCATCATCTCTCCTTCTCTCTCTCTCTCTCTCTCTCTCTCTCTCTTTCGCTCTCTTTGTATCTCCCTACGTAAATCTTTGTTTGTAATACTATTGATAAATTGTCGTATTCTAAACCCAAATTTTAATTACAAACGAGTAATATATATTTTCTCTACGTGTATTCCTGCTTCCTTAGCAAATGTATCATCTATTTTAAATCATGTAATGTAATCTCATTTTCAAACTCATAAAATATTGTCGTACTTTTTGTTTTATTTTGTTACTTAAATATCATAATTAAATTAGTCGCAAAGTTGTATATGTTAAACTAGTAACGTGTCCTTAGAATACATATTGATAACGAGCATCATTTTAATATAGGGCAACAAAGGAAGACGATATTTGGTCGGTTGTTATTTTTACGGCATATAGAAACATTAGTAATTGACAAATACATGTATTTTCTATAATTATAATATGTCCATGAGATTAAACTTCGTAATATTTCTAAATCCTTCACAGATTCGTGAATATATGCACAATGATATTGGTATCAGCGTAGATTGACTGCGCTTATATTAAGCAACATATGTATAAATTATTAAACTCTATTTAACACAGAGAATAAATAAGTATTTCTATTCAGTTACCTTGTCGACTAATTGTCAACGCTACACTAGCTAATGCTGCTGAATAAAGGTCTCACGATCTGATTTAAAAGGCTATCTTTTGCACTAGGTGACCCTGAAACCAAGAGCTTTATTTTGCTCATTAAAAGGTCACGCTAGGATGTAGTTTATCACGGATTAACAATGACAGTTGAAAGAAATAACTCAAATTGAATTGTTTATATTTCTTATATCGAAGTCAGAATAGGAAGAGACTTATACTTGATTCCGACAGGTGTTAACGATTTGCTTTTCATGATAACCTTTCAAAATTATAAGTGAAATCTAATTCAGAACAATGAATGAATTATTTTATGACAAACAATTTAGTGCTGAAAGATTGGAACGGTCGCGAAGGTACACTTTCCATATCTTACAAATATAATCACTTGCCAACTGATATTAAGGCGGGCTAATTCTTATTAAGACCCACCCCCATGTTGGGCTCCATAATTAAGGCCAACCTATTTGTCAAAATAAATGTGTTTAATTGCTCAACAAATCATAAAAGAACAGAAACATGCAATACGAATTGTGACAAGTAGAAATTCCCAATAAATAAACTGGCTCTGAAAGAATTCGACACAGGACCGTCGGTCAGCTCAGTGAGACAGATAGACTGAGAGAAAGACCGCATTGGCGACCGATCAAAAAAGGGAAAACTGTTCGAAATTCAACTAAGGGACAAACTATCAAAGAAAACTTTAAAAGTCCCCTAACCAAGACTTAGCACAAGTCAGATTCCTCAACGTGTCTTTTCTACGCAACAAGAACGACATAACTTTTCTTTTTATTATTGTTACGCACCTGTGTTCCAATAAATATTTGTTATTGTTTTCGGCAAGTTTTTTCTGGTTGTTGGGTTGCCAATAAAACCGGCCTCCAACCTAAGTTCCCGATATAGCTGAATCACCACGAAACTTCCGCGGATCTTCAACACATCATGGGCGTGGAGCAATTGATCGATCAGCTAGTCGGAACGCATGCGATCCTCGTGACCTGGAACTACATTTAGTGCTGAGTCACCCGTCAACGCAATACTAGCTAATGCTGTCAAATAAAGGTCTCACGACTGGATGCATTGTTGTGTTATAACGAGGAAAGTAAATGTTCGACAACGTTTACTAGTTTATAGGGTAAATACATAATAAGGCAAGCGGGTTGTCGACTGGAGTAAGGATGAACACCTTGAACATTTCTCCCTAGGGAATGTAGGGGTATCCTAAAGCAACATTTCATTTAGTCTATATGAGCGTGATATGTACTACCACTACGGCAAAAGATGCACCTGAGGATTCAAAACTGAAACTAACTACACTCTGCAAAACCTCTCAAATTGAAGTTCCCCGACGTGATGCAGTTCAACATAACCGACACTATTTCTAGCTAATATATGTCATTGTAGCAAAACCTATTCATCTGAATTTTACTTTGAGCTTCACGATTCCTGTTAATTGAGCTTATATTAATATAATCGTCATTAGAATACATTAATCTGATGGCAACATGTTTACATGGCGACTATTGTTTTCAGTTGTTCATGCTTCTCGACAAGTATCTCACATTTTTCTCTGTTACTGAAAGTAAAAACTTTGAATAATACGACGAGTGTTTAATCACTCTCGGTTTTATTGACGTACACGCACGGGGTATTCTTGTATTATATATGTCGTACAATACATTGGACTTATTACCTGAATGCATTTTTGTGTTGCCTTTTTCAATTAATTAATTTTCATGAAGATACCCATACAGATACAGAGAAGCTTATCAATAATTAGCATTTGACACCAACGTACATGTATGGGACAAATTGCAGTACTGAATCAAAAAGTAGAAAGAGAGTTTTGAAAAATACACGTACACACACAATTACAGAAAAAAGTTTTTAAAAAAGATGCATGACTATCGTTCGATTGATGCATTCTAAGAGACATGCACGCACGCATAAATGACCACTCACACATTATTCCTCCATTTAAAGAGACCCCCGACCCCCTCAGCCAATGTGGTGAAGAGAAGCGAGTAAAACTTCTATAACAAAGAACGTACAGTGTTAGGACTTGTAATTGTATAATTGTTAATGACTTTAAATGCATTGTAGAAGTGTTTATAACGTTTTAAAGTTTACGGATTTCGAGAAACGTTTTAAGAGAGTTTTGATAACGATTTATTTTAAATCGTTTCGTTACACCTATATACCTAAGAAAGCAGAGCGAGACATAAGATTGGTATAAACTATGTCGAAAATAAGGTAAACCGAATAAAGGAGAACTAGATGTAACGAAAATAGATATGAAAAAAAATATGAATAAATAAAACATGTGAATAATAATTATAATAATAATAATAATGATAAAATAATAATAAAAGCTATATATACACACATTATATAAAGGTACTGATGTACAATAAATAGGAAATATAAAAGTACACATTTTATCTGTCTAGAACGGTGTTTTTAACTATATGTTATAAAAATGTGTATTACAATTTTAACATGGCTGAAGTGGCGAGCCTTGCTAGCACTTCACGCACAATAGTTTATAGGATGTATTTATTTAATGTAGACTAGTAATTAAAATATCGTTAGCTTATTTATTATTTGTATTTTATGTTCTGCTGTTCATAGAAATAGATATTTGAGATGGGTAATTCATCTATTGTTCACATTGGTGTGTGCGATAGTTTTCGATAGATGTGTGTGTTTGTTTCCTCATGAGCGAAGAGTAGAGCATATTTTGTTTGATACTGTAGGAATAATTTAGCCTCCAAAAAAAAGGTCGGAGAACCTGGCTTAAGAGGAAGATGATAATAATTTAAAAAAGAAATGAAAATAATGTATAATGCAATAAAATAAAGTACCCTCGAACGAGGAGGAGTTCTCCTACGCTAACTGAGTCTGAAGTCTATTAGGAGATACATCTAATTGAGTGTTACAAAATATGTGTTTGATCTTTCTGAGAAAACGCGTAGTGAGGTATGTTGAATGTGTTAACGAATTAATTGGATATTAAATCTGGTATCTAATTTAGTTGTTCATTTGCAAGCCGTCGCTCACTATGTAAAACTTAAAGAATGGAACGGGCAGTATGTTTTCAAACAAAATTGTATACGCGATGTTGGTTGTCTTGGGTCATGAAGCCGTATGGGTGAACACAGCTGATTAGTATCAATAGGTCATATGTTTGTTTATATGCTCTCCATCTGAACTTTTATTTGATTGATTATAATCTTATTGTTAAATAATTACTATGTTTAAGTTAATGTGAATATAATTACGGGTTTTGTTATATTTATGCAATAATATTGTATTGATTATTCAAAGAACGTTTGGCGTTAATAGTTAGACGATCTACGTTATAATAATATAATTGTAATAAGAAGTGGGGGTATTATATTACATTACTCAATGCATATTATATTATAGGCGTTTGTGCAAGTAACTATTAATAGTGTAGAAGACGCAGTTCTGTAATAAGTTATGTGATGTGCGTAGCAAACTAAAAGATTGATTAGATATCTTACTATGGCCGTATTTTGGTTGGGATAAATTAGACTATTTGCGGAGAGAACTTGTTGTTTTATAGTGTATGTCCAGATACGTTCTATTTCCTGTTTGTTGTTCGAAGATCGATTCCTGTCGAATCAATGGTGTGTGATTGTTTGTCTTTCCGGTGTTATTCTTACGAATTGAGCAATAAATGTATTACATAGTGTAAGAGCGTTCGCATGTTAGATTGTGTGGTTGGAGTTGCATGTATCGTAAGGTATGTTGAAACAGAGGAAACATTTTACACAGTCTTCATAATGAGATTAGTTTTAAGATTAGTAACATTTGTGCTGTAGTTGGTTGTCGGTGTTGCCTATGTTGTGGTAGTGCATAGGGATGCGGTTGTTGGTGTTTTCTTGTTTGTAATTAACGAGAGTAGTATGACTATTTGTCTGGTTGTTTTATCGATTTTTATTTATTATATAAGGCAATTTCTAGTGATAAATGTAATCATGAACTCTATGATAACTTTTCGCAGGTTAGAAAAAGGTTAGCAATTGTAATTCATAAGTTTGGGGTTATCACTGTGTTTCGTGGAACGATATGCATATATTTAGTTGTTCTAGGATTTGACTGTGAACTCTACACATGGAATGCGGGTATATAAGTATATCATGGTCAATCTCATAGTGATATGGTACTTATTAGTGTATCTTTGAATGTATTTCAGGTTGGTAAGGCCGTGTGTGAAAATGTAGAAAAAGGTTATCAATATAACGGCAGTAGTGGGAGTATTTGTGTGAAATAGTTTGTAGTAATTGGGCTTCTTATATGGGCATTAATACGTAGGCATATCTGAATACCATGTTAATGCAATGATCGGTTCTTTTGACTGTCTTGAAGATGGGTTTGGTTGTCGAATTGGTTGTTAATGTGAGTAACGCTGATATGGATAAAGCTGACTATGTATTGTATCTGGTGGTTGTGGGAATTATGCTGAAGTTAGGATGATCTGCATTCCTGTATACATTTACATTGCGAGAATGTTTGTAAAAGTAGATGTAAAGTCCCTGGGGTCATGTATAGTTTATTTGGGAAGATTGTCGATTTGTCAAATCGTGTTTATGAGTGGGAAATGTCCTTCATGTCGGCCGGGATGTCAAGTAGTTGATTCCTTTTAATTTAGTATCATGATATGCATTGAGTTAGTATGAAAATACCCGAACTATTAAGTGGAATGTAAAATCATTTAACTAAATAGCATATGTTGTTTGGAGTAAGGGTCAGTGTTTCAACAGTACGTTAGAGACAATATCTATTATTGGTTTGTGTAGTCTGAAATTGTAAATCGGGAAAATCGGAACGGTTTAGGGTATCGAAATTGGTTTACGAATAGTAAACAAAAATTAGCCTAATTTATTATTCCAAAAACGATTTTATTACAATAAAAAAATCAACTTACTTTTCTATTGCTGCTATTCATGATAAACTATTTACACACATAATTGTTTTTAAACTTCCAGAGAAATGGAGATTAATGGATAATAGTAGCATAAAACATACGATGTAAATTTATTTTCTTTGTGTGAAAAATCAATAAATATAGGCTGTTATCCAGTGAGATGTAATACAGTCTATCGGGATTTGCAAACATGACAAGTGGTGGTCAAAAAGTGTAAAAAAAGCATTGTCATAGACTTATTTTAATTAAGTATATATGAATTACTAAATTTACAGATGTTCAGTTCTACTTTTTTGTGAGTTTATGTGTCTGTTAACTGTTTAAAGAAGATCAATATATAAAAAATATATTTATTTATATATATATATATATATATATATATATGATTTAAGATAGAAGGTAACAACACTAAACGCCAATAGTGTAAATGATTCTTTACATCATATATGAAGTGAAGTAATTCCGCCCCTTTATTTTATAGACATCACACCAAAAACTTAATACACTACACATTTCTGCTAATCAGACTATTATTTATGCGTATTTAACAAAATAATAATTACATTCCGTCTATTTTACAATATCGCTACATTTACATCTTCCGCTCACAAAAATATGTTTGACAATAAAAGTAGAAAACCCTTTCCCTCACTTATATTTATTTCCTCCTACGTAACTAAAATATCACCGGTGAACTTTACCAATAGAAAACATCTCATCGTCGCACCGTAGGGATAATAAATTATTGTAATGCATTTCAAATACACATAGCGATACGCGTATTACGAAACACAACTTTCTTCCGGGATGTTGGATTACTTCTCTTACGTCTCTTTAAGAGTATACGCTTAGTCACAAAGTCAAAGTTCATTAGATAATCGTTAGTTTATGTTTCCACTTTCTAAAAATGTACTTTTTTAAGACGTGTTTGTTACAGAATCGCTACACTTCAGCAGTTCATATGTTAATGATCCAGTTTTTTAAATGCACACAATTTAAATGTATTTTCCAACTAACACAATAACATTGATTATAAACAGAAAAACAGACATAAAAATACACTCTTTAAATACTATATTTATTTTTCCTTAAACAATTTAACTTATTTTACTTTACAAATTCTACACCACGACGCTCTAGTAAATCACTAAGCATATTGACTGAATTCATTATATTTTTTATTTCCCGTTTAACGTAAACCTGTAGTGTCTGTTCTTTTACTAGATTTTATCTTTCTACTGCTCAATCGGTGATCAGGAAGTTTTTTTTTTATGTGTAGGTATTTTTATATTGGGCTAAATCCAGACTGCTACTTATTTGGAGAGATTGATTTAACCAATATTTAGACTATTAAGAAAATAATGAAAAGAAAAGGTTCGGTCGTCTGTCACACACCTGTATTTATACAGACATCCACCCACCCAGCCCCCAGATATATATATATATATATATACGAATACTATTTATATTCATTTTATATATATATATACATTTATATAGGTATATGAATGTATGTATGTATGTATGTATATATATATATATATATGTGTGTGTATATATATGTTTACATATATACATATATATATATATGTATATATATATATATATATATATATATATGTATATATATATGGGATACTATTTATATTCTTTTCATATATATATATATACATATATATATATATATATATTATATATGTATAAAGTTTGATAACCTACATTTTATATATATATATATATATATATATATATATATATATGTGAACTTTATATGTTCATATGTATACACACTTTATATATGCGATATTTTTTATGAAAATATATATGTACACATCACTGTATATATATATATATATATATATATATATATATATATACATATATATATAAATATATATATATACTCAAGGTGTATAGTTAGAGAAGTAGCCATATTCACGTGTACATATAGGTGTATATATATATATATATATATATATATATATATATAATTAGAAAAATAAAAACTTACTTCAAATATATCTATATCGACATTCATAAAATTGCCTTTTTAAAATATATTTCTTAACTTAATAACGCATCATTTAAAGTGTTTCGAATTGTTTCGAATGAGTCAAAAAACATTTGAAAGATAGGTTTTCTACATCTCTTCAAATATAATCGTGTTGACTGCCCAACAACGTTGGATTTGACAAGACCCCATCTATAGGCGCTCTTTATTATCGACAGCGGAAAACAAATTCGCTTGCAGCATATTTTAAAAGCAATGAGACAAACTCGTCTTACCAGATGAGCACACGACCGTGCGTAAAACTGTATTAGACAAAACATATTTGATCACATTAATTTCAAATAGAAACATTGTAGAGAATATGCTACGTTTTATGGGGGCCCTTAAATCTCTCCCAGTCGTGAGGTTAATATGCCTACACTATATATTGTATGTTTATCATATATATTTGGGTTTCTTTTATTTGTGGGGATATGTAAATGTTCGCGTGTATATTTAATTGATGCGTACAAGTCCGATGAACTTAACGATCGAATACCAACAACGTGCACTATTTTAGATTGTGATAACGTTATCAACGGCTGGGTGGAATTTACTTTTCGCATTTATAATGACTGTTGCCCCCGTTGCTGTAATATATATATATATATATATATATATATATATATATATATATATATATATATATATATATATAAGACAACAAATGAAACTTGATTGTGTGTAAAACACTTGCAATTCGCTAGAATTTCTATTTCTCTTGCTTATTAAAATATACTGTAATGGAATGTGTAAATTCTTATTTATTAAACAATGTGTACACGAGATTGTAAACGAAATAATTTCATACTAAATGTTCAACATATTCTAAGGCTAAACACGATTCGAATTCGAGGGTTAGTGATATGTTCAGTTGGATTATCGAACAGTTCGATCAAACTGTACATAACGATCATGAATTCACAAAACTATTCGACATATATTTGTTAACATTGGTGTGTAAAACACCCATGTTATCCTTAAATAATCATTTCTTGCGGTGACATATTCCACATGTTTGAAATTCTTGGAAATAAACTATGTTCCGGGAAGTTACGTTTGGTTTTATATACCGAAAGGAAGAAATAGCTGGTGATTTGGAATTCTCGTAATAAGATGAGTTCTTGCTGCAAATATTTTACATACAGACTAGAGATTGAAGCTCAGATGGGACTTACATAAAATAAACTTATAGACTTCAGAAATCATAAGCTTGTTTTAAGTTTCGGTGTAGATAATGATCTTTTTCTTTCACACCGACCAGGATCAAATACAATTCCTCTAATATAAAGGTAAACGGGTACTATGTTATGACACCTGAAGATGTGAAGCTTATTGTCAAGAGCAACGCATCATTTTACCATATGATCAGCACTTCTGTTTGTATTACACGATGACTCATTGCCAATATTTGTTCTTATTCATTTGCTAGCTTCTAAGTTTCTAGCGGACAAACGCCTACATTGTTTGTTTTGTATCGATGTTTTGTAACCTCAGAATTAAATTGTTTAAGAGCTGCCATTTTTCCTTCTGAAGCCAACGTGTACATGACTTACGTTTATTGTATTAGTTCAACATCATTTAGGTCTAATCTAAAGAAAAGAAACAAACGAAATGGCTAAATCGCTTCGAACATATCTACACCATTCTTTTCGTTTTGAAAGTATTTACGACTATTAGATTTTCTCTTCAATAATTGTAAACATAATTATATTATATGGTGCAAAACCTATAGCGAACGAGATAAAAAAAATCGCTCGAGTATAGAGACAAGTACTACTGCTTCGACTAACAATAGGTTGTGAAACAAAACTGTGTCGGTTGTTTGATATGAGTATTTGCTTTCGCTTTATACTCCGTCTCCTATATATATATATATATATATATTGTATGTAAGTCTATATCATTCTCTAATATATTTGAAAAATTACCTAATGTATAGTATGTTTGTAAATACATTTAAGACGCCCAACCACTTGCTTAAATGATATATAGTATGTGACATATGGAGTTTAAGTAAATATAAATTAGAATCCTCAAAACATATACTGGATTCATGAAATGTGTTTGGAAAACAAAATTACGAAATAATTTTAAGTAATAGCTAATAATATTTTTCGACAAAATCTGTATATTAAATTAAATAATGAATAACACAAAATAAATAACAACTATGATTCTCTCGTGGTAAGTTACTATATTTAGGGAATACAAGTAACAACTTTTATATCTTGCATCTGAGGAATTGTTCGTAATATACTCATTATTTACATGATACTTATTTGCATAACCATGTTTTATAATCAGTCAATTTTATTTCCTACATAAATGCAATAAAGTATTCAGTCGAATTTGTTACGGTGTGTTTGTGTACACTATAAAAAAGATTTTCTTAAACATATTATATATTTATAACTTAAACAACACCATGTGCCACGCAACTTACATGCATTTTACTAGATCTTTTGTATTTTATTTGTGTTTCACTTAAATAAAACCATTTGTAACGCACCTTACATATCTTTAGGAGACCTTATTCATATTTTATTTATTTACAACTTAAACAAGACAATTTGGCACGCATCTTACAGATATTGTAGTAGATTTATGTAATATTTTATTTGTTTATTACTTAAACAAAAGACTGTGTAACGCATCTTACACATATTTTAGTAATTTTTTAATACTTCATGCATTAATTACTAAAACAAAACCATGTGTCGCGCATGTTATATATACTTTATTTGATTTCGTTATTTTTTATTACTTAAACAAAACGGTTTGTCACGCATCTATTTTAGTAGATCTTTTAATATTTTATTAATTTATCACTTCAATAAAACCATTGGTCAGGCATCAATCATATGTTTTAGCAATTTAAAAAATATTTCATTTATTTATTACTTTAACAACACCATGTGTGACGCATCTTACATATATTGTAGTACATCATTTTATATGTTATTTATTTTCACTTAAATTAAAACTCTTGTCACGCATCTTACATATTTTTAGTAGATTGTAACACTTTATTTATTAATTACTTAAACACAACCATGTGTCACGCATCTTACATATATTTTAGTAGAGTTTTTATATTTGTTTTATTCATGGCTTACACAAAACCAAGTGTCACGCATATTGAATATATTTTGGTATATTTATTTTATATTTTATTTATTTATCAATTAAACAAATCAATTTGTCGCACATCTCATATGTATTTTAGTTGTTGTTTTATATTTTATTTATTTATCACTTAAACAAACCATTAATCACGAATCTTACATACATTTTAGTATTTTTAAAAAAATATTTCATTTATCACTTAAACAAAACCATGTGTAACGTATCTTACATGTAGTTTAGTAGAGTTTTTAAATATTTTATTTATTTATCACTAAATAAAAACGGGTATCACGCATCTTACATGTATTGAGGAGATTATTTTATACATTATTTATTAATCACTTAAACACACCTATGTGCAACGCATCTTTCATATAGTGTAGTAGATGTATTTATTCAGCACTTGTCACGCAACGTACATATATTTTAGTAGATCCTTTTATATTTTTCATCAGTTTAACAAAACTATTTGACACGCATTTTACATACATTTGAGTAGATGTTAAACATATTTTCTTTGTTTATTACTTAAAGAAGCACATTGGCAACGCATCGTACATATATTTTACTAGATCCTTTTATAATTTATTTATTTATCACTTAAAGAAAACAAGTTGTCACGCATCTTACATATATTTTAGTAGATTTTTTTATATATTTTATTCATGTATTACTTAAACAAAACGATTTGTCACAAATCTGACATATATTTTAGTTGATTACTGTATATTTTTCTATCACTAAAAACAATTTGTCACGCATCAATAATATATTTGAGTAGATATTTAAATATTGTATTTATTTATTACTTAAACAAAACCGTCTCTCACAAATCTTACATACATTTTAGTTGATTACAGTATATTTTCTAATACTATAAACCAAATTGTCACGCATCAATAATATATTTGAGTAGATTTTCTTATATTTTATTTATTCATCACTTCAACAAAACAATTTGTCACGCATCAATCACATGTTTTAGTGGATTTTTTTGTCTTTTATTTATTTATTATTTTAACAAAACCATCTGACATATGTTGTAGTAGATTTCTTTATATGTTTTTTTTTATCACTTAATAAAACTACTTGTCACGCATCGTGCATATATTTCAGTACATATTTTGATATTTTCTTATTTATGATTTTAAAATAAACATCTGTTAGGAATCGTACATGTATTTTAGAAGATCTGTTTATATTTTTCATTTTCCACTGAAGCAAATTAATTTGTAACGCATCTTACACATATCTTAGTAGATTATATCCCATTTTATTTATGTATTACCGAAACAAAACCATTGGTAACACATTTTACATATATTCTAGTAGATCTTTTTATATTTTATTTATTTCTCACTAATACAACTCAATTTGAAAAGCATCTTACATATATTGTAGGTGATTTCAAAAATTGTATTTATTGTTTATTAAAACAAAACTATTTGTCACGTATCTTACGTATATTTTCGAAGATTTTAATATATTTTATTTTTTTAGTAAATAAAGAACCCCATGTTTCAAGCATTAATCATGTGTTTAGTAGATTTTTATATTTTGTGTATTTATCACTTAAACAAAACCATTTGTAACGCATATGGCATATAGTTATGTAGATCTTTTATACATTGTATGTATTTATCACATCTACAAAACCATTTGTCACGTATCTTACATGTATTTTACAAGATTTGTTTAATATTTTATTTATTTATTACTTAAACAACCTCATTTGTAACGCATCCTTCATATACTTTAGTAGATTCTTTAAATATTTTATGTATGTATGACTTAAACGTAACCATTCTACACGCATCTTACATATAGTGTAGTATTTTTTAAATATTTTATTTATTTATGATTTAATAAGAAACAGGTGTCAGAGATCGTAGATATAAATATTAAGTAGCTGTTTGTTTTATTTTATTTATTTTTTTCTTTAACAAAATTATCTGTAACGCATCTTACATAGCTTTTGCTATATTGTTTATATTTTATTTATTTATCATTTAAACTAAACAATTTGTAACGCATCTTACATATACTTTAGTACATGTATTTATATTTAATTTATTTATTACTAAACAAAACCATTTGTCACGAATTGTACATGTATTTTAGTAAATATTTTTATATTTAATTTATTTATTACTAAACAAAACCATTTGTCACGAATTGTACATGTATTTTAGTAAATATTTTTATATTTAATTTATTTATTACTAAACAAAACCATTTGTTACGAATTGTACATGTATTTTAGTAAATATTTTTATATTTAATTTATTTATTACTAAACAAAACCATTTGTCACGAATTGTACATGTATTTTAGTAAATATTTTTATATTTAATTTATTTATTACTAAACAAAACCATTTGTCACAGATTGTACATGTATTTTAGTAAATATTTTTATATTTAATTTATTTATTACTAAACAAAACCATTTGTCACGAATTGTACATGTATTTTAGTAAATATTTTTATATTTAATTTATTTATTACTAAACAAAACCATTTGTCACGAATTGTACATGTATTTTAGTAAATATTTTTATATTTAATTTATTTATTACTAAACAAAACCATTTGTCACGAATTGTACATGTATTTTAGTAAATATTTTTATATTTTATTTATTTATTACTAAACAAAACCATTTGTCACGAATTGTACATGTATTTTAGTAAATATTTTTATATTTAATTTATTTATTACTAAACAAAACCATTTGTCACGAATTGTACATGTATTTTAGTAAATATTTTTATATTTTATTTATTTATTACTAAACAAAACCATTTGTCACGAATTGTACATGTATTTTAGTAAATATTTTTATATTTTATTTATTTATTACTAAACAAAACCATTTGTCACGAATTGTACATGTATTTTAGTAAATATTTTTATATTTTATTTATTTATTACTAAACAAAACCATTTGTCACGAATTGTACATGTAATTTAGTAAATATTTTTATATTTAATTTATTTATTACTAAACAAAACCATTTGTCACGAATTGTACATGTATTTTAGTAAATATTTTTATATTTTATTTATTTATTACTAAACAAAACCATTTGTCACGAATTGTACATGTATTTTAGTAAATATTTTTATATTTAATTTATTTATTACTAAACAAAACCATTTGTCACGAATTGTACATGTATTTTAGTAAATATTTTTATATTTTATTTATTTATTACTAAACAAAACCATTTGTCACGAATTGTACATGTATTTTAGTAAATATTTTTATATTTTATTTATTTATTACTAAACAAAACCATTTGTCACGAATTGTACATGTATTTTAGTAAATATTTTTATATTTTATTTATTTATTACTAAACAAAACCATTTGTCACGAATTGTACATGTATTTTAGTAAATATTTTTATATTTTATTTATTTATTACTAAACAAAACCATTTGTCACGAATTGTACATGTATTTTAGTAAATATTTTTATATTTAATTTATTTATTACTAAACAAAACCATTTGTCACGAATTGTACATGTATTTTAGTAAATATTTTTATATTTTATTTATTTATTACTAAACAAAACCATTTGTCACGAATTGTACATGTATTTTAGTAAATATTTTTATATTTAATTTATTTATTACTAAACAAAACCATTTGTCACGAATTGTACATGTATTTTAGTAAATATTTTTATATTTTATTTATTTATTACTAAACAAAACCATTTGTCACGAATTGTACATGTATTTTAGTAAATATTTTTATATTTTATTTATTTATCACTTAAACAAAACCATGTGTAACGCATCTAATATATATTTTGGTAGATTTTTTTTTATATTGTAATTATTATCACTTAACCAACACTATTTGTGACAGTTCTTTCCCATATTTATGTAGATATTTTAAATTTTTATTGATTTATCCATTGAACAAAACTATTTGTAACGCATCTTACATATATTTAAGTAAATTTCTTAAATATTTCATTAAGTATTTAAACAAAACCAGGTGTCAATGATCTTACACGTATTTTAGTAGATCTTTTTATATTTTTTCATTCATAGCTTAAACAAAACAATGTGTAACGCATCTTACATATATATTAGTAGATTGTTTTTTTTTTTTTATTTCTCACTCAAACAAAACTATTTGTCACGCATTTTACATATATTGTAGTAGATTTCTTTATATTTTATTTTTATTTAAACAAAATATTTGTCACACATCAATCATATGTTAAGTAGATGTTTTGAATATTTTATTTATTTATTACTTAAAAAATCATGTGTCACGCATCTAAAATATATTTTTTAGATTTTTTACATATTTGATTTATTTATCACTTGAACAAAATTATGTGCCAGGCATCTTACATATTTTACAGTAGACTTTTTTATATTTGATGTACGTTCACTTTACCAAAACTATTCGTTACGCATCTTACATATACTTTAGTAGCCCTTTTGATATTTTGATTGATGTATCACTTACACAAAGCTATTTGTCACGATCTTACATGTGTTTCAGTAGATTTCTATGATATATTATTCGTTTATAACTTAAACAAAACCATGTTTCACGCATTTTACATATATTTAAGTAGATTTCTTAAATTTGTATTTGTAAATTACTTAAATAAAACCATGTGCCATGCATCTTACATATATTTTAGTATATTTTGTGTATTTCATTTATGTATCACTTACAAAAAAGTATTTGTCACACATTTCACATATAGTTTTGTTGATTTTCTGTATTTTATTTATCTATCACTTCAACAAATCTATGTGTCACGCATAATTTAGTATATTTTTTAAAATATTTGATTAATTTATCACTTAAACAGAACCCTGCGTTATTTATAACTTAAAAAAGCATGCGTCATATACCACTTACACCAAACTATGTGTAATGTTTAATATAAACAAACCTATGTTGCAAAACGCATCTTACATTGCCTTTAATCCTGGCATTGTTTCTTTTTTATAAAGGTCGAAATTTTGACAACATTCGGCTGATGGTTCTAAATTTGATGTATAGATCTGATTCTCCTTGATAACAGTAACCGGAATACCCAATTGTTGCTTGATCAGACACATAGTTTTATAGTTATCGATTTTCACATGGAATAACTTCATTAATACTTCATACAATGTGGAAAATCAAGGTTCAGATAACACTTTGACCAACTCTTACATAGATAAGCGTATGTATGTTTGTTTACTACTGAATCAAGTCCATGTATTTGTGTGATCATCATCTCGACAAGTGTTATTTAGATAATCATAATTTATGTATCATTAGTTTATGTATTATTTATTTAGTTTGAATATAAAATAATATATATATTATATCAGATAGATCGATGTAAACATTGATGAACATGAAGAGCCATATATAGAGTAAAACAGTCATTAACGCACTGTTGCTAAATAACCATTGTATATTTAAAATATCTAATTACAATATATACCTACTGTGTTAGAAAATAGATTCTATCTGATATATAGGTGTTAGTATAAATAATTGTCATGACTTATTTCCAATATTGCAATTGAACCAGTTTATATATTCGGAGGCCATTCGTCCCATTTAAAATTGTGAGTACTATGTTCAAATATAAATGTTATATGTTTCTGTTTTGTATTATCTTATATGGATGAAGCACGGGTCAAGCAGTATGAATGATTAACTTGGTTATAGCACCGACGAATTCTTGTATTCCAAGTATATATAAGTGGCTTAATAAGCTAATTCACATACAAATGACACGTCATATGGTCCGAAAATGTACCCAACACTTTAGTTTGTTATTAATGAATTGTCATTATATGCTGACGTCATTAAAATCTCGATCTGATAGTTTATACACAGTGCTAATCATTTAACATGTTATTTACGGACCATTTATATAACATAGACACCGTGTAAAAATAAATAAAGAAACTTAATGCAAAAAAGCAGTCGATAGATTTACATTTACAGATTGATTGGCAGTCTAAGAGGATGCATTAGTCACTATTTAATTTAAACATGATATATCAGTTCTAGAGTTTTTATTTCACTAAGAATATACATATGAACAAGAACATAATAAGTGGGTGAGTATATATTTTTGAGAACGCTTACAAATAGAAACTTATTTAAATATATATATATATATATATATATATATATATATATATATATATATATATATATATATATATATATGAAGAAGAAGAATGGAAAGGAATTAGAGAAGCAAAAGCCAAATCAAAATTCAATTCAATTGCTCAGAGCAAGGTATATTCCGCAAAAAGGCAATTTATTCAAGTTAAATTTTCCTTAAGCCCGGCTTTTCAAAGATCAAAATCTGATCATCAGAGGAAGTCGCTGGGATAGATAAGTTGGCAATGGCCTAGATTTAAAATTTGAAAAAATGAAATAAAAGTTGTAGGGAAAGAAACGCAGGGCAAAACTCTGCCCGAATGCAAGCAAATGTCCGATTGCTAAAAAGTCCGGTGTCGAAAAATCTAGCGGATAGAATAAGATGATGATAGGTACCGCGTTAAAGGCACGAGATGTAATGAGAGAGGATTCAAAGTTAAATTCCAAGAAGCCACAACTTCAGGTGCGGTGAAAATAGAAAATCCAAAAGGGTAAAAAGTCCAATAAGAGGTACGCTCGTGGATGCAGGCAAGCTCAGAGAAGATTGAGGAGGAAAATATTCGCCATTAAAAATACTTCCTGGGCAGAGAAAACAAGGAAAAGTGTTTTAAAGTGGAAAAAAAGGCAGCGAAAATATTTTAAAGCTAGCCCGTTGAGAAAGCCGGCTTGAAATATTGAGCTGTATACGCTTCACAATAGGTTTTACCTTTCCTAAAAGTTCGCTTTTAGTACACCACTATATATATATATATATATATATATATATATATATATATATATATATATATATATATATATATATATATATATATATATATATATATAATTTATTTAAGTACTGTATATTACATATTTCAGCAATGTACCGCGGTTTCATCCTAAAAGGCAGAATTAGACATCTTTAGAAAATCTGGGCACGGAGATTTACTAAAGATGTCTAAATCTGCCCTTTTCGATGAAACCGCGGTACATTGGTGAAATATGTAATATACAATATCTGAATGAATTAAATTATATCAGCTCTCTTATATGATCGAGCACTTTATTTGATTTATATTCATATACAACCTGACACAATATATATATATATATATATATATACACACACTCTCAAAAATATGCTCCCTCCCGTCGTAAAAATATGCTAGCCATTGAGGATGATATCATGCTAAATGACCACTGACCTCCGAAAGAGAAGATAGTGCCTGATAGCATAATACTAATCATGGAAGGATGTTTCATGAGGAACGAGCATATAGAATACGGCCCCCAATAAAAAGAGATGCTACGTATGAGGATCGACTTCATGAAAAGAAAAAGGTAATGCATGTGAGTATGGTATAATGAAAACAGAACAGATACTGCACTACCATTTCCACACACAAAACAGAAGATGGTTTCATGACACTAAAACAGATATTACATTACCCCCTCCCTAAGGAAGATGTCATATTTGGAAGATAACCACACCCTTAAAAAGAACAAAGGTAATTCGTAGGATACTAGACTACCCACCCCAAATAAAACATAATACAAGTGATTAAATTGTGTGTTCATTTATTTAAAAATGCTTAACAATATAAACTACACATCATGTGTTTGGCTACTTGGCCTTTTGGCTACGATAAAAATGTGCTATATGTTCTTAGCATCTGGGCCAGCACCGACGTTTTACTAGCATTGAAAATATTACGTAGAAACAAACATATAGAAATGCTAAATAGCAACTGTATATAACAGAATATTAATTAATTAAAAGCTGTCTATTTAATACAAATGCAATAGTATATGTTGTATCATTTACTTAAATAAGCATAACCTATTTGATGTTAATATAGTTCAGATAAATACAAAAATATTTCACATATATTCATGTATATATATATATATATATATACATATATATATATATATATATATATATATATATATATATATAGCACGTTTCCTCGATAATGATAACACTAATTGAATCACATTACACTAATACATAATAGCTCAATCGAAAACATAAAAGTGTGTGCAATATCAGGTATGATTTATATTTAATACAATCAGGGCTACCCGGCGTTGTTCGGGTTATAGAATAGAAGAAAAATCGCGTGTGTAACATCTTTATATTCAAACTTCTATTTCTCTCCATTTCTCTATAGCCGTCTCTTTATCTTTCTACTTTTCTCTTCTCTGGTCGCCCAATTTCACAGCTACTTTCTCATTTTGCCTTTTGCGAAAGCTGTTTCTTCGTCACCATTCCTCTTACGTTGGCCAGGACAAAAGTATGACATATTTCTATAAAAAGTACCACCTCTGTCTGTGCCTTCTATATAGGTACATAATATATAAGTACCTATCGCCACTCTGGTGTGAATGCTAAATCCGTATCTATTGTCGCCCAGGTGCGCATGGTATGTACGTACTTATCGTCATCCCTGTTCACATGCTATATACGTACCTATTACAGCCCCGGTGCGCATACTATATACGTACCTATTGGCGTTGCACGGGGATCACTTCTCCAGTCGCCCTCCTTCCACAGTTGCCAGGAGTAAAAGATGTCACGTACATGATTGCCACTTCACCCTGGCTACACTATCTCCGGCCTCCCCTAAACTCTGCACTACCTCTCCATTCCCTGGAGTAAAAATGTAACATTTCTATTAAAAGTACCATATTTGTCTTCATTATTAATGTTAATAAGGGTGTTTGTTTATTTACTTCTTCATGTCCGTGTATGTTAGATAAAATAACCTAGGTCGATCAGGCCCCTCTGACAGCAGTCTTTGTTAATGATAATAATGGTGTCTATTTACTTCTTTCATGTTTGTGTATGTTAGATTAAATAACCTAGGTTGATGTTGATCACCGATTAAATATTTTATATGAATATAATAAATGGTATCAATGGGGAAGAATATTTTTTTCTTTTAAATTCACCGATCGAGACATTATTTTATATGAATATAAATAATAGTGCTAACAATGGGGACCCTTCCTATTCCATTCTACTCAGACTCCGTAATATACCATTCGGGTTGAACTCCAGGCCTTGACTCTTTCCTGAACATCAGGCTCTGACTCCTACACGAACAATTAGGACCTGACTACTTCCTGAAGAGCTGGCTCCGACTCCTTAAACATCAGGGTGACTCTTTCATATACTGCAAGCTCTGAATCTTTTCCCGAACCTCCAGCTTTGACTGTTTCACTGTTTGACTGCTCCCCGAACATCATTTTTTTTTAATCCTGTGCTATGGTGTGTATAATAAACACACCTGCTCTATCTAGGATATTGAACTCTATTTAATTAAACACTCGTTCTATGTAGGATAATGAGCACTTTTAAAATAAGGAGGCCAAGAGAGCACTATACAATCAAGCGCCTAGAACTTGTTAAATTTCAATGTAAAAAAATGCTGACTGATTTGCTATTCTCTTTTACTGGATAACATTAAAAGCAGTGTTTAATTATTGATAACATTAAAGGGAAAATGCCAATGTTACCTTACTGTAAAGAATTTACTATTTTATGTTAACCTTCCACTAACCTTGCTCAGCAACAAATGTCTTAGCTGGGTTATTTAACATATATATATTAATTTTTTTTCATATGTTAGAACAATGATGACCGACAACACTCTTTCCCACACTTCTGATGGTCTTGTGTCTAATTTGTGTTATGAGTAAATGTGGTATTGTGGTGACTAACATTCTAGTTATAGTAGGATATACATTTTTATTACTTTAGAACACTTTTAGAAAGCCTTGTTTTGAATGTAATTTTTTCATATTTTCTGCAAGTAAATAATTCAAAGTTTAGTATTTGTTCAGATGGATGCTACAACCCTTAATTGGTAACTGAAGTCGGTACCAGTCTAAGTGTTTGGTTAACGTCCGTAAAAACTAAAAAGAATGAAAGTTTACAACTTGTTCAATAAAGCAAAATTCATATATATTGACATATATATGAATTTTATAAAATATATATATATACATATATACATATATGTGCATCCATACATATATATACGTATTATATATACACAGATACGTATATTCATATATATACATATACGTATATATATACACACATATGTATATATGTATAAATATACATATTACATATGAATATATATTTATATATATACACATATTTATATACATATGTATATATACATACATATATATATATATATATATATATATATATATTATATACATACATATATAGATGTTAATATATATATATATATATATATACATATGCATATGTATTTATATATATATATATGCATGGCTATATATATATATATATATATATATATATATATATATATATATATATATATATATATATATATATATATTAACTAAATAAACATAGTATCCGGCAATTATTTCAGAACTTCTTCGGCTCCTCTTAGGGGATATACTGATGAGCAAGGATTATATCCGCCAATAAACAATCATAAAAAACAGACAGATTACATTTTAAAATATCCGCACGTAAAACACTTTTGCGTAAGATGGCATCCTGACAGCTACCTGACGACATGTAAGAAAGTTGGTCAACTCAAACTATAGGCCGGGCAGGCCTGAATCGGCCTGTCTCCAGTTCCCGTAATACATGCACACACATTCAGACATAGTCACACTCACCCAGACATACCCACGCTTATATACACACACTCATACACTCATAGGCACACGTAAACACCTATATACATATATAAATAAAAACATATATATATATTTTTTTTTTCATCTTTAACTTATTCATCCTGATATGTGTAACCTACTAAATAGAGTGTTAAATATATTAAAATAATCCGTATTTAGTAATTAAACATCTTAATTAATTATCATCTTATTACCTATGAACTATGTTTGGCAAGCAATAATACTATTCCGCTATTAATTCGCGAATTAGAAACCAATTGTTTAATATCTACAAGAAATTATTTTTATTTATTTATTGATGATTACTTACTTAATACCTTATTATTTGTTATAATTATGCTGTATTAATAGAATTTAGTATTTTATTTTATTTTATTTTAGATGAATTATATTTTCTATTTGAATCGATCGTAAATTCTGTGCCAATCTATATTGACTTAGCTTAACAGACGTTGACTTTATATTAATTTAAACCGATCAATTTTATCATAATGTTCATCCTTAAAAATATCTCTTCTCTCAATATAAAGGCTACCATTTGTAACACATACATTTATAGATCGCCTGGTTAATAATATTAAATCAATCATCCGGAGTTATACCAATTTGATCAGTTACATAACCTAGTATGTATAATAATAACCAACTAAAATAAACTGAAAAGTATATCGATAATACTAACATTCATATCTATACATGTCCAAAATGTAAATCAATAGTTTGTTTTTATTAACCTATCTTTATTTTCATAAACAAATAATGTATAAATTTATATAAATATAATAATAATATTGTTATCAATTACATAGTTAAGATCGCTAAATCATGTTATCCTATTAACTAGTTTGTTTACAAAATACTACCTATCATTGTTAACTATTACACATTTATTATGCAATTGTAATGATTAAATGTGATGTTTTAAGAGATAGTCATTTTTATTTTTAATCTATATATCTTTGTTTTATTTTTTTATCAATCAGTTTTTAGTAACGGAAAACTGAAATGATGTGCTCCTGTTCACTAGACTACTGTAATAATACCAAATAAGCCAACAAAATAATGGATACGTTTATTCTCAATGGCATCACCTTTTTTTCTCTGTGTCTTTTCCATTCATTTCATTTCTATGATTAACTGGCCCTCCTTTCTAAATTAAATGTGAATTAAAGTTTGTAAAATCTTATACTTTACAATTTAACATCCTATTGTAACTGCTGAGACATATTGTAAATATATAGATGCTTCTCTGGGCTGTATCAGTAGAAAATCTTAAGTCTCCAGATGAAAAATACAACATTAGAAACAAGTAATGAACATATAACACGTATTGCCAAGCAAAAGATACCAACTGAACAATAAACATTTAGTGTACAATTGAGTAACGACTGACATTTAAGTAAAAAAATCAGTTCATATAAATGAAAGTGTTATACGAACGACTCTACAGATTAAATCTCACTCTCTACACGCAGAGCTAGTTGATTTTTTTATCGTGATTTACTTTAGTCTCCGTTTTTTTATATCCAAGCTACAGCAATCCCCCCTTCTCACACCCATTCATCTTCTTAATTCTAATAATGCGAGAGTCGCAACGCTTACAGTTACGTATGAATGCGTAATGTCAATAATATGAATGTTTATCGCTTCGCACTGTTCATCAAATCACCGTTGTTTCAGTACCGTAACCGATGAGGTCTCCAAGGAAATCTTCTAAAACTAAAAAAAACTCTTGCCGTAAATCTATTAATATAATACTTATCACAGATTAACAAAAAAGTATATTCGTATTTACCAGTTAAAATATATTGTTACAGAGTATGAAAGAAAGGATTCAACACACAATGTTACGTTCAATAAGTTGGAATTACTGACTAGAAACCATCCTGCAGTGTCTTCGGCCTCTCTGTACTAGGCTTTGTCATAACAACTGGACATGAGGATACTTCACCCTACAAGTTAACCTCAACAAAATATGCCACATGTCATAATGTTCGAAGCCCAAATAAGATCACCTCGACACGCCTAGACACTGGCTCATACGAACAACGGTGAACTTTCTACAAGTAATGTTACTTCAAGAACCCCCACTTAGCTAGATACTTGACTAGACTAGATGCATTCCTGTTCTGGAATCCGGTAGACTTTCAACCTACAAAGCAGGTGTGCTACTATATATATAGTTAACTGTTCATTCAACGAGAGAGAAAAGTAATATTCTTAACTTCTTTACTAGCTCACAGTTTGGCAGGTGCACTGTAATGGAATATTCCAATTCTATGTATCTGATAAGTCAGACAAGTGTTAGTGCAAGGAAGGGCCTCTGTGATTTCTGAGAAATTTAACTGAAGTAAAATAAACCAAATCAGTTCCCATTTGATCGTTCGTAAAACATACGATATACTTTTGTGTATTTTCTTACCATAGAGTGCCGTTCTTCGGAGGGGAACGGTTTTCTTTTTTGCGATCGGATAACGTATGTTATAGTTCTGACCGTATTTAACAGTAGAAAAATATAAGTGGTAATATGTTCACATTTAATTATTAATTGTGCTATTTTTTTAACAGTAATTCGATAATACACAATAGGGGAAGTGTTTATTTTTGTTTTTTATTCTAATATATATATATATATATATATATATATATATAGTAAGCTATGAAAATGTATTCATGGCAATTAAGCAACACAGAGGCTCCCGCGTTTCATCCCCGGGAGAATCTTGAGGCTAAAATGCATAATGCTATTTTTGCTGGGTGTTTTATATACACGGCTAGCTAGTTAACCAATCAGATTATTTGTTGTTCTCTCAGCGAATCGTTGGGCTTACCGCGAACAAATGGTATTGTTGTTGTTACTTCATATATCCTGTTATATTGTTCTGTTTCCTATAGATTGGTCTATACCATTGTTCCTTTATCGTGTCAATATAATGGGTTAATTTATTTAAACACGTCGTTCCTTGTATTTTTATTTTAGGTTTTACTTTTTAAATTGTAAAGTTTTTGTTCAGTTTTGTTTGTTTTTTACTTATTTGTTTATTTACTTATTTTTTTTATTCATTCATTTATTTATCGCTAACCTTACGTAAATATATTTCTGTGTAAGCAGCTGTTGCTATCTCACTTCTACAGTTTAATAGATTTAAAATATGTTTTAAGTTTAGGATATCAAATATTTGATTCAAGCATAATTTACACGGGTCGTCTGATTGATCCACAAGCAAGCCGTGTATATAAAACACCCAGCCAAAAAACTCCATGCAAGGTAGCCTGAACTTTCCCCTCGGGGATGAAACGCGGGAGCGTATGTGTAGCTTAATTGTCATAAATATATTTTCATAGCTTACTACATAGCGCTACTTACGTATCGAGCACTGTTGAAGTAAATACTGAAAATTGACAGATGAAGCATTATATATCCTTATAAAATTTCATGTGGATACATGAAATACTAATATATATATGTATATATATATATATATATATATATATATATATATATATATATATATATATATACTGGACATAAGATACACTGGACATAAGTGTTCTTTTAATAACCCTACATATCAAAAAAGAACCTCACTTTCTATATATTACTGGGAACTATACAACAATAACCTATCACCGACGGTAACCGGGAACACAATTAGAAAAACTAGCACCTGTGGTTCCCTAAACTCACCTTGCTACCTTTGCCTAACAGAAACACTTGAAATTATTAAATTTAGTGATAGGGGCAAACCTCTAAACAAAGAACAAGAAACATCAATTAACTGTAGGCATTATAGATTACACCTTCTTAGTAATCCACGTATAACCCCTTAGGCTGTTACTATAAAAAAAAAAAACTTCACCTACCCATCAACTGATAATTTTGTCAACGCAACTATCCTCTTATACCTTTTTTATTAATTATTATTATTATTTTTATTAGTAGTAGCATTATTGTTTGTAGTATTATCATCATTAGTATTATTTATAGTAGTAGTACTGTTAGTGGTAGTATTGGTGGTAGTATTACTATTATTATTATTATTATTATTATTATTATTATTATGATTATTATTATTATTATCATACCCACAACGATTAACACTAATTGTCATCTTCTGTATTTTTCTTTATCCTTAAATACCCCCTTATATGTTTATTCATTTATTGATTAATATTTCTATATTTTTTAGATTATATTACTACTATTATTAATATTTTAAACTTAATTATTATTTGAAATTGAATTACTTTTCATGTCTGTACTTTTATCAAGATAATTATTGTTGTTAGTGGTGGCATCATACCTGATGTTACTATCATAGTTATTGTTATTTGCGGCAGTGAAATTAACAGTATCACTATCCTTAATAATATTGATATTGCCATTTTTTACCGTTACTTGACTTTTGCTTCCACTGCCAATGATGATAATAACGATAATGTCATTATCTATAACTTTATTATTTGATTTCAGTTATTATTATAACCATGATTATTATTATTATTATTATTATTATTATTATTATTATTATTATTATTATTATTATTATTATTATTACTGTTTTCATCTTCATTACTATTATTGCCACCATTATGACTACTGCTACTATTTGTACGGTTCTATTATTATTTATTAATTTTTCACTATCTTTTTTTCACTATCATTATTACTATTGTTCAGATTACTGGGATTACCACTCTGATTACTGCTGTCGGTTAAACCACTATTATTACCTTTTTTTATATGATCAGCATTATTGCAACCATTAACCCATATCATAATATCGGCAAACATTCTCTTATTATTTAATATCATTATGATAATCACTACCTCCTAGGATTCCTAATATTTCTTAATTATTCTATTTCTTTCCTAAACTATTATTTTATAAATTCTTAAATATTATTGACCACCGTTATCGTTGTCGTTGTCGCTGTTATTATTATTACTATTTTTATTACTATTACCATTATTATTATTATTATTATTATTATTATTATTATTATTATTATTATTATTATTATTATTATTATTATTATTATTATTATTATTACTACTACTACTAATCCTGTTATACTTAACGAACATATTTATTCAATTTATTAATTCATTCATAGTAAGCAAATACACTCTAGACAAATTATAAAACAATATAAATCCATTTGATCACCGCCCCACCACCACAACAATCACAAGCGTCTGATCGGTTTTCCCGCACGCACACATACATACATATACACAATATTACTGCTCACTTGAAAAAATAAATTTATAAACTGGTCTGTTTTTTTTTGACACTTGATTCGTGCATGTCTACCCCTCCTTCTCTCTCGATCTGAATCAACAGACGTTCTCTTTTTCTTCTTCTTTTCCTTCATGTGTCTACCTTCCCATAACCTCTCCATTCATAATATACACCTCTTTCCACCTTATATTTTTATGTATTTATTTATTTATTTATTGTTTAAGATTTTAGATTTTAGATTTTTTTTTTTTTGTTTTTTAGATTTTTTAGATTTTTAATTTTAATTTTTTACGGCCTCAATTTTTGAAATGTTAAATTTCTTTTCTTCTTCTCTTTCTCTATCCCTCCATTTCATTCTCTCCAAATATGATCTGAGGTTAAGATTGGATTCTAACTCTGCCTGATGAGATCTCAGTTCATAATAACTGTTGATCGATAACATCGACATGCCAGTGTCGCAAATTTTGTACATATCTGTGGAAATAAAATTATCATATATATATATATATATATATATATATATATATATATATATATAAAGTTCGAGAGGATTTCCCCTGCGCCATCATCGAAGAATAGGAAACTAACCACATGAATCACACGCTACTAAACTAACCTTACACTTATTCAATCGATCGTGTTTTAGAAAATGTGTTATTATTTTTCTCTAGCTAACACTACATATTGCTTTTGACCCACTATTGTCGAGTCTCCTCAAAACATACTTAATATAAGCGGTAGACAACACTTTTCCTCTTGATACTTAAGAACTGATAATCCACCAGTCGCCCCCGGGAACAAATACTCAACGTCTATTTAAGAAGAAGTGCCAGTTTGTATTTAAAATGTGTCTGCTATTAATTGACTACATAATACAAAACATTACGCAAACATTTAATAGACGCTCTTGCTAATTCCGTTGATGTTTGATAAACATCGGAGTACGTTATGTAAACCTATTCGTATACATGTATACTAATTCCAGATTTTAGAGGATGCAATTAACGAACATAGTTCCTACTTTATTTCGACATTGAACCTAGTGACTACAATTTTTTCAGCGACTCGACTTCCGGTTTAAGTCAGTAGGATACAAGATACTCAACAAAGAAGCATAAAGTTGGCATTTCCTGAATTAGTCCCTTGTCACATGCATAATATCATACAATTTAAAAAAAAACATCGATTTCTTGGACAATAAATCCCCCATAACGTGCGGACAGTGACACCTTGATTTGATCGCCTTATAATGTATCGTAAATTATAAAATATGCCAGCTAATTTGGCTTATATTTTATATTCACGTCAGTGGTCTTAAGGTTAGCAGCGTACCTCTTACCCGGCAAGTTTGATAGTACAATCAATGTCGTCTCATACGAATTTTTTTTCGAATATTTTTATACGTCCGTATTCGAGAGAGTGGAGGGAGGACTTAGGGCTGAGTCTTTTATGTTCAACGTTACCATGTAATCATTTTCAAAAAATACTGTAGTATTTAGTACATTATCTATCATGCATATCATATTTTTCTCTAAATCCAACATGTTTTACTACTGCTCTGCAAGATCCTTAATTATATTTGTTTGTTTCAGTAGTGCTAAGAAGCCATACTAATTTATTTTTCCTTTTTTTTCGTGTTTTCTCTCCTCTCTAAACAAATGAAAATTCAAAACAACGATAACCAGATTGGAGTTAATACGGCTCAGTAGGCTTCTTTAATTTTAAATAAGCAACTTCAAATCTTAAAAGACAATCCTTAGAAAAGACCGGGTACTATGGGATGGGCAGACATTCTCCTACAACAGCGGGTACCTCTTTCTGCATTCCTTTCTTCCTCTTTTCACCCTGCAAGAATCTAAACATTTCACCGTTTTGCGGTTGGCCGGATGTTTACACACTTTGATTACATTTTTTTACATTTCTTCCGGACAACGCAGGGTAAAATTCCCGGATACACTATAATACATGCATTAATAAGCAGAGTGCCGGATTGAAGATGAGTTGGAAAGAACACAAATAATCATGTAAAGGGAAGTCTTACTATTTATTTTTCTTTACAATCTTACATAACAGCAACTGTGGTATCAGCTGAGTGTGCTGTTCTGATAATGATGATGATAGTGATGATTTAGTCTAATTTCATATTTCGGGGAAATGGTCCTGTTGTCAAAAATGGGCACAATAGAAAGTCTGACTCTGAGGAATTCGCCAAAAACAAATTAATTTAGGCGAATCCCACAAAGTCGGACTTTACTTTTGTGTCCATTTTTGACAAAGAGAAGATTTTCCCGAAATATAAAATGAGCCTTAATCATCACCCGGCCAGCACACACAGCTGACAGCAGAATTGCTGTTCTGTAGGAATTTAAAGAAAAATAAATAGTGATTTGTTATTTTTAATACTTTCAGTTTCTCATCAATCCAGAACTCTGCATTGACTTCAGCCATCTTAATATATTTATTTCTATTCCAGCAATGCTTCAACCAAACTACCATCATTTGCCTATCTCTCTCTCTTTCTCTCTCTCTCTCTCTCTCTTTCTCTCTCTCTATATATATATGTATATATATATGTATATACATATATATATATATATGTATATATATGTATCTATCTATATATATATGTATATATATATATGTATATATATATGTATCTATCTATATATATATGTATATATATATATATATATGTATGTATCTATCTATCTATATATATATACATATATGTATATATATTTTTCTCTCTCTCTATATATATATATGTATATATATATATGTATCTCTCTCTCTATATATATATATGTATCTCTCTCTATATATATATATGTGTATCTATATATATATATATATCTTTATATATATATGTATATATATGTATATATGTATCTATCAATCTATATATATATATGTATATAGATATATGTTTATATATGTATACATACATATATATATGTATATAGATATATGTATATATATATATATGTGTACATATATATATATATATATATATATATATGTATATATATATATATATGTGTGTATATAAAAGAAGATTGTACAAAAAAATTATTATAATAAAAGAATAAATTAAATATACGAATAAATAATAACACAGGAAAATTACAGAAAAAAAATTCTATAAATCAATAAATAGAATACATTTATATAAATTTAGTTCTAGGATTACTATACCCTTGGAATACTCTTAAATTAACATAAAAAATGAATATGTATTTAGATATTTACACTTTATATATGTATATGTGTGTATGTAGTTTTTATCCCTATTTCCCCCCTTTCTCCAACGTTTCTTATTATTCCCCCCTTTCCTCGTTCTAACGGTTCCTTTCGTACATCCTCGGCATTGATCCATTCTACAATTTAAATTTCTTTTCAAATTTAAAATCTCATTTCTAAACATATTCTTTCATAAGTTACCCCCCTTGATTGCACACATTATAATAATAACGGCCCACAATTTAGAATTTGCTAAAAAAAACAGAGAAAAAAATTAATAAATCATATAAATAGAATATAATAAAATTAGAATAATTAGAATACAAATAAATAAATGTTTATAATATTTCAACTTTTGTTGAATAATTATTTAATTAAATTTTGACATTTTCTGCGTTCCTATTTCGAATTGTCTGCTGCGGTATTTCAATGGTTTGACACCGGTTTTTCCCGTTTTTTCGACCCTCTCGGTCTTCTATTGTTGTCTTTTGTAAATGAAAGTTTTTCTTTTTTTTTTGAAAGTTTTTCTTTCGAAAATGTAAGATTACCTTTTGCCGAACCTTTTATTTACCAGACAGTATTTACTATTCTGGTATTCAATCAGTTTTTCGTGAAATGATTAAATCGTTTTGAGTTTCACTTTCTCTCATCGTTTATTTCTGTTCACTTTTTCCATCTTCCGCCAACTACATCGCATTGCTATATCATCGGACTACTAATCTGCACATATATATATATATATATCAGTGCCGGCCGGACAGTTATAAAAGTGGTAGGAGGTTCTCCTAAAAAGGGGGTGGGTCCGGCCCACATTGCACCCAGAATGCCAAATATCGGGATAAATTCAATATATTGACTAAAAATGATCATCCGATAGTGGTTGAAAGCTCGTTAGAAGCAGATGAGAATTCTTTTGCTGATAGAAAAATAAAAATTCAAAATATTTCAGTTTTTTTGCGTCTGGGCTCAAATTACCTTATTTGGGCATTGTGGGAAAATAACTGTTTGGGGCATATTTTGATTTAAAATGATCGTAAGGTAGTTGGGGATGGCTCGTTAGAAGCGGAATGGAATACTCTTGGTGATAGATGAAGAAATATTTTAAAAAATCAATTTGTTGGCGTCTAGGCCTAAACTACCATATTAGGGCATTTTTTTACCAAAAAAAACTTTTTTGATATAATTTAGACATGAAAGGATCTTCTGATAGTGGTTGAGAACTTGTTGGAAGCATATTAGCAAGTCGCTTTCGGTGAAAAAAGAACACACATAAATTTCAATTTTGGGGGGCCTGGTCTCAAATCAACATATTTTGTCACTTTGGGCCAAATTGACTTTTTTGGACATAATCTAGACATGAAATGATTTTCTGACACTGCTTGATGGTTCATTTGAAACATATAAGCAAGTCGCTTCTAGTAAAAATGACAAAATTCAAGAATCAATTCGTTTATCAAATATAGAGAATACATAAAGTCTAATGTATTAACTGATTAAGTGCATATAAAAGTACAAAAGTAAAAAGCATACTAAGAATCTGGGCCTAATTAGATTCGGGGCCCGTTTTTTTTATCACCCTGTATATACATATATATATATATATATATATATATATATATATATATATATATATATATATATATATATATATATATATATATATGTATGTATGTATCTATCTATCTATCTATCTATATATATATATATATATATATATATACATATATATATATATATATATAAGGTGAGTCAATTAAAAATAATTAGACCTGCAAATGGAAACAGATTTATATCTTCAGTTGTTCAGAACAAGGAGCATTTACTAAATAAACATATTTCTTCTTCTTCTCTTTCAATTTAATTCCTTTAGCCACGCTTTTCAAAGATTAAAATCTTATCCTCAGAGGAAGTAGTGATTGATACGTGGACAGATAAGAACAGTCAATATTGAAAATTCGAAAACAGTTTTTTTTTACAGTTCTTTTTAAAAGGTTTTAAAAGTTCAAACGGATGTGTTTCAATGTAAATGAAAGTCATCAAACACGGAAACTCAAGTTGTATGGGGTTCTAAATGTAATTGGTAAATCCAAAAGAATCTGTATGAAAATCCAACGGCGACGATTCCACCGAAGTCCTTAGTCCTTAGAGGAGGGGTCAGACAAAGTTAGCCATATTAGGAAAACGCATTTCTTCCTGTTTTCAAGTAAACAGATCCAAAAACAAAAAGCAACGAACCAAAACTCAATAATAAATGGTAATCCGAATTGTTGTAAAGTGTGAAACTTACTTGTAATTGTGGGATATGTAGGGGAAGGTCAGAGAAAGAGAAAAGTGGAAATAGCATAGGAGGTGGGGTGTTAGGAACCGAAAAGAAAGAAGAAATAAGGAGGAAAAGACAAACAACAAATAAGAAAAAGAAAGAAAACAGAAGAAAAGGACAGAAAAAAGGGAGAGAAAAAAGAAAAGAGAAACGAGTAATGAAAAAAAGAGCAAGAAAGAATGAGAAGAGGCGAGGCAATCCTACGAGTAGGGGATGGGGTTATTGATAGTCAGGCAAAAGAGGGAAGACAAATAAAATCTAGGGTGGTCAAATCAAGAAATATTAAAGCTTCTGGTCAGTACTGGAAGATTAAATTCCCGTAGGATTTTAAGTTTAGATTAAATGCAGAGGTTATAACTCGAGGAATATTTTGCTAAGATGATTAGACTTATTGGCGGGGCGAAAAGGAAAATGGCTGTGAAGATGATATGGTTAGATAAAAAAATAAAAACTTCGGTAGGGATGTGGGTCAGGAGGGTTTACGGGATTATAAGACGGTGAAAAAAAGGAATAGTGTTTTCTCATAATTGCTTTAAAAAGCCCTAAGAATTCAATAGATATATATATAGAAGAAAATGGTTCTGAAGGATTTTGAACTAATTTTCATTCTATAAAATAAATTGACAGTGTAGGTTGTCAAAATATGAAAAAGAAAGGAAGGTTGTTTAAGCAGATACAGAGTATATGAATAAACTTAAATAGTGAATAAGCAATAGCAAGTGAGAAATAAAGAAATAAAATAAAGGATAGAAAAATAGGAGGAGGAAAATATAAAATATAATTTAAAAATGGGTATAAATGGGTATAAATAGGTATATAGATGCATAGCTGCAATGTTGCCCCCCACCGCGCGGGGCAGTACCCCACTGCTCCCCATGTCAATGAGCATCCCATACAATCGGGCATGAAATGTACAAAGGCACATGAGTGCAACCACGTGAACAAAATCACATATACATACAAATGTACATGTAAAATCCACACATATATACATACATACCCGTATATAAATATTCACATATATACATATACACGCATCTACAAAACCAAAAGCATCTCAGTGTCCTCCGCACATATTAAGATCAGGTGCACACGTCTACAGAAATCCGTAGCACTAATATATACATTCGAGGTGTATATACATATACACATTCAAACATGCATATCCGCAGCACTGATACATGTACTCGATATATCAGCAGCAAGATCACAATCAAAGACAACCGCGAGGAAGTCGTCGGGCAGCAGTGTAGTTCAGCAATAGATTAGTTAGTTTTAAGAGATAGGTTAAATGTTCAAACTAGAAGAATTGGAATCAGTAAATAGGCTACCCATGAGAGTTGAATAATGAATGAGAGATTGGGAGTAATAGGGAAGGGAAAATACGGTTAATTATTGCTAGGGGGTCGGGACCAAAAAGTTGGAGTATTTGAATTTGCGTTTGTGTCTGCAATGAGAGATCAATTCGTTTTTAGAATTAATAGTGTTTAAGGATTTATTAGCCGTGTCTTTTGTGTAAGTTTCCATAGTGCAGAGGCTGCAATGTGGAGAGCCTGGGGTGTATGATCTAGATGTTTTCAAGATAGACCAATGCAATGAGTAGGGTGTGTTACTGATATTTGGCTTTCTAACTTATTTAGAGAGCGAGGTGCTAGATTTATCGTTATTTAATTTAAATGATTGCATATGGTTTGAGATTCTTATCTTAATTATGAAAACGCTTAAAGCTATGTAAGTGTGAATTTTGTAAGGTGCGGAATTTACATTTGAGTGATTAAGGACATTGGTAGCTGCTTGTAAAGATGAATCTGAAACTGTATTAAGTTGGGGGGGTAGGGGAGGACCAAGGACAATCGGGGTGTTTATGCTCTTAGGGTCAATTTAAAAATTACTTGTTGAGCGTGAGATGTAAGAGCTAAGGTGTTTATTGTTAGTACTATGGGTTGGCTGATCATTGCGGCAAAAAGCAGCACGCAGTGGTTGCAGGTCTGTCGCGGCGGGGTTCGATGTAAAGCCAGAGCTCTGTCAAAATGTTCTAATTATTTTTGTTCTATCCAGTATATTGAGTTTTCCTCATCTCCAAATAGGTATAATTCTCTAAAAGTTATCTTTTAGTTATAAACCTCGATATATATATATATATATGTATATATATATATATATATATATATATATATATATATATATATATATATATATATATATATATATATATATATATATATGCAAATAGGTGTTGTTAGCCTACGGAAAATAAGATAAATATACATATAAACATGAAACAAACGTGGGCCCGACTCTCCAACTATCTCTATCTATCTATTTATCTATCTCTATATGTATATGTATACACACATATATATATATATATATATATATATATATATATATATATATATATATATATATATTCATATATATATATATATATATATATAAATATATATATATATATATATTCCATGAAAATGCCAGTATACTGAGATCATATGCCCTTAATAGAGTTAAGATGAACATTCATATACACTAAACACTACATTTACAAAAGCAAATAAATTCCCAAATGTTTACACTTTTATTGTCATTAAGGGTATGCGAGCACAACAGGGCTATGTATTTTACTGGTAGGACTTTTTCTTATAAAAAAATATAAACATTGTTACTATTTTAGCACTGTTAATATAAGCATTGCCAATAAACATTTTAACTGGTATTTTAGTTACCTTTATAGTATTCTTATCAATCACGCCCGAGTGGAATCATTATTCATACGACTCTAGCATCATTGTTATGTATTAAGGAAAATGAAGGTATTCTTGTTGTATATAAGTCAATTTTAAGTTTCACACTATAATTTATTAGAATTAACAACTTTCACCATTTTTTTTATATATAAACGATTTTTACTGTATTGTTCAACAATATAATACACTTTCTTACAATTCAGATTGAAGATCCGCAAACAAGAATTTTAAATCTTATAAATTAAAAAATGTGAACTGTAAACCTTGGTATTTTTTATTTCTCTGAAATTTTCGTTTTCTCTGAACTAAACACAGTAATCTACGGCTCTAATATCACAAATATAGGCAACAGAATGGCACTTTATTTCGATTCTTACTTTGTAAGCTTGCGTAGGGTTCAACACGTAACCTCCAGCTAAAGTCTGAGTTCTTACTGGATCGACCCAGGCCCAGTCGATATTAGGTAGCTTACCTAAGAAAACCAGATCGAGCAGAAGGTTTGTCAATAAAAGAAGACGATCAGTTCCAGCCGAATTCCCTTCGGAAAAGCCCAAGAGATTTTGTATAAACGATTAATTCTTGTTCGATGTTTTGTGGTGAAGAAAAATACCTACCAGTAAAATACGTAGCCCTGTTGTGCTCGCATACCCTTAATGACAATAAAAGTGTAAACATTTGTGAATTTCTTTGCTTTTGTAAATTTAGTGTCTAGTGTATATGAATGTTCATCTAAACCCTATTAAGGGCATATGATTTCAGTATACTGGTATTTTCATGGAATGTCACTTCTTTTGTAAAGGCTATGCCTCAATACAATGCCTTCTCATTACTGATATAGTTGGTAGTTTGACTAATCAATGTTTCTTTCAATATTCACAGGTAAATATTTTTTTAAAATTATGATCAGTGTATATTTATTCATGATACAATTCAAACAAGATCACATTTTTTCACAGTTAATATATATACTTATATTGATTGTGATTTAATCAACGTTGTTTTCTCTAAGGCCTTTGTATTCCTATGCTTAAATGTAACATAGTTATGGGATTGAGTTATGTTTAAAAAAATGTTAGGTGTAGTTTAGAATTATGGTTTATTCTTGTAAAATCAGTACTTTTCTGAGCAATAACAAAAACAGAAATTGACAAGAAGTTGAATTACCTGTATTAAACTGTTCTATGTGGCGCCCTGTACGAATGGTAAATTAAAATAGGATTCCCCCTGCCCTGAAAACCGCCATATCTATATATTAATACGTTCATGTGTACGTACGTGTGTGATGCTCCTGAAGAAATTTAGTTTGACGGAGAGACTTGGAATCGAAACCGTAACATCTAGCTGAAAAGCCGTGACTTTACCACTGAGCTAACTAAATGAAGTTGTTAAGTAGATCAAAATTAACATAATAAAGCCATTAACTGACCCCGCTCACTATTGTCGCTTCGGCGTGGAAGGAGGAGGAGACGGCGTTTATGCACCTTTTCTTCGGTTAAACATTTGACCGACGAGAGAGAGAGGGAGAGCGAGAGAGAGAAATGTGAACTATTTTCATTTTATAATGCAACATTATCAAAAATAACGGTAACTTCTATAAATTTCTGCGGTTCAAATACTTCTACATATATAAAAATATCCAATATCTGTTCTTTAAATATATTTAGAATATTTACGAATAAAACTAATGAAACTAATAAAACTCCTTACGAGCTGTGCCAACGCAAACGCTGGCAGACGATAACTTTAAACGTTAAAACCATTCATTTCCTTTCTTTTGGTCGGAGAGACAGCCAGTATTATTATTTTTATTTTTAACTCACAAAAAGCGCGTGCAGAAGAAAAAGAGTGTGTATGTTCGTAAGAGTGTGAAAGAGAGAAAATAGAGAGATACACTAGACGTAATTGAAAAGTGAAAATGCAAGAAAAACAAATAAATAAATCGCAAAAAGTTTTTTTAAAATATGTTACAAAAACGAAAGATACTCAAGTAACAAGTAAAGTTTCGTTTTCTGTTTGGTAAGCCTACCCCTTTTTACGGTATATCAACTTATTTTAGTAGAGTGTCCATCGTACACACGTTATTTGAATTCAAATTATTATTTATAAAAAGTATTTAACTCTTATCTGGGGGTTGCTCATAATAAACCAAGCGTAACTTACTAACAAATAGAGGGTGCTTTGTTACATTGGGACCCGCGCTAACTTTGACTCCGTCGTTACGGTTAGGTTCAGTGAAGTATGCGTAAGACAGTGAAAGATTCGATGCATTGTGTCTGTGTGTGCGTTGGCTCAATACAATGGTCATTTTTAAGGTTTTTTCCAATTTTCTGTAAAACTAAGGTATATTGTAAACTGAAATTGAAATGCCATCAATTAGACACTAGAACCTCTAGCTCTGCCAAAAAGCAGCTTATCTACCAAATAGTTGATGAGATACAGGGTGGCACATTGTTAGCGAGCAAAATGCTAAAATATTGTGGTGATAATGAAACATGAGTGTGCCTTTTTTAATGTATCCCTCTCACATAAAAACACGAAGCACTCACTGTTCATTGACGTCTCTCTCTCTTTCTCTCTCTCTCTCCCCATCACTCTCTCTCTCATTCTCTCCTGCCTTTTTTTTTATTCGGACCGCACACGCCGTTTCCTTTTTTTTCTTTCTCGTGGTGATCCCGGCTCTTACGCCCCCATGCGGGGAGCACCGATCACGGCAACTAAAACGTATATGTTACATACACCTATCCTGCCTGCACCGCGGCAATTCTCTTACCCCCCTTAAACAACTGGCCACGGTCCAAAAAATGTACTTGTAACATAGTCTTTGTAAATTAATGTCTCTTACGCTTCTAATAATACGAAAACCATACGAAATCATATGAACGTTTATGAAAGCGTTTTCAAACTGTTTAAACACGTTATCAACGCACTTTTTAACCGTCATTTTTAGGCGTTTTTAAGGCATTTTAGGCCTTTAAACTGTCAGTCCTATTACACATTACTTTTTAAACACTTCTCGTTATTAAAACATTTTTCTCATTAAAACATTCTACATAAACCACTTTAAACATTGTTCGTTAAGCAAATAAACCATGGTGCACTTTTTCTTTCGGTTTTAGTTCTTTCAGATCAACAGATTAGGACCCAAAAAATGTGCAACACATAAAAGTTACCTTACATTTTTTCGTCGTCTGGTTGTGATCGCCGTTACGGTAAAAATGAACAATCAAGATATTAAACTACAGCTTGGTTCAGGGTCTGACTAAGAAATTATTAATATTAATATCTGGAAAAAGATCGGCATACCGACTATTCTACGTACAGAAAAAAGTGGCTCGATCGGTAACCGGAGAGAAAATAAACTTTCATGGGGATGTCATTTCAAAAGTGACACTAAAAAATAAGACATTAAAATTACGCATGTTCGTAATGAAAGATACAGGAATTTTGTTCGGTTCAGATTGGATTCAGCACTTCCAGCTTGGGATTCGCCGATAAGCGCTTATTGTCAACGAATAGAGAACCTTTCTGCTGAAGCAGAAACATTGAAGAAGGATTTGAAAGAGTCATTCCCCAAGGTGTTTTCTAATAAATTAGGACGCTGTACTAAAATGAAGGCGAGTTTTGAACTAATTGAAAATAAGAATCCCGTTTTTAAGAGAAAACGAAGTGTACCATTTGCCTCTCTTGAAAAAATTAATGCAGAAATAGACCGGTTGGTTGAGAAAGGTATTTTAACACCAGTTGACTACTCGGAATAGGCGGCCCCAACAGTCTACGTGAAGAAAAATCTGGAGAGATCAGACTGTGTGCCGATTTCTCAACCGGTTTGAACGATGCGCTGAAAGATTTTCACAAAATTAAACGGTGGGAAACTGTTCTAAAAAATTGACTAAAGTTAAGCCTATCTGCAAATACCTGTAGAGGAAGATAGCTCTAAGCTTCTGTGTATTTCGACACACAGGGGACTACTAAAGTTCAATCGTCTCCCTTTTGGAATTAAAGTGGCCCCGTCGATTTTTCAGCAGGTAATCGACACGATGTTTAACAGGCTCGATTTTTCGATCGGCTACCTCGACGATATCTTAATGAAAAGTACGAACGTTGGGGAGCACCGTGAGCACGTAAACAAAGTATTCGAAAGGATAAGCGATTTTGGTTTTACACTCAAGAAGTCAAAGTGTGAATTCTTTCTAGAAGAGATCAAATACTTGGGATATGTCATTGATAAGAATAAAAGACGTCCCGACCCAGAAAGATCTATAGCCACCAAGAATATGCCCAAACCGAACAATGTCATCCAACTACAAAGCTTCCTGGGTCTCGCAAACAATTACAAAAAATGCATTCCCAGTATGCACAAATTGCGAGCCCCCTTAAATGAGTTACTTAAGAAAGATAGTAAATGGGAATGGTCCGCCGACTGTCAATCTGCATTCGACAACCTAAAAACGAAGTTAACTTACTAATTATTTCTTACCCATTTTAATCCAGAGCTCCAAACTATGGTTGCAAGTGACGCCAGCTCCTACGGCATTGGGGCGTGCAGTTTGCATAAAATACCGGATGGCTCG